>JAMFNV010000014.1:375645-1038911 GCA_025768905.1 Aspergillus sp. MA 6041 | reverse complement strand
TAACCCTAACCCTAACCCTAACCCTAACCCTAACCCTAACCCTAACCCTAACCCTAAGTAACCCTAAGTAACCCTAATTATAGTAGATATAGCAGTAACTATAAGTAGTATAGAAAACTACCCAGTACTATAGAAGCACGCGCAGGTATAAAGATAAATTAAGATTAATAAATTCTAACTATACTATAAAAGCTAACCGGCTGCTACTAGATTAAAATATAATTAATAATTAGATAAGCCTACTAAAAGATATTAAAAGTAAAATAAAAGAGAGTAGATAGAGAAAGAAGTATTTTAGATAACAGTAGAGATTTTCTTAGGGAACACCAGGTATTAGTCCTAATCAGGCCTAGCGCCGGGAGCGTTTTATATAAGGATTAGCTGGATCCCGCTGTTCCCCATCGGATACTAATGTTAGGGGCCTTTTCGCTCCCAGAGGACATCCGCCACAATAACTCGGTATATGTTTTCCAGGAGAACAAGCTACCAGTTCTACTTGATTCCAAGGTCAAAGATTACTCCGTTGATGGACATGACTATCGCTCCGATTTCAACTGGATTATGGAAGAAGGCTACAACTGGGTCATCACAGAGACTGTGGATATATGGGACGTTCTCCTTCGGAAGCAGGGCAAGCGGAACATTCAGCATATGATTGCCGATGGTCAGGCCGTGGCCGACCAGGGCCGATCAAATGGGTGGTATAAGCGGCATGCAAAGGACTTCAGGATCTGAATTGCCCCGCTATATGCCCGGTTCGCATGTCATGGAAGCTAAGCAGCAGGAATAGACAAACCGAGGTAAATATGACACAGCTAATGTCTCATTAGAGAGACTAAAAAGTCAGGAGATAGCAGATTATTAACACCAGTATGATCAGTTATGCAATACTTGAATTTTGATAATTCACGTTCTCCAGTCAATGTGTAGACAAAGTATTTCTAATCACCGTCAAACCTATTAAGCCTTACTTGATTCCAGAGTTTGATAGATTTTGCCAATGAAAGCTAGCGTAGGGCCCAAACGAAACCTGTCATTGATACTGATTCCCATGTTTTATGATGCCAGAGCCCAATATAACAAATCTAGCAGGCATGCTCCCTTAGGAGACGCTACCAGTCCACTGGGCAACCGTGAGCGTTGCCTCCCCTCCTGTAAAAGGCTCCGTGCCGAATTGAAAATCTAGGCACAAAGTTAGTCTGGGTTCAAGGCTGGTATAGAGAACGAGGTGCCTACTAATCAGATACTGGCTTGCTGCAGGATACCCCTGCTGATCGCTCAAATAGGTCCAGAATTCCTTGATGTCTGCGGACCAGGATGTGAGGGGGCTGGCCGCAACAAAGCTAAACACCTCCATCTCCCCATTCATGCCATTCCACAGCTCCCAGGTAGCCCCGCTAACAGTGGCACTGCCGATCTGAGAGCCAATGGGCTGGACACCGCCGAAACGACCGAGCCTGAAGCCCCAGAGTTAGCGAGCCACAGAGGTTCAGGAGGCAGAGTCAGTGCAGGCACCCACCAGATCATCAGCTCATAATCGCCACTGTAGGTGACATGGTTAATATCGGCCGCCGTAAAGAGATCGTACGCTACATTCGCCCTGATATCGGTGTTGTCATAGCTCCATTCCACTGTGGTGGGAATGCTCTGAACATCACTGATAAGCGCCTTGTTCAGGTCCTCGAGCTTGGAATTGGCGTAGCTTTTAACCTCGTCTTCACCCCCAGACCAGGTCCATGTGGTGTGCCATGCTGCACCCGAACCCGAAATACCATCAACATAGGTGCACTGGGAGCCAGAACCAGAGTCCATCCCCCACAGATTGTTGTTGACGCTATAGGGGCTGCTGACGTGTGTGCCATACTGTTCGCAGAGCTCCTGGGCGATGGCTGCCGTAGCCAGAGAGGCAAGAGTAACGAACCGCATAATGAATGGGAAACTTGGTCTCTCGATGATCTGATGGTAATGAACTCTTCCTGATGGACAACTGCATTGTATTTATACCCGTATCTCCAAATAGTGCGGCCACGCCCAGAAGGACACTCAGCACAGCTCCTGCCGGAACTTGGATATCACAATGCAGCTGTCGACCCTAAAGACATCTGGGAACGGAGATCAAGGTTTGTCAATGACTGGAAACCCCGCACGGGCTGATATATTCGAAACGAATTATATTTTCCCAAGGAGTAGTCTCGACGCGCTCTGGGGGTTAGCGGATGATCGGGCCGGATGTCGCTATATATCTTGAGATACTGTTTAGCTTCAAGTATTCTGGCTCTTAACGATGAGGTCATGAATTGGGACTTCTATCACTGGATGGAACTAGAAAGTAGGCCTTCTTCCGTATCCTATTGCATGCTATCTGAATACTCTTCTGTTTACTCATACTCCTATAACCGACCGATAACATACGCAGCTCTAACCCGCACACCCGGCAGAACAATCAAATCAGGCCTGTCGATCTTCCGCATCGTCGCCAGAAGTCCAGGGGGATATTATTCGAGTCCAAGTAACGACTGCTGTCTCGGCTCTCAGTGCCGTGCAACTACCGACTGGCTAAACTCTGATCAAAGCCCGAAGGTCTTCACCCTTGGCATTAATTTGCGCGCCCGTTGATGTCTCAGTGACTATCCTTGAATGAGGAAGGGCGAGGTAGGGCCCGTGTCAGGTTTGGCCACCGATCTGCAGGGTTTTCCTGACCTGGAGCTGGCGTTGCAAGTGCCGAGAGGTTCTTTACTACTACATTCTATCTCTCGTCTAGCAACTGTCCCGGCGCCTGCTTGGCATACATTTCTCCCTGTATGGTAATTAAAATCCTAGTTAATCCCCACATAGCCGGCTAAACTCAGCTGCTCTTCTGCCCTGATGGAATCACCTTGTGCTTGTTCCAGTCAAACTCCTGTGGGGATGTTGATCTTTCTCCATCGAAGAGGCCACTGCTCCCTGCCTGACTTCTTTGCAGCCTGCTCCAAAGCATACCTCTATCTTCGTTGGTACTTGAGAGTCTTGTCACATTGATCCCCGCTCTCCTTTAGGCTGTGGATTAGACCATTGTCATTCACCGTTGAGGCTGAGGCCCCCTTCGGCAGTTTTTGTGTTAGAGCTCCCGAGGATTGCGAAGGAGCTAAACAGAACTGCTAAAGCACGGCGATATCATGCATTGTAATAGAGGAATCAAAGTGGAGGTGGGCAACAGCGGAGTCGAAATACGTTACGACTAGCATTGAAGCCCCTAGGAAGGTCACGCATGTTACCAATTGCAATTTTAAGTAGTTCTTTCATAGCAGCCAACTCCGACAAGACCGATGTAGTTGTGACCAGACGAGAGAACAAGATTATTAGGTTAGGGATATCACAACCATTTCAGCCTATTTCCCCCACAGCTTTATGCTATAAACCCGAATATCAATCCGGCCATCGTAGAGTGAATTGTGAAATCAGTTCATCGTCGATACCCACCGTCCCAAAATGATCGGCATTGACGTTCTCCTCGGGGTACTGGTCGTCTCTGGCCTCGTGGCTTCTGAACGTACATGTTTGCCCAAGTCTCCAGAGTATAAACCGGATATCACCTATACGGGCTGTTATACCAACGATCCCAACTCCCCAATCCTCACGGGCCGTGATTATAGAGCGAATACCCAAAACTCGCCTGAGTTCTGTGCGCTTCTTTGCGGGAGGGAAGGATACCGGTACGCTGGGTTGGAGCAGGGTCTCGGATTTGGAGGGTCGGTCTACACACTGTTGAAGCTTGTTGTTTGGTGGGCGTATGTTTACTAACTTATGCTTGGCCACCCATATTAGAGGATGTTTTTGTGGAAATTCAGTCCCCTCCGGGGTGGAAAAAGAGAGTCAATCATTCTGCGATTTGCCGTGTCCTGGGGACCCTGCAGCAACCTGTGGCGGGAATTCAACGTAGGTTCTAGCGGGCCCAAATAATCACGTCTCTAAAAGGCGAACCACTGATGATTAATGGAACCTATAGCATAGATATATATCGAATCAACAATCCACAAGCGGGCAAGGGAAATGATATCTTTGCCGATTGTACCCGGGATCCGCTGTGCTCAAATCCAGTATGCGACCCATCTCTTTCCGTGCGAGAGCGAGCGGCCGGGCTGGTAAAGGTCCTCAATGTCGAGGAAAAGCTGGATACTCTCGTCGACAAGACCCCTGGGGTACCGAGATTGGGTATCTGGCCGTACGAATGGTGGTCTGAGGCGCTACATGGGCTCGCCTATGCCCCCGGAAATGAGTTCGAAGACAGTGGCAACTTCAGCTCTGCAACCTCATTTCCCATGCCCATAGTCATGGCTGCCTCCTTCAACGACGATCTTGTATTTGCCATTGGTGAGGCCATCAGTATAGAAGCAAGAGCGTATGCCAATGCTGGCCTTAACGGCTTCGACTTTTATGTAAGAGCCCCTACAACACCGAAATTCCTGTCGAGGACACTAATGGGGATCGTGGATACAGACCCCGAACATAAATCTCTTTCGAGATCCTCGCTGGGGCCGTGGGTCTGAAACCCCGGGAGAAGACCCTCTGCTGGCGAAAAACTATGTCGCCAGCTTAATATCCAGTATGGAGGATCAATCGTCGGGCTATAAGAGGATTCTCGCCACCTGCAAACACTATGTAGGCAACGACCTGGAGAGCGTTGGAAACGTGTCTCGTTACGGCTTTGATGCAGTCATCTCGACTCAAGATTTGTCCGAGTACTTCCTCCCGCCATTTCGCACGTGTACTGCGCAGAAACAAGTCAGTTCTGTCATGTGCAGCTACAATGCTGTCAACGGGGTCCCGGCATGTGCGGACAGCTATATACTGCAGGACATCCTGCGAGACCACTGGGGGTGGGAAGCCCCGGACCACTATATCACCACAGACTGTGGGGTCATTGGATACATGGTCACCGATCACCATTACGCCTCGGACCTTGGCGAGTCGGCGGCCCTGGCTCTGAAAGCAGGCACTGATCTGGAATGCAATGGGAGCCCGAACAGTGGTCTCCTGTCGGCCTGGAACCGGTCCCTGATTACCGAGCCCGAGGTAGACAGGGCCGCACAGCGGTTGTATGGCGCGTTGGTCACCGTCGGGCTGTTTGATAACCCTCCTTCATTGGAGTCCCTTGGCTGGGAGGCAGTAAATAGCCCCAGCGCCCAGCAGATAGCTTACCAATCCGCGGTAGAAGGCACAGTTCTTATCAAGAATGATGGAGCCCTCCCGCTTTCCTGCAATAAATCTTATGCCCTGATCGGTCCCTGGGTGGCTGCAACCGAACAGCTACAGGGTATCTACTACGGCCCAGCACCCTTCTTGATCTCTCCTCTTCAGGCGGCCAGAGACCTTGGGATCAATTACACCTACGTGGCGGGAACCGGTATCAACCAAACGGATCCCTCCACGTACGGTGCCGCTCTTGCAGCTGCTAGATCCGCCGATGTGGTGATCTTCTTAGGCGGTATCGACAGCAGCTTTGAGGAGGAGACGCAAGACCGAAAGAGCCTGGGGTGGCCGGTCCCTCAAATGGAATTGATTACAGCGCTCGCCGAGAATGCAAAGCAATTGGTCGTCGTCCGGTACGGAGGCGGCCAACTCGACGACTCGGAGCTACTCACCAATAAACACGTAAACGGGCTCCTGTGGGGGGGATACCCGGGTCAGTCAGGAGGGCAGGCCATTGTAGACTTGTTGTTTGGCAAGGCCTCGCCAGCTGGTCGACTGCCTGTCACTCAGTACCCGGCGTGGTATGCTGATGCCGTACCACCAGCGGACATGAGCCTTCGCCCAGGGGAGGGCAACTCCCACCTGGGGCGTACATATATGTGGTACGATGGAGAAACCGCTGTACCTTTTGGGTTCGGCCTTCACTACACCACTTTTGACGTGACTATCGATCAACCGCCACGATGGACGAGCCATACACCAATCCATAATGGCGCCCGGGTGTCTATACAGTCCGTCGAGGGCTCCACTGACTGGATGGAGCTGTTGGAGCTCCCCGTGCTCCAGATTCCCGTAACAGTCACCAATACTGGACCAGTCACATCAGACTACGTGGTTCTGCTGTTTCTTAAATCAGACGCAGGGCCGCCTCCACGACCATTGAAGACACTGGCAGCGTACACACGCATCAAGGACATCCAGCCGGGTCAGTCGGTGACACGGGACTTGAACGTGAATCTGGACAGCCTGGTTCGAGTCGACAAGAATGGTGACCGCGTTATATATCCTGGAACGTTTGATCTGTTCGTCGATCTGGACGCTAAAGCTACCTTTACATTCAAGCTACGCGGCGCGCCACTCACGGTGGAAAAGTTTCCTCAACCAAAATGAAAACGATAAGGGAGGTGGACCATCACGTAGAGTATATAAATCCTTAAATGAACATGGGATCAAGACCTCCTCTCGTGTCTCTGACATAGGCACTACATTTACTACCTACTCCCCGTCATTCAAGTAGTCGTGACCTTGAAGATAGCAATGTCGTCGTCTGCCACAGTGAAAGTGATGCCCTCGCCCGTGCCACTCTCTCCAGAATACAGCTCCTTCCACCCATATGGGCCCGTCTGCAGTCCCGGTACATCGACAAAGTCAACAGAGAATGCCCCTCCACCGCTGGCCGCAGCAAATGCAATCACCACGCCGTCGCTTAATGACCCGGCCCAGTACGGATATATTTCGCCAGCCACCGGTGCTGGGGCGTCTGGCGGCTGGAAGATCCCTGCAGCGATGCCAAGTTCGTCTTGATTGATGTCAATAATATCCTAACTGATAATTAACACGACGGGTGCCTGTAAGTGATTCTAGATTCCTACTTTACCTTGTTGGTCAAGATAGCCAGCGATGTCTCCGGAATGGTATTCAGGTCAGCTCCAATGACGAGGGGCGACTTTGCAATTGCCCAGAGTCCAAAGTGCAGTCGTTCTTGGGCCTCCGTCAGGACGCCATTGCCCACAAACTTGACAATTCGATCTTAGTTGCTGGTCATACTTTAACGGAAAGTAGTTACAAGTGCCACTTACCAACATATCAAGGTCATTGAAGCCCCCAGGACCGGAAAACTCAGGTATCTCCGATGCCCTGGCACCGATTCTGACCACCGATTCCCAGTCTCCCCAGTTGTCGCCCTCAATGCGCCAGGAGTGGCCCAACGGAGCACCCCAAGTCCACACCGCATTCCTACCCCACTGACAGATATTGAACAAGATCTCCTTCGTACTAGACACACTCTGGAGCGCATCATGCATCGTCATATACCACGGCCTGGTGTCCACAGAGCCTTCCCAACAAGTCTGGGGCGGCGGCTTACTAGTGCATGGGGTGAAACAGTTATCGTGCTTCCAAAAATCAATATCCCAGGAGGCTAGGAGCTGCGCATCCTGTACCTCATGGCCCTGGGAACCGGGGTAGCTGGCGCACGTCATCTCACCAGCGCACCCGTAGAGGCCAAATTTGAGCCCCAGGTCGTGGATTTGATCTACGACAGCACGGATACCGTTGGGCCATTTGGCAGGGTCAGGAACAAGGCTGCCTGCCGCATCTCTTTCTTCGGTTGACCAGCAGTCGTCAATGTTGATGTAGGTATATCCGAGATCTTTCAAACCCAGCTCGATAAACTGGTTTGCGGTGTCCAAAGCGTATTGCTCAGATGCAGAGTCACATTGGGCGACGTTCTAGAGCAGCTTAGCTGGAGAAACGCACATAAGAGGGCACCTTGCGGAGATGACAATACCCAGCTACTCCAGCCCATGTGTGGAGTGAGTCCGATCGAGTTGTTCCATCGGCGCTCTATCCTGGTAGATTGAGCGAGGGCAAGCATAGAGCCCCACGTTATCAACTTCGAGATGGGCGCCATGCTACCGTGTGGTGGAGATAGAAGCAAAGAGTGTGGTTTTCAATATCTGCATCTCAATATGGGAAGTCGGTCTATATGCGTTAAAGTCACGCCTTTTGTGGCTGAATATGCTCTTGGGCAGCCCTTGGCCCTGGTGCAGAGTTGTAATGGTAAGGCTTTTATGCTATTCAAGGAACAGGACCGGCTAATGACTTGTCCTCGCGATGTTATACCTGAAAAAGGCCTTGGCTCTGCCATCGGCCCATACCCCATAGATCTCGGCCCCCCCGCAGCGGAGATTTCCCGATGTAGCAATAATACAAATCCTGCTGGCGATGATCCTCTGCAGAATTATGTCAACAAGCTTGGCACTTTATTTAGCCTAGTGTGGATAAATATATCAACAGCCGCTCCAAAACGACAGCGGCAACTCCCAATTAGCCAATTTACATTCTGAATCGTTTCTCAAGGATGTGCCGGGAGCTCCCACTCTCCTACAGTCACCGTCGTATTGTCTGCCCCATACAATCCCCCGTTCAGGAACAAAATCACATCCTTCTCCGGCATGACGGTCAAGGATCTCGAGTACGCAACGCCCTTTCCACTAGGGACTTTAACCCAGGCATGCGGATGGCCATTCTCCCGGTTGATAAAAACCTCCTCATACGTTCCATCACTGAGAACGATCGTCCCATGCGGACCCCCCGCTGGCGTCCAAACCGTGTACGGACATGCGGCGGGGATCGTGCCATCCTGGGACTTGAGGAGATGAGACTCTGCCCTGTCGAACTCGAGTGGGTTATCCGCAATGCGGTAATGGACAGCATAAGGCACTTCGGCTGCCAAGGCAAGCTCATATGATAGCATATACTTCCCATTACCGATCCTTGCAACGGTGGTCATACCGGGACGCAGGGTATAGTTTGCATATGCCACGTCGTTGACTACGGGTCCCCAGTGGACAAGATCCCGCGTCGACTGGTGTCCAAGCTTCTGGCCGTGGAGGGGATCCCGTTGGTCTGAGTAGTAAACGGTAAGCTGATCCTCATATAACATTATAAAAGGCTCCCAGATTGGATGGGCCCCATTGGTCGTGTTGGGGGCGGTCCCGATAGCGACAACGGATACGAACTCCCAGGCCAACCTGATGGATCGACTTCAATTAGCAACAGGGGGCGATGGATTGCCAGTTTGGGTAGATGGCTTACCCTCTGTCTCGGCTGGCATAGACCTCAATGTTTGTGGATGAAAAATCCCTGGGAATAGCATTTGCGGATGCCAGAATCGTTCCGGGGGGGAAATCTCCCACTTGCCGTGGTAGTTCGTATAGAGATGGCTGCCAGAGGCCGCCGCCAGTGTAGTTTCGATGAGTGAAGTAGAGCCTGGAATACTCAGACCAGGACTCGCCCTCGTCTATAGACTTGTATATCGGGAGATATGGTCCGCCGGGGGCCCCGAACGTCCAAGTCGAGAGCATCACACGGTGTTTGTGATGGTCTTGCTCATGATTAAGTATAATCGTCCGCGCATAGGAGGTTTGCCGGTCTTCCCAGCTTGGCGGCGGTGTAAATATGGTCACATTGTCAAAGGTGCTTTGGGGAGATGCTCCCACGCCTCCTATAGCCAAGGCTAGGGCTACGGCCAAGCGGGCAAAGGGGGCCATTAAAACTGGTTAAAAAGGTTCTTGAGTTTGCGATTCAAGTGGCTCTCTGACAGACAGCGTTCAATTAGACGCAGACAAGACGAAATTCTGTGGATTTATATCTGCCTGTCGCTCCTTGAGCCCTGGATAATCAGCGGTTATTATGGTAAATGCCAGGATGGTAATGCTTGATTCCGCCTGAAAACGGCCATCCCAACACTACGCAATACGATGGGGTCAATCGTTTTGAATCGCTTTTGCTGTGGCCTCGACACAGCCTAGTACCTTCCATTGGAGACTTGCAAAACGCTGAAGCTGCACGATGGCAGCATCACAATTGAAGCAGGCGTCCAATGCCCAACCCAACCTACGGCCACCCACGAAGTTTCTTTCTCGTTACATTATTCAAAGCGCCAAACGAGTTAGAAAGCAGCTCACTTCAAAGTGAACGATCCCAACTCCGTTCAAAGTACTTGCTGGCCCAGTTAGCACGGAGGAAGATGGATATAACCGTTCTACAATCGCCTATAACCGCGCATTGACCCTGATTCACGATCAAAGGGATTGCAAACACAGACAGCAAGGACGGTATGCGTGATCTTGAGAAACAAAATATCTCAAGGTCGTCGAGGTCGGCAATTTCGAGCGACTCACTGCCGACCCTAATAGCTTTTACCTTTCAAGGTGCGTATGTATGCCTTCGGTCCGCCACATGGAAATGGCCGCCTTGGTGGTGACCTATTTGCTTAGCTCGCCGTCGATCTGTGGCCGTCGAGAGCAGCCTGCATGAATCAGGGCTAAGTTAAAATGCCATGACTCATGGGTGCTTTAACATGAAGCCTGAAAATCGCCTATCCCCACACGGATTTGGATTTAATGCGGGGATCGAGTTATCTGCTGCCAAACACCCTGCCCAGTACTCAAACGAAACGAAGGACGCCTCCAAAGCCAGCTGGTTCACTGACGGGAGAGCCGGGCAAGCAGGTTGGGAAGAGGTTTAGAGCGCAGATTTGCAGGATCTCCTAGCTTCTGCTACCATTTAAAATGGAGACAAACCGTGGCCTCTTTTCACAGTCAATGTAAGGTAAGTTGTTCTACACGCAAGGTTGGAGATCTATGTTTCAGATGCTTCGCTTCCTCTTACGGAATTTCTCTGTTATCCCTCCTCTCTTTGCTCTATTTCGACATAGTTAAAGCTTGGCCTGGTACAAGGACGCGAGACTGCCGCCGATGGAATTATAGTGAGCCGAGTGCAAGAGTTTGCGAAAAAGAGAGGCGTCCTGATGTCAACAATCGCCTTGGCCTGGAGTCTGCGGCAAGGCTTGTATCCAGTTGCCGGCCTGCGAAGCACCGCTCGAATTGATGAGGCCGTCCAGGCCGTGGCGTTTCAGCTATCTGAGGATGAGGCGGCGTACCTAGATGAGCCATAAATGCCAAAGGAAGTTGCATACTGAGATACAGAAGTAAGAGGCTTATATGCCAACAATATATATATATATATATATACAAACCCATACCATCAGTTGAACGTATGCATTATTGGTCTACAAGGAAACAACAAACTTCTTTGCTGAAACACCAGCCTGTAAATCATCGAGTGCCTTCTGCACAGCCCAGGAGCTGTCGAGCGAAGTCTAAGGGGTTCAATGCGATCGCACGGTTGCGGATGACGAGTTCATTGTCCGAGGGAGATGTGTATGGTGCCTCTGTGACTCGCAGTGGATGGGATTTTGAAGCTGTGATCCAGGCTGCGCTGTTGGTGGGAGCCATATTATGTCCGACGAGGCCTTGGGTAGAGTACAGATGATGTATAAAGAGTGCTTTGTATGGGGTATATGTTCAGGATGACGGGGAATCCCCCCTTTAACCAATGCCATTCCCTGTATAACTCGGCAGCCGACTGCAAACTCCGAGTCGCCCTCAGTCAGTCCGAGTTCGAGGTGCGGCTGGAGCAGTATGAACCCACCGAGTATGAAGACGGGGTCAAGTTACGGGGAGGAACCAGAAGAGCCGAGTCATGGATGGCACCAGCGAGCTTAAGCACTCTGCCGGTAGTTGTATTTGTTGGGAAACTTGCGATTGATATGACAAAATAGATACAGGTAAAGATCTCGATCTTGATCTCATTTTGGAGCATACATGAGTCCTCGATTGGAACAGGACATCTCTAGGTTCACAGCTGCAACGAGCCTGACAGACTAAAATTGCCTTTTGCAGGTATCTCGTCCCTCATTGAAATTTCACATCATGAACTATGTTGCGCATGTCTTAAACACCACCACGGCGCTCTATAACAGAGCTGCAACTACATGTCCACACCATTCAGAGACACCCTTAGCAGAAACGACGCCCGGGTATCAACAATCGATACACTCTGTAAGAAGAGGGCCTATACTGCATCTGGAAGCAGCACAGCTTGGCAGCCTTATCTTGCTTGCTGACGAATGCGCCGCATACCGTCCAAGTTTCATCAACTGATTGTGGTCTATCCAGCTGCCAAACCACGACAGCATGTCCCGCAAACGAAGCGAAGTCAAGTTCATCCATTCAACCCAACTCAGAGCCCCCGGCGTGGCATCGGCTGAAGTTCAACGACTCGTTCACTCGCATGCAGCCCGGGCAGCTCATGCCAAGGTGAGGCGACAGAGGCTTATTGACTACCAAGCCGCCAAAACCAGCAGTGGCTCGGAAGATGAAAGACGGCCATTCTCCACAGCGGCCGCTGAGATAGCGATGGCCGCCATTCCCAGCCCGCTGGGCTTGCTGGGGTCTGACCGGAGGGATCCCTTTGCAAGCTTTGCCAGGCGTCTCAATCCGGCTGAATATTATCTCCTGGACTACTGTAAGTCGGCCTCTCAGAAGAAGCCAATCTGTCTCCTAAGGAGCATAATCTTGGTGACTAACCTGGCACAGACATGGCCAACGTTATCCCGTGCTCAACTTTGCAACGCAGCCAGATTAGCCATCCGGGGAAAGTTGGTACACCGCTCCTAAACACACAGTTTGTACAGCTTGCCGCCACGAGTGCCAGCTCTCTGAATGGCCTCTTTCTTGTGACATGCCGCCATCTCTCGCAACATATACCGCACAACCGGCCGTACGTTCAACTCGCCCTTCAGTACAAAATCGCCAGAGGGGTGATATCCCAGAACTGCTACCATTGTAGTCTGTGATTCGGTGGCTGCGACAGGGGCGATGGCGTGCTCGATCCTGCTGGCCAATTCTGTATTTAACCAGCTTCGCCGTTGTTGATTTTCGTCTCGTCGCTATCGTTCCTACCCACCTGGCTTCCTGAAGATGGTCCAGACCGGCCGTGTCAAGGCCTCCTGGGCCGACGTCCAAGGTCAGACCCCGATGCTACACTCGTGTCGAGCCTAACCAGATGGCGTAGTTCATTACGAGTTCCAGTTACGAGTGTCCCCGGCAGAATGGTGGCAGAGCGTCGACATTACACTGCAGGCCGAGTCGGTCGGCCTCGTGCAGAGCTGGCCTCCAGTTCCCGAAGAAGTCCAGCTCTGGTACTCTGATTCATCGCAATCGACTTCTTGGACGAGGCTAGAACAAGGGCCTGGGTCGGTCCTCATGCTTAGGGCGCTCCAGGCCGCCGCTCAGGAACAGCGGCCCAGCGCGATCCGATTTGTCTTCTCCGCTAAGCAGGGGTACCTGGTTCGGACCGACATCCTCTCTTTGCGCATGGTGGACCTCGAGCTGGTGGACTCGGTGATCTTGTTCTTTGCAGCTGAGCCTGGTAAACTCTTCAGCCCTCTGTTGATCGATCCGCTTGCAGCCACAGATGCGTACACTGCCTTGCAGGCCGTTTTGAATACCGCAGTCGGGGGCCTGCTGCTTCGGAAACCGTTGGACGACTATCAGCAGGTGTTCTCTACTCTTGACCAGGATTTTGCCAATCGGCTGTCCTTTCCATGGGTGCTCGACGCTCCTGCGCCTCGCAAAAGCCTTGCTATTGTGGAAGGCGGACGCAGTAGTCCAGAGCATGGCGGCACAGCAACAAGTATATACACAGCTGCTCAAGCCCTCAACATCGACGTGATCGTCCTCGACGTTCCAGGGCACTGGCTTGAAGGGCCCGAGTACGCCCACTGGCGCAGGGAGTTCGTCCCGGTGCAACTCGAACCACCATCGCTACTGCGGGATCGCGTATTGGAAGCCTTGTCCGACCGCAAAGTTGATGGAATAGTTACATTCTGTGATGCTTACCAGGTGGCCATAGCCCAAGCCGCAGGCCAGCTAGGATTGCCTACGGCCCCCGCCGAGGCGTATGAGATCGCCACCGACAAGTATCGCACGGGGCTTTCTGAGGGCCGACCTGCATATCTGGTGCGTGGCCCCGAAGAAGCTCTAGAAGTGGTCCATGACAAGGCCCTCGAGTTCCCTTTAATCGTCAAGCCCTGTAAAGGCTTTTTATCCGAGGGTGTGTTCAAAGTCCACGATACCGAATATCTCATCCGTGCGGTGCAGAGAGTCGATTTAGACCGTCATGGCACCGAGTTCGTGCTCGAGCAGTACTGCGATGGGCCAGAAGTCGATATCAACTTTGTGCTCTCGCAGGGAGAGATTCTCTTTTGTGAAATTTCCGACGATTTCCCCAAGTCTGCAGATGGCAGCGACCCTTCATCCTCCGCTCCTCCATCGTTCATTGAGCTAGGCAATGTCTTGCCCTCCAAGCTCCCATCTGCTGAGATCGAACTTCTTCGCACTTCGCTGCACCAGAGCTTGATGCAGCTGGGACTGACCACGGGCATATACCACCTCGAGGCACGAGTGCAGCATTCCTTGATGGAATACGGTCCAGTACTATCTACACCCAATTCTACTTCTGACGCTATTGACTTGGTCCCTCAACAAACGAGGCCCCTGCAAAAGCCGTCCGCGTGGTTAATTGAAATAAACCCTCGTCCTCCCGGTATCCAAGAGACCGCGGCCGTAGAGTCAACCTACGGAGTCGACTACTGGGGCATTGGGCTGCTGGCATGCCGGCGTGATTATACGCGCCTCCACGCCCTCGCCCAACCATTCCGGCAAGGGCCCCAGTACTGGTGCGAAATGATCTTCATCCCTGTTACTACAGGGGGCAGATTTGAGTCCGACGATGTCTGTGCAGATCTTGTCCATCGGCGGCCTGACCTTGCAAAGCACATCTCTAAGTCATTTTGCTTTTTGCGGCGAGGCGATGTGGTCCCCGCGCCTGAGTCGGGGATCACGGCATGGGTGGCATATTTTATTGTGTTTTCGAGAATTAGTCGTGAGCATCTTTTAGCGGTTTCTGCGGATGTAAGGAGAGAGACAAGATTCACTGTTTCTCAGAATTGACGGGTCTGTAGCGATAATGAATGGGGCATGATTAAACCCTGTCTACATAAGTGCTAAGATAGAAAGCAGCAGAAAACACAGCTTATGACATATGAAGCCGTCTAGAGGGAAAATACAAGCAATTTAAATTACTCCATTACAATAAGCCGGCACCCGTCTATGTACTCGAAGCGCCGTCTCATCTAGGTGGAGAGATCACTCGTATCCACGTATATCCTATTCACGGATGAGAGCAGCTGCCATGGTTGCAAGCTAGGTCGTCTGCACAGTCATCGTCAGAGGAGCAGGACGCGCCTTTGAAATCGACAAGTTAGCATAACCGTGGTAGCTAGTGGAGGGGTAATACCTTCGCAGTGTGCGGGCCACGAGCAGTTGTCGCCAGTCGGTACAGGAGTGGTAGTAGTAGTGGAAGTGCCCGTAGGTTCAGCCGGGTCATCGCCGTTGAGCCCGATATTAGACAGAAGAGAGTTCATGAGATCGTTGCCCATCGACTTGAGTTTCCCAAAGTCCGAGATGTAGTTCTCGTTGAGAACGTCCCCTGGCAGCACAGACTTGTCGCCCAGGAAGAGGATGTCTGGTTGTCAGTTAGTTGTATGATCAGTTGATCGTCATGGAAGAGCAATCACAAGTAACATCCGACTCTGTATGACCCTTGTCCCCAGCCAGGCTGTCGTTGGGGAAGCAGGTGCGGGCCATCAGCCATGAAGCCTCGCCGGTGACCTGGGGTTCATCACCGTTGGAATCGCCGAGGATGCCATAGAACATTTTGCCATCACTGCATCATTAGCTGCTGTCTGTTGACATGCCGGAGAGTTCTATACCAGATAACAGCGGCGATGTTGTTGCCAGAAATGGTCTCTTCGTTCAGTGTGAGATATTCATCCGGAATGACAATAAATGGGACCTTTGGGATTAATAGTCACAATATAATAGAAGAATTGCAGGGTCTCACCTCATAGGCAGCTAGGCTTCCCCAGTTTGTTTGAGGCTGACCGTCTGGATTTCCCTGTGCAGTGTTAGAAGCCTAAAAATACGTTCAATGGTTGATTTGCGTACATCACACTCATGGTCCAGTCCATCACAATCGACATCCATGTCAGCAGTGAAGACGATCGCAGCACCCTGTTATCATTAGCATGCCCTACCAGGCGATAGGGCGACCAACTCACGTCGTCGAACGAAGCCCAGTCACTGAAGATTTGGGATTCTTCATCAGACTCGGTGCTGATTTGGTACGAGTCGGCGACCTGGCTCAGCTTCGAGACGGCTGATATGATTTTATCAACCGGCAGGCTCGCATCAGCAGCGAAGTAGTCTGCTGGGGGGCCTCCGTCAGGGCTGTCGTAGTCTTCTCCATTGATCTGTTGGCCCCAGACAGAGCCACCCGGCATCAGCAAGGCTAGTTGAAAGAGAGAAAGTTTGGCAAACATCTTGTTGCAATGATATAAACGAAAAGGTACGGATACTGTCAACTGTGGCTGAGAACTGGGGAAATCAGACTGAACGGCAGGACATCTTTACGGCTTAAGTACGCAGCGTTTATATGTAGTTATACTCTAAGTAATATTTCCATAACTCTGGTCCCAGCTATGCCTGGGCCATGAGACGGATGTTTGAGATCGGACTGGAGGTTGCAATTCAACAAGGTCTACTATGACCAGTCTGGGCAACGTAGGCGAGGCACTATAACGCTGATCGTGTGGATCAGGGGTCTTTCTTCAGGACAAGAGGAATTGGACACACGGATAACCTCCCCAAGTCTCTCGAAACGCCCGATGTCACCTCCGTAGCTTGGGGCAGTGCTGTTTCAGTTCAGCCATAGGGAGATGGGCAGTGGAGTGAATCCACTGATCAGGACAGGCAGAGAACCGGGCAGGAAGCTTGACAGGGCCTCATTCGACCAGTTGCAGGTTTGGGCTCTCTAAATGAAGTGGAAGTGCGAGGTCTTCCCCACGGGCTGAGGACATGGGGAGTGCGAGCGTTGATCTTGAGTGATGGGCCCTAGAATACCTTCATTTCAGGGGCAAAGCGGCCTCTTCCGCCGTCTCCTACGTCAGTAGTGTAGTCGAATGGTATATACAGATGCCCGGCAGTAGATGGTGGCTGTTGTAGGCTTGCAGGTCTGGTGAGGTTAACCTCACGACAATGCTGATAGCTTGTCTTCTTGGAACTATGAGGTGCGCCCGTGATAGACGGTAATGCTCTACATCTGTCAATAATTTGCGGCTGGATACAGGGCCACCGACAGCTGCCAGGAAGATTGTACAGAGTGCCAGTTCGCCACGCTGAATAGACAGGACCATGTAAGTACCGTAGGTGCCTCGAGTCTGTCGAGCCTGCTCGCACTTGATCGGCCGTGGGTTCTTCACATCCCATCGTCCGTCTCCGGCTTATCACGACCAGAGAATCATGCCGTGTCGATCTTGGTGTCTTATTCCTTCCCCCATATATCGCTGCATGAATGACAGATCGGCGCGTCGACATGGGGGCCATTTCGTTGTCTCTCGAGTCGCCATAACATTGTGGAGGATTAAAGGACGGATCCAGCCCGGCAGTGCATTCGAATTAGTCCCGCATCCTTGTGCGATTTTCGTTGCTTGACCAAGCTTAGCTACGTAAAATGAAGTCAATTCTTTCTCTTCTCGCATCGGTGGCCCTGGCCGTGGCCTGGTTCCCAGGTGTGGACAAAGACATCTTCGCTGCCACCGGCGATAATATCTTCAATTCCACCACCAATGCTGTCAATAAACGCTACCTGCCCGAGGCAAACAAGATTCGGGGTGTCAACCTGGGCGCCCACATCATTTTTGAGCCCTGGATCGCCGAAGACAAATGGGAATCCATGGGCTGCCCCACAGATGAAAAGCACAAGTCCGAGTTTGACTGTGTCTCATCATTGGGACAGGATCAAGCAGACAAGGTCTTCCAGGACCACTGGAGGTCATGGGTTACCCAGGATGACATCTCGCAAATGCGCGAGTATGGCCTGAATACTATTCGTATCCCTGTTGGATACTGGCTCAAAGAGGACCTGGTCGATGCAGACTCGGAGCACTTCCCACGTGGTGGACTCAAATATCTTGCGGATGTTTGTGACTGGGCTGCTGAGGCTGGCATGTATATCATTATGGATCTCCATGGCCTGCCGGGGGCACAGCAAGCAGAACAGCCTTTCACCGGCCAGGTACGTATGCTCCGAGCTCAGGCAGGCTTCGGTAGCTAATGGGCCTATTATAGTACGCCCCCAGTCCCGGGTTCTACGAGGACGCGCAGTATGACCGGGCGCTTGAATGGATCGAGTGGATGACCAAGAACATCCATCAGGACAACAAGTTCCGCAATGTTGGTATGATTGAGCTCGTTAATGAGCCTCTGCAGGGCTCGGGGCAAACAGATAGCATGCGCAAGGGCTACTACCCTGACGCATGGAAGGTATGCCACCTCTTCTTTCCAGCTATTCAAGTCCAGCCAGACAACTAATACTATCAGCGTATCCGCGATACTGAATCGTCGATCGGGGTTGCCCAGGGCAGCAGCCTGCACATTCAAATGATGGATTCGAAATGGGGTTCAGGCAATCCCAAGGAGTTTCTTGACGATGACACCTTCGCAGCATACGATGACCACCGCTACCTCAAGTGGAGCGAGGTCCCTACCGACAAAGATAGCTACATTGATGCCTCGTGCAATGACGACCGTGGTGGCGACTCCCCGCTCATCGTTGGCGAATGGAGCTTGAGTGTGAACAGCGATGTCGAAGGCAATTCAGACTGGGATCCATCGACAAACCAGGATTTCTACACGAAGTGGTTTGCAGCCCAGGTCATTGCGTACGAGAAGCAGCAGGGCTGGGCTTTCTGGACC
The DNA here is from genome assembly GCA_025768905.1 of Aspergillus sp. MA 6041. Lineage (NCBI taxonomy): Eukaryota > Fungi > Ascomycota > Eurotiomycetes > Eurotiales > Aspergillaceae > Aspergillus > Aspergillus sp. MA 6041. Next base: position 1,020,234 of record JAMFNV010000014.1, on the reverse strand, counting down.
TGGAAGGCTAACCTGGGCGACTACCGCTGGTCATACAAGGGTAAGTTATTATTTCGATGTCTTCTGTTCAGGTGGCTAACGAGTGGCAGATGCTGTTGATGCTGGCGTGATTCCCAAGGATCTGGATAGTGTCTATGACAACTCGCCCTGCTAATTGAAGGTGGCTTGAAGCAGGGCATCAACATGTTTCTTTGACGCGTAAAATAGCTTATACTGTATGTAGTAGCAGTAGGAGCTGCAATGACCTGACCATCCTTCATTCCTCACTCCATGATCAAATTCCGCTTGCAATCTAAATCACGTCTCCAGATTCTCCGTACTACTCGACCTGAACGATGATATTTCAACAGCCCCAATGAAATAAAGGAGTTGGAGAGTTGGAGACCGAGGACGATAAATCCCGCGGAATTCACACCCCCGCACTGGCAGAACCGGCCAAACATGACTCAGGGTGATTACTAGTAAGCACAGCCTAATAGCTTCTTCGCTGTTCTTATCACAATAAAAGAGCAGGCTCTTCCACTCCTCCATCCACCGCCCACAATGCATCATTCACCGAAACGCGTTCGGACAGCCCAGTCGGGGGCCTGTAGCCACTGTGTCGAGAGGAAAGAACGCTGCTATATCGGTGTCAAGGGGATCCCATGCACTACATGTGATAGATTAGAGCTGCCGTGTGATGCCAGAACAAGTGTTCCCAAAGTGCAGGTGCTCCCGACAGCGTGTATAATCTTTGCTAACTCCTGGTAGCTCTGGCTCGCAGTCCAAGAGTCGCCCCCCGTCCCTGAAATACTGCGAAGGTACAGTTGGAACGACTGCCTTTGCTGCACATCTCCTTGAAGCGGATACTAAGCTCAACATTAGACGGATTGTTTGTCTCTCACCTGCAATTGGCCGAGCGCGAGCACGACTTTCGCTCTGGTGCACCTGAGATCGTCTCGACGACCGATCCTCTCGACAATTACTTATCGATTATTGATCGATTCCTTGGGCCGCACCACAGTCCAGGTCCGCAGATGACGAACACCCCTGACTACGTGACGAAACTACCGAACCGACTCGCGGCAGAGGACGTTGAATACATTGAGACAAAGGGGGCGTTATGCCTTCCAACTGCTCGCTTTCGCACGGAGCTGCTGAAAAGCTATATTCTCTGGGTCCACCCCGAGGTGCCTGTGTTGGACTTGGACCTATTCTTGCGGGCCATTGCAGACAACAATGGTACCAACCCGATAAGTCTACTCTTGTTTCACGCAGTGATGTTTGCCGGTGCAGCGTTTGTCGATATGAGCCACATTCACCAGGAGGGGTATACGACTCGCGAAGCAGCGCGGAGGATTCTATTCCAACGAGCAAAGGTCCGCGCAATCGCCAATAATATATATCGTGGTTAGTATTGACGTAGAGGAATAGGTACTACTGGAAACTGAGTGCGAAGACGACCGTCTGGCCACCGTACAGGCGCTGCTCCTCTTAGTCCATTGGCAAGATGTGCGAAATACAGAAAAAGACGCGAGTCACCTAATCGGCATCGCACTGTCCCTGGCAATATCAATTGGTCTCCATAGGAGTCCCGATCGCTCCTCCATGTGTCTCCGCCAGCGCCACGTTTGGAAGAGAACGTGGTGGAGCCTGTATAACCACGCACGACTAACATCGGAAGACTTACTCACAATGATGACCATCGAAGGAGACCATCATGTCGGCGAGGCCCCCGAGTTGCGGATGATCACATTATGTGACTTCCAAATCGAGATACTGGCTCCAGAGGTGCGAGCTGTTGTTGATGACTGCGAGGTACTTCGCAGTCTCGAGAAGCAAACCATCCACGCAATTCTGTTTGTAGAAAAGACGAAGTTGTGCTGCGTATCACAATTTTCCAGCTTCTCAAATAGGGTGAAGAACTTGCTATTAACGCCCGACAAGCCACGCATTGAGGTATGCCCCACACCAGGCGACCAGTTCGGAAAACGAAGTCTGGAAGAGCTGGAGGACTTGTATGCCCAGCTGCCATATGCAGCCCAACATAGCTTTCCAATATCATTGGCGCCCACCCCTTGGGAGAGAAGCATCTATCTGCATCGTGCTTGGCTGAGGCTCCTCCACTTGGGCACTTCATATGCCGCCCTCTGGGAAGATATTCGAGGCATGCCAGATTCCATTAACTCGGGATTCATGTCACAATACCTCAAAACTCTGGACAAATACCTCGTTGAAGTAACCGATCTTTTCGAGGAGGTTTATAGCCTGGACATTGCTGGGTTTCTCCCTGGGCCCGCGGTAGCTCTGTTAGTCCTTGCACTCGCATACAACCGCCGACTTCGCGATTGCGACAAATTCAAGACCCGGAAGGGCGCCCTTAAGGTTCATCAGTGCTGGAATATTATGCGCCAATTGCGCAGTGTCTCAGTTTTGGCGAGGGGAATGGATGGTCTTCTAAACGATACAGCGTCGGATCATCAATGGCATCGCCTTGCTTCCTTTCTTCTTATTCCCCAAGATACTTTATCCACAGCGTGTGGGTGTATATAAGAGTCAGGAATGCAGGGCTGACCAGGAAGGGAGTATCAGTAGGGCACAGCTTACTATTTATATTACTTATAAACCAAGATGTGCTCGAAGCCGGCGTGCCATCTCCGCCACAGCCTACGAGAGGTGTTGGTGATATGTAACTCTTATAGCTAGTTCCAGGGTGATGGTACCTACAAGTATTGAATAATTGCCACCAGCACCTGCAAAAAAGGTCAAGCCGCCTAGAAGTGTAATCGGCTTCTGGGGTTTCTCTATAGCGATCCCCAGTACCTGGCAGGCCAATTTCGGGACTAGAGGGAAGCAGCTGCCATCGAGCCTCAATAGCGGCCTACAGCCTAGAGATCAGGCACTGAACGTCCGAGTAAATAGTAGCAGCCTGTGCTCAATATGAACCCGTTTGAAATTACACACTTGATTCGCGCTTTGGCGAGTTGATATCTCCACAAGCTACTATTGTCCGTACTAATAGTATCCGTAAGTACATCAGTCCACAGACCTTTCCAATTATTCTAGTAGACTAAATATCAATTCTGCCGTTATGCAAGCCTCCAGTGACAGCGATATCAGCTCCGGTGGTATATCCCGCGCCGTCACTTAGAAGATATGCAACAGCAAGAGCCAGATCGTCGGGACGGCCTATACGACCTAAGGGGGGTGTCGTTTGAAATACGCTATGGATCTCGGTGAACTGCTGAGACATGGAAGTTGCAATAAATCCAGGCGATATCGTGTTGACGCGGATGTTAAAAGGGGCCATCTCTACCGCCAGAGCCTTTCCAAGAAGCCTTATAGCTCCTTTGGAGGCCCCGTAAATTGAAACTCGCTGAGCGGGAATGGCGCAGTGGGCAGCGATGGAGGCAACCATGACAATGGACCCTCCGCTTCCTTGTTTCGCCATCTGCTTTGCCGCTAATTGGGCACTGAAGAAGGACCCCAGCACCTGGATAGTATGTAAACAGTAGACTTTGAAGGTAAAGCCAATGGAGTTGGTGCTAACATACATTGATATCAAGTATTCGGCTGGATTCCTCCCAGGTATGGTCGAGGAACGGCTTGTCTAGGGCGACTCCGGCCGATGTGATGCTATGTCCCGGATTAACCAACGGTAAACTTCAATATTTGATATAATCAACAGTGCTTTGGGTACCAGTTGTCTATGCGCCCGACATCTCTGACAACGTTCTCGAATGCTGCATCCATGCCAGGCTTCGACGTGACGTCCATTCTTTAGTGAATCAGCGAGATGAAGTCGAACACAGATCTTGCGAAAGACCAATTACCTGTAATATTTGAACCGAGTGTTGTACGCCTTTTCGAGCTCAGCCAATTCGCGTTCGGGCTGCAGGACGTCAAGAATGACCACATCACTTCCCAGTCCTGCTACAGTCTCAGCAAGAGTGAGCCCGATTCCTCTTGCGCCCCCTGATTTGCGCCCAAGTCAGCTGTTCATTTTTCTTGTCATATACCTAGACCTATGGAACTCGTGGAAATACCCGTAATGACTGTGACCTTTCCATTGAGGGAAAGCTTTTCTGCTATGGTTCCTGGCGCCGGCACTGGTGGAGGAGCCCGATTTACGATACCGCTGCTGAATTGACGTTTGTTGGGCACAAGGTCGGCTGTTCGGGCGCGATACATAGTTCCAACAGATGGGCGGGGGGTATACAAGCTTATGCCATAAAGCGCTTGTCGACTACCCCTGATGGTGGACGATCTAATGGTAGGTGACATCTTGGTCTATGGCAAAACGGTGTCTTGCAAGTAGAGACTCTTGTATGAGGCCATACTAGATCTTACAGCACCCCTTATAAGCTTAGGAGTAGTGGCTGCCCCTCGGTCCCTCTTCTCCCCTCACCATGGGAATCAATTCAACATTCACTGCTGACTTGTCAATCGTGCTCTGTCCGCGGGTTTGCTTTCCCGCGGTGGCGGTCCTTGCGCGCAGGACTCCGTAGTCCATGTCCATCATCTCCGGTGTCCACCTCATTGGATTCCAAATGCACGCGTGAATGGCAATAATCTGTCTTATTTGATTCTGTTTTATTTTCCCCTGTAACTGCAGGAGGGGCGAGATTTCCGTCTTTCAGCAAGGGCAGGATGATTGAAATTTGAACGACGACTATACAAGCTATATACATTGGTCCTATTGTGCTACAAGCCGAAGAAATCCAGAATACAGTTCCCGTAGAGGCCCAATTGATACCCCCTCTCTTTTCAACACGAGCCCCGCAAGCAGGACGGCCAGCACTGCGTAGGTCTCTTTCTTCGTAGTGCGAATCCACCTCTTAACGGTGTTTAGAGCCCATAGTTTGGACTTTGGAGGCTCAATGAAGACTCCGACCTGCGGCATGAGCGACTCTTTCCAGTATGTAGAGGCGTAGCCTGGCCATGAGGCGGAGTTTCTTCCGTGCTTGTTGATGTACCAGTTCGAGCATCCGGACTCAAAGACGGTCCCTCGTAGCTCTGAATGCACACGATTTACCCACTGGTTCTCTGCTGTTGCTTTTACATCAAGTGATGATATGCGCCTGTCGATAATCGGTGCGAGTAGGGTTCTTGCCAGGTACTCTACCTGGACCTCTGACGCGAAGAGGACGGAATTGTGAGCAGGGAATGTATTGGGCCCAAAGCTGCGAAGATGCATCATATTAGAGTGGCTTTCCATGGTAATAGGACAGAGGGAGACACGCTTACAGCATAGCAAAGTTGGGGAAGTTATGCACGTATGTTCCCATGTAGGCCTGCGCTCCGCGGCTCTCCTTCCACTGCTCCGACAGGCTCTTGCCCTGCCTGCCGTATATCTCCATGGGTACAAGGAATTGCTGAACGTCATATCCCGTTGCTAGGACGATGGCATCGAACTCAGTCCGGTTACCGTCAGTACTGGTGATGCCTGTTTCATCGATGGAACCGATCCCGACTGGGGCGACTTCTACATTGCTGCGATGGAGGTTTTCGAGGTAGTTGGGATCGAAAATGCGTCGCTTGCACCCAAGGGGGAAATCAGGGACCAAGAACTCGTGATACTGGCGAGGCGCCATCGAATAGATATACTCTCGCGCTTTCTGTTCTGCTTTGGCGCGCAGCTTCTCAGCCGCTGGGCCTGGCATATATGTCGCAACCAGACTGTCGCTCATCAAGAAAAGTCGCAATCTTAGATACCTCGCCCAGAGAGGGACATTTCGAAAACACCACTTTTCAAATGCTGTAAAGTTCCGGTTCGGCCGCTCATGGTACCACTGGGCACTGCGGGCATACTGCTTCACGAAGGCTGCGTCCTGGGCAACAGCAGGCACGACCTGTGCGGCGCTGCAACCGTTCCCAATGACGGCCAGGCGCTTCCCTCGATAGTCGTATTTGTGATTCCACCGGGCTGTGTGGAATATCTCGCCCGTGAACTTCTCCATCCCCTGGAATTTTGTGTCGCGCGGCTTCGAAATCCCCCCGACGGCAGATATGAAGACAGTCGCAGATCGTGTATATTCGACACCAGTCTGAGTATCGCGGAGACGGACGTCCCAGTAGCCTTCCTTGTTCCACGAGGCGGATATACATTCAATGCCAAAGTGCATGTGTTTGCGAAGGTCAAACTTGTCCACGGTAGCTTCCATGTCTGCCAGTAGGCCTTATCAGTACGGGGGCGAGCTGGTTCGGGCACCGTGGGATTTCATACACTCTAGGATTTCAGGGCCTTCGCATAGCTCCTTGGACCAGTTTGGATTCTGGTTGAAAGAAAACGAGTACAGGATAGTCGGGACATCGCATCCGCTATCACCACCCCCAAGTTAGCGGCAGCGAGTGGAAAACGGTCGGTGATACCCACACTCCTGGATATGTATTCTGCCTCCATGTACCTCCAGGGCCATTGATTTTGTCGTAGATCTATTTCCACGTAAGCAAACCCCCGTGCAAATTGTTATCTCTTGGTCAGCCTACCGTAAAATCGTTGAACCCCAGCTTATGCTTCAGCGTATGGGCTAGAGCAATGCCAGAGGGTCCGGCGCCGATGATAATGACCTCAGGCAATTTCATACTGTCTTGTAGTGCAGTCTGAACTGATTATCGTACTTCGGACTGAACGTTGCGGATGACCCCTTTGGATGCTCTGGGTCTATGTATATGACAGCAAATGCCTTTCCATTGCATGTCCTCGACCCCAACCGCTAATAGGCTAAACATCTGGACAGGAATCTATTTCGCAACCGAGGTTGGGACCACATTGTGACTGTCGACTCGATCGGCGCTGTCCCAGGGGCTCCGCGGGATTAGAATCCCAGACCACTCTCACTGGGCACTGTACTCCGCTCGCATAAGTATTTGGCTGCTGGACATGAGTCATGGTCAGTCCGATCCATTGTTTCGACTGTACAGGTACTCCGTAGGCGTAGACGAAGAGTTCCGCAGAGTTTCCCCATACCCACTGATCCCCATGGGTCTTTTATAGCATATGATCCGGGGGTGGGTCCCTACCAGCTGTTCAACCTCAAACAAACTGTAGGATGAGATGCAATATATCGGTGTATATATATATATATATATATTGGTATCTATATTGCCGCCATCACAGCAATAGTACTCTAATTAAAATTATCCTTTCTGCTTACGCTGTTTCCTATTCGTTACTCAGCCATCATGTTGAATGTAGACTTTGCCAGAGGCCCAGTCCTCTTCCGTATCATGAGTCTGTGTTGTTGCTTGGTTTGTAGAGCTATGATCATTAACCAGTGGCTTTGAATTAATTCTTGGACAGGCATTTGGTATGTACGGATATGATGCTGGTGTCCTTGGTGGTGTTCAAGAAACGAAGCCATTCAGAGACGCTCTCGGGGTGAGTGTATCTAGCCAGCAGGCAGACACAGCAGTCTGGACAGATATATACTGACGGGCTTTCTAGAACCCCACTGGAACCTACATCATTCCCATGATCGCTTCTAGCTACACCCTCGCTGCCACAGTCTGTGCGCTATTCACCTCGATCATAGGGATGCCACTGGGACGACGTGGTTGTATCCTTCTGGGGGATATTCTCGTCATCATTGGGGGGAGTCTGCAGGCTTCGGCGTGGTCGGTTGCCCAAATAATTGCTGGCCGGGTAATATGTGTACGATGCTTCCCTTCTCGTGTCTCTCAAACGGCGCTGACTTTAGTAAATGTAGGGATTCGGCATCGGGGTATGTCTTGTCGATACGTGTGAAAATATGGGACGCTAATGCCGGACAGTTCATCTCGTGCGCAGTTCCAACTTACATGGTACGTTCACAAGCCAGGACGACTTCAGAATGAACAGGGTGCTGATTCAGGCCAGGCCGAGATGAGTATAAGCACCAAGCAGCGTGGCCCCGAAGTTGGTGTCCAGTGTATCTTTCTGGTCGGTGGTTGCGCGGTGGCATATTGGGTGGACTTTGGCTTCACTAGAATGGATAATCAAGTCTCTTGGGTATTTTTCGCCTGCAAGAAAATTGTTTTTGCCTAGCTACTGACAGTGCCAGCGCGTCCCAATTGGCTTACAGACCGTATTTGCCCTGGGGTCTGGGATTGGCATGTTTCTCCTCCCGGGTACAATTGAGAGGTTTGGGCGACGTAGCATCATGATCTACTCTGCGGCAGGCCTGACCGTCTGCATGGCGGTCTTTGTAGCGATGATTGGAGCTCCTCACCCGACACTCGCTACCCAGTGGACGGCATTTGGTGAATGGCTCTTCTGCTTTATCACGGTGTTTGCCGGGGGGATTGGCCTGCAAAATGTTGGGTGGAAAATGTGGTTGTGGTGTCTTCTGTCTTGTGCTTTAGCGGTTCCGTTTGTATACTTTCTCTGTCCGGAAACAACTGGGAAAACGCTTGAGGAGATTGATCTGCTGTTTGCAAAGGTCGACTCGGGAAATCCGTCGCTGGGGCTGGGCTCTCACAGCAGTCACTTGAAGGAAGCCTCGGAGATCGAGCATGAAGAGCGGGTTTAGCGCGTAATCAGATAGAGCAGATACCAGATAGGATAGGTAACTAGGAGGCGAGGATGACCGCGGGGTAGGCCATTCGAATATTGGGTTCAAATTAATACGAGACGCGTATAACGCGGTAGAATAAAAGGAATGGGTTGTCTGGCATGAGTCATGCCCTAACTCTGGTGTTGATATCCCCGGAATTGCAGTCGCCGGCGCTGTCCAAACTTGTCCAACCGAACTCCGAATGGCCCACCGTGCCTCTGCAGCGATCACGTCCTCATCCAGGCCAGATACCTAGTTAGGGGCCCCGTGGGGAATAGGATAAACATCAATTTCCGGGGTACGCTAACTGGCTGGCTCTGTTCGAAAGGATGGGGTACCTTCTAGGATATAAACCGTAGTAATCTACGTCGCACAATGAACCCCCAGATCCGCTGCTAGTAATTTACTTCCGCAAAATGTTCAACCTAAGGGGCAGGGCCCTGAGGCTCGCCATTACCATCTGCTCCGGCAGCGCTTACTTGCTGTTTGGCTACGATCAGGCACGCAACGCCCTATCCTTCCGTTTTGATATGTGGGCTAACGCACCCCTCTACAGGGAGTACTCGGCGGACTGGTGTCACACCCAAGCTTTCTTTCAGCCATTGGGAATCCCAGTTCTGGTTTTCTCGGAACTATTGTCGCCCTCTTTAATATTGGATGTCTTGGGGGATGCTTGATCTCTGCCCTCTGGGGCAATGGTCTCGGCCGCAAGAGGACTATCACCTATGGGTGTCTCATCATGATCATCGGTGGTATTATTCAGGCGAGTACGTTTGGTGCCGCCCAACTTATAGTCGGTAGAATCATATCTGGTATTGGGAACGGTACGAAGCCATGAATCAGTACACTACAGAGCGTTGTGTTTGCTGACGAGGGCTGTCAGGGATGAATACGTCGACGGTGCCAGTCTACGTATCGGAAACCTCCAAAAGCGCTGCTCGAGGAAGGTCTCTGGCTATTCAGATGTCAATAGTCATCGTAGGGCTGCCTCTGTCACTCTACTGGACCACTTACTGATTTCAGCCAGTTCGGTACTGTCGTTGCCTACTGGCTAGATTATGGCATGATTAGAGGTCAGATGGGAGAGGTAAGATGGCCCTGTCCTGACAAAGAATTAGAAAGAACAGGTCCAGATTCTAATGGTTTCTCAAAGGTCGTTGGGCGCTTCCCGCTGGCATTTCAGGATGTTTTCGCTTTGGCCACCATTGCCATGATGCCTTTGGTTCCTGAGTCGCCCCGATGGCTTTATTCCCAAGGCAAGCGGCAGGACGCTGTTGAGGCTCTTTGTCGCATAATGGACAAGCCTGAACGTGACAATGAAATCTCTACTATCGTTGCGGAGATGCAGCAAGCCGTTTCTCTCGAGAAAAGTCACTCAAAGCTCAGTCTCCGTCGCATCTTCCTCGACAAGACGGATATGAAAAACGGCCGGCGTCTGCTGCTTTGCTTCCTCATCCAACTGTTTCAGCAGTTTACTGGAATCAATGTCATTGCATTCTACGGTATGGATCAGACCCCAGTAGCCTAGGATAGTGCTGAAACTAGGTACACTCACCATTGTTCTTGAAACAAATGTCGGCCTAAGCCACGAAATGAGCAGCCTCGTCGCCGGGTTTATTCAGATTGCTTTCTGGGCTGGGACGTTCCCACCCATGTTCTTGCTGGATAGATTGGGTCGCCGCAAAGTACTCATGTACGGGTCAACAATACTCTGCATCTCGATGGTGCTATTCACAGTCGGCATAGCACTCGCAACCCCAGCCTCCTCTCGTCTTGCACTTGGTATGTTAATCATTTATGAGTTCTCGTTCGGCATGTCGTGGAACAGTGTCCCTTGGCTCTATGCCCCAGAGATCACACCTTTAAATCTTCGCCATGTCGGGGCCGCCGTAGGATGTTTCTCGGAGTGGCTCTGGACCTTTGTAAGAAAATCCAGTCTCTGCTTAAAATACTCAATAAGAGGGCAGCCGTGCTAACACTTGGCTACCTCCTAGGTTATCGCAATCATGACTCCTGCTGCCATTGCCAACACGGGCTGGAAGATCTATCTATTATTCTGCATTATGATGACTTTGAGCATCCCATTTGTGTACTTCTTCTTGCCAGAGGTAAGGTCTTTATTATTTCGGTTTACTCCGTCCTGTGCTAATACCTGAATCAGACAAGTGGAAAGTCTCTGGAAGAAATCGACTACATCTTCGTCAAACACGGAGCTCCACATAGCGAACCATCTGCAACGTCACGATCGTCAGTTGACATCGAGATGAAGACGGAAGGTCGCAGCAACCAGGTGGAAAACGTATAGAGATTGAATGAACCTGTGCCTTGGTTAGGAAAGACAGTAAGCCATGCCGTATGGCGTCCGGTCCTCCAGTAGTTCCCCTAGATAACATGGATCTAGAATCACAGGATAATACACCTGATGCGAGCTCGTACCTACAAGGCTTACCCTTTTTATTTCTTCATAGGGCTTTTCTAATTTCTGTAGCCTCTATATTGAGGTTTATATATGACTTTAGGCATTGATTATCGAGCAGTCAATACCCTATAGACATTAAGTACATTTTATAAACTTAACTTTGAGGTCTCATAGAAAGCATAATACATTTCAACAGACAAAGGCTACGTTGACGCTATCTAAGCTATCTAAATCCTGCCTCGAGTGAGGAACTTATCTGGAATATCCACCCATTTACAGCGCAGGTATTCGGCCAAATTCTTCCCTAACACATCATAGGTAGAGCTCGAGGACACTCCACGATCCAGGTGGTCCTTGAGCAGGAAGTGCACAGCTATATTACAATTAGCATTCCTCACAGAATGAGATCAACCATCAGTTGACTTACCCCAGAGATGTGGCAGCTCGAAGCGAAAGATGCCTTGTCCCCAATCATCCCGGCCCAGCAATTTTCGCACTCTTTCGACGGTAAGCAGCGACCGTAGCCAGTCCCATTCATCTTGGTGTCGGACAAAAAAGCCAACATTGCAATCAGACACTTTATCACCCGAGCGAGCATGGACAACGTAACCCAACGGCGCTCGGGTGGTGGGGCCAAACACATCAAGGTTATAAGGGCTCTTAGTTTCGTACGAGGATTGGTCATACTGGAATGGAACGGTATCCTGCGGAGGGTCAATGTTAATACTTGTCCCCTTGAAGGGTAGATGACAGATATGGCGGATCTGGCCCTGGGGGAAGATAGAGACAAAGTATTCGTAATATGGCTTTGGTGCAGCTTGACGTGCATCTACCGCGAAGGTCGCCCCAGGGTAACTCTGCATGATCGTGTCTGTACATGGCCGCAAGAATTTGGCCTGGGAAAGAGCGTTCTCGGAGCGAGCCTGTGCGAAAATACGCACGTCAACAGTGGCCGCATCCTGGTTCGATGGGTCTGAGGGGCAGGATCCGTTGACGCGGAATTTCAGCGTATGATACAGCGACTCGTCTAGGAGATGCCGAACTTGCCTCTCAAGCAGGGCCGCCTTCTCCTCAATATCGAGTCCACAGAGGAAGTAGTGCACCTCTGCTTGGAAGCCGCCGTGTGCGGTGATTCCAATCTTGGTAGTTGGTGGAGGCTTAATGCTCTTCACATTCGAGACACGACTAAATTTCTGGTCAGCGGGACATTCAGTATGGACGCCGGATCATCATACACTCTGTTCGCGCCCTCATTCTCCATTATAATCTCGTCGAGTACAGCAACAACGTCAGGGTTGTAGTACAGCGGGCCCTGGATCTCATAGACCAACTGCGCCTTGCAGGTTTCGGCCGTCACCATGCCATCTTTGCCCTCCTGCATAGTAACCACAAATTCTCCGCCCTCGTGAATTTCCACGATCGGGAAAGCAACGTCAAGTGACGACCCGGGGAGAGACTTGAATCCCGAGAAGTTTCCTCCAGTCACATAGGTGGAGCATTCTAAGAAGTGACCGGCTACGAAAGCATGGGCCAGTCGATCATAGTCTTCGCGCTTCCAGTTGTGATAGTAGGCAGCGCAGCCAATTGTAGGAGAGGCATCAGTCACCCGTCCACAGAGCACAATGTCGGCTCCTTGTCTGAGTGCCTCAGTGATGCCCCAAGCTCCCAGATAGGCTTGGGCGTAGACTGGTGTGAACTCCCAGTCCAAGAGGTGTTGGCCTGGGGTATTGGTTGTTAGCCACTGTATGACTCGCCTAGAGTCCAGAATGTAGGTGTTCCTTACCGGTGGTGAGGTTCTTGAAGCCATTTCCTGACTTGAAGGACTGCTGGAAAAGGTCCGTCACCTCATCGCCTTCAATCCAGGCAACTTTCAGGTCCAACCTCTTCGACTGGATAACTTGAGTCAAGGTGTCCAGCAATTTTTTGGTGTCACTCGCACCCGCATTGACAGCAATCCGAATTTTGCGTGCGGCGATGTCTTCTAATGCAGGTACAATAGCCTCCATAAATGAATGCTCAAACTCGGTGGACAGTGGGTTTCCCGTGGACTTCGCTCCACCTCGAGTTGTCATGTTGTATTCGGACATCCAGTCCCCGACAATGAATTGGACGTCTTCATGCTTGGCCAGTTCAGCCAAACCGTGTCTCCGGTCCGTAACGGATCCGGAGGCTGATGCAATGCGTAGTGTTTGGGTTGACATGTCGACGGTCCCGAATGTTCAGAGTGCGCTTTGGCGGCCTCTGTCTCCGGGGGATAGTCCTCATGATGGCGTGTTTTTAAACTGATTCAGGCTCATTGCCGGCAATGGTGGAACGCGGGGTGGTTTGTCCAAATGGCATCTGGATGTACTGGACCTGAGCTCGGACCGAAGTTGGACAGAGCCATTTTCCCGGTTAGCCGTCGCCATGACTCAGGATTACATTGTCATGACCTGGCATGACACTATCGCGTGAACCAGTGGATAGACCACTACTATACAAGACGGCTAGACTGGGCATGGCTTGATTATCCGTCTCAGCTATTCTCAGCTACTAGTAGTTCATATTAATCAACACTGTTTTGGGCTCCGTATACGCCATTAGCGCATTCACCCCAAGCTCCCGTCCCAGCCCACTCTCCTTTGTCCCTCCAAACGGACACGAGAAATGGATGGTGCTGATGCAATTGATGCCAACTACTCCCGAGTCAAATCCTGGGCCCATTCGCAAGGCGCGGTTGATATCCTGTGTAAAGACCCCCGCCATCAGTCCGTATTTACTCGCGTTAGACCGGGCGAGGACTTCCTCTTCAGTCCTGAATTTGTTGATCACAACGACGGGGCCGAAAATCTCTTCTTTGTAAATGGACGCATTCGGCTTTGTGTCGGTAAAGATTGCCGGTTCAATATAGTAGCCCTGTACAGTATGAGCACTTAAGGATCTTCCAACGACTCCGCGCCCGATAACTGACCTTTGAAAAGAGTGGCTTTCCCCCAACCAACAACGTGCCTTGATCCTCCTGTTGTGCACTATCGATAATCCCCATGATGCGATCATACTGAGCTTTGTCAACCACAGGTCCCAGTTCCGATCCAGGGGCATCAGGATCTCCAATGACGGCGCGCTTAGCCTCGAAAGCTTCTTGATACGCAGCTATGAACTTGTCGTAGATACCTTCCTGGACGTAGACTCGCGAGGCCGCAAAACAAATCTGTCCCGAGTTGCTCGTCAAACCATTCGCGCACCTGAACCATTAGCTGTGTATGCCATTGCAGGTGTCGTGGCAACTCACCACTGCACTGCATTCGGTAAATCTGCATCGTCAAACACAACTGCGGGACTTTTGCCGCCGAGCTCCAGAGTGCATCGCTTGAGGTTGCTTTTGGCAGCTAAAACTTGCACTGCCTTTCCGGTGGCCACACTGCCGGTAAAGCTAACTTTGGCCACTTCCATGTGGCTAGCCAGAAGTGCTCCGGTGCTCCCATCCCCGACAAGCACTTGGAAGACGCCCGGAGGAAACCCTGCCTCGAGAACGAGCTTGCCCAGTGCCGCCGCCATCAACGGGGTTTTCTCGCTGGGCTTGAGGATGAAGACGTTGCCCGCAGCTAGAGCAGGGGCTGCTTTGAGACCGACTGAAGCTAATGGACCATTCCATGGGATGATTCTGCAGACAGGTATAAGTTTCCATTTTCCGTTCTTAGGAGTAATAAATTTCCTGTTGACCACGAGACATACCCAGCCACGACTCCCAGAGGCTCATTCCGTACAATCTTGTAGAAACCATCGTCGGCAGGGAAGGACTGGCCTGCGAATTTGTCGATCCATCCTGCATAATCTTCTGAGGATCAGAATTTATTCTGACATTCGTCTGCGTTGGACACTTGATATAGTAAAACTTACAGCGAAACGACCCGATTGCAGTTCCAATCTCGGACTTGCCGAATGGCAAATAGGGGGCTCCAAGTGTAAGTCGCGTCAGATGCGCGAGGTACTCTTGGTTGGCCTCGAGAAGGTCGGCAAAGCGCAGCAGGACCTTCTGGCGCTCAGGGAAAGTCATGCGGCGCCATTCAGACCCAGCAGCAAATGCGTCATTGGCGGCGCGAACTGCACTGTCAACATCATCTGGCCCGGCAACGGGAATCTGATCGCTGACAAGCTGGCCGGTGGCTGGGTTATAGACGGAAATCCTAACGCTTGGCTAACATTAACGTACTGAAAGTTTTTTTTTTTTGCTGGACGGAGAATTGGACGCGTCTCACTTTTTGTTATTGAGGCAGTCCACGTACTGCGGCAAGAACCGGTGATTAGCGGGTTAGCTCGGGGATAGTAGTTGCAGGTCCTTGCTCGCTTACACTGTTGTTGATGAAGAGTTGGGTTAAATGATGTTCCAACTCCATTGTCATTGTTACTTCAATTTGAGTTGTTCAAAGCTATTGTATTTTCTCTTCGACGAAGGTTGAAACCAGAGGCGATATAGATATAGTGCGACTATGCTGTTATGCTCAGTAATTCGATGACTGAAATATATATATATCCTGCACGAGTTCCCACTTAAAGCCAAGATAGCCGGGATCAACACCGTGGAAGGTCCTGAGTCATGACCATTACATGTACACTCAAGCATCATAAAATTAGTATATAGTCCCGCAAACAACTTTACTGAATAGACTAGCAAGTAGATCGTGATACCACATACTCTTACAGAGCAGCTGTAGTGGTATTTAGTTATGCGGGGTGCATGCGGGATTAGATTACTTAAGCCGGAGTTATGCTGTCATGACTCAGGGTTCCCCCGCCACGGCACCTTCAACTACAACACCAATCCAGCTGCTTGCAAGTGACTGACTCTTGCTCTTCACCCTGTGAAAACCTGACACAGCATGCTTGAAACTGAACTATGACAAACTCCGCACCCAATCTCCCCCAAACACGAAGGAATCGAAGAGTCTCGGCCTTGACCACTCAACAGGCCCAGCACAAGCGCGATCTCGATCGTAGGGCACAGCGCGCTTTACGTCAACGCGTCAAATCTCGTCTCCAAGACCTCGAAGATGATTTGGCACGTGCAAAGACCGATTGTTCCGTTCGCGAACGGAAATTGATGGATGAGGTCCACCTGCTGCGCGAGGAGAATCGAAAACTAAGATCCTATCTGGACAGCATCGGCCAGTTCGCACTCAACGGGGCTGCCGAGACAGACAACAAAAATGACACAGGGGTCGATGATACTGCAAGCCCGGACCCGGATCGGGCCACAACAGAGACTGAGGGAGAGCCTATACTGGGTAAGATACCCGCCTTACCATCATCATCACTTTTGACAGAAACCTTGTGGCTCACCACTTTGTTCCTCCCAGAAAATGATGAGCAGCGCGGAGTGGCCTACGACGAGCCTCAACGAGAGCAAGCCTTGGCGGAGGACACGGACCGTGTTCTGATGCAGTCAATGGGAGACATCGATAGCAATGAGTATACGCGTGCTCAGTCGGGCCAAGGTATGACAACAAGTGCTTACACAGCCTCCGCAAACATGTCCATGGGCCACCCTGGCCTTCCGAGCCCCGAAACCGAATCATCGTTGAGCCGACACCAATTGAGACAATTCGCGGAATCTCGTGGTAAGGAGACAAATCACTCGGTGAAGAATGACACGGGGTCTGATGGTCTCTATAGGCGAACGCATGCAACAGGTATCCCAGGGTCTGCCACAACCAATCCTGGCCTCACCTCACAGCATTTCAAGGCCAATCTGGCCATCGCTATCAAACCCGACGATATACCAACCACCACTCGCCACGGGGATTGCAGCTGTATTGCCAAAGCATACATCTGCGACGTGTCCATTGGACCAGATACTCCTCGATTTCATCGACTCCCGGCGGTCCATGGTGGCCAAGGGATACGATGTGGACTCCGTCCTAGGACCGATTCAGCCATATTTACAAGCAATTCTACATCCTGGGCCCCCAACTCCGGAGGTTCACGCGGCGAGTCGGGTGTTGGGTGAAGTTCTTACGACCTTCCCTTACGTCGCGATTCCCCAAAAACTGGCGTTCATGTTTGTAATGTATCGGACAATGCGAGTACGTCCTCTTTCCCATTACCCCTTGTGATACAAACTTACTCGGTATAGTGGCAAATATCACCGACAGATGCCAACTACGAACAGATGCCTCGCTGGCTCCGACCGACTGCTATGCAGATCACCGTGCCACACGCTTCGTGGATTGATAATATTCCCTGGTATGTACGGAGATTGCTAAGCTGATACCTACTGACTTTGTCCTTTTGAAAGGCCTCGTGTGCGTGACCTGCTCATTGAACATCCCGACAAGTATCCATTCGCTGCCTTC
This sequence comes from Aspergillus sp. MA 6041, assembly GCA_025768905.1. NCBI lineage: Eukaryota > Fungi > Ascomycota > Eurotiomycetes > Eurotiales > Aspergillaceae > Aspergillus > Aspergillus sp. MA 6041. The sequence goes on along the minus strand of JAMFNV010000014.1, from coordinate 1,002,970 downwards.
TCCGAGCTTTACTCGCAGAATATCACCGTCAACTGGCCGTACGAGGACATGGATACAGTCTCCACCCACACGGAGAACATACAATTTAATAATATTTTTGAAAAACACGTCCGCAAGCTATCCAACTGGACAGTTTCGGAACCCTTTAAAGACTACTTGCCGGAGATGATACCGGCGATCTACGAGAAAGATTGAGCGACGATTTACACAGGCAGGGCCTAAGTACCAAAATGTGGTGACATCTAATTCAGAGCTATGTTTCAGTGGAAAAATTCGTTACTGAACGGATAGTCGGTGTACCCGATCGGGGACTTGGGCGTATAAAAGGTGGCCCGCTGGTACCGATTCAACGCGATACACTTGGCGAGTCGGAATGGGAGATCAGGGTTGGCGAGGAAGTGGCGACCAAATGCAATCGCGATTTCATGAGGCTTATAAGCCTTGATTGTCTGCTCTGCTGATTCTGCAGTGAACCCGCCGGCCAGGATGATTACACGACCGCTGCCATAGGCGTCAAGTAGGAAATCATGTTCTTCATGGTCACCCTCAACTGTCGTGGAGCCTGATATGCGCGGCTCAACCACATGTAGGTAGGCAAGGTTCAATGTGCGCAAGCTTTCCACCAGGTCAGTGAACTGAGGTTGAAAGTTCTGCATGCGCATTCCCTGGAAGGTGCTCCAAGGACTGATTCGGTACCCGGTTCGATGGGCACCGATCGCAGCACTCACTGCGCTGGCCACCTCCATCCCAAATCGCGATCGATTTTCAACACTACCACCCCATTGGTCGTCTCGGTTATTGCAGGTGTCCTGCAGGAATTGATCGCATAAGTAGCCATTGGCGCCGTGGATCTCCACGCCATCGAATCCAGCTGTAATTGCATTCCTCGCGGCGGTTGCATAGTCTGCAATCCAGCTTCTGATTTCCTCCTCAGATAATGGCCTCGGAATTGCACTCGTCTCTGTTATTGGAAGATTTCCGCTCGAAATGACCTCATTGCCATCTTTGGCCAGAACTTCGGGGTTGGCTGCACGCCCTAGTGCCCAGAGTTGACAAAAGATGTAGCTGTCGCGTGCATGGACGGCATCTGTAATTGTTTTCCACTGCTGAATTTGGGCTTCACTCCAGATGCCTGGAACGTTATTCGTGCCTCCTGCCCGGGCGGAGATGAAGGTGCCTTCACTGACGAGTAGAGTCCCAGGGACGCTGGCCCGTTGCCCGTAGTACTCGCGTGAAATATCCAGAGGCACATGGTCGTCGTCGGCACGATTGCGAGTCAGCGGGGCCATGACAACCCGATGTTTAACATCGAGCTCGCCAATCCGGAGAGGCGAGGTGAGATTGGGAATGTCCATGCTGAATCGGATCGGAAACAAATAGGTAGACCGAGACAAAATTCAATGCTGAAGGACCATCTGAGAGTCCGGTTCGACCTTTTAATATCGCGCCCGTGATTCAGTCAAGTGGCCAACATTTTCTGCTTTTTGCCAGGAGGCTGAAAGAAACAAAGTTGATTGTAGGCAGCAATATGATGGTCCACCCCTCTTGGACATTTGGACAGGAAGTTTACCGACTGGACCGATCTCAATCTGGTTCCGCGGAGTATTGTCCAGCCCCACTTTGCGTGGACAAGACACGAGTCATGGCTGTATGTTAAGACATGAGTCAGGCCAAGTTATGGACTATACTTTCTATACTTCGCAGGATAGGTGATACTTATACTGCAAGGAATTCCATACTTTGCCGCAAGTAACACTGCCTCTTCTCCTGTTCAGAGCTACCCACTACTCCGGGCAGACCCATCATCAACATGAAGGGCACAATGCGCGCGGCACAATACAACACAGTACGTGTTTTTCTACAACAAACTTTCCCTATGAATTATGCTAACGGAAGAAGACAACCAACAAGGTAGAAGTCAATGAGGTCCCTATTCCGGAACCCGGGGAGAACGAAGTTCTGATTAAGAATGTCTGTGCATCGCTTTGCCATTCGGATTTGGTAAGTTACTGGCCCCTCTCCCCTGGTCTGCTCGGTAGAATTGAAAATTACTGACCGATACAGATGTTATTCTGGGGCCATACAGCGGAAAAACCACCGACAGAGAAGGTTACCATTGGGCATGAGAATACTGGCATTGTTGTGGCAATTGGAAGCAAAGTGACTGGTTTCCAAGTCGGGGACAAAGTCGGCTGCTTGGGGTGCAGTTATGCCTGCTGTATGTTGATTGAGCTGTGGCTCCCGAAAACAAATGCTAACCGTTACAACGTCAACGTGAAGATGACTGTGAAGGATGTCTTACTCATAACCTCTTCTGCAAAGGGGGAACCGGACGTCTCCACGGGTTCACGACCGATGGCCATTTTGCAGAGTATTCCCTGGCAGATTATCGCAACACCATGGTGCTGCCGGACGGTGTTGATATGGTTGCGACAGCACCACTCTTTTGCGCCGGAGTTACAGGTTCGTTCTTTCCTGCCTTGCGTTGGGTAATTCAGGGTAATTAAAGGCAAGCTTAGCATACCATGCGGTCAAACAATGCGATCTCAAGGCCGGCCAATGGCTGGCGGTCATCGGCTGCGGAGGATTGGGACATTTGGGTAACTCGTCCCACTTCTTGTAGATTCTGCTTTCATGTATTAACAGGCCCGAATAGCAATCCAGTATGCCAAATCCATGGGCCTCAAAGTGATCGGTATCGACATATCAGATATGCAGCTGGAGTCTGCCAGAGAGCTAGGGGCTGATATCACATACAATTCTCTCAGCGATGCAGAATTCGCCCGGAAGCTGATTGCACTCACGGATGGTGGAGCACATGCAGCAGCAATTTTTAGTGGCTCAAACGCAGCGTATACAACTGCTCCAACGGTATTAAGGTGAGGCACTTTGGTCATCAGTAGCTCTCTTCTAAGTCCCTAACGGTGCCATTCAGGATCAACGGACTCATGATAGTCGTTGGTATTCCAAAGGCCAACCTCTCCATAAATGCACTCGATATTCTGTTGGGTAAATATCGCATCAAGGGAGTGAGCAGCGGCACTCCTCAACGAATGAGGGAGCCGATCGAATTCAGCCATGCGCACGGAATCAAGCCCCAACTGACTACGTTCAACGACTTGGATGATATCCACTCCACCATCGAGATGATGCAAACTGGGAAAACTGCCGGCCGTCTTGGAATAGTGTTCAAGTAGGACTTCGCTTAAAAGTACACAAATGTATAGGAAGTTCATCCTTGGAAGCACTGTATTGGCAAGTGAATTTGCTCTAGTCTTACGTATATTCTTCGACCTCCCCTGCATCTGGGAAGTCAGTACTACGGACCAATCCATCAAACTCATCCAATTGCTTCAGCATCGCCAAACACTGATTTCTCACGATCCGGCCGGCATCCGTTCCCAGAACCACACGGAGTGGGATCTCCATAGTCTCTGTTACTGACCCTTCCCGTCTCACCACATCCAAGATCCGCTCAACAGCCTGACTTGGATCCCCTGGCTGCTTACCATTTGTCTCAGTTTGTCGGTCTGCCAAGGCCTTCACTGGTGCATCGTAGTCATCTATCGACGGAGATGGACGAGTAATCCTCCGGCGGCCGTCAGCCAGGATGTTTGTACGAAACTGCCCGAGAACAATGAGGTGGACTCTGATTCCGAGAGGGAGCACCTCGCTCTGGAGGCTTTCTACCGCTCCTAAACACGATGCTGTTAGCTAGACTGTACGTGAAATACTACCTTAAGCACCAGCAGGAATAATCGATACCTTCCAAGGCAAATTTCGAGGCACTATAAGGACCTCCCGCTGCGACGCCCAGCCAGCCTGCGATGCTACTCATGAATATGATAGTTCCCGACCGGCGAGACCGCATATGAGGTAAGAATGCTCGAGTGACATCGATTTGCCCGAAGAAATTGGTCCGAAATTGCTCGAGCACTTCGTCGTGGCTAACATAAAGGGCAACGTCAATGAGACAGCAATTTCAGCGTCGATTCCTGTACCTACCTCACCTCCTCCCAGACCCCGGACTGAACGTAACCGGCATTGTTTACTAGGACGTCGATCTGACCGAAGTGATTGACAGCCTCAGACGCTTTCTTCTGTAAATTGTCCTGAAAGTCCGTCACGTCAAGCTGTAGAAGGTATACGTCCTCTTTGGACCAAAGCCCCTCTAGGGAAGCTACGTTTCGTGCCGTTGCAACGACTTTATCTCCTCGGGCGAGGATGGCCGAGACAAAGAACTGACCGAAGCCAGAAGTGCAACCGGTGATGAGCCACACGAGGGACTGGGCAGCCAAGGGTTTGGACATTATTTCTGAGCGTGGCACCTGAATTAGCAGCAAAAGGATGTGATCTCGACTGCTGAGGCTGCAGGTGGTTTTTATAAAATGAGGATTCTTCTGGACTGACTCATGGACCTCGGGAATAAATCATCACATATACGGCTAGCTAACTAAAGTCAGTCCCAAAAACCTACCTACAGTACGACTATTTCTTCTTGCTGAGCCCATCCTTGCCCCCAATTGCCCTGGACGCATCCCCGACCACCAAGTTCTCGTATTCAACCATATAGGTCATGGGCAGTTTCATAAACAACTGACAGTCATCTGCCAGAGCCGACTTGTATTCCTCGCTACTAGAAAATGCCAGCCAATCATCCCATGTCCGGACCCAGAGTTGCGCACATGCATCGTAATTAAGGACGCCCTCGGCAAGGCTTCGAGCCCGTTCTTTCATTTCTGGGGTTTGGTGGTGCTGCCGATATGTGTTAGTTTTAATTTATCTTTTCTTTTCTTTTTACCCGGCTTGACTCGAGGCAATGGGCTGGCTCACCTGAACATAGCGAAGAATGTGGCCCTGGAACGCCTGAGTGGCCACAGCAAGGTCGGCATGGACGGTCTGCCAGTGCTCAAAGAATGTGTTGTACGTGATGCATTCTTTTTTACTGAAAAATACGGAGACTTTAATAGCCGGTTGGAAGTTGTGCTCGGCGTCGTAGCTGAGCTCACTATGTTTGAACTCGTGGTTGATTCTGATACTGGACATGGTAGGCGAGCAGAGAAGAGCCTTGCAAGTTGTGTAGAACTTGACCTTTGGGAAAGGCAAGGATAGATTCGGAGGGATTTATAGATAGAGTAGATAAACAGCAACGGTGGGTAACTACTTTGGTCTTAATGAAGAGTGGTTACGAGTCAGGCCTTGACGGTCAGAATGTCCACATAACTGCTTTAAAGACATTAGTAACTCTGAAATGACTCATATTAAGCTGTTATATCCCACTCTACTACATCAAATGTGCCCGACATAAAGGCAGGCAAGTCCGGCTAACGAAATGGACAGAGGCAGTCTTATCTGGACATGGACCGAGGAATGCGGGCTGCTCCGATTTCAATGGCCCTTATAAAACCCCGAGTCCAATTTCTATCCTGGTAAGTTACTTGAACATGACATTATTCTTCGCTTTCTTATCTATCGTCTAGCTAGTACTGAACGAATCTGGTGGTGATATCCAACCCCAAGTCTCTGTGAACAGCGAATCGCTAGCCAGCAAAGTAGTGGAAGGGGAGATATCTAAGCATTCCTCCAACAGATCAAGTCCCTCCATCGCAGGAGCTCCAAGTAGCTGAGCCCCGGTATCTGGTCCAACACTAGAGCTTACTGGTGCTGCGTTACTGGGATCCAGACGCGCACGCTTATTCAAGGCGCTGTTGTACTCATGGTGGTTGTCTGGTCGCGACCGGTTGCCTTCACTTCGCGCCAATTCCGATTTTATTGAGGTGATAATCTCTAGAGCACGAAGAGCATTCCTGTAAGTTTGCCCAATCTCAGAGAGTACCTGACAGCTGATCTGCAAGAATCGACGTGCTGCTGTCCGCACAGCTTCGCATGGAGCAAAGTAAACATTGTGAATATGGACCAGCGCCGCAGTGAAGACCAAATGGACGGAGTGGATATTCATCTGTCTGGCGCCATGATGAGATCGGTATGTTTGTAGGAGGTTGACAAGTGAGACTGCAGCATTTGTGCATGCCGTGTGGCTTTCCTCCATATCGGCTGGCGTCAGCCCGGGGAGCCTCTGATACAGGCCGTACGTGAACGGTCTATCGATCACCACCAAGATCGCGGAGTATTGCATGCTACCAATACTGGGTCAATAGACTGAACCTGCATTGACTGAATAGTAACTCACTGAAGCTGTAGCACATGGGGTGGTCGCAGAGGTTGCTGCTCCCCGTCACGAAGAGCAATGGAGGATGGAAGGCTTTCTGCCCAAGAGAGCAAGTCATCCCTGAGTTTCCGGGCAGCGCCATGGAGTGATTTGATTTCTGACCCATCTGGATATGGAGAGTTGTATCTGTTACCGCTGGTTAGCTGTACACACATACTGGTTTGTTTTAACTTTACGTGGTAGAACTTACAAGACTCGGCGAATATGCGACATTTTGCGACATAGGGAGACGGTATATTGAGCAACTTCACCTAGAAATGACGGCAGTCCTGGAAGATTTGGGCTATTGGTTTCATCTATGTATGGTTGCCAGAGAGGCGCAGTCCTCTGGGCGACATCGGTCGCTCTCAGCGGCTCCACGAATATATGCTTCTCGTCGAGAGATTCGGGACGACCAACATAGAAACTCCACATGCTTCGCATCACTATTAGCCAACTGACAATACATAATCGATACCAGGGTTAGAGCCATCTTACCGATCATGGATGTAAGCACCCCAGAAGATAATCCTGCGGAGCCTAATCTCGGTCGCGCCGAGCAGATCTCTCCGGATAGAAGCAGAGGGCTTCAAATGTAGGCCGAGGTCGATTGCCAGCCTCATGGCCATACCTAACGAGCACCATGAGCGCATTTAGTGATTTTCTCCATCGTGATATAGGAGCTTCCTAGCATACCGCTATAGAGCCATCCTCGTGCATCCCTAGTCAGAAATGCCTCGACGCCGCTCAAAATAACCAAGGCCTGCACAGTACACAGACCTGGTGCGTCCATTTCTACATCCAGAAGGGCCTTTGCTCGACTGCTGAAGAACTCGGCGAGAGATTCAGGCAACCCGCGAGGATGCCGACGTGTAAGTGCTGCTCCCACTGCACAGCTGGGGATTTGTTAACGGCACTGTTCAAAGAACTTGAACGGATTGTTACCCTACATTGCGTTTGTTAACAATTCTGAGTAACGATGTGTTGGTCTGCCGGTTGCGCGGTAGTTTGCCCGTTCTGTGTAGTAAATGTCTTGGTCGACCACCGGGATGTTAGGGTTCTCCCAGCAGAAGTACAGGCGCAAGAGGTGATCTTCTAGCTCCTGCGGTACTGGATCGTTTAACCCCCCTTGTCGGAGGATCTCCCTTTCTTTGCCGTATACCGAGCGAATCTTGGAGTCGGTCAGGGAGAATGGCCCAACGTGTTGGATATGCAGGTTAGAGGTAGCCCCAAAGAACCGAACTTGTCCGTCGTCAGCCAGCTGCAGTGAGCCGAACCGCTCACCCAGCACATTCAAGTCGCTATCCGTATCATCGAGAGGCACCGGTAGTGCAGGGATTGCTCGATCGCTGGTCTCTCCCCAGGAACTATCGTCGTGGGAAACGGGGGTCTGGATGATCGGATTGGGGTTTATTATATAGTCGGGCGCGGAATAGTTATCCAGCTGTGGTGGCAACGGTATGCCATTCTGCAAGAGAACTGACTCCAACAACTGAGTATACTGCTCTAAGCGTGAATATCGCTCTTTCGAAGGCACTGTTCGCTTATCGACCTGCTGCGGCATCATACACTCCTGGTTATGAAGGCGGCAGTTGGCACATTGTGGCCGCGCACCGTCACATTTGGTCTTTCGTTGGCGACATCCAGTGCAAGCACGGGTGATGTGCTTGGTCGGGCGGATGATTTTCCTGTTCGATCGTGAATCCATTCCAAAGGGTGCACGGGTCTTTTGCGATGATCTGGGGTAGGCGGGGGGAGTCTGGGGGGACGGAGATGAGAGAGATGCCAATGTCGAGCATCAGTGGCACAAGTCACGTCACAGCCGTCATGTCATGGTGCTTATCTTGTCATCTTGCTGCTGATCCTCGGCTGGACAAAACGCTTATCCAGGCCGAGGCTTTTCACCGCTGACTGGAGATTTGCACGGCTGGCTTACATGATGACGCGGGGAAATAATCATGTTAGAACGCCTCTTCAGATATTTCATGTGTTTGTTTTGACAAATTGCCGATTTTTATTGTGTCTTCATTTTTTGAAGGAACAGCGCATTCATCCATATAGAGGTATATACCCTCAAGTAAGAAACAGCGCCTTTCACAGAAATGGCAGCTCCAATGCAACAGCTCGCACAGGCATGTCTTCCAGCATACACATGTCCGCCCGGGACCAAGATGTACTTACTGAACCTGGGCACATTGAACGTTGACGAGGCCTGGTACGTATATTGACCATCGTTCCACATTCGCCGTATCGTCACTAACAACCGACTATAGGCTTCTTCTAGGCGCTAATGGAAGCTCGGCGAGTAATCCGAATCCTCCCAGCAAGCGAAGGGACTTGATGTTGATTGCCGGGCTCATCGATCACCCGGAGATGGGATTGATATTATTTGAAACAGGAAGTGCAGAGGACGTACAGAGAGTAGGTGCGACAGATTCTGTACCCTTGCCTAACATTTACTCAGCTCGTACCTTGTCCTATAGCAATGGGGTCCAGATGCAGTAGACCTGTTCCCACGGACACAATACGAAGAACACCATCGCCTACCGGCTGCCATTGAGGCCGTCGGGTATAATATCAAAGACGTCAAAGCGGTAATAATGGGACATTTACACTTGGATCATGCAGGTGGACTCGAACATTTCAAAAATACCGGAGTGCCCGTATATGTTCATGAAGAAGAATTCAAGCACGCTTGCTGGGCGGCTGGGACCAACTCGGACGCTGGTTTATACCTGTGAGTGACCTCAAATGACAGTGGGAACCCATTTGACACATTTAGGACACTGACTTGTATTTATGTAGGGGCGATTACCTCAAGCTAGATAACACGCTGAACTGGCAAACCTTCAACGACGCCCAGCTGGATCTCTGCACTGGGGTCACCCTGTATCATTGTCCCGGCCACACCCCTGGCCTCTGCATTATGCAGGTGAATCTTCCGCTGGATGGGACCTTTATCTGGACCACCGATCAGTATCACATACGAGAAAACTACGAATTAGATCAAGCCCATGGGTGGTTGCTGAGAGATTATCGGAAGTGGGTAGACAGTGGGAAGTTCATTCGGCGTTTACAAAGGCTGTTCTCCGCACGTTTGATATTCGGCCATGACTATGAGACTGCAGAGGAGCTGATAAAGGCTAAGAAAGTGTACCAATAGCACATAGCCTGTGATTAGTATTTGCGTCACTATAAAGTCCGATGGATTTCCTTATTCTGTTTTGTTCAATCCTCTGATCGATTGGGCTGTTCAGTGTCGGTGCTGCAGCATCACGCAACATCTCCAAGTACAGAAACAGTGGAAGGACATTATATAACCCTTGAAGTGAATACAGACCAGCAGGAGATAACATAAAAGCAAATCTGATCAGTGGTAATACTGGCCATCGCAGGAACTCAAAGCGTATACCTAAAATCAGGGGAGCCCTCGAGAATCTTCTCTCCATGATCTGCCTTACGGTTGCTGATCCAGAAATAAATGCTCAGCATACACACGATGACTATCAATAGTAGCTGCGAACTGCAAATATGGGTTAGCGCTATCCAAAACCTTTGTTCAGATGCAGAAGACATACGCAATGGCCGCCCAAATACCAGGCCTATATTCTGGTGCGTCTTGGGATCGAAACACCAGACTGCCTGCTATGCCTCCAACGCCGCCGAGACCGACCAAGCTTGCGCTAGAAAAAGCTCGTGCCCACTGACCTCTGACGTTATTGGATTGGTAGGCCATTGACGCCGGAACGTTCGCATTAGCTCCAGCTGTTGTAATAAAGACGCCGAAGTATCGAACACCAGAGTTGGTTGCAAAGCCCATGATAGGTAGACCGATTAGAGCAATAATGCTATTGAGAACTAGGATCGGACCTCTAAAATGATACTTATCCCCAGCCCAGGAGGTTGTCCACATAAGGATCCCAGCGAGTACATATGGCGGAGCAACAAGACATTGGGACGCGGCGACACTGAAGCCCATGTTTTCACGCAAGATAACAGGTAGAAAATAGAATATAGAATAGGTGACGGTTGTGAGACAGCTTTACATATCTATATTAGCGTTTCTCTGAGGGGCCCGGCAATAGGGTGTCTATCTAACTTACAAGAAGATCAAACCAAGGCCCCAAACCTTCAGGTCTAACGCAGGAAGCAGAAAGCTGCGCAAGCTGAACGGCTCGGGCTTTGCGTCTCCGCGATCTCGGTCAACTCGTCGGAGTATAAAGGCGCACTCCTGCTCGTTGAGGAAGCCCCTTGCTTTGTGACCTTTATCTGGGAAGTCCACAACGAAAATGAAGCAGATAATACCCACAATAAAGGTGACCTGCTGAGATGTTAGTCTTTATAACAAAGGCGGTTTAGGATGTGCTGGCAACATACAACACCTTGCATGATGAATATCCACATCCAGCCGGAGTGGCCCTGGATCCCATTCATCTGACTGAAGCCAAACGCCAGAATCCCAGAGAGAGCAGATGCAACACATCCAATAATATAGAAAGCTGAAAACCGCTTTTGCACATCGTCTAGACAGAGAAGACGTTAGAAATCCGGTTTCGGAGTTCATGGGTAAAGGTCATACGAGTACATACATCTGGCATACCAGCAGGACAGCAAGTACACCGAACCGGGAAAAAAGCCCGCTTCGAGGATACCAAGAAGTGCACGCAGACCAGTGAGTGTCTGCCAGTTTGGAGAGAATGCAAAGCCCTAATGAAATCAATGCCAATTGTGGATGAATCTTGAGAGAGAGAGGACTAACTATTAGGACCGCACCCCAGGTCATGACAATAGAAGAGATGAAGATTCTGGGACCAATTCTTCGGATAAGGGCTGTCGCGAGAGGTTGAAAGATAATATATGGGAGAAAGAAGACTAGGACCATGATCGACTGCACTTTATGTTAGCTTAGAATGTCGAATTTCGACAATCATCAGGGGCACATACATATCGGAAGCCCACGTTCAACTCGAGATCTTTAGACATTCTGTAGTAATAAAGTACCAAACATCAGCAAGCTCATAAGGAAGACAGAATGTTAAGGCCAGGGTGACTCACCCAGCGACGGATGCCATGGAGACATTCGTCCTGTCCATCAAACTAATACAGTATGCAAGACCGCAGGATAGAATCAATCTCCGGTCGACCCGGTGAATAATCTTCCTTTGTTCTTCATAGGTGTATTCCTCATCGGTATCGACATCGGCTGGCCCTTTCGATTGCCCTGCATTCTCCACTGTTTCTATATGCAGGCCGGATTCGTCCTTTCGCGGCGATCCGAGTGCAATGTCGGTTGCCATTAGTGGTAATAGTGAGACTCAGTATAAGTGACGAAAGGTTGTATTTTATCTTCAATTGACAACGTGTTGCTTTGGCAAGATGATGGGGAGTGTCCATTTTATAGGCAACAGATTATCTTCGCCTGTCAGAACCATTATGATACTCAAGTCAAACAAGCTCAGCATTTGATAGGCTACATAGACTGAGACTGAGGTATAGCTACTGGCCGGACCTGTCTTGGCTACCAGGAAATGATATTCCACGGAAGTGCAAACCCAGGAGGGGGTCCGGGGGAGCCTGGAGCAGAATGCGGGGAATACGGGGTTGGCATTTAGCCTCCAGCGGGGGTTATCTGACTGGAAATGCTAGGAATATATTCGGCTGATAGCAAATATCAGATTATGTACTTCTGACTCATGTCTGTTCCCAGCTTGCACGACACAGTAGATACAAGCCGCGAATTTTCCACATCACAAAGTTGTCGACTGTGTGGTACAGATTGGTTGGCAGACTCGGTTGTAATAGCATGCACAGTACTAGTAGGAGAATCTGCAGGACTGTGTGGTTCCGACTAGGCTAGTGCTCTTTGTAGCAGCGATATAAGGAGTCCTGCGCCCCTGGCTAGACGAGCTCTGGTCAACTGCAACGAGTTGTGCCTTTTCGAGACCGGACTGTGCCCCATTAAGGACAATTTTCCTTTGATCCACGTTAAACGCTTGCCAGGGTTCCCCTCCATGTTCAAATCTTACAAAACTCTCGGATATTTGATCAGCTGTTTGGCTAATCCTAGGATCACTGCCACATGGTGGCTGGTAAAATCAAATAGGATTCCCAATTGAATGCCATGCGAGGTCATTCGGTGGACCTGAAAACGGATCGGGAACAGCAAACTCATGAACATAGACTTTTGCCCCGTAGGTTACTGATGTGGTCCCGATCTTGAGGTATGTGCGAATAAATGCGTTGTGGGTGATAGCTTGGAATATGGATCGCACGAGTTGGATGGGAGAGTCATGAGTATCAAAATCTATGTCAAGATCCATTGCTGCCTTATGCAGAACTATTTGGATGTCCGCAGTAGTCATGGTAAGCAGTGGAGCCAGAAACAAAGAAGCCTCGTCCCTGGTAGCTGGCTGTCGATTTATTCCAACCGCCCCGACTAGACTATCAAAATTCTAACATTTAATGGTCCGTCAATTTAACCAATTTCGTCGATAATATACTGTAACTAACGTAATCGTACACCGAGCCGCGCATTCGCCCACCACCCTCAACAGTAATCTAAATATATTCAACCACCACGCTTTCTGCTGTATATATAAAGCCAATATCTAGCTTAAAGACTATTTGGAAATCCAGTTCTTTTATAACCTAGTTGGTTGCAATCGCTGCAGCGTGGTGCTGCTGGCTTCCGTGGTAATCCACTACCTTCCTGTTTAATCAATATAATTGCTTTCAGTGCTTTCTGAGTAGCAGCTATAATACCTCTTAAGCCTATATAAGTCCTTTTAGACTCTATCCTCCACTTCTGGTATGGGTTTACAGCCCGGAGCTGCTGAGCCTCTTGTTCTAGAAGTAAGGTATTCCCTATAGCAAGCTGATAACCTTTAACAACCTGATTAACTGCCTGAGTAATAGGAGTTAGTAGAGAACGTGTATGCTATCTCTAGAATTTTTAGATAAGAGTATATTACTTTTAAAAGACTTCTGCAGTCTTCGGAGTCTCTGCAGTCTAACTAGAAGATAAATAACTATAAGAGCTGCCGGGGGCTGTTAGTGTAGAGTATATTGACAAGCCTTGGTTGAAGATTCAAAGTTGAAATTGTTGATGGTCGGATGCGCGACTCGGTGTACGATTACGGTACGGTACGGTAGTTTACTATCAGCAAGGACTTCAACTCAAGAGCAAGGTGGCGAGTGAGGTATTGGTGCAAGCCGACTTTTTACCTTGGTTATGTCCCAGAACTGTCCCTTCCTTTGCCTCCATCTCAACCGACTGCTCTAAATGCAGCCAACCGCCGCTCGAAAGCTCAGGGCATCCAACGCCTGCTTTCATTCCCGAGCATCTAAACGAAGGTATTTCTGCTTCCAAATGCCTCCTCCATGAGCAGCGCTAAATCCGGCGCCCAAGTGCGACACGAACTGTCCTTGTAACCGATGTCTCGCCAGAGATCTCCAATGTTTTATCTCCACTTCTCCATCCTCACAAACCAGACCTCAGGGTCAGGAGGGGAATAGAGATTGGTGAAAATGGTGTCATGGTCCTTGGTCTTCCCTACGGCGCAAACAGTACCGGGATGTATCTCATTGAGCGGTAAGTGCTGAGCATCTCATTCCCTCGCACTAATCACTCCCCCCAACAGATACTTTGAGACAGTGGCACCTTAATGGCCAGTTGGAGAGCGTCAAGACCTAGCCACAAAGCCCTTTGCCCCGCCACTTTTGTTGCAATCAACTTACCTTCTAGTAGCATCATATTTATGTAAAGGCCAGGACAATGATCCTTTGGCCTCAGATTTGCTGGAATCTGTTAAGCAAATATTTGATTCTTGTCAGGTTTTTGCAAGCTCGAGGACACAGTTTGAATGCAGCTTATGCAGTCATCAAAGGGTATCGTTGTGCATTTAACCGATGCTTGGACAGAACCTCAGTTGTCCAACCGCGGCTAAAAATACAGGTCAAAGCACCCCACATATGAAAGCCCCAGCTTACCCAATCCGGTTATCATGACACAGAATGAATACCCCAATTACTTGATTTACTTTACAATATTTGTTGGTGTTGCTCCACACGGATTTAACTTTCCGCGGAAACTTCATATATACGTGGCGATACATATAGAAGTTGTCTCGTATGCGAGAGACATGTCCACCATGCTCTCCCGGTATTTTCCCGCCCATTCCGTATCCTGCAAAATATTCACGATGCTCCTCATTCCTCTTCTCTCGGGTCTGACCCTGATTTGGGGGACCACACACGCATCCTCATCCTCCAACAGTGGCAATGTCAACTTTCCTGTTGTGCATTTGGGTGCCGCCGGCAGCTACCAGGGCGTTCTGCAGAACAATGGAACGTGGGTTACCTTTTACAAACAAACAGAATATATACCGCGCGAACATGTTGGATAATAGTGTGGCATGAAAACATAGTGTACAGTCCTGGAAAGGTATTCCCTACGCACAACCTCCAGTAGGAGACCTGCGCTTTCTGCCACCACGCCCTTTTATCACGCACTCCTCTGGTGTGGTTGACACCACCACAGATCCTGACCGCTGTGTCCAATTCACTCTTGCACCGTACGGGGTGCACAATGAGTATCTTGGACCGGGGTCTCCAGGAACAGAAGACTGCCTGAAGCTTTTTGTCTGGACGCCCGCCAAGGCGAGTATTGGTGGCAAGTTCCCTGTTTTGGTCTTTGTTCATGTAAGTCAACTACTGTTCTGTAAGACGACTGGCACAGCTAACCTTGAACATAATAGGGTGGAGGACTTGTCTTCGGCTCTGGGCCAATGGACGACTTTAGTGACTGGGTAGGACATGACCAAGGGTTCATTGCAGTTAACATGAACTACCGCCTTGGAATCCTAGGGTTCTTAAATCATCCCGACCTCCCTTCGGCAAATGCTGGATTGCTGGACCAACGTATGGCCATGCGATGGGTCAAGCAGAATATAGTTGCGTTTGGTGGAGATCCTGATAATATTACCATTATGGGTCAGTCTGGTGGGGGATGGGCCATTGCAGCACAGCTAGGTCTGTACGATGGTGACACTGAAGGGCTCTTTCAAAAAGCCATATTACGGTCCTCTCAACGAGAGCCCATGTTCAATACCAAGGAGTTGGAGCAGCGTAATGCTGTCCTGGAAAAACAACTAAACTGCACCAGCAGAGATCAGCTTACTTGCTTTCGCCATGCTTCTGTGCCTGGCCTTGTGGATGTTTTCCAGACAATGTCAGTTGTTAAAGGGACGGAAGGGTGAGCACTGAGTTCATTGAATTACTGGTGGCTCTTACTAACACACGGATACGATGCAGTATCTTTGCTAACCAAGTCTTTGGTTATCAAGGTAGCTTCGGACCAACAGTTGATGGTGTCACCCTTACTGATTCTGTGACCCGTCTCTTCAAGAAAGGCATAGTGGGAAACGTCCCAGTTATTGCTGGCTCGACAACTGACGAGGGGTATGCTGGATACGTTAACGCCAGCCAGGGGAATCCCATGCCGCAAAACACCACCTCTCTGGACCCTAGCACCAATAGAATAACAAACCTTACGGACGCGCAGGTCTATCGGGTGGCCGCATTCTATGCGGTCAACTCTAGCTACGGCTCCATGACAGGAGATAACTTCTTCCTAGATGTCTTTCGGGCCTACTGGATGGTCGGAGAGGTTGGAATCTACGGTTCGGAACGGATGGTGGGAAGATGGATGTCTGCGGCCCACGGACAGCAGCGTGTTTGGACATACCGCTTCAATGCACCTCGTAGGTATCCTCACACAATCTTCTTGGCTATCCGAACAAATGCTGATTCCATATAACAACAGCCGTGGGTACCAACTACAGCGGACCCTATCCGCTGGCCCCTGTAACGCACTCATCGGATAACAGTTACCTCGACTCCCCATTGTCCATAATGACGGATTTCGAACACGCCATAGCGCTTGAGCTCCGTGCCTATTTATCCTCCTTCATTCGCGCCGGTAATCCAAATACCAACAGACTCCCCACCTCGCCAGTCTGGCCTACTTATGGAGCCCTTGGAGATTTCGTCAATTCGCCCGTGCGCCTTGTTTCTCAGTTCGCGTTCGCCTGTAATGCCAATAAAAGCTACTCGACTAGCACTGAAATCGAGGTATCGCCAAAGGCAGGCCTAGAGAGGACGGATTTCTGGCAGTCAGTTGTCATGCTGGATTCGACCAGGTTCTGATGGTCATCGATATTGTACGCGAAGGAGTAAAAATATTTGTGCGCTGCATGTAAACCTACGGGGTAGCTGCAGTAAGACCGTGGTTGCTCAGGACGTTAAGGTCGGGACTAATGGGTTTTCCTATCAAATCGAATCATAGTAGTTCATCGTTGCCAAGCAATGCTTCCTAAGCCTGAAGTAATAACATCTGAACAATTGTAAAATATGATGTTGTTTTCCTGGCGCTCAGCAGCAGCCGGCGATCTCCGTCGATTCCTCCAGGAACTACAAGATGAGGATGATCTTCTTGTTGTGAAAGAAGAGGTCGATCCCGAAATGGAGCTGGCAGCAATTACGCGGAGAGTCTACGAAATGGACGAAAAGGCACCCCTGCTCGAGAAGATCAAGGGTCGTCATGGGAACGGTCTGTTTCGTGTCCTTGGAGCCCCCGTCAGGCTCGGTCGAGTCCCTGGCCAGCGATTTGGACGCATCGCAAAGTCTCTTGCACTGCCCTCAACCGCGTCGGGCAAAGACATCGTCGACAAGATCAATGACGCGAAGCACCTACAGCCACTGGCTCCTGTAGAAGTCGCATCCGGCCCAGTGAAGGAGCACAGGCTCTTTGAAGATGACATCGACCTCTTGTCTCTACCAACGCGCCTGCTGCACCAACACGATGGGGGCAAGTTCCTTGAAACTTTTGGCATGCACATCGTGCACACGCCAGATGGCGGCTGGACGAAGTGGTCTATTACTCGAGGCATGGCCCATGATAAGCGGCATCTGGTCGGCCCCATCATCCCTAAGCAGGAAATCGGCGTTGATCGGAAACCCTGTCGAGGTTGTGAAATGCGAAACAACCGATATTGGAGTGCCGGCGAACGCTGAAATCGTCTTTGAGGGAACGATGTCTATCTCGGAGACTGCCCCTGAAGGCCCTATGATGGAATACTATGGACAGGTCTGGCCGGACCAGCCCAAGAATGCTCTCTGTTCAAAGTCAACGCCATCACCTATCGAGAAGATCCGATCCTACCTATTTGCATCAGTGGCCGAGCGACTGAGCAAAACCAACTCTATGGGCTGTGATCATTGCCGTAGAGGTCCTGAATATTTGTCAGGCTGCTGGCTTGCCCATCCAGAATGTGTGCTGTCCGTTTGAATCGCATGCTATCTGGTATGTGAGCCAGGTAGACCGGCAAAGGCTCCGTGCGTTGAATACCAACATGACCGAGTTCTGCACCAAAATAGGCCATGTTGTGTTCAGCTCAAAGCCCGGCTGGTGCATGGCAAGGTGTTTTTTAGTCGGAGAAGACGTCGACCCACCTAGCCTGCGCGATGTCATTTGGGCAGAGTCGACGCGCTGCGAGCCAGGCACAAGCGAGTTCCTGTTCGACGAGTATGGGAATATCCCTTTGATCCCCTATATCGGACACGGAGTGAAGCCGGAGCACAACCACAAAAAGGTCCTCAAGTGCTGCATGCTGCCTCTGAGTTTGAAGACGAACACCTTGCGTGGAAAGTTAGTTCGTTCCAGGGCTCCTCTCCTGCTGGTGTCCAGGCAGAGGTGGATCGCAAGTGGGCGAAGTATGGATTTGCCAGTAATGTTGCTTGGTTGGCTCTCGTGTCGAATTCAAACGCAGTTAAAAATATCAATCAATTCAGTCGAGTTGATCTCTCATTCCCACTAACATCGTTGATTCCTCTCGCGTATTGAAACAACTCGCCTGTCTCTTCATAGACCTCGTACTTTCAAGATCGACTCGCTGTCGTTTACTATTCTGAGAGAGGCAATACTCTCAGCACGACGTCGTACATCGTGTTCAATATTCATATTCACGTTGTTTCAGCAGTTCGTGTTGTTCGCGGTTTGCTACTCTGCAGGTGCAGTCTCGCCGATCAACTCGTAAATAACAGGGCCCAAGCGAGGAAACAATCCTTTTTTTAGCAGAAGATGAGGATGATTATGATTCTTCAAGGCTGCGGCGACTTGTCGATCATGCATAAGCGATCTCGTATTTTGATTAGGCCCTGCTGACCGCCTGCTTCGCGTATACAAATCCTATTTTTAGCTCTTCATTCCTGTGGATTTTTACGAGAACGTGGGACTGACTGGCAGACTGTGTGGACAGAGATCAGGTATGAATCAAGGTATGAAATAGGTGATTGACAGCTATAAGTATCACGTCCTGCCCTACAACACGCTCATCAAGTCATTCAATTACCATATCTCAAAGTCCACTGCCTACCCAGAATTACAACTATTCCACCATGCAGCTCACCAATCTGTTTATGACCCTCGCTGCGACTCTCTCTCTCGCCAACGCATACAAGGTCACCACCGATGGTCTCAACTGCCGCAAGGGTGCCTCGACGAGCGATGCCTCTGTCACTACATACGACAACGGCGAGGATGTCAACATCACCTGCCAGACTAATGGCGAAGACGTCCAGGGCAACACCATCTGGGACGAGACCGATGACGGCTGCTACGTCTCGGATTTCTACGTGAAGACCGGCTCAGATAGCATGGTCACCAAGGACTGCGACGGCGGCTCTGACAGCGGCAGCTCCTCCTACCAGGGCGAGATCAGTCGCAAGGAGATCCTCAAGCGTGCTGATTACTGGATCTCGCGCCACATCCCATACTCCATGAGCGCCTACTACTCCGACCCCGATGGCCGCAAATACCGCACCGACTGCTCGGGCTTCGTTAGCATGGCTCTCCATGCATCTGCCCCGGGTCTCAGCACCGTCAGCCTCCCGGATATTGCGAAGTCTATCTCGTGGGATGATCTCCAGCCCGGTGACTTTGTTGGCACCCTTGGATCCGGTACTGGCGGTGCCGATGGCCATGTCACTCTGTTCAAGTCCTGGACCGACAGCTCCAAGAAGAAGTACAATACCCTTGAGTGCCAGGGCACCTACGGCTGTGTTGCAGACAAGCGCGAGGTTGGGTGGACGGTTGGCAGCCACACGGCCAAGCCCTACCGCTACGAGAAGGTGAAGGATTAAGGAGATATCTGTATAGAAGTGCATCGCTACACATCATTCTTGTACATAGACTCGGCCTGATTAAGGGTACTATCAATTATCGACAGAGTTCCCATATTTGGTCTTATCCCTGCTGCCAATTCACAGCGACTTTCTTGGAATTACTTTAATAGGGAATTCAATCACAGGAACTTGAAATTTACGCTCTGGTGCGAGTCGGTAGCCAACATCGAACACAACTAGATGCCCATCCAAGGCATCGTTGAGCCGACGCACGACTCCCATCATTTCCGTCAGGACAGCATCTGATGTCCTTCTATGTGCATCAGCCCCTTTTACTACCAACTCACAGAGGTTTCTGCGCACGAGCCCCTTCGTGTATTCGGCGATCTGATCTCCGGTGCCCAGTGTGGGGAGAAATCTGGGGTAACTATTTAGACCTACCCCAGCATCGGGGCACAACAGGCAGTCAGTCAACTAGCTGCTGTTCTTGCTAGCATTCCGATTCACGGTATCAACTTGACATGGGGTTTCCCAGGCTAAGCAACTGCGGGTGCTCTCGGGGCGTTATCGCCTGCTTCCTCATATCCATGGGTACCGTTAGCTTTGGATATCCTTCGGTCATTGTTGCATCAACGCTCGCAAAGACCCCCTTTCTAAAATATATGGGCCTAGGGGACGATAATGGCATCTTTGCAGGCAAGGAAGGGTTGGCTGGAACCATTACAGGCCTCTTCCAGGTACGTGGAAGCCTGCCCGACTAGTTGAGAGGCAGCGCCCTGATGGTGGACTGCGTCTAGGTTGGTGCTGTTATAGGCATCTTTTGTGGCTGTGAGATCTCAGATAGATTTGGACGCAGAAGCGCACTGCTTTACTGCTCCATTATATCTATCATTGGCGGCATTGGTGTGACTGCCGCACAAAACATGGCCATGCTGCTCGTATTTCGCTTCTTCGCTGGTGCCGGTAGCTTTGCGTTTCTGGCGCTGAGTACGTCCCAGTTCTTTTCCAGTATTTTCTTGTTGGTTTGCTCGTAACTGATAGTCTGCAGCGCCAGGATACGTCTCCGAATTGGCTGCACCCAACATGCGTGGTTTCCTCGGCGGCCTTTGTGGTGTGTTTATCGGACTCGGATACTGCAGTGGCGGTTTTATGGGGCTCGCCTTTTACTATGCCGAGAATGAAACCTTGCAATGGCGCGGACCTCTGGGTATAGGAATCCTTTGGCCTCTGATCATGCTGCTCATTTGTCCATTCGTCCCCGAATCGCCGCGTTACCTGTTGATGAAGGGCAGGTCCGATGAGGCCTGGGATGTAGTGTCCCGACTTCGTGCCAGTCGCAGCGGCGAAGCACAGGCGTTCGCGCTGGCCGAGTTCTCTCAGATGAAGCAGCAGGCAGACTTCGACCGGGCCCTGGACGGCTCATGGCTGCAGCTGATCAGAAAGCCCTCGTATCGGAAGCGTCTGTTGCTGGCGTCTGGCATTTCCTTTCTTGGCCAGAGTACTGCTGTCCTCGTGCTGAATAACTACGTATATCTCCCTGGGCGCAGAATCTGGACTCAACTAAACTTCCTTATAGGGACCAATCTTCTATGCGGCACTCGGTTTTGGAACGCGCAACCAGCTTATTCTTGCAGCTGGGCGAGACGTCAGTAAGCTGAGACACCCCTGGCCAATATCCGACAGGCATAATCCACGGAATTAACCAAATTACAGTTGCTTTCCTCGGCAATATCGTCGGCGCTGCAGTTCTAGACAATATCGGCAGACGGCCCATGCTGCTTACCGGATTCGCAGGCTGTCTCATCACCCTCTGCGTTTTCGCAGCAGCGGTCGCCGAGTTTCAAAAGAATAATGCCATGGGGACTTTGGGCGTGGGAATGACCGCGCTCTTCGTGTTCCTGCTTTTCTATGCCTTGGGTGTTGACGCTCCAACGTACGTCTTCATGAGTGAGATATTCCCCAGCCACATGAGATCCAAGGGCATGGCCGTTGCAGTTGCCATATATGCATTATCAGCAATAGTCTACCTGCAGGTCACTCCTCTCGCTGTTGCGAACATCGGATGGAAATACTTTCTGGTATGTGAACTGCCCAGGTATTCGTGATGTTTGATTGCGGTGTGTTGTAACATTTTCACATAGGTCTTCATCATCATCATGGCCATCGGGTTGGTATGGATGTATTTCGAAATATTCGAGACAAAGCTTATCCCCCTTGAAGAGATGGCTGAGAAGTTTGGTGATACGGACGCGGTGGTTGTGCATCTGTCGGACGCCATGGCTGAGGCAGACTCGAAGAGAAGCGCCGTTGAACACCATGAGAGGCCCGGAGAAACGGACCAAAAAGAGGTTCAAGACATGGCATCTACAGCCTAACGGAACCGTGGGCATAGAGGGCTCGGGGATTTTGGAACCACGGTTTCCTATTGTATAAGTCTATTCGGATGGGGAAATGGATACGACTCCATACCAGTGTGACATGCAGACTCGACATTCCATACATGGACGCATAAACATGTCGTATTCATTTATATTTGTAGAAGTGGCGTTTTGTCTTTGCGCCCAGCCTATTTATACCAGACTCCACTGCCTTGCAGAGCACCAATTGCAATATCTGATCCCGTTCCCGGTCTGAACATCCCGCAGATGGCCATTGCCCACTATACTCGGAATTTAATGTCAGGCCAGTAATGGGGGTATTCTTCATACCCAATGATGCTAATCTCCGGAGCACAAAGTGCCCATGTTGGCCAGGCCGTGAGATACTTCGTATATGTACATCTTCGGACCGCGTCAGAGAGCAATAAACGTTACGGGTTGAATATTTCTCTCCCTCTTCCCAGATTAACTGGGCATCAGGATCGCATTACACAGGCACGAATCAGATATAGACTTCTTTAAATACATAGCAAAACATTATCCCGCGGTCCATCTTTCATTCTCTGGCAAGGCAGGACACTATTTATCGAATCCATTCAAGTTTCTACCTTCCAAACACGACGGTGGTTCGGTGATGCCAGCTGGGACATTACTTTCTGAGTCCATTTGGATTTGATAGACTTGGTCCACTGCTCCCCCCCGAGCCCATTCTCCGGGTTATACTGATGAATGGCAACATAGGGCGCAGCAAACTCCGCATTGGCCCCAAACGTAGCCAGTCGCTTGTACCTACTCCCAGTACGCCAGCCTGGCACGTCGCGTAGAATAGGCATATGCTCCTCACGGTACCAGTCGTAGAAGTCTTCTATGATCTCTTCAGTCTCGATAGGCGACATTCCCACTGTCACCACGACAGTCCCTGCGGGGCGGACTCGGGGTTCAATGTCGTCCCTGGCGTTGAATTCAATACGCTCATACAGATGAAGGTCGGTCTGGTCAAGGCTGATACTCTCCTTCTCGGTTAGACAAAGGGATTGGACGACTTCGTTGGTAATGAGACTGGTGTCCTCGATATGGTAGCTGTTCTCGTAGCGGTAGGTGTTTTCCTCTTTGGCCTCGTCAGTAGCAGTAAGAACATCTACTGCAGACACGCCCGGTAGCTTGGAGAAGGCTTGTTTGCGCCACGATTCGAATGCTGCATGGTCGGTCGATGCAGGTTTCTCGAATAGAACACGGAGGAGTCCGGCAGGCATGGCGACAGATATGGGGAGCGTGGCTACTAAAATGAATCTTGTTTTTAAAAAAGATGTCTAGTCAGCTATTTTGAATTTATATGTTGAATGGCAGTGGATGGAGTGGGGTTTGTGCCGCAGTGAAGCAAAGCAGGAGATCTGACCTCCGAGTATAAAGGCGACTCGGCGGAGGTCATAACAGCGACGGGATAACGTTATAATTATAAATGTATGGAGGTCCTCTGATGTCACTAGGTGAAAAAGCAAAATGCCGATTCTCAGAATGCTTGCAGTCTCTGATTTCCCGCGCTTTGATCAACTGCCTCTCCGCGAGGGTGACCCCCCGTTCTCTGCCTGGGGACTATGGAAAAAGCCCGAGTATGGTTCGCTCAACTATCTGACCGACAAGAGGCTGTTGCAGGCTGCTCGGGAGGAGATTCAAACTGGTGAAAGGGTCTCTCTCGAGTGAGTGCTCATTGTAGTAGAACCCACGAGGGTATAACTAATATAGGTGTAGCCTGCCTCTAGACTTGATTGATCCTCCTCTGCTAGGGAGAAAGGGCTTTAAGAGAGAGATTGTCAACAAGGCTCCTCGAGTTATTAATGACGATGTTGTATGTTTCCTCTCCTGTGCATTCCCCCATGAACTAGATAATGATTCAATATCACGACCACAGATCACGTTCAATACCCAGGGAAGCTCGCAGTGGGACAGCTTTCGCCACTTTGCGTATCAAAAGCACGGGCAATTCTACAATGGGTGAGCGGTTATCCACTGTGGTCTCGCTGATATTTCGCAACGCTCAGCTAACACTACCCGAGAAAGGGTCACCCAAGGAGACATCCATGAGGATCTATCCAGCACTGTTGGCTCCTCATCCCTTTGGTCAAAGGGACTCGGGGGCATTGCAGGTAGAGGCGTCTTGGTCGACTACGCCAGCTGGGCCGGTGAAAATGGGGTTAAATATGACCCTCTGAGCACACAGCATATCCCACTCGCGGCAGTAAAACTTATCGCTCGTGAGAAAGGAGTCGAGTTCCGACCGGGCGACATCTTGTTCCTGCGAACAGGTAAGACTGGAAACTGCACCTTCATCCGATCCAGTAACGCTCCGCTGACTGTCTTATCTCGAACCAGGGTTCGCCAAGGGATACCGTCAGCTGAACAAGGCGCAACGAGAGGAGCAATCGAAGGTCCCCGAGTTCCCCGGCCTTGGACAATCTCGAGAAACAGTCGAGTGGCTGTGGGAGCGGCAGTTTTCTGCAGTCACATCTGATAGTCCGGCCTTCGAAAGCATTCGTGAGTCGCTGAGGATCCAGATGTTCAATCAGTGCAGTACTAATGAGACGATGGTGACATAGCTCCGGCTGATCCAGAATACATGCTGCACCCTATTCTTCTTTCTGGATGGGGGACTCCAATCGGAGAGCTGTTCGATCTCGACGACCTGGCTGAACGGTGTGCGCGGTTGAATCGCTGGTCCTTTTTTATCACATCTGCCCCGTTGAACTACACGGGGGCTGTTGCCACGCCGCCAAATGCCATTGCCATCTTCTGATATATACCCAGCTTGCTATTAGGTAGTAACATTGGTTTCAGGTAGCCTGGGTACATAGGAAATGCATTTGAGATGTTGAACCCTTGGGAGCTACCAAGCTTATGTACATACATTGAAAGACCTTTATTCCTGATATAATCGTTTGCAAACATTCCACTCTACCGTCTACGAATCACGTCGTGGCGTCTCAAACTTGGAGACTCTGCGGAGTTGCACATGGCCTCGATCAGCAATCCGAGAGACAATATCACGAATGAATGCAAGGTCCTCCCCCTGTCCCCCATTCGCGAGAATACCCAGCATATGGTTCCCTGCCTGCTCTGGGCAGTCGATTCCTAACAAAGCAGAAACAATAACTTGCTCCGTCTCTAGGATGTCGAGAACTGCGTCGAATGAGAAGATGTGGCCGTAGAACAGCTCTAGAGATTACAGTTAGCTTTAGCACTGGTATGCCGGAACTTGATGGCCTTTGTGGAAGATACCATTTACGATGTGATAGTAGTCGGCGCTTGCATGCAACGTCTTGCCCTCATCGTACCCAGGGATCTTGCCATAGATCTGGGAGAACATGTTCCGGCCTCGTTGGATGGCCGTTTCTCGTGTATCACCGGCCCTAACCCTGGAGTCAGTACGACCTATAAGCATGATGAGCCATGTATCTGTTCGCTTACCGGTGATATGTTGGCTCCATAAGCTCAGGGGGTATTGCAGTCGCCAACTGACGAAGGCTTGACCCTGTCTATAGAACTATTAGCAGGCGGCACCTCTGGCTTTAGAACCTCCAGATATGAAGGGTGAAAACACCTTTGCAGCCCCCATAATCCCGCAGGCTTTGGTCAATCCCTCTCGGATCTTCCGGGTCTCCTTTAAGTGGTTTTCCTTGGGGATATACGCGTTGAGCAGAAGTTCATACAGTCTGGGTATCTCTTCGGGATAGTTCAGGGCACCCAGGGCAACAATTGCTGTTTGGTACCATTTGAACGGAGATGACGGCTGCAGGTCGGCCAGGACGCTGTAGAATTCTTCGTCAAACGGGGAACAATAAGCTTGTGCCATTTTGGTTGCTAGTTTCCGTGCCATTCAAATGTAGCTGGAGCTGGAGCTTTGGATAAATAGCAACGTAGTTGGAGGTCTATCTTATTTACGTCCTTCTGTGCCTCATGGTGGCCGGCGTTCAGATCTCCGCCGGGACAGTCTGTCTCGTTGGGCATAAATATGACTTCAAGCCATGCAAATGTCTAGCAAGGGCAAAATATCGCTTGCAACATGGCACTCTGTCTTGCACCTACGCTCGAGTTCAAAAATGAGGACGACGCCACTCAGGTACTGCATCCTCTTAATCCAAAATGCTGGGTATTGCAGGACAGCTCACGCATGGTTGAAGTTTCTCGCTCTAATCCACGACATCTACCAATTCACGTACCAGAATGAGGAGCATTGTTCCGCATATTGCTGGTTCCGAGATGTGACCGATCCACGCTCTGTACAGGGATTTGAGTTGTACGTGCGCAAGATGTCAATACATTGTCCTGTAGGGCTGACCTCTTTTCAGCTACGACAACGAGGACGGCCTCGCCGTCACTCACCGGGCGTCGAGGCCTTACAAGAAAATGAGGCAGTTCATATCTGGTCTGCAAGAGACAGACCCAACGCTGTTGAAATTCCCCCCACTGTTGTTTCTAACTCCGGTCGAGGGCTTTGTGAACAACAATGGTGCCCTACACTTTGAGCATCAGCCTTGCAAGCTACGAGTCACAACAATAAAGCTCTGCACTACTCACGAATCTTCTAGTACCACATCTGCGCAGTTTACGGCATGTTTGAAAAGCCTTGCTCAGGATCTTCACAGAACCGCCACGGGACTAGCATGTCATACGGCTGTGGCTGAGGAAAGGGGGAATGGGGATGATAAAGGACCAACCTCCGGGCTTTCTACAACTCTTCGCTTTTTATTTGTTGAGTGTTATTCGAATGAAGAGCGCTATCTCACGCAGCAGGAGCAAAACTATTTTTGCCTGTAAGTGCACTCCCCGCTTGACCTATCCAGAAATGTTCGCTCATCCAGCACCTTTTGTCAGGGTAAAACTGGTACATAATTTTGAAGCTAGTATGACTGTCACTGATTGTGTTGAGGGTTTTGGATTTATGAGAAGCAAGCAATATTAGACAGAGCTGATGGTGTTGCTTGGTTACAGTGTGTATATTTATGCATTACTAGACGCAAGGCTTATGGCATATCATTGTCCTTTCACTGTAGTCCATGTTTTCGGATCCAAACTACATGTGTATTTCAGGCAGGACAAATAGCTTCCAGTACGACTCAAAGTGCAATGTCTGTGTGTCGCCCATATCCCCCTTTCTCTTCTCGCGCTGAGTCAATCCGTTCCCCAGGTAGTGGAAGCGGTTTCGATGCAGGTATTCGAGGTGATAGTCCTCCCAACGGGGGTCTCGCAGCGCCTCTGCAAAGTGGAAGCAACTACCGGCGTACAGCCCGACAATGCGGCCATCGGTCGTTCCTCGCTTATACCAGCTTCGGCATGGCGCTGCCCAGACGGTATCCCGAAGCCACGTCTGTGCATGTTCATTGAGGTCAGCCACGGCCTCCTCTGTGACCATCATAGACTTGATCCCTTGGGTCTGGAGCTTTTCTATGCACTTATAAATGTAGATGCCCGTCATTTGGATAGCCTGCACAAGGGATCCGTTTGAAACCGGGCTATTTGGTCCAATGAAGCAGAAGTAATTCGGCATTTGAGGAACGGTGATGCCAAAGTATGCATCGGGGTTCTCTTCTTCCCATTTTTCAGCGAGATTCACTCCATTCTGTCCGACAATGGGGAATCGCGGTTTGAAGGTCGTGTCGAATCCAGTTGCGCATATAATAGCATCCACCGGTAAGACGCGTCCATCTCGCAGCACAATGCCTTCCGCCGTGATATGGTCTAGAGAGTTCCAATGCGTGTCGACGTTCTCGCGCACCATCGCTTCTAGAAATCCCTGACCAGGCGTGATCCTGCGACAGCCGACTGGAAAGTCTGGGATGATGAGCGACGCCAGTCTCTTACCTTTGTCGCCGCTACTGAGTCTCTGCAGCATCGAGGCAACATAACTACGCCTTACCCCAGCCAGGGCCTCAGGGCCTTCTAACGATTCCCGAAACTCATCAATGCGGCGATTAGCCAGCTCTCTGCGGTGCTGCAGAAGGTATTCCGGGTCTTCATGAAAGCGCTTGATCTCGTCTTCGACGTAATTATAATCATCGTCAACCTCTGGGTCGCCTTCTTGGGCCTCGTTTATGCCGCGTGCTGGGCTAATCCAGGTCTGAGACCGAATAAAGTAATCGACATGGCCAGCAGCTAAATTAATGAACAGAGGAGCGTATCAGTGCGAGGCCCGATGCAAAGGAAGGACACAGCATACTCTTAGCCACTTGGGGGAGGATCTGTATCCCAGACGACCCAATTCCAATGACAGCTAAACGTTTGCCAGCATAGTCGTAGGTCTGGTCCCAGGCAGCTGAATGCATTAATTTGCCTTGAAACGTCTCGATACCGGTGATACTCGGCCATTTCCAGTTGCTGCAACCGACCGTCAGAACCTTCAAAGGAGCGTTCGTATGAACGGGGAAAAATACTTCAGAACACCAGCAGCGTTGATCAGGACGTGGCAGTAATCGTCAAACTTCACGCCATTTGCCTTTACAACCAGCTTCCATGTCCCAGCGCCATCGTCCCACGTTGTAGATACGACCTCATGCTCATATGCAAAGACATCGTCGCAGCCGTGCCTCAGTGATACCTGTTTCATATACTCGTAGATCTCCTCCGAGGTCGCATAGTAGCCCGGCCAGTCCGGCTTGGGGTCGAAGCTGTAGGCGTAGTTGTGGGAGGGAATATCGCACTGGCAGCCAGGGTACCTGTTATCGTCCAGGTTAGGGTCAGAATGGAACAGAGCGCCCAAAGTACGATCACCTGTTTAGCAGCCATGTACCTCCTAGGTCGCTATTCTTCTCATAGACCTGGAAATCGACTTGGTGGTGTTGCATTTTCTCTTTCGCAATAATGGCCATCATCAGCCCCGAGTAGCCCGCGCCGATACAGATCACCCGGACTGGCCGGTGTGTCCCCAACGGGACGTTCTCCACAGTGTATGGGGCTTGTGCTGATGACATCCTGTGCGATGATACGACTGGCAACGCCGTGTATGGCAAGACAACAACGGATTATATCCGTTTCCCTCGGTTCTCGCGCGGAGATGTGATCGCCGATGGGACCGTGCAGTCTCCAACAATGCGGGGAGCCCTCTTTCGATATCCCCGAGATCTCTCCCCAGCTTCGTCTAACATCTGATACAGATCCAGCAACGAGTGAATCAGTAATGACATCGTCATGACAGCCAATGGAGGGCCTGCGAGGCGGGAGATGCGCAACACGCAGGCATGCAAGTTATGCCGGAGCCGCAAGGTATGTTCGCTTGCCCAGCTCACTGGCAGGTTCCTCAGAGATCATGTAGGTGAAGTGTGACAGTACCCGTCCAAAGTGCAGCCTGTGTCGAGCAGAGAATGTTCCATGCACATACGAGCAGGACCGGCGACAGACATCGCGGGTGTCGCAGGCAGTTGTCCAACGCATCACCGACCGGCTGACGGAGGTGGAGGAGACGGTGCATAGATTAGAGGAGTCTCTATCGCATCAACGGCATCATACTGGCCAAGTTCAGACCCCATCGGATACTGCGCCGTCGGTCGTTTCACACGACCATGGCTTGCAGGGGTTGGAAGACGTGGGTATGTTCATGGACGCAACACCAGGCAGCGATCCGCATAATCTGTACCCAGAGACTCCTGCCTTCGATTTGGACCAGCAGTATAAGCAGGCGGCATCCATTGAAATACACACCGGAGTCGAGAGCGACGGCGGCCACATATCAGTGTACGGCCCAAGCTCGACATTCAATCCGCCCATTTCATATACACTCTATCGACAACCGCGGCCAGCACAGTTGTCTGTAACGGAAAGCAAAGACACGGCGGAAGAGGAATGTCGATTGTTTGCCAACTCGGCTCTTCAGATACAAAAGGAGTGGACCTATATGGCTGAGCGCAAGTTTGACCTGGACGGCCTGGATCTTGATACAGCGTGGCACCTCCTGCAGATCCATTGGAACCACCATCACCAGGCATACCTGACCACCTATCGACCTGCAGTAATGCATAGCCTCGCAACGGGGGGCCCTTATATCAACAAGCTCCTTTTGAACGCCATTTACCTGTCATCCGCGCTGAACAGCGATCGGGACGAGTTGCACGAGGATCCAGCAGACCGGCAATCGCTAGGCAGGAGATTCTTCTCTCGTATCCAGGAATTAACCCTCTCTCAGCTAGGCAGCTCGAGCGTTGCCACGGCCGTTGCGTTTCTGATCACTGGCTCTAGTCTAGTGTCTGTTGGCCGGCAGACCGCTGGCTGGCACTATTCAGGGTTGGGCTATCGTATGATAATCGACTTGGGCCTGCATGTTGACCCCCATAAGCTTCGCATTTCCCATCCAGATCCGTCGCAGCCTGCAATGGGCTTCACCGAGGTTGATCTTGAACTGCATCGCCGTGTATACTGGGGTGCATACATCAATGACAAGTTCCAGGCGCTCTATTTTGGCCGCCCGCCAACGCTGACTGCAATTGGCATTGAGCCATCCAGGACGTTCCTGGATAAATTTGAGGAACTGGAGCTGTGGAAGCCCTACGTCGACCCCCGGGCCAGAGTTCCACCCCCCGTATATGAGCCCCAGCCAGCCTATACACTCTCGACTTTCCAGGCATTCACGTACCTGGCCGACATCATGGCTGGTATCGTAACAGGGCTCTATTCTCCGCAGGTGCAATTTCTGTCGCAGGACGAGATCCTCGATGTTGCTGGAGACCTGCAGAAAAGACTCGACGCCTGGATGGCGAGCCTGCCCAGGCATCTGCAATATGACCCCAGCCAGGACGAAGCGCCGCCGGCCCATCGCTTCAATCCACCGTCTGTCGTCCGCCCCTTAACTGACCTGAAGTCGGACTAACACCGTGCGCAGAATGACCTTCCATATGTTGCACATACTCCTTCACCGGCCCTTCCTTCCAGAAGGCCATCTTCGACATCTCGGAGCCTCCGCCGAAACTGAGCATCGCGAAATCTGTCTTTTCTCCGCGGTTCAGATATACGAGCTGGCCAGGCGCTACCGTGACGCCTTCACCCTCCGTCGAGCCACCTACATGATCTCTTACTGCCTTTTCTGTGCGGCATCTGTTATTCCCTTCGGGCCCAGACAATCCGTCGACGTCTCGCAGCGACACATCGTCGGCTGGTTCTGGATTGCGCTGAAAGAATTACAGAACGGGGCGAATTTCGGACTGCGCAAGCCGATCATAATCATCCGGTCGCTTATTGAACACGCCGGGTTAGACTTGAACAGCATCCTGGCCCAGACAGAGCCATCCAGGCCAGCCAGCCTGGAGGCCGGAGCAGGAGGACAAGCCCATGTCCAGCATGACCACCGCTCCGGAGTGAGTGTCGTGAATGGAGCAATGCCACCTCAAGGTCCAGACGAGGCGCAGGTGCCCGAGATAGAAGACGGAGATTTTGAAACGCTGTGCCGGGACCTGTTTGCCGGTGATATTGATGGGTTGGCAGCTCCGCATGGGACTGATGCTGAGGACCATTCGTTGCTGTATGGTCTGTTTAGATAGTAGCCTAGTCTAGCTTGCACTGTTTATATATAATATAAGCTCCCTGCCCTATGCATGCTCTCGCACAGCATATAACGGCACTCTCCTCCAGCTCTGTGAGATATATATAGCCGACACTGATCCAGGACAACACCGCTACAGCATGCGGTATCACCAAGAATGACATTTTATATTAAATATACTTCCTTTCATAATAGTATCTGCAGCAATCATCAGATAAGCCAGTAAAGCAGAATGGAGCGTCCACATGGAGAGCATTGTTGGAGAAACCGCTGTAACCCCCTTCTTCGGGCCCCCTCCGACTGCACTACTAATTAATTTATTTTAAAATAAAAGCAGCTGTCCAATATTTCATTTACCAGCCGTCATGTTCGACAATCCCTTAGCAATCACCACCTCGTCTCTGGGGCTGCACCCTGTGCATTCACTGCCCGAGAAAGTCCACGCCGCTGCGTCCAATGGCTTCTCGTCGATCGAGATTGTCTACCAGGAGGTCGTGGACTACGGCTTGTCACAAAGGCCTGTACTGGATGTGTGCAATGCCGCACGCTCCATCGCACAGCTATGCCAGTCGCTCGACGTCTCGGTGCTGGCCCTGAATCCATTCAAGAACTTCGAGGGTCACCATTCGCCGCTGTCTATGCGACTCGAGTCCGCGAGACACTGGATTGAAGTTGCTGTCTTGCTTGGAGCAGAGCACTTGCAAGTCCCGTCGCAATTCGACACTGCCAACAGCACAGGCGACTGGCAGCAGATGGTGCGAGACTTGCAGCAGCTCAGCGACCTGGCAGCTTCTCGGTCGCTGCGCATCGCCTACGAGGCAGTGGCATGGGGCAGTTACATCAACACCTGGGAGGAAAGTCTGCGCATGGTGCAGGACGTGGACCGGGGGAATTTCGGGCTGTGTCTGGACTCATTCCACCTTGCTGCGCGGCTTTGGGGGGACAACACCGTCGCCGGTGGCATGCAGGACGAGGCCTGGCCGGCCCTCAAGGCCTCGCTGGCTCGATTCACGGACTCGTGTCCGCTCGATAAAGTTTTCTACGTGCAGCTCTCCGATGGTGAGAGATTTGCACCGCCGCTGTCGCACGAGCATCGCTTCTATCAGGCCGATTTCCCACCTGCGCTTACTTGGTCGCGACACATGAGGGTGTTCCCCCTGGAGGCTAAACTCGGCGCATATTTGCCGGTCGCGGAAATTGCAAGATCCTGGCTGGTCGGCAAGGGGTGGAAGGGGGTGGTTTCAATGGAGATATTCGACTGGAGAATGAGAGACGAGTCCAGACGGCCGATGGACAACGCCAGAAGAGGCCAGCAGTCGTGGCAGAAGCTGATCAGGGCCTTGGAGTAGTATGAGTTACAGTAGGTCATCTATTCATTAGTCTAGACTACACTCTATGCAATGCGAAACAGATCTCCTAGAACATCACGATGCCCCCGTCCACCTTGTACGCGCCCCCTGTCAGAAACTGTGCATCAGGACTCGCAAGAAATGAAACCATGGCTGCCACATCTGTAACTTCAGCCCAGCGACCAAGTGGCACAGTGGCCAGCATGCTATTCATCTTCTCCTCGGGCCAGGAGGCCAGGAACATGGGCGTATTGACGCCGCAGGGATGGACGGTGTTGACGCGGATCTTGTACTGGCCCAACTCACCTGCTGCGGTCAGGCAAAGACCACGGAGCGCGAACTTGGACGTAGAATATGCAGCCAGACCAGGAGTCGCACGCAGACCGGCAATGGAGGAGGCCAGAATGATGCTGCCTCCGTGGCCTGCCTCCTTCATTGCAGCGCCGCAGTATTTGACCCCGAGGAAGGCTGACCGTGTCAGGAAAACTTAATCATTGGAGATAATATCGCAACCTACCTGATCGACAATTCACGCGCATGACTTTATCGTACTGATCGACGTCTGTTTCGAGAATGCTGGTGGAAGAGTACGAGATGCCGGCGCAGAGAAAGGCAACATCCAGACGCCCAAAGGTCTGTATCGTCTCGTTTACAAATCGCTGGACGTCTGCATCCTCTGTAACGTCCGCCTGCACGCTGAGAATAACATCGTCTGTGCCTTGGACCTCTTTGCGGAGGGTGTCTGCTGCCTTGGCGAGTCTATCGGCATCGAGATCGACCAGCACCACTCGAGCACCTTCGAGAAGGAATCGTCGGGCGGCTTCAAAGCCAATGTTGCCAGCAGCGCCAGTGATGAGGGCGACGAGCGACTGGAGACGATGAGCAATTGGTCCCTGCGCGGGTGGAGGCAGCAAAGCATCCGACATGGCGTTGACAGGGCGTGCGGCGATTATTATTATTCGTTCAGTTACGGAGGACTGTGACCAGTTAAACCGGTTTACCTTCGTGTTAAGCAGGTATTTACTCCGTAATAAGAACCATTCGCCCGGAATCTGCTGGTTCCTGGAGTGTCTTCGTTGGAGAATACAGGCGGGGTTCTGATCCTCTGGAGCAGATGGACAGTTGATCAGCGCAGCCAGCCCAGCGTCTTCGAGCAGTAGCGCATCCTTCGCTGTCAATAGTCATTATTAGTACGTGCAGAGAAAGTCGGGGCCGCTGCAGCTCATCTCCAACAGGCGATCCATGCCTGATTGTGGCCAGGCGTGGCCACTTAACACCAGCGACGTGGACGATGTGGGCCGAGGGGCCAAACAGTAAAGTCAATCGCAGCTTAACTTCAGCTGGACGTTTTCAGTCTCGATCCTCCGGAGGCCTGGTTCGTTGCTCCGGCCTGTGCTGGCTGTTTATGAGTCGGCCTGGCCCTCGCCCCACGGGGCCAATCAAGCCGTTGCCATACCTCGAGGATGGGCTTGATCGTGACCGTCTTGGACCACTGGCCTTGACTTCCCACTGACGATGAGGAACATCTTCTATTCTCCGCCGCGGCCGCTGCGCGATGGGCCGCCCGAGATCTATGGCATCCGCATCTATCTGCTGGTGCTGTCGGCGACATGGGCGAGTGCCCTTCTATTTAAGATATAGCAATACCATGCTAACAGCCACAGGCATCAGCAATGTACGGATACGATTCAGCCTTCATCGGGGGAACAATCGCATTGCCTGCCTTCCAGACGAACTTCGGCCTCGCCGACGCTGAAAATGGCGAGGCTGCAGACATTTCGTCCAACGTCGTCTCCATCTTCCAGGCGGGCGCCTTCTTCGGTGCAATCTTTGGATTTCTCTTCGCCGAGCGCTTCGGTCGTAAGCCAGTTATCTTGGGATCCGGCGTTGTTTTCTCAGCCGGTGCCATTGTGCAGCTGGTCGGGTTAATGTTGTTGCTATACCTTGGTCGGGCCCTGACCGGGCTGGGAGTAGGGTAGGTCACTACACTATACATATCTATGATGTACTGCTAAACCTTTACCATGACAGTGCGTCGTCGACCATCATCCCCATCTACATCGCCGAGTGCTCCCCAGCTCTCATCCGCGGTCGCCTGGTCGGTATCTTCGAGATCATGCTGCAAATCGCCCTCGTCTTCGGCTTCTGGGTCAACTACGGCGTCGAGAGGAACATTTCCGACTCGGATCAGAAACAGTGGAGGATACCAATGGCCGTCCAGCTGATTCCTGCAGGCTTACTGCTCATCTGCATGGTTTGGATGTGCGAGAGCCCCCGTTGGCTGGCAAGCAAAAACAAGATGGACAAGGCGCACAAGGCCCTGGCCTGGGTCCGCAACCTGCCCATGGAGCATGAATACGTTGTTAATGAGATGGCCTTGATTGAGGCGTCGCTCAGCCACGAGCTCGAGATCACCGGTGGTGAACGCTCTCTTATGCAGATACTGAGGGAGTGCGCTGCCCCGGGGGTTCGCAATCGACTGATTATCTCTGTCTTGCTGATGCTCCTGCAGAACCTCACTGGGTGAGTACTATTGAATAAACATAAACAAGCAGCTAACGTGCTTCAGAATCAACGCAATTAACTATTACTCTCCCACAATCTTCAAGTCCATCGGCTTCCAGGGCACTTCTGTCCAGCTGCTCGCAACCGGTGTCTACGGCCTGGTCAAGATGATCACAACCCTGGTCTTCATGATCTGGATTGTAGACCGATTCGGTCGGAGACCTGCATTGATCGTTGGTGCAGTAGGCGCCGGTATAGCCATGTTCTATCTCGCCATCTACTCCCAAGTCAGCGACTCCTTCAACCGCATCCCCCCCAGCGACGGTGGTTCGCGAGCAGCAGTGGCAATGGTATACATCTACGCCATCTTCTACGGCTTCTCCTGGAACGGAATCCCCTGGATCTTCGCGTCCGAGGTTCTTCCCACGCGTGTTCGAACAATCGGGATGATGTGCGCAGTATGCATGCAATGGCTGGCACAGTTCATGATCGTGTACTCGCTACCACACATGGTCGAGGCCATCTCGTTCGGCACCTTCTACTTCTTCGCTGCGTGCACGTTTGTGGCCTTGATATTCGCGTTTCTGTTTGTACCCGAGACCAAGGGCATTCCCCTGGAGGACATGGATCTGCTGTTTGGCCGTGGAGCAGGAATCTACGCCAGGGGGGCGCGTCAGAACTACGAGAGATGGAAGGGCACAAGAGGCCCGGTCAGTCTGCAGAAACATGGTGGTGATTATTTATCTCGGGTGGAAAATGCACGATAATTATGTAGCTTGATGACTGTATAGACGAGTTGTCTACGTTTAATTGATACCCCAACCTCGATTAAGTTTATTTCAGAATTTATTTACTGGATGATTCGAATCCTTTTCTAGACCGTACTCGCCAAGACGTCTTGTGCTTGGATTACAACTTCGGTGGCTCGTTATATATACTGAGGGTACTACTCGACAAGATGGGTTGGATCTAAGACGGTGAAAATAAACACAATCAATTTTATTACTATATAGTACTCCGGCTAATAAATATCGTTCGCAGATTAATGGCTTGCAAATTAATACCCGAGGCTGTAGTAAATTTCCATCGAGTTGCCATTTACATCCTCGACGATGAATATGCTGTAGGCTACAGATTCAAGTAAGTCCATACATGGGGGCGCACCGTAATCAAGTATCCTGTTCTTTGTAGAGTCCACGGTGACGTCTCGGACTGTGTCGTATTCGTCTGGCGAGTGATGTATCGGTCCACGGGATAACTGGAATAGCTTTAGCTGTCGTCCAGGACATTTAACGCAAAGGGCTGATCGGCTATCATGGGGATTTCAGCGCTCATAGCCACTCCCCCGGCAACAAGATCCGAAGCATTGATCGCCCGGCTGGTATTTGGTGTATACAACGGGCGCCCTTCCACGACAGCACGAACCAAAGCATTGATCGCTGGGCTGGTATGTCTGGTATACTATGGATGTGGATCCACGGCAGCAAGAACCGAAGCATTGGTCTCCTGGGTAACGTTAGCATTGCAGACAGTAATATCTAAGAGAGTACATACCATTGTGCGGACCATGGCCGACTCCGCGGGTTTGCTGGAGCACTTTGGGTGATTTCCTAGTGAACGATTAGATATGCCATTTTTAAACGATCTTGGGATAGACTTACTCCATCAATGATGCTGTGGTGACTGAGTCTGAAGAAGTAGACTCCTTTGCGGACGGGTGCAGCAGGCTACGCACCTTGACCATGATGTCTTCCTTTCCCATCTTGGATATTAACGATTGAATATTGAGTCTTGAGTTGGATATTGAATTCAGTATTGAGTTGATTCTTGAGTATTGAGAAACTGATGTTCTGTCCAAATGGCAGGAATACGTGCCTTTATAAAGGTATCCTGCTCGGAACCCTTGTTATGCACACTCGGCCAAGTGTGCTGGTGATAGGCTCGCTGGTCGTCGCCGAACACTCCGGCGAACTCGGGCGCTGTCATATTGCGCCACCTTTTGCCTCCAGTTTATTAAGATTTCACAAGCTTTGACTGATGGGCCTCGGGGAAAGACTTACCTTGTTCGTCGCCACTCGGCCTGTGACAGACAAGCTTTGTCTACAGAGTACTATAAAGAATGTCCATTATGATGTCATAATTCACCAATGCATCTCAATTGATTATATCTAGCTCTCTACAAATTAAATGATTAGAATCGTATTAAAATATTGTCTTCAACTTCCATCCTGCACAGACTCCTCTGGCCACGACGAACGCCACCGTCGCTGCAAAGTACAGTGCTCCTCCAAACCCAATAAGGCCCTGGTAGTTCCCATTGCCAGCCTGCAGAATAGCTCCAGCGATCGGGATTCCGGTGAGAGTTCCAATACTTGAAATCGTAAAGGTCGTCCCGTTTCTGCGTCCGTAGTCCTCCACCTTGCAAACCTGCGAAATACAGACAGGCGTGAGGCTGATCGCTGCACCGCTGAAAAAGCCAAACAGGATAGCGTAGCAGATAACGCCGGCAGTATTACTTTCGATCGGAATCCAAAGAGCGAGCGTGAGAATGGAGCAGAGGAGCGAGGTAACAATCATGACGTTGAAGCGTCCCAGTCGATCCGCCACAAGGCCCGGAAGGAAACGCCCGGGGATGGCCCCAGCGTTGAGAAGAGGAATGAGGGCATAGGATAAGTTCTTGTCTACTCCGACATGAAGCGCATAGCTGGAGACATAGGTGATGGGGATGAAGACTGCGAATTCAACCAAGAAGATGGCGAATGTCGTCGTGGCGTAGCGGGGATCTGACAAGGCTCTGAAGTCGATGGCCGCTGACTTTCCCTTGTGTCGCGGCAGTCTCGTACGCATGAAAAGACAGGCTATTGCAAGTAAACCAGCCGACAGAAATGCGATGATGCGAATAGCCCAGCCGAACCCGACTCTGGGTGCCGCAAACATGACAATAATTGGGAAGACGACGCCCCCTACGCCACCAGCAGTGCAGGCGATGCCAGTAGCGGCTCCTCGGCGACAGTCAAACCAATGCCCGATCACCGAAACTGCAGGGTTGAAGAGAGTGCAGGCCGAGAGACCGCCGAGGACGCTGAACGAGAGGAAGATCTGGTAGTATGCTGTGCGCTATCAGCACGACTCCAAACTATACGCCCATGAGAAACTTCAAGGCTTACCAGTGCTAAAGCTAAAGCAGATCAAAGATGCGAACATTCCTATAGAGCCAGGCACGACGACATACAAGGGCCCGTAGCAGTCGAAAATGGGGCCGGCCTGGGCGCCCGCGACGTAGAGGAAGAACCCATAAGCACCGAATATCCACCCAATGCTGGAGTCGGAGTAGTCCATCAACTGGTGCTCGCTGGTCCATGAGTGCAGCGTTCCTAAGGTATTCAACAGGCCCATGGAGGGGATCATGGCGCACCAGGCACCGACGACCACCAGCCATGCCTGGAGCCCGCCTTCGGGGTAGTCTGTAATGGATGTTTCAGCGTCCATGGCTCGGACAGCAATTCCTCGCCGGGGTGTATTGCGCTATGGGGACGAGGCCATAGCGACTGATATACTTCTCTGGAAAGGGTGAGCCGAGCCGTGGTTGTGGGCGCTCTCGGCGAACAGAATCGTATAGTGGAGTCACAGCAGATCAGCTCGGGCGCCTCGTATTCTGATTTGCACACTGAATCTGGTGGAGACCCGCTGGCACTTCTTCACTCATTTTTCCCGTCTGGTCTGATCGTTCGCCGAACTCGTGGCGAGTCTCCGTCGTATATCACTCCCCCGGCCAGCCCTGATACTGGCCCGATACTGCGCCTGCAAAGATGAATTCGCAAGTTCGCCGACCATATCGCTCCAAGAGACATCCGCCGTGCGATCGATGTCGCCAGAAGAAGCTCCGGTGCGACCCGGACGACCAGATTGCTTGTCGCCGATGCCAGGCCAGTGGCACGCTGTGCTCCTTCACCCGCCTGCATCGGTCTGTGTCGATGCCAGTCGCATTCGCTGGCAGCACGACTCCTCAGTACGAGCCTGATCCCCCGAGTGTCCCTGCTATCGTGCCCGACACCGTCGCCTCGCAGCCGCCTGCTGTGCCCTACCTGCCTGAGCGTCCGCTGACGTACCCCATCGCCGAACGGTCTGCGCCGCAGCAGGCCATCCAAACGCTGGATCTGCTGCCCGGCGTGTCAGCCCAGGTGATGGGCACCTCGGGCGAGTCTGATCCGTTCCTCCTGCGCCATTGCAAGTTCGATGACTACGGGCTGCTGCATTTCCACCAGGTCCGCTTCCGCAATGCCGGCGGAGTCCCCCTGGAGGAGAAGATCCCCGTGCACTATCTCGTCACCGACAACGTGCTTTACGACTCTGCAGCATCATCGACTAGAACTGCACGCCAGTTTCCTTCGGCACGCGATGAACTCGACACTCTCGTGCCGGGTGACCACGGGCAGCGCCTAATCTCGCTCTTCCTGACCTATGTCTTCCCCAGCCTTCCCATCATCCCTCACTTCATCGCATCTGAGGATTTGCAGACAGTGCCAGTCCATCTCCTTGCGGCGATCTACGCTTGTGCTCTTCCATTTGCCAAATTCGACGAATGGTTGTCTATTGTCCATGCATACCAGGCCCCACCGACCTCGCAGCTTTGGCGGCTGGCACTCGACCTGATCCTGGAGGAAATACACACTCCACACCTGTCTGTCCTCCAATCAGGCATTCTATATCTCCATAAGCACTGGGAGAGCTCACAAGAAGCCGCCATAGCCGATACCCCTTTTGTCTGGTCGTTTGTTGGGATGATGGTCGGGCTGGCGACGTCGTTAGGGCTTCAGTTTGAGTGTCGCCCGATGGGAATGCCCTTATGGGAGCGCCGCGTGCGCCGACGACTCTGGTGGGCTGTATACAGCGAGGACAAGTGGCGCTCGTTACTGATGGGCAGACCGCCGTACATTCGTGCAGATGAATGGGATGTCACCGACCTCGACGAAGCAGACTTTGAGACCGCGCCTGCAGAGCCTTTCATGCGCATGGTGAAGATGGCCATGATCGCCGATGAGATTCAAAGCTCCATGTAGTACGTGGCTACCCACTTCTCGAAGAATTCTGCTAACTGATGAAGCTCCCTCTGGTCAGCCCAGCGGCTGTCGTCCGACTTTGCAGACTCCTTGCAGACATCGCGCGCCCTTCTACGAAAGCTACAAGAGTGGCTCTCCCTTATTCCTGCTCCTCTAGCACAAGACGGAACCTCTGCTGGCCCAGATCTATCCACATGTGTGCACTTTGCGTACCTGCTGCTGGAAGTCTTCATCTTTCGAGCACTGCTCCGGCCCATGGTCCCCTCTAAACCTCCGCCTCGCCTCATCGA
Organism: Aspergillus sp. MA 6041; assembly: GCA_025768905.1. Lineage (NCBI taxonomy): Eukaryota > Fungi > Ascomycota > Eurotiomycetes > Eurotiales > Aspergillaceae > Aspergillus > Aspergillus sp. MA 6041. Next base: position 962,478 of record JAMFNV010000014.1, on the reverse strand, counting down.
CGAAACAGAGCAGCTGCACTTCTTCCCAGACCTTACGGTAGACGATTACATAGCCCAGATCATTGACGTAGACGACGTAGTCGGGGAAGACATCCCAGCAGTGACAGTAACCATCGAGGACAAGTCAGTGCCGATTGTCTTGAGTGCCGCAGAGAACTGTGCAGCCAGTATGCTACGGCTTATATCGCGTATGGAAGCTCGAGAAATGGGGAATTTCTGGTACTCATGTCAGTTCTCTTCCCCTCTACCCAGTTCTCTGATGAGGATAACGTTAACGTTTGTAGGGTGTCGAATCGGATTCGCGACCGTCAGCAATTTCATGCTTTTACTGCTTGTCCAGGCGCCTACAAAGGAACATGCCCTGCGCGCGAAGCGACTGGTGTATACGTGGCAGCAAGCCCTCCGGAGTCAAGGACGAGGCTGGGACATGATGGACCTGGGGCTGATACGGTTGAATGGTGCATTGGGCCTGGGACTGGCAAATACTTATTATCTTCCTCTGCATATCAGGGAAGTTTTAGACTCGTTAACTGGATAAAAGTTGTGATTAGCCCATGAATAAATTCTGTTACCAGAATTTCTTCGAAGTAGAGGTACAACGGTGTCCTAAGCCGCCACAGCCTTTTCTTGCCAAAGGTCATTCTGTCCCTCCCGACGGGTCACAATATCCAGACGGTGTTGACGCTCGTAGAACTGTTTATGCTTCATCGTATTCCAGTCAGAGACCTTCCACTGCTGTCCATCTGCACCGGTGAATTCGGTATCCCCATTCGGCCGCAAGAAGTGGATGATGGAGAGTTTGGTTCTGCCCGGATCTTGTGTGTAAGGGACGACACGGTGCAATGAGGATCGCAGCACATTCCCTGAAAAGAACTCCATGGAATCTCCAATATTGCATACTGCATGGCCTGGCTTTGGTGGGACGAACATCCACTCCTCCTGGATGGGGTGAAAGACCTGTAGGCCACCAACTTCGGAGAAAACCATAGAGATACTGCCCAGATCTGTATGGGGAATGTGTCCAACATTCTCAGAGCCAGGGGTGTAGGGCAGATATTTCAGAACTTCGAGGTCACTTGGAGCAGAGATGTCTGTCCGATGATAATGAGTTAAGCTCTTACTGCCGGCCAGGCCAAGTGACCGTGAAAGGCTTTCGACCATTGCTCGACTGAGCTGGCCAAGGTGGCTCTGAGTCTCTTGGATAAGACTCCTGGAATCTTGAACGACTTTCGGTCCCGGGAAAGGAGAACTTGGAGGAACGTGGGCCATCGGGGCTTCCATCATCTAAGGATATTGCTGATCTGTTAGCAAGATCGTTTCTGAGACAGGTTTCAAAGAACTGACTATAATGCCCTCCCATCCATCCTTTTTGCCCTTTACGGCCCCCTCCTGTTTCCCAGCTGGTTTGTATCTTTACAGACTGTCAGCAGGATGCCGGACGGGGAGGAGACTGAAGGAGTGAAGACTAACGCAAAAGGCACAACCTTGACCTCGTCAAAAGACAATTTGGTCCATTCCTCCTTGGAAGCCAGAGGGAGATCGTAGAATTCGAGTGCCATGGTTGAAACCTTGTCTACCAGGCTCATAGTGGGTTGAAATGGATGGTCCCGACAATCCAGATAGAAAAATCCCAGGGATGTACAAGCATCCAACAAATCATCTTGGGTCTGCTTGTCACCATTCAAAAGGTTTGCAGCCGATATCGTAACCAGTTTTATTTCGGCAGGTGTGCTATTTGCCGTAGCTGCATCGTTATCAAGATGTGGTGCCATTGTTTATTTCAACGGATGGATGTGGTATAAAGAGCAGAGTGAGTCCAATTGTGAGTCGTTGATTGTGGGGGAAATGTAGCGAGTTTCAATGGCTGTTTAAACATTAAATACGATGACGACGCAAGGATCGTGCTCGATCTGAATGATTCTTGATACCATCGTCGCCTTGCTTGATACCTCTCATTAGCATCCTTCAACATGCAGAATACATATGATCTGCATCATTACTATCCAGATTCAAGTACCCGTGGAAGTATCTAAACAACGCGTGCCGAAAACCTGCAATGTGGGCAGACTTTAACAGTTAGGACAAGATCATATCATGCAGTGCAGTCAAGGTGGCGAGCTGAACCAGCTTCCTGAAGAAAACGGAATCTGACAGGTCAATATCATGATGTCTGAAAGTACGGTGTAGGGCCATTGTACATATACTTGGCAACTTCAGTGCAATGGAATGTGCTGGCACAGGCGTGGCCCATCACCTGTTGAAGCAGGATATGCAGTTTCTGGGCGGATACGAGAGGTACATCGCTTTCAGTACTTTCATTATATTTTCATCCACGAGATGTTTGGACTGGGATCTTGGTACAATGCTTAAACCAGCGTTGAATGTAGCCGTTTCGGGTTACTTAGGGTTAGAATTCCACTTCCTGAAGAATTGGAATAATGCCATATCTCTATTCCAAATAATAAGTATAATCAAGTTCGGCGAATTGTGCAGATGCTTCGTTCCATTTTTCGCTGTCTTTGGAGGGCGCATCGAGCTCCACCGTGTTCACAGAAGGCGCCCGGCCAGCGTCTTTTTAAATTCACGAAAACCGACTAAACCCGAGTTAATCACATTCATGACGCGCACACATGAAGATTAGCAAAATCCCCAAGCTGACGCCGTCTGGGCTCAGAATCAACCAGGCCCGGCTGTCCGAAACGATCCACGAAACCTGCAAATGGGGTGCTGCCCATCGGTGGGGAGAGTATGTACCCACACTTTATGGATGAGTCTATGCTGACAACTACCAGAGGTCCCAATGATACTGGAATGGCTCGTCTGACGTTGACAGACGACGATGCAAAGGTGCGACGGTGGTTTGCCGACGAGGTCCGCAAGCTCGGATGCTCGCTCTCCATTGACCAGATGGGCAACATGTTTGCCCGACAGAAAGGCCGTTCAGGGTCCAATGCACCCATGATCGCAATGGGGAGTCATCTGGATACACAGCCCAGAGGTGGTCGCTACGATGGCATCCTGGGTGTGACGAGTGCGCTGGAGGTGCTGCGAACGATGAAAGAGAACAACTTTCAGACAAACTACGATGTTGGCATCGTCAACTGGACCAAGTAGGTGCTATCAGTATCATTTGGGAGTATGCTAATACTTGCGACAGTGAGGAAGGCGCCCGGTTCCCCAAGTCCATGTGTTCGTCTGGAGTCTGGGCTGGCGGCATTCCGATCCAGGCTGCATGGGATCTTCGTGATATCCAGGATGAGAGCATCACACTGCGATCGGAGCTAGAGAGACACGGCTATCTTGGTGATATTCCCTGCTCGCACGAGGCGTATCCACTGGGGGCGCACTTTGAACTGCACATCGAGCAGGGTCCCATCTTGCCAGAAACCAACCGGTCTATTGGAGTGGTGACGGGCGCCCAGGGCTATCGCTGGCTCACATTCACCGTCACTGGCCAGGATGCACACACAGGGACGACACCATTCAGTGCGCGCCGTGATCCCCTTCTGGCTGCATCGAAGATGATCGTGGCAAGCAACGAGGTGGCCAGGCGCCATGGTGCCCTCGCCTCTACGGGCATCCTCAAGATCCCGGACAACTCCTCTACGAACACCGTGGCTTCAGAGGTGGCTTTCACGCTGGATATCCGGCATCCAAAGGATGACGTTGTACTCGCCGTGGAAAGGGAATGTTTGCAGACCTTCCAGCGCATCTCCTCCGAGGATGGAAAGGGTGTCAGCCTTGAATGGACCGTTGACACAGACTCTCCAGCTACGCAGTTCCACCCTGACTGTGTCCAGTCTATCAAGACTGCTGCACAGGGACTCCTTGGGGAGGAGGGCTGGATGGAGATTACGAGTGGTGCCGGCCATGACAGCGTGTATACAAGTCGACACTGTCCGACAGCGATGATCTTTGTGCCTTGTCGTGACGGTGTCAGCCATCATCCTACCGAGTATTGTACCCCGGAAGATTGGTAAGTCCCCTTGCTTTAATATAGCTGCGGATATTAACCGGAATGCAGTGCACTCGGGACTCAGGCTCTGCTGGAGAGCGTTGTTGATTATGACCAGCGTCTGTTCAACAAGGGATAAAATCAACAAGCAGGAATAGATGACTATACCATGACGGAGCTGCCATTGGGATTATATTTAAGCATATATCGCATGTTCTATTATTTGGTTATATTCAACTCTGTAGAGAGTTTTCTTGTGTGGAGCTGAGTCGCCACCGCGTCAGTCTGATATCAAGACGCCAATGATGTCAACGCCAGGACAAAGGGGCATTCGTTTAGATGTCATAACAGTAATTCAGTTGTTTAACATAGCATTTATATATTCAAATACTGCAAACATGACCACCCTATCACAACGCCCGCTCTCCCAGCTGGGTCCAATACACCCACCCAAGCTCGGAGGTATACGCGCTGAAGAGGTCCAAGCCAGGCATGTCAAGATCGAAGTTAAAGATCCGCTTGATCATGAAGCACCAGCTATCCTCCATGAGCCACGCGACTACGACGCCGCCGAGGTTGGAAACGCAGCGGTGATCCTGATCAGTGGTGCAGGAGGCGGAGTGAGCGGACCCTCAGGTATCCATCCCTTCACGCTTCAATAGAAGAAGGAAAAATATGTTCTGACTCTGCGCATAGGGATATATCCGTCTCTCGCGGACAAGCTCGCAATCCTCACAGGAGTCCCCGTCATCCGACTGGACTACCGCGTCCCAGCACAAACCCACTACTGTGTCCCCGACGTGCGTGCCACAATGGACTGGCTCGAGGAACATTTCGAATCCAGCCGGTTCGTCGTTATCGGATGGTCCTTTGGTGGCAGTCCCTGCTTCACCGTCGCAGCACAAGAGCCCAAGCGAGTCTGGGGCGTGGCAACAGTGGCATCACAAACAGCAGGGACATCGGGGGTGAGCAAGCTGAGTCCACGGCCTCTGCTCTTGCTGCACGGAAGCGGCGATACCTGTCTCTCGCATGAATGCTCCGAGTCTCTATATCAGCAGTACGGGCCTTCGGGATACCGAGACATGAAGATATTCAAGGGGGACAACCATGGGCTGACGATGCATGCGCCCGAGGTCGAGGGCTTACTTTTTGTATTTACTGCCAGGACTCTGGGACTCGAGGAACAACTGACAGCAGCGTCAGTGAAGATTGCGCAGCAGGACTGGGCAGGGAGTGAGGGCGAGCGAGTGAAGGAGATGGAGCAGGGGCACGATCTGGAGAACGAAGCCCTGAACCGGTGATTATAGAATAAGACTTCGGTTGATTCCACTGGCTGCAGATTCAGAATAGTGGCCTGGTCTGCAATGTAGATCTAAATATGCCTAGACTACTAACAGTTAGAGAGAGGCCGATCTTACAGGCAGACTGGGGCCAATTCCCAGCGGTGCCTGCAAAGCATCAATGATAAGCAGCCCATTCCCACTCCATCAAATACCAAGTCTGTAGCAACGATGGCCCAACTTCTGTCCCTCCCGATCGAGATTCTCCATCGCGTCTGTTATTATGCGGATCTTCCCAGTCGCAAAGGCCTTCGCTTAATGAATCGCCTGCTGGGCGACGTGGCCAGGCGCTGGGTGTTCGAGACCATCAGTGTCTTCCCCCTGGAAGCCAGCTGCAATCGGCTGCAAAACATCCTGCAAAGGCCGGTTGTAGCATCTTATGTGACGAAGCTCTATCTCGTCACATTTGACCTGGACGAGGTAATTGTGACGACTGACAAGACATGGACGGTTAAGCTCATTGTGTAACAGCGCGGCGAATTTAAATACACGCGAGGCGAGGACTACCATGAGGAAACAGAGGTCCCCCGGCGATTCTGGAATCTATTTGACCATCTAAAGGACTTCCCTCGCCTGCAGAGCGTTGCTTTGTGCTTCCACTGGGAGCATTCCAACGGGGAGTGGGTGACTCCGCAATGTACTGGCAACTTCCGCAAGCCTGTGATGGAGAGAGCATTCGCTGCATTCGTTGCGCAGCCCCAGCAGCTGAAGGAACTGGCTATCCAGGACTTGCACAACGTCCACGAGACAGATCCGACCGTGGTGGCCGATATCAAGAAGGTCTTGGGGGGTCTTGAGTCTCTCCGGCTCAACATCGTCAACGAGCACTGGGATGACCCTCCAAGCAACACTTACAAAGTATTCCCATTAAATCAAGCTGATGAGCGCAATCTAACGTTTTGACAGAAAAGAGAAGCTCAGACTTTCCCCCGCGAGCTGCCTGCATTCTGGCTGCGGCCAGCAACGTCGACCCTGAGGCACCTCACTCTCTATTCCGACCTTCGCTCTGGCTTTTATCCCATTCTCGACTTCACTGGCATTCATTTCCCCCATCTGAACACCTTGGCTCTGGGGAACTACGCTTTCGCCGACAACACCCAGCTCGACTGGATCCTCTCCCATGCGGCGACGCTCACCGAGCTGTATCTGGACAACTGCGCCATTGTCTACGCCATGGCCCTGGAATGGGCCGACACGGTAACGTTTCTTCCATTACAGAGGTTCAGCTACCATGACGAAGAGACCGGTCACAAGTGGGCGGAGTACGACGGGCGCTGGGCAGACTACTTCCGAGCATTCAAGGACGAGCTGCCGCGTCTGCGGCATTTCCGATACGGCCGTTGGATGGACAGCACTTTTTTCGATAACAGGACGCCGTTCGAGAAGGAGACAGCCATGGGGATGGACTTGCATGAGGAGTCCTACGCAGCGTTCTTGGAGGCGCGCGAGAGCAGCCAGTATGCATGGCAGGCGGATTGCGAGCAGTGGGAGGTCGAGCAGGATAGGATACCCCCTTGGCCGTCTGCCAGTCAGTGGGAGGAGGATAGACGAGCCCTGGGCGAGCTATGTGCGAAACTTGGGCAGACAGCTCCTCGGTGGGACAGTGGAGAGGACCAGAATAAACACTAGGAGTCTTTTATGCATGTTACTATCTAGATATATATGTATATACTGTTCAACACTAGTCCAGCACAGGAGCCGGCGCCACGACAATATCATCCCAGAAAAGAACACTGGTATGCGAGGCCCCCGAGAGGGTGCAGGCAGCACGCAGATACAGCTCGACCGAGTCACTCTTTGGCTGGAACTGCCCCTCGAGGGTCAGCCATTTCCCAAAGTCATCATAGCTGAGGTCGACCTGGTCGATGAGGCCGGTGGTAACGTTGGCACCGACATGGGCCCAGGCTGAGCAGTAGTTCGCAGCAGAGACAGCAGGGCCTGAGACTTGCACCGTGACGGTGTAGTTGGTGCTGGCGTCGAGGTCGTTCAGGGGCTGGTGCACCCAGTTGGCGCGGTTGCCGGGGGCATTTCGAAGGGCACTGCAGGTCAGAAGAATATTCCAAGGCAGAGAGTGTTTCTTACAGATAGTAGTCTCCTGTATAAGCCTGGGTTCCGTTGGCGATGGTTGCAGCAGCAGGGTCGGAGGGGATCCAAGGAGCGAGCAGGCCAGTCTCAAAGCCGCTGTTGACGACGATGGGCTCGAATGGGGGAGCGGACATTTTGATATTAAAAGATGACAAATGGTTCAAGAAATAGTTAATGATTGACATCTGGCTTTCAGGGGATCCTGCGCCTTTAAGTGTTCGTATACAGCCCTAAATGTGACTCTGCTGAAACATCCGTCAGCCGCCACTGCGGGCCAACCAATCTGCAGGTCTGTTCGCTGGAACCGGCGCTGGAAGGAGACTAAATAGGATTAAGTTGTTTCAGCTGGCTAAATATAATTCATTAATTATATGTGCGGAATGGAATCCAGCCAGACCACTGCTGTATAGGCGCCAGCAGGCAGCGCTCGCAACGAAGACAACGTCAGCGCCATCAGTCCCAGGCGAGCCAGGACATACAATAACAGGCAAAGGACAGACAAGAACAATTCCGCTCCAGTAAACCCCTCTTCCAGGTCACCGAATCTTCGGATCCAGCGGGGCAAAGAAGCGCCTTTATCGCGGAGCCATGCCAGAGAGATTGGTCCTTGACCGACTACATACATCAGAGCCACCGATCCAAGCCCAGTGAGTGCGAATACCCGCCAGGCGATGGCTTCAGCACGCGTGGGAAACGGGAAATTCCATCTACGATCAAGCGTTAGCAGTGGCGACTGCGAGGATCCCGTGGTTCTACTTACGCAGCAACATGAAGTCCGCAGAAAACAAGCCCTGACAAGGCGATCAGCGCGTTCGAAAAGGACTCTTCGTTCGTTGTCCGCCCCGAAAAGCCTCTTTTTATGCCTCCCTCCGCGGGCTCGGTCATAAAACCAGTCTGGAGCTCTGTCCCTATACGCCGGAATGCGGTACCGACGCGGCTGCGCGAGAAGACACGACGGTGCTCCCATCGCTTCGGAAATACATCAGTCAGGCTTTGAATCTGCAGCGGCAGGCCAGCGCGAGTATATCGCAGGAACAGGGTGATGGGAACGGTCATGCCCTGGGGCTTGTTCCACCAGCAGGCGTGGGTCATCAGGGCGCAGGCGACGTAGGCCAGCGTCGAGAACTCCAGCGGGGTGATGGGGAGGTTATACCCAGCGCGAGCGACGATATTGACGGTGACCCAGGTACTCTGGAAAATGGTAAACGCCTTTGCAAAGCCATCCGACTTTGCTCGGTCGGTGATGTCTCGATCGGTGAAGTCACAGCTCCTGATAACGCCAGCCTCGACGAAGGCGACAATCTGGTCTTCCCTAACGTAAAAGATCCATCCGTCCTCTGTCTGCAGAGTCACCCCGTTCATTTTGACACAGAAGCAGTGCGCGACCGTCCAGCGCGCGGGGAGAGGGTACAGATGCATGCCGTCGACGGGGTGGGCTGCTTCGGACAACGCGCTGGTTCTGTTGTATAGCCACGACGTGGGCTCTCCTGTCACGGAGTCGCTGCTGCCGGTGCTCTCTTGGGCGGCATTGCAGCGCCTGGCCATCGAGTGGGCGTCCCAGAACTCGTCCAGGGCCATCAGGAAGAGCAGCTCTGGGGCCAGGACGGTCATGGTCCACGTAAGGAGCTTGAACGCAGTGACCTGGTTCTCGGAGACATGCCGCACGGGCACGTTTTGGTGCAGGATGGTCCATGTACAGGCGAAGATGGTGGTCAGGCATGTCCAGACAATGTCCCACGAGGAGCGAGAGTTGTCCTGGAACTGCCAGCCTTTTTGAGGCTCCATGGCGTGGGGGAAATGCAGCTGAGGTTCTGCTGACGGAAGAAATTATCGCAGGCAGCTCTCTCTAACTAATCTCGAATAACATTAGTGCAGTGTGATGGCTGCTTTAATTGGTCGTTACTGCAGATCACATCCCACTGATGAAAAGCGATTGGTATTATTTTATTGTACAGGGTTGTTGCTATTATTATTATACAGTCTATGCAGTCGGCGAGCCAAAGACTTCCATATGGATGCGCTTAGGGCTGACCCCCAGTCCCTCCAGGGCCTCACTCTGCGCCTTCATGAACGGCGATGGCCCACAGACGTAATAATCGGCGTCTGGCAGGAGAACCTGGTCCTTGATCTGTGACACCTCGACGCGTCCGACGTGGTCGTAGTCCACGCCCTGCTTGTCGCCCTCGGCCACCTCCTCGTAGAAGACAGCCTTGCCGACCTGCGGATTCTCAGCCATGATCCTGGCCAGAGTCTCCTTCATCGCATGGACCCGGCCATTGCGAGCCGCGTGCACAAACACCGCCGGGCGCGATTTCGACTCGGTCGTGACGGTCTTGAGCATAGACATCATCGGCGTCAGGCCAACACCACCACTCATCAACACCACAGGCGTCGTGGCATTCGCATCCAGCACGAAATCGCCAAAGGGCATGCTGATCTCCACCTCGGCGCCCTTTGGAAGCGCCTCGTGCAGGACATTCGAAATGCGACCGGCCGGACGAGCCCCCGACGCAAACTCCTTCTTGACGGAGATCTGGAAGTACTGGCGATTGGGGATATCGGACAGACTGTACTGTCGCGGCTGGTAGACGCCCAGCTCCGGCACGAAGCAGCGCACGCTGACGAACTGGCCCGGTTTATACGTGGGGAGGTCGGTCTTGTCTTCGGGGACCAGGTGGAAGGAGATGATCTCGTCGCTCTCGCTGACCTTGTCGGCGATGACGAACTTGCGCCATCCCTTCCATCCCCCGGGGGTCTGCGTCGCCTGCTTGTAGAGGCCGTCTTCGAAGGAGACGAAGATATCTGCGAGCTGCTGGTATGCGGCAGTCCAGGCGTCGACAACAGGGGGTGTCACGGCGTCGCCCAGGACCTGCTTGATGGCGCTCAGGAGATGCTCGCCGACGATGGGATAGTGTTCAGGGGCGACACCCAGACTGGCATGTTTATGGCCAATGCGCGAGACTGCAGTAGCAAGGGCGCCGGGGTTGTCGATGTTGCTGGCGTAGGCCCAGACGGCGTGGGCGAGAGCGGCGGGCTGCACTCCGGTGGCCTGGTGGGAGGAGTTGAAGATGTTGTTCAGCTGGGGGTGCTTCTTCAGCAGCTGCTCGTAGAAGAGAGTCGTGATGGCGACGCCGTGCTGTTCAAGAGCTGGAATGGTGGCCTTGACGATCTGCTTCTGCTGGGGGGTGAGGGCGGCGGTCGCATATGCGCGTCGACAGAGACGCGGTGCTGTTCGCGCCGTTTGTCTGAAGATATTCAGCATGTTGGATCAATAGGAATAAAAATTTAATCGAATACGAGGGAGAGCAGAGTAGCGGACGGCGGTTTATGAGGTCATGACTCCGCGGAGATGCAAAGATGGACGGCATCCGACATTCGTTCATATTACAGTGTATTTACTATTTAGTCATATTGTATAGAGCCATCCTTACTATCTGCATATTCCTATTGGGTCTCCTTTGTTTCTCCCGAATGCGAGAGAGCCAGCCAGGGCCGCCTGTTCCGGCACCAGACCTCGAGGCTGGGGATAGCTTCACTGCGATCGAGCATCGTCCCACTGGCCACGGAGACTATGCCAGCTTCGTACAAGTCGCCGGTCTGCTGGAACACGCTGGATCCACACGCCCTGCAGAACGAGCGACGCATCGTCGAGCCACTGCTGGTGCCGCCTTCGTGGAATGTGGCCAGGGTGTCTCCGCGGACGATCTGGACATTCTATTCTGTTCTGTTAGCAATAACTCATGAATGAATAACCCACATTAAAAGAATTACCTCCTCCCTGTACCAGCAGTTGACCATAAACGCCGACCCGCTGAACTGCTGGCAGCTGTCGCAGTGGCACACCGCGCACTGCAGGGGCTTCCCATACAGCTTGAATTTGACGGCCTCGCAGAGACACGATCCAGCGTTGTCTGGTTTCCGTGCTCCTGTGTCTGCCATGTTGTTTAATGTTCAATGATAATATTTGGTTGTTTAATGTTACTGGGAATATATATAGTTATGACCATGACGTCGGCTTGGTAAGCAGTTGGAGACATTCGCATTCAATACAGTAACTAACTAATATATCCATGAAATACATTAAATGCAGACATCAATGACCAGGTTCCAAGTCCTGTCCCTCCGCACTCCTCAACGACGATCGTGATGGCCCTGGACTTAGTCCCTTGGCTTTTCTGGGCGGCCAAAGGAAGCTGCGATTGTCGCTCTTCTGCCTCGGTCGCATCCTGAATGTGACAGTCGGATCTCCTGAGTCTCGCTATAAGTCTGTCGCTGCAGAAGGTCTCTAGTCTCTACTGAACACCAAACCAGCCAAAGTAAAGCCAGAGTAGGCCGAGTTTACAATGCGCCTGGCCTTGTCTCTGTTTGCCCTCCCGCTCGTGGTGGGAGACCCCTACAACACCTTCGATGGCCCTGGCTTCCCTGCCTGCAACGAGGTCGCTGCTGTCAAGGCCCCGGAAAGTGTAGATGAGATCCAGTCGCTCATCCACGATGCCATCGACGCCGGCCAGCAGGTGCGCGCGTCCGGCAAGGCACACATGTGGTACGACACCATGTGCTCCGACGACCCCAACACGGTGATTATCCAGACGGAGAATGTCAACAAGATCTATGATCTCGATCTCGATGCTGGAACTGTCATGATCGAGGCCGGCGTCACCTTTCTCCAGCTGGCGGACTACCTGCACGAGCGAGGCGCATCGGTACGCTCTTTCTCGTAGACGCTTTACCTACTGTAAACTAACTATCCAGGCCGGCTATACCTTGGTCAACTGGAACATCACCCTGGCTGGCTGCGTCGCCATGGGTGCCCATCGCTCCTCCATTCGCGAAGACTCGATGGTCGCCTCGGGGGTGCTGTCCCTGGATATCATCGATGGCAACGGCGACCTCCGTCACCTCGAGCGCGACGACAGCGACGAGTGGCTCGCTGCGTCCACCTCGCTCGGTCTACTCGGCGTGATTGTCCGGATGAAGTTCAAGATCTACCCTGACTTCAAGGTCTATGCCGACCAGAAGACGTAAGTTGCCAAGTTGCCACCGGTTGGCCTAGATGTATGCTGACTCTGTAGACTGGACGACGACGAGGTCTTGGACGGTGATATCTACGGCATGATTGCGCCGTATGCGACCGCGAACTTTTGGGTAAGAAACAAACAGACATTCATGGACGACGCTGATGAGTTCAGTGGTGGCCATACAAGAGAAAGTTCCACTGGCGATACTACGACGTCGTTGACAACGATATCAACGAGCAGCAAGGCTTCCAGAACACCTTCTCCGTCACACCTCTCGAGGCCTCTGCCATCAAGGCTCTCTGGAACAGCGGTAAATACCTGGCCACGTCCAATATGCTGGCAGAGGAGATCCTCTTTGGACAGTGGGAGTCTCCCAACTTCCGCGAGAAGACGACCAACAAGGACATCAGCGAGTGGCCTGTATACGGATGGAACTACGATGTCCTCATCGGCGGCCTCTATCCCGACCAGAAGCCAGTATGGGAGCACGGTCTGAATGGCGACACCCTCGAGCTCGCCTTCCCAGTCACCCAGGCGAATGCTGTGTTGAAACGCGCCCGCGAGCTGTTTGACGACGAACTCAAGAAGGGCATCGTCATGACATCGACCTACCGCAGCGGCATCAACATCAAGTTCGGCCGTCCGTACTTTGACTTGCTGGGCCAGGTCACTTACAACACCTCTGACGGCGCAGACTGGACCAAGGGCGCGATCATGTTCGACTTTCCCAGCTACAAGCCGAGCGTTGGGGATGGATCTCGCTTCAACGAGCCATTCTGTAAGTGTTTTTGACGCCTTATAATAGCATCTCTAACAAGGTCAGACGAAACCTTCGTAAAGGCCCTGGTCAAGGAGTTTCCCTGTCGTCCACATTGGACCAAGAACACCCGAGAGGTGTTTGAGCTGGCCACAAGCAATCTGGATAAAGATGTAAGTGTCACTGCCTATACAAAGACGCCTGCTAACAATCCCAGCATCTTGCTCGCTTCAAGGCCGTTCGAGAGAAGTTCGACCCAAAGGGCCTCTATCGCAGCGTAGTCGGCGAGATCATCGGGGTCTACGATTGAAGGCTTTCATATGGATATCTATTGGGCTATCCTCAACTATGTACATATGGGAGATTTGCCGCATTAACGAAGGAATGCCGTTGAAATGTTGACCTTTTGACTATCAGGTCAAGCTATTAGATGGCCAGAATAATTCACGATCCCAGTCCATCCCCAAGTCCATGCCTGGGTCGCAGTAAAAGCCGTCTGTAAAGGACATGCTCTCGCTATCATACTCTGGCACTTCGACAGCTTTGGCCATCGCGTTTTGGTCTGTACGATATTGCACACTGGTGCAACTCAACTCGCTGGTCCAGTCGAGGTCTTCAGCTGTAGTTGAGGTAGAATTCCCTTGGTCCAATATCAACTGCTTCAGACCTTCTGTGTCACAGAAAGGACTCTGCTTGCCTGCGTCGAGCTCTCCCAGCCAGGAAAGAATATCCGTAGTGAGAGGGCGTCCATCCTGCGTGTTCTCTACCGGCTTCGTTCGTAGTCCTCCATCGCATGCAATGGCATACAATTTCTGGAGCCCGCAAACAAGAACGTCTTGCTGTTTCTCCAGTAACTCAACGTAGCTACCGGTATAGTTAGTAATAGCAGTAGAGCGAGAACAACAACTCACCCCTTGGGATATGTTCTCTGGCAGACCTTGCGCGAGCGATCGAATGTACATATCGCGTTGTCTAACGTACATCGGTCACACGGCTGACTCCCTCTGCACTGCAAAATCCATTTAACGATGTCGCCACCAAATGTCTTGGATCGTACCTTTGTTTTCTTCAATCGACACCTGTCGCATGCTTTGGCTGTTCTCTTGCGCTCAAGAGTGTCCTGGGAATGTGCAGACTCTGAATCGGTACGTCGGCCCATTCTGTACAAAGTTGAACATTTCTACTGTCTGGGCGAAGTACGGAGTATCATTATATAACTAGAATATAACTGGGCTATAGCTGAGACTCTTAACTAAGTGATGACCTCGACGATCAAACTCTCGTTATGCTTGAGAATCCGAACAAGCGACCCGGCCGGTCCGTGGATCCGGATCAGTCCAGGCTTAACAGGCGTCTTATAGCTGCCTTCGCACCAGTCAGCGATTCCATTGATCCGTTCGATCCGTCGCTTATTCTGCTAAAGACTGGGACTGTTTTACGTAAACTGCAGGCCTGTCTGGTTAGCAGCTGGTCGGCAGTTGGTCAGGTGGGATTGCCCTGCTCAGACCGTCTATGGGGCACTGGGGAATAATCACGCATAATAAACAAGAAATATATTAACGAATAAATGTAGAGAGTGATTCCCGGTCGGTCTATTCCATTAATCATTATGGTCGACGAAAAGAGTCTCAAGAGGCAGCGGGTTTCCAAAGCGTGCGAGAAATGTCGCATACTCAAGGCAAAGGTCACCACAGCCCTTCCCATCCTGCTTTGTATAATATTCACTTCCTCTAGTGCGATGGACAGCAGCCCGTGTGCGGACGTTGCACGGGCTATGGCTTCACCTGTGTGTGGTCAAGCAGTAGGAGTCGCTCGAGTCTGCAGCCAGGGGGATCCAGGGTCATCGATCAGACTACTCTCCGGTCTATAGTCGCGTCCTACGAGGCGCTGGTCATGAATCTGAAAGAGAGACTGGACGAGCGCCAGCGGTCTGACATAGAGGCATCCCATGCGTATATCCAAAGCCATCTCCCTCTGCGATTCTCGTCCAGCAACGAGCCCCAAGCGTCGGAATCGAACCTTCCCCTGAGCACTCATACATACGTTGGCACTGCCAGCGACACGCACTTCTTCAACACGATCAAACATGCTATGAGCGCAAACCTGGAAACCTCGAAATACCGCCCTGACACAGAACGGTACGACCAGCCTGATTCATTGCGAGGGATCCCCCGAATCCGTAAGCCGCTCAAGCTGCCCTCTGCCAAACTGTGCCAGCAGTATCTCGACATCTTCTTCTCTACTATCCATTGTGCATTCCCATTTCTCAGTCGATCCACAGTGGAAGAGCGACTGGAGAGAATATCTGCCGATGGCGCCAGTGACATAGATCCATCCTGGACTGCGCAGTTGAGTATGTCCACCCCCAAAGTTGATACCAGGATTTATTGCGAACCTATTTCTCAAGGCTTTCTGTTCGCTATTGGCGCTTGTTATACCTCTCTCACGGAGTCCGCCCGCCTCGATGATATACCGCATCAGCAGTACTTTGCCCAGGGCCTCTTGTTCTTCGATGAGATGTACAGCAATTCGTCGCTGCAGAATGTGTCGCTTATTCTGACTCAGTGCTTCTATCTCCTGGCCACATGCCAGACCGATCGGTATGATCCCCTGTTATTGTTTCTCATTGATGCTAATACCTTGCGAAAGGGCCTGGAACATCCTAGGCCTTGCCATCCGCATGGCCCAAAGCCTGGGTTTGCACGTAGGAGCATCACAATGGGGCAACGTCGAGGAAATAAATCCACAGGTACAGGAAGAACGACGCAGAGTATGGTTCTCACTCTATATCCTAGACCGGCTTCTTGCGCTTCAACTGGGCCGCCCTGTAGGGATTCAGCAAGCCGACTTCCACGTCGAGCTCCCATCGAGGGCAGAAGATATTCGCCGCATCAATTCACAATACTCAGATGAACCAGGCGTTGCGTCGTCAATGGACTACTTTCTTTCGCTGATCGAGTTCTCCCACATTGTCGGTCGCGTGAACACAGAGCTCTATCAACCAGTTGAAGCGGAGCTGTCCTCGAAGAAGCTGCTATTCAGCACTGCCTCCCTCGACTGGGATCTTGTCCAGTGGAAAGACCATCTTCCTCACCATCTACGGTTTGATCTTGGGCATACCCTCGAGAGATCCCTCGTCTTTCGACGCCAGGTAAGTCGGCCCTAAACACAAAGGCACAAACTAACTGTTCTCACAGCGGAACATGTTCGCTATCAAATACCACCACCTGCGCGCTCTAATCCACAGACCATTCCTGTGCATGTCACGTCTACACCAAAGCAGCCGTCTATTCGGAGAGCTAGTCCAACATAACCGCTCCAGAATCGACGAGGCCGAGCTGATCTGCATCACAGAAGCACAGGAAATGGCACACCTCCTGCACAACATCCCCGATGAAAGGAGCCTGGTCCACGACTTTCCATGGTGGCAGATGATCTCGTGCTTGATATGCGCCAGCTCGATTCTCGTCGTTGCAGCGACCTTCTTCGAGCCCAGCCCTGCATCTACATCTTCAGAACTGCGAACCAAGACATTCGACGAAGACGCCGAAACCTGTCTAAAGGTATTCGAAGCCTTGAGCACAAACTCGAAGGCCGCCTTCTGCGCCAAGTCCATGCTGAAGAGTCTGCAGCAGCTAAAAGTGAAATCCAAAGGCACGGATACCTCGCACAACAAACCACATAACCTCTGCTAATCGGTACAGTTCGGCGAGTTGAGAACGAGCCTAGCCAGACCAGTGTTAAGAGTGCAATCACATCAAGTTCCAGCAAACTGGGAAATCCCCCCGGTGATCTTAACTTGTGGCAACAATGGCCAAGCGAGATATCAGACACCATGCAATGGTCGGCGCAGTATCTTGATTTGCCGCAGGACTATCTCCCCAATTTTGAATTCGGCCTGCAGGAGCCTGGCTGGCAGAGTCAGCCGGATAGTTCTGGACTGTGGCATGATAACTGTTGATTGTCTGTGCTTTCCTCCTTAGTTAGACCTTTTGGTTGCGTGGTACTCCCTTACCATATCTCCCCCTTTCGTTGCTATTGGTCATTATTCGGTCCTGCCACTGGAGCAGTACATTATAACGCCATATTATTATTGTACATATGCCTATATATTCCACTACTTAGTTGTTTCCTGTACATACGACCACAGGGTGTGGAAAACAGGGCTTCCCGTCCGCTCAGCCGTACTTAAGCCACACGCCGGCTGGTTAGTAGTATGGTGGGTGACCACATGCGAATCCCAGCTGTTGTATGTTTTTGTTTTTAATTTATTTAAAGATTCAGGATTTTTGGACGGTGTGGCTGGACCTCTTGGGCAGCAACAGTTCCCTCCTCTTCACTGTCGGGAACATTGAACATCGCAAGTAAGAGTGCAGTCACCCTGTCTGCCTCAGGATACTTGAAACTATCGGGAACGGGGAATGATGGAAACCATGTACTTGAGTAGGCAATAATATTCATTCATTTTCTTCATAAATAACATTGAGCGTGGTCGCAGTAGAGAAGCGTATGCAACCCCTGGAGTCCATACTCGTAGCATTCATACGCTAGGTCGTATCTAAGCCTTGCTGACCTCTGGCGTTTCAGTGTCAACATGCACCGTCCCCAAAGCCGCCTTTTCAGCCATCTGTTCCATATTCTGGTCGAGCCCAACATCAGCCCGAGCCTGCGCTAGCATGACTGCATCCTCCTCTCCTGTGCGGCTATTGAAGACCCGGTCCATCTCCTCCAACGTCGCGCCCTTTGTCTCGGGGAGGAAGAACCAAACCCAAACAATTCCGCCGGCAAGGAAGACCGCAAAAAATAGGTAAGTGCCCCAGGCCCAAGCCTCGAACATGGGCGGGACAAAGAAGGCGACGGCGAAGTTGTTTACCTATAGTCCGGAGTTAGAAGCCGATAACATTAAGGAATCAATGCAGACAAAGTTGTCTTACCCAGTTACTAGATGCTCCGAAAGCCGCTCCCTTTGATCGAATGGACAAAGGAAAAATCTCAGATACCAGCGTCCAACTCACTGGGCCCCAAGTGGCGCCAAACGAACCAGTATAGAGCCAAATGCAAACCACAGCAGTCCAGCCTCCAACTTCATGAGAAGGCCAATCGTGTCGGAATTTCGCAACGATAATGGCTGGAATGACCATAAATATCCACATGGCAATGGACCCGGCAATCAACATTGGCTTTCTGCCCACTTTGTCTATGATAAGCATGGCTGGGAGAGTCGATACGAAGAACACCACCCCAGTAACGCCAGTGGCCAGAAGTGCAGTTGTACCGCCAGTAAGACCTAAATCCTCAAAGACATTACTCGCGTAGTAAATAATGGCATCGATTCCCGACCACTGTTGAAAGAACATGACGAGCCACGCCGTTGCGACACGCTTGAAGGCGTCCCATTTGCGAAGAATGTGCCAGTATTGTGCCAACTCGCGCATAATGACACTCTGCTTCTCCTTCTCGGCGAGGTTCGGGAAGTTCTTGGCAAATGCCCGCTGTTCAAACAATGTTTCGGCCTTGATCTCCTTGTATTCAATGTCGACCAAGGGGTGGTCGGTCGGGAGTTTGCGCAGGTAGGACAGTGTCTTGATAGCCTCCTCGTCTCTGCCCTTCTTGACGAGCCACCTCGGAGAGAACGGCAGCCACCATATTCCCAGCATCAGTATGGCAGCCGGGATACCCTGGATGATGGATGGTATTTGCCAGGCGAGGTTGGACTGGGTTTCACCGATTCCGCCAATGCTGTTGCTTCCGTATCCACACCAGAAGGACAGCATGATGCCCAATATAGTGGCAAATTGGTAGAACGATACAAGAAAGCCTCGGAGCTCGGATGATGCTAGCTCGGCATTGTAGAGCGGGCTGTACTCATAGCGGACATGTTAACTGTGCTCGATTTGGGTACATGAGATGATGGCAAGTTCTACTTACCCAACACCGCTAAAGGTGCCCACACCGATCCCAGTGAAGAATCTACCGGCGTAAAGGAGCGAAGGGTTGTGGTAGGTTGCGCCAACGTAGAGATAACTGCCGAGCACCACCCAGCAGCAAGCCATGAACATGGTGTACTTTCTTGAAAATACCTCCCCCAGAATACCTGCAGACAAAGAACCCGTAATTCCACCAAGTTGGAGCACCGATGTCAACCAACCTGTGGCGCTGGAGGACTCTACCACAGACGGAAAGTTATCCTTGAAGCGGTACATAACGAGAGACTGGCCGAGGACGCCCTGTTGGTAGCCATATTCAAAACCGCCGAAGCTGTTCGAGGAGCGTTAATGGAATGCTCGAAGAGGCCATTAGCCCAGACTCACGAGGCAAAGAAGGCGATGACCATAAGCTTCGGGTTATGCAAGAGATGCCGCCATCTGTTGTTATACAGGGACTTCTTGCGCTCTTCATGAGCAACGACATCGACAGGATCCATCTTTTCTAGTCGCTTCGTATCAGGAATTAAAGCTGAGCCAGGTAATACCTACCTGGGGATTGAAGGCCTTTTTACTACCCCGGGAAAGGCACGATAGAGGAGCGGGGCAGACAAGGCAACTCGAAGCGCAATTCTAATAAATATATGTCCCATTTGAAGCACTGCAATGCAAGGATCGCGTGTCGTGGCCATTTCTGGCCGAGTTGGCCGGCAGTGGAACCGAATGCAGAACCGGATATGGGCGTAGAGCTTCCATTTTCAACGGTTTGACTGTGTGCTTGTTGGCTAGAATCGGCTAGGGCAACGGCACGACGAAGAGGCGCATTATCCTGGCCCAGAATGCCCAAGATCGTCAAGTATGGTTTGTGTCGGGGCTTAATCCTTCCTGAATGAGAGACGTCGGAAGTCCCCCGATGCTACTGTCACTCTGTTGCGGAGCCCCGGGTTTGGCCACCGCGGGAGAAGAAATTCCCGTTGCGTCTTCGAGTCTTCAGCAATTCAGTGGTAGGCGAAGAATACGAATTAATGGAGTGCGCCGGGGCATTCTCCGCATTTGTGATACTAAGACTGCTAGCACGGAGTCCGGTGCGGGGCTTACAGGGCTCGAGTCCACCATTGGCATTTCTTGCACGGCTTAAAGACCAGGGTATACTTGGCATTCATCCTTGAGAGGTTGGAGGTGAGGGGATTGAAAAGGAAGGCCAAGCCCAGATGGTCATCTGGAGAGGACAATGCGACACAGGCCATCCCCACATTATACTCCTAGATGCCCACCTATCCATGGCCAGGGACTTTTCTCCTCCACCGTACTTGAGTATTGGAATGCTTTGGTAGAGCGAGTGTGAAAACGGGATCAGCAACCATACCGAGCAGTTCAGAGAAATTGGACACTGGCGAGTCGCATTTTGTATGTCGGCGTGATGGAAAAGAACCTGCCACTCCAATGTTTTGTCGCCGGTCTTGGAAACCGCTGGATGGAGCAGACCGTTTGACAAATGCAATGGTGACAGAGCATGGACACGGGTGAAGCGCAGCTCCAGGCACCTAATGGCCTATGCACGATTATTTCAACGCGCTCGCAGGACTGACAGTGTGACGAACAGATTCGCGTCGGTCGGTCCGTTAAGGACGATTGATGCCCATTGCCGCTGAAAGGTTCTATCATAAGCTACAGATGAAAGCAGCTATGTTTCTGAACCATCCAGGGTACACAAGCGCCAGGTCCCTAGGCCATCGCAAGTCTCATGGCTGAGCACTCATCCCGAGCTGCTTGGGAGAACCAAGGCATCCGAAGGCTCACATGGGAATTCCCATCTTGGGCTGGTAGTCGCCAACAAGTACCGGCGAAAATGGTTCATCCGGGAGCTTATGCTGGAAAAGGTTCTGGACTCGATAGCATTAATATGGCGCGTCTGTATTACAAGTCGGCGAAGATCGAGTGCGTGTTCCATGCATTGTAGAACGGTTAATGAATCAGAGATTCTAGGAAGCCCAAGGTTGCAACTGTAGAAGGGTGTCGAGTAAATGAACTCAGTCAGATTTCTCGCTTTGACGCATGCATTCTGATGGACCATGCAACGCCCGTGTTCTTACCATGGTCTTCTCTTCTCGAACAGTTTGTACTAAAATCGCGGTAGTCCAGACTGCCAATGCAATTGAACAGCCGATCATCGCCCACATTCCCCGGGTAAAGCGCGGCGCCAGGTCAGCAGAGTAGAATATAATGCTCCACCAGGCATTGACAGCATTGTTACCCAGGTTCATGCTAGCAATAACAACAGAACGCTGGCGGGCATCTCGGTTTCGCATGGCATCATTGGCCCAGGCAAAGAATGTTGCTTGACACGCATAAACTGCACCTGCCCAGTAGTAGGCACCAAATACAGTTGCAGTGGAATCGAACCGGGCTAAAATAAGGGCGGAGGTGAGAACTCCAGTAATTCCAATAAAGTAACCAACGATGTATCGTTTGCCGCCGAGTAAATCCGTCAGAGTGGCCCAGAATAACGTGGAGATGATCCCCACAGCTGGAACCCCAGTGGGATAGTTATTGAGTTGAGGTACCGAGTACTTAATTGTAGGGTGTGCCTTCATATAAAGTGCCAGAAGAGTATTTGACGAGAACGATTCCGTCTCGCCCGCAATCACCCAAAGAATGACAAACCCCCACCAGTACCAGGTAGTAAACAGCTCTTTCAAGAATGCCCTGTTGATTGGGGCGCGGTCGGCATTCACCGTTGTCAGTCGGGATACGGCCAATGCACGTTCAGATGGAGTGAGATACGGAGCTCTCGTGGTTGTCGGCGTGTCCGGAAACAGGAACAACCCATATATTGCAATCGGAAGGGTGATCAAGCCGTCGATCTGGATCAGTTAGCAATGTGACACTTCCAAGGAGCTCTTCATAGTAATGGAAGCATGTAAGATGGTAAGAGTAAGTACTTACTATGAATAGCCATCGCCAACCCGACAAACCAGCTGCGCCGTCCAGTGATGAATGGATCCCTGTTTGGATAAAGCCACCAAACATGGTGCCAGCCAGACCACTCGCGGTGAAAATTCCGCTTCTTTTCCCTAGCTCACGCTCGGCATACCATGATCCTAGGATGTAATGGGTCCCTGAAAATGTGCTTGCCTCAGCCAACCCCAGAAAGAACCGGATAGCCATGATCCCTTGGGGGTTGTGCACGGCGGCCGTAATCATCGTCAACCCACCCCACAGGAGGACCATGGATGGGAAGAAGATCCGAGGCGGCAGGTAGGTTAGTGCCAGGTTCGAGGGGACCTGGCCGAGGATATAGCCCACGGTAAAAATGGTGTTGATGACAGTGAGCTGGTTGCCTTTGAAGGCCAGCTCCTCCTCCATGCCCGAGACATACGCGTTGGTGAGGTTGGAGCGGTCAAGATAGTTGAAAAAGTAGGTTACGCAGCAGAAGGAGAGGATGAAGAAGTCGATCTTGACGAGCAGCCTCTTTTCAGGGTCCTTGATCCACCACATTGTGCGTCAAACACGGTGAGACCGCGAGTTCAGGTTGGCGGTTGAGAGAGAGTTGGGACCGAGGGTCAAGGCATTATTTCAGGCGGAGAGCTACCGAGATCCGATGATGCAACGGCGATGCGACCTCGACGATCCCAGAATATCAATACGAATAATCAATGGGAATCAACGTACACAGTTGGAGTGAGGAAAATCTGCCTCGAAGTGGAAATTCCGGGGATCAAATCAGTCGATGCCTAAGGCAGCAAGCACACCAAATCGGGACGTCACGTGTGCCCCTTTGAATTTTTGGCTCAGCCTCTCCACCATCGCGATCTCTTTCTCTCTCTCTCTCTCGCTGTCACTCGCTCGGTCTTTCAGTTCCTGAGCTAAAACCCTTATACTATGCGGCCCTCCTTCCGCTCTCCCTTTGATGTCGCCGCCATTGGAGCCTCGGGTTCCTCTCTACTAGTCGCAGACCCACGACCCTGCGCCTCGCCCGCCTTGCAACTCCCCGACCGCAGCCGGGGATGAAGGCCTTCAAGCTGCCCTGGAGGGTCAGCCCCAGCTCGGCTAAAGACGCCCTGTCCATAACCAATGAGAAAGAACATCAGGACTACCTGCCCACGGAACCCACCCACTTCAACTTCTTCTCCTCGCAACTGGATTCCTGCGTGGAAGCCTCGACCATCGATGGCCTGAAAGCACTCTACGACCCGCTTTGCCCCTTGCTGGAGGATGGAACATACCCTGGACTGTGGTGGCTGGACGTAACGGCGCCCTCGGAAGACGATATCGAGACACTCTCGCGCATCTTTAACCTCCATCCGCTCACAACGGAGGACATCAAAATTCGGGAGAACCGCGAGAAGATCGAAGCCTTCGGTCCGTACTACTTCTTGTCCCTCCGACCAGCTCTCCAGGTCGAGACCCACGAGGGAGCACAAACATCTACTGTCAACGTCTATGCTGTCGTGTTCCGCAATGGGGTGCTCAGCTTCTCAATGGGGGACAATCCTCATGTGGGCCATGTCCGAAACCGTATCAAAGAACATCAGAGTCACATGTCGCTGACCAGTGACTGGATCTGCTATGCACTTATGTAAGTTATGTTCTCGTGCTCGCAAGTTCTCCACTAATTGTCCGCAGCGACGACATTGTCGACGGTTTCGCCCCTTTTATCAACCAGGTAGAGAGCGGGGTGGAAACGATGGAAGACAGTGTTTCCATCACCCGGCCGGACGACATTGGTTTGGCTCTTCAACAAATCTACAAATGCCGGAAAGAGGTTCTGCACATCCGACAATTGCTGAATGACAAGACGGACGTGCTTCGGTGCTTCGCCCGCCACTGCGAAGCCTTTGGCGCCTCCTCGTCGCAGGTGACACTATATCTCAGCGACATCCAGGATCACGTCCTGACTATGGTAGCGAACTTGGATGCAGCGGAGCAAATGCTGTCGCGTGGCCAGTCCAAGTATCTAAGCCAACTATCCTTTGACTCCACCCGGATGCGCAACCAGATAATGCACGCGCTGAGTCGGTTGAGTATGATTGCGGGAATCATCGTTCCTTGCCAGTTCGTGACCGGTCTCTTTGGAATGAACGTGACTGTTCCAGGGGAGGATAAGAATACATTAGCCGGATGGTTTAGTATCCTTGGAATAATCCTCGCGCTGATTCTGCTCTTTCTTTCTATCGCTCGAAAACTACGCCTTCTCTAATCCATCTGGCGATGGGAAGGACTGCTTGGACAACGTTGTAGTTGGGTTATGCACAGTTTACTGTCTTTCTATGACACTATCTAGATTAATTTACTCTCCATCTATGAGCCACATTGTGTTCGCTGCTCTGAAATTCTGTCAAACAGCTATTTAACGAGTAAACATAATTCACGAATCAGGTTTGTCAGTTTAGACGCGTGGTGAATCAGTTAGTGTTAGCGATTCAGGATATATATATCCACCAGAAAGAACAACTGCCGATGTATTCCATACTTTCCCCTGTATTATATTATTGCCCAAACTGTCGCATTACTATGTTTTAAGCTACTGAAAAACAAACCCTACGAGGGTCCCCTTATTCTATGCCGTAGACTTCTCAAAACGAATTGTCGCGCCAGATCTGGTGAAGCGGCCAGGCGAATCTGATACATAGTCCGTCATAGCGTCCTTCACACTGGGGCTGACTCGCATTCCACAACCAATAACACAAAGCAGCAGCAGAAGGCCCCGCCGATCGCGTCTGAGACAATTGGGCCAGAAGGCTCTCGACCCGATCTTGCCTTCGCTGGTTGGACGCTCAGGTTGTGCCTGAATCTCTGAACTGGCACCGGTGACACTAATTGTCAGCAATAACAACCATAAAGTTTCCTTCCCCCAGTCCAGACTCCTCATGTCGATATCCCAGACAAAATGAGCCTTACTCCCCTAGATGTGGGAGTCCAGCGCTTCCTGGAATTCACAGTGACGCTTGTGTTCCCAGAAGTATACTCTACAGGGCAGCTTGACGCGGCGACACAGGCCCTGCTCTCAGAATGGCCCACACTTGGCTCGCGACTAAATTCACTGGTATTTCCATCGAGAATGCGTGTCAATGCCTGTACTGATAGTCATCACAGCGAACTGACCTCATCCCAAGCGAACCCGACAACCTACCCAATATCTACCGTGGACGATTCGTCGAAAAGAACCTAGAGGATGTCATCGACATTGCTAAACCGAAGCAGGCGGGGGACGATATTAGGAAGCTGGATAAACTCTTCAAGTTCTCGAATAGCCTGAAGAAAGCGCTGCGAGGGCAGGTCTTCCAGGTTCGCGCGCTGCTGTTGCAAAACGCTACGGTGATCCGATTTGTATTCCAGCATCCTTTCTGCGATGCGACTGGTGCGTATACCCCTTCAATTAGCAAGGCGTACCCTGACAATAACAGGCGGATATAGGATTGCAGAAGCATACTGCGACGTTCTGAGCGGAAAGAAGGTCCCAGATGTATCGTTTATGAGAACCCCCCTGAGACTGTACGATGAAACCACGCAAGAAGCGGCAAATGAAAAGAATACACAAAAGACAACGGAGATAGTCAATCGAACACACGAATTATTCGTCTGGAGCTGGCGAGCTCTACTCCAAAAAGGCGTCAAACTGATCGTGCGAGACCTGCTGCATCCCAGCCGAGTCGAGAACACACTCCATATTCCATCAGAAAAGATAAGAGTTTGGAAAGAAGAAGCCCAGAAGCAAAATATAAGCGTCACTGACCATGATCTCCTTACTGCATTTATCTATCAGGTATGTGATCTATGCTCTCCAGATCTACCCTCAAGTAGTAACATCTACAGTCCTCGTACGAGCAATCCCTGCCCCAAGACTACAGCATCATATTCGGCATCCGACGACAACTCCAAAACCAGACTCCAATGCACAACTCCTGTATAGTACTCCCAATACACATCGACTCCCTCCATGACGGCAGTCAAATAAAACCCGCGGCGCTCCCCAAGATAGCAGCCGAAGTGCGACGCACAATCCTCCAAGCCCGACAACCAGAGTGTCTTTCTAAACTGCTACAATTCCAAGCAAACCCAAATACAAGGCCCATGATCCCGCGGTGGATTGGACGTAAAGCCTCTCAGGTGTCGGTGACATCGTGGACTGATTTGCCGTTCTTTAACCTGGACGCGCGGGGGACGACGCCGAGCTTTGTGTTTGGGGAGCTCGATTTGTGGGGACTTTTGAAGATGTTTGGACTCTCCATGGACGATATTATTATAACTTGGAAGGGTCAAGCAGCAGGAGAGGGTGGACACGGGGGCTATTGGATTCGAGGGAGACTCGATAAAGCTGCGTGGGAGAGGATGGCCGAAGCCATTGGCCAATAGAGCTGTGGCGAGCATAGACCAGGCTGAATTGTTATGAAAGTTAATGCATCTAGATACAGAGTCAAACATTTCAACTAGGCAAAGAGTCTAGACAGTAAAGGTCCCGGTCAGCCGAATATCACGACTCGAACTGCCGACATAAACCCGGAATGCCCCCTCGGGCACAACCCACTTCTGTCGTACGACATCCCAATAGCTGATATCTCGACGCGTGAGCTCGAATACCGCGAGTCCGCTCTCACCAGGCGTAAGGCTTAGCTTGTCGAACCCTCGCAGCTGCTTGGGCGGCGTCGATGGCGCCGAGTCGGGATATCCAATGTAGAGCTGGGCGACTTCGGCGCCAGTGACCTTACCGGTGTTGTTCACATAGGCACTGACTGTTCCAACTGAAGCGAAGAGATCAGATGGACCGCCGACAACGGTCTCACCGGTAGTTGGACCGGGCTTTGCGATGACAGCTGTCGCAAGAGTCGAGTAATTGAATGTAGTGTACGCTATCAACACGTTAGTCGCATCCTCGAAGACATTCAAGGGACATACACAAGCCAAATCCAAACTCATATCGTGGCTGGATCTCGTTCTGATCGAAATGCCGGTAATCGATGAACAGGCCCTCGGAGAAGTTGTCAGTCAACTCTGTGGTCCACGTTGCGCCGTAATCCTTTTCAGATTTGCCGATTGTATAGGGCAGCTTCCCACTGGGCGATTGGTCACCGAACAAGACATCGACGAGGGCGTGTCCGCTTTCTTGACCGGGTAGACCAGCCCAGACGATGGCGACGACGTTGGGCTCTGCGAGGATCGTCTCGAGGGTGATGGGCCCGACGCTGTGGACGACGACAATCGTGGGCGTGTTGGTCCTCGCGACAGCCTGGACCAGGGCGTTTCCATTGTGCCAGGGGTCGAGGTGGTTGCGGTCGCCGGCGTGGTCTTCGACTGTAATGTACCTGCTACGTGTTAAATCTGTGATAAAGACCTGAAAAGGGGCACACACCCTTCGCCAGAGTCCGAAGTGATAAACACGATGGCAGTTTCGGCAGAAGCAGCAGCAGAAGCGCCAGCAGAAGCTTCATCGGTGGTACTAGTGACGATGTTCGTGCCTGCTGAGAGCTTCTCCTTGATAGCATCCAGTGGAGCAACGAGATACTATGCGAATCAGTATCTTTCTGTCAAGCTTCAAGGTTAAACATACCGGATATTCGGCTGTACCACTACCCCATCCTTGAGCAAGAGTTCCAGTGTTGCAGCCCCGGTCTTCACACGCGTTGGCGCCGTCTGGGTTAACAATGGCATCAGAACCAATAACTGCAAGGCTGGCAGGAGTGCCCAGTGGCAGGCTGTGGTTATTATTCTTGAGCAACACGATCGAGTCTCGCGCAATCTTCCGTGCAAGATCGCCATGCTCAGGCGTCGTCACATTAACAGACGCCACACCCCCATCCCAGCTGCTAAATGCGACTTCAGGATAGCCCTTGTCCTGGCCGAGCAGATACCACGATGCGACAACACGAGTCACCATATCATCGAGGCGCTCCTGGGGGACAGAGCCGTTTGTAATCGCCGCAGCCAAGTTATCGCCCCAGTATATGCTACCGGGTGGCTGATTGAAGTCAGAGCCTGGCATGGTCATATCGAGGCCTTCTACTGCACTCTTGACTGTACTATGCTGTGCATTCCAATCGGAAAGAACATGGCCTTTGAAGCCCAGCTCGCCTTTGAGCAGACCGTTTAGGATGGCATCGTTCTCGCAAGCCCAAGTCCCGTTGACTTTGTTATAAGAGCACATAACAGAGGCGACATTCGCCTTGACGGCGTCATAGAACGGCCAGAGATACAGCTCATGCATTGTCCGGTCGTCAGCAACGGAGCTAATAGTCTCGCGGTTATGCTCTTGCTCATTGAGAATGAAGTGCTATCACGATTAACATTGAACAACCCCGTCTACTTGAAGAGCATACCTTGGCACAGGCCTGTACACCACTCCCCTGCATACCCTGAACTGCCTCCGAAGTGGCAATCCCCATAAGATACGGATCGTTTGAGAAACCCTCCCAATTTCTGCCCGCACTAGGAATCTTCCCTAGAGCACCAAGCGCAGGCCCAAGCTGGACATGCACGCCGAGCGCCTTGGACTGCTCACCCATTGCAGCTCCACGGGCCCGAATAAGTTCGCGGTCCCACGTCGCACCAGCATTGATTCCAGCCGGAAACACAGTAACGGGATTCGCAAAGCGCACGCTCAACGGCCCATCTTGGAGACACAGTGACGGGTAGGGAATCGACTGGGGCTTGTACGTATTACCGACACAGGGGCCCTGCATCCAGGTCACGCCGGTTACGATACCGACCTTTTCATCCTGGCTTAGCGCTGCCAGGTCTGTTGCTGCTTTCTGGTATGCTTCATCCCACGTTATGGCCTGTCCAGCGGCAAGTGTAGCCGCCAGGAGGACAGTCGAAACTGTCGAAGTAAGCGAACGCATAGCTAAAGACAGCCTAAGCACAAACACAAAGTTGGTACCCCGCGGGCTCCTTACAGGGGGCAATGGCTCATTTTAATAGCTATGCCCCGAGGGAATGCGCGGCGTGCACCGGCCGGGCCTGGATTGTCACGGAAATGCGCCCACGAAGTTGAGGCTTGGCTGGACATTCTCCGCGTCTTGTCGCATACAAAGCGAGCGAAAAAGAAGCGGGCAGTATTATGGTTGGCCAGAAATTAGAATGAACAGGGGATAGGCAGGGAGCAGACAGGGAAAGGAAGAACCCGATGGGATCAGGCTGTTGTCCTTTCCTCCGCCTTGGCTGTGTAGATCGCATTCTATCTGGCTCTTGGGTCTCGCGGGGTTCTACGACCCAAGAGTCCAAGACTCTGAATTGGAGTAACTGCTGGATAATATTGTTGCTCCCTTGCTTAAAGCAAACTTTGTGTAACACGCAAAGGGTGCTCACTGCTGGCAGACAAAGGGGGAGCACGATCTAGCCAGGCGGGCGAACTTGTACCCCTGTATAAGGGCGGGATATCCAAAACAGTTATTATTAAGTGACCTGTTCCTGTAATCTGTTCCTGCAGAGCAATCTGGCGAATCCTTGTTCATGTTTCGGTATATTCGACCTATTTAGCCTACTCGCCCAGCACCTTCTCGACCACTTTCGCATGTTGGAGGAAGACTTCATCCTTCAGCCGCCTGCCAACTAACTGCACATGGCAGGGTGCTCCTTCGACCTCCTCGGGGTTGTCTGGCACTATTAGCATCTTTAACCAGGAATAAGAGAGGAAAACCTACACTCAGGAGTATACGCCACGTCGCGCACAAACTCGGCATCAGCAGCTTGATTTGCGTGTCCGAATGGGATTACAAAAGCAGGGTACTGCAGAATTTCAGCATAAATCTTCAACATATTCAAAGCAGATGGAGCGCATACATCAACCATGTTCCAGATAACAGTGTAGATATTCTTGCCATATGTATCATTGAGAGGCGCGCAGCTTTGGTACCCGGGCGCCAAAACCACATCAACGCCGCTCTTCAGCCAGGCCTGCCGCATCTTCGCTGCAACTTGTGCCTTGGCGATATTCAAATCATACAGCTGGCGCAAGGTGGGCTCGGGATCGGTGTTTTCAAGATTGTATATCATACTGAGCGACGGAATGTACGGCTCTCCCCCGTTGGTCACATTGCGCAACGGGGTGCGGTCCGGATCCATATTGAAGAAGCGAAAAGCCAGGTCGCAAGCGTCTGCCAGAGACGGGATCTCATCTACAGAGAGATTTACAATTCGATGTCCAGACGTGGCAAGTTTGCGAGTCGCGGCGTCTATAGTCCGCTGCATACACGGATGGAGAGGAAACGCGGGATCTTCTGGCAAGACTCCGATAGTGAGCGGCGATTCCAGCTTCGGTGGCTCGATATATGGGAATCCAAGGGAGTTATCGTCCAGCTTCTCCGGGTGGGACGAGACGACCGTTTTGAAGAACAAGTCTGCATCGCGCACAGAGGTGCAAAGAGGCCCAGTTGAGACTGCGATGCCCCCCGCAAGGCCAATGCGTCCAGGTGGTGTCTGGCCGGCAAATGGAAGTCTCCCAACAGAGGGTTTGAATCCCTGAATACCGCAGCACAGCGAGGGAATGCGGAGCGAACCCCCAACATCGGTTCCAGCACCCAGTATAGATCCACGCATTGCTATCAGGGCGCCCTCGCCGCCACAACTACCCCCGGCCGTCAAGTTGCGTCCGTACGGATTGCGGGTCCGGCCAAAAACATTTGTATGAGAGTCGGCAGTCATCATTGTTTGGGGCAGGTGAGTCTTCACGTAGATAATTGCTCCAGCGTCCAAAAGGATATTCACCATCGGGCTGTTGAACGTCAGTGCAGGTCGGTCCAGGAACGAAACATAGCCGAGCGTAGACTGAATCCCGATGACATTGTAAGAGTCTTTTAAACTAATAGGGATGCCATGGAGAGGACCAGCAAGCTCCCCAGTTTCCGCATATCGACGGTCCAGTTCCTTCGCGCGTTCGAGGGCCTGGTCGAAGAATATCTCCGTCAGACAGCGCGTGAGCTGGTGGGCAATGGCAGCTCGTTTGCAAAACGCCTTTGCGACATCGTAGGCGCTGAACTCGCCACTTCCAAGGCGTGCAAGCAAAGCGGTGACATCTGAGGTCTCTGTTATGTCGAGCTCACGCTCGGTCAGGATACCGGCTTGGCGGGGAATATCAAGTATATTATCTTGCGAGGAAGCCTTTTCCAATAGCTCAGGCTTCACCCGCCATTCTGGGGGTATTTTGGCTGTGAGCTCGTCTCGTTTGCGCTGTGCCTTCTGTTGCCAGTCCATTGTTAGATTACTAGAGGTTTACACAAGACTGGGGTGTATCGAGCCTACCTGCGTGCTTATATGTATTTCATCGGCAATTTATTGTAGGTGACGCAGACATCGGGCAGAGTAACGTCTGGGATTGGGTGTTGATACCAGTCCAGCATCCCCGAGCAGCCAGGACCAGGATATCGGTCTATTAGGCACTTGTGCAAGTGTTGTGCATTCATCTATGCAGATACCTAAACAGCGAGGGGTTCGCCGACCGACATTGTCGGATGCCGAAGCCTGCTTGGCGTGACAGGGATAGAGGTCGGAATAACATTGCTCCCTTGAATTAAATGGGGTGAATGATGTAGCAAGATTCAATAATAGACCGAAGAATCTCCATCGATGGTGGTTTGTTTGTTTGATGGTGTGATTGATGGAGGGCCTCGCAACACCTTCCCGAACTGGACAAGCGCGGCCTCGGCTGTTCTACGATCACAGATGCTCTCAGGACTCAACAGAATGATTCAATCAAAAATGAGGGACATGGTATTTCAGCTGGGGTATTTACATAATTCATAACAAAAAACTCAGTAACAAGTAACGAGTACATCTAAAACCAAGGCAGGTACGCCGTGTTCACATAATCAATGTTCTCCGGGGGACACTCGATGCGGTCCTTGCAGGTGCCAAAAATGCGGTCCCACAACCGCGTCTGCTTGCCGTAGTTCCCACTCGCCTTCCATCCGTGGCGGTGGTGCAGGTCGTGGTCTTCGATGATGAGCTCGGATTTGAAGAGTCGCAGCGCCCAGCTCAGGGTGTTCGGGGGAATCGCCACGATGCGCAATCCACTGTGGCCAGCCAGCTCGGCGTAGACCACGTACATGTGACAAATCCACCACTCGTAGAATCCCATCGGCATGCCCATCAGTTTCATGGAGAAGTAGGTCATCAGCGGGATACCGGCAATATCGAATAGCTCCTGCTCGAGATCGGCGTACAGCGTAAGGAGCGGGTTGGGATGCTTGGTCAGGTGGTGGGTTCGGTGGTACTTCCAGAGTCCGCCAACTTCGTGCATCAGACGGTGATACCAGTAGAACCAAAAGTCAAGAATGATTCCATAAAGACCAGCCTCCAGAGGCAGCCACCACCAGTTGATCGTGGAAGGGGCCTGGCTCTGCCGGTATGCCAGAAACACGGTGAAGACCGGTCGGAAAGTCGAAGTTGAGATCAGGGAGCGGGCCACCTTTGCAACACCCACGTCGGGTACTCCATCACGCTCATGGACGTCACCATCGAGGAACCCCGTCTGGTGGCCGACGCGGCGCAGTACGTGCAGCTCGTGGATTGCAATCAGCTTGAAAGCAAGGCTGTAGAAGATGACGGCGCCGAGCGCGGTCAGGTTCTTGCCGGTATAGGAGGTGTAGACGTGGTGAATAACGAGTGGAATGATGGCGTGCGTAATCACCCATCGGTGCTGCTGAATCTCAGGCAGGTAGGGCACCTTGTCGGTCTTTTCGTGGATCGGGACGTCCTTGTCAAGAACGATGGGGTGGATGTCCAAAATTTCGTACAGCCAGTGATGCAAACTCCACTGACTCTTGTCTGATTTTTGCCAGGTGGACTTCATCGAGTCCCTGGGGTTTCGTTGAACGCTCATGATGGACAAAGGGTTATGTGCGGGTTGTCGTAGATCTGGGCGACTCGAGTTGGATGTGGGAACATGGGTGATTTTTATACCCGCGACCCAGAGCCCCAGTGAATATCAGATTGCCCCAACGTCGGCTGTGATTTGGCCGCATGTGATATTCATTGCAAGAGTGGTTCGCTGGGTCGCCAAAGAAAAGTCCCAGTGAGTGTGAAGGAGAGCGCCACTCATCCCCGCGGGCTGTGCAGATCCTCCAAACAGGGTGCCTGGTGGCCCACAAAACTGGTTAGGGGGGAAATTAGGGCGAACATGGTGAAATCAGGCCAACGCTCCAGACTCGCAGAGGTCGCCCTTTTCGTATATCGCACGTCGCCACAGCGTTGACACTCGACATGGCCTGCTGCCCCGGATTATCTCAACGTCGTCTCCCCTCGGTCTCTCACCCCGCAAGCCGCCGCCCCAGACGCAACCTCCAGACCAGGTCACTCTGACTCTCATTCAATCCATTATCCTCGTTTTTCTCGTCCTGGGCGCTCGATAAATGGCATCGAGCCTTGAAATGACGGTTCCGGAGCGGCTTCGACGGGAGAGTGGCCTGTGATCCCCGTGGGCCACATGAAGGGCATTGACGTCGCCTCGGCGTGTTCTGTGAAGATTTCTCATCAGTCCGAACCAACCCACAAATCGAAGGCTTTGGCTGGTGCCTGAAGATGCGCGAACCGAGATTGAAACGAAAACCTCCCTGCCTGAACCCTGGGTTATCGGATCTACCGAGACGCGACGATCTGCCGGGTGCTTGACGAGTGATGAATCGATGACAGGCTGGAGTCCGGACAGAAGGGGAAAGGCTAGGCCAAATTGCGCACGTCGCGAGGATTCGTGACTCCTAATCAAAACAACCCCAGGAGGTCGACTAGCGAGGATGAGGTTGTTGTTGTTGTCGTGTTGTGATTGTGCTACACATGGCTGAGTCATCCTCCACAACATCTTCGCCATAACCAACTTACTTTACTATCCACCACTCCACGACTCCTTCCTCGTGCATTCGCCAGCTCAGCAGCATCTTAGCAATCTCTTCGGTTGAGAAACGCGGTAGCCTGCTACCCATTCCCTGTGATTGCCGCTGCCTATCGGGCCGCGACCTCGAGGAATGGCGCAACATGGAATGACTCAATCTTGAGATTCGCTCCATTGATGGACAGCGCACTGGACTTCTGGACTATTGTTTGTGGACCGGGCACTCAGGGACCAACTGGCAGATTCCTGGCGCTTAACGTTCAAAACATCCAACGGCCATTGTCATGTTTACAATGAGCCTCGTCCACGCGGCATGCGAAAGCGTGGATCTACTTTTCAAGCGTGTATCAAGCACTCCCAGGTATCAGAGTACATTGCGAGCTCGAATCAAAGCAACTGTCTGATGTCTGGCACGGGTCAACATCGGGTTGTCTCGAGGCTCTGACCCATTGTAACGTGCTGTAGCTTCGCCAATTAGATGGACAACGCCACGGGGAGCCTCCGTGAATGCTGCAGGGGAGACTCCAGGCACCAGGGTTTGTCTTTCGAGTTTTGTTGGGACGGGGTTTGATATCAGATGGAACAGACCATTATTGTGGTTCTGTGTTCGAGGTCGCTCAGTTCTCGATACTGCTGGATCTCACCTGCATCTCGCACAGCTTTCTCTTTTGGGAATAGCGCCGCCATAGGGCCTTGATGCACTCGAAGAACATTCCATTTCTGCCAGCATTCTGGTCTGAGTCGTCGGTTTAGTATCTTCACATGTCCGGCAGATCCGTCGGAATCCCAACGGTTTGGCTGGTTTTGTCATTGTTATCAGATGGACATGCATGTGGCGACTGTTATCCGGCCCGTCCTGCTAACTACCTGATGCAGCATATGAACACATCCAATCCTGACTTCTAAAATAATAACAGGATTTATCCCCCTCCTATGATCATGCTTAACATCATATCGTAACACAAACATCATGCTGAATTCAGTCCTCCCTCCCATCCTGCCAAGTCGAACAGTTTGCACATCGTAGCGCCTAGATCCATCAATATTACCAACCACAAAATAGCGGAAACAACAGCAGAAGCAGAATAAACTCACCTTGTCACTGATCCACTTGAGGCAGTACTTACACTTGATCTGCCGCTTAACGATCTTATCATGCGAGATGACCATGTACAACTGCGCCAGCGCATACAAGGTCAAGCTGATACCGAGAAAGTTGATAACCTTTTCCAGAAAGATCCTGTAGCCGATTAATCACTGCAATGGAATAACTGCAATCCCAGTAATCAGAATATGAAGAGAACGCACCCATACGCCAAAACAAGCGCCCCGTCGTCCCGCGCCTGCTCCAGGGTGTTATACCCCCTCCACTCGTGATAATGCGGGCCCTTTGACAAAATCGCAAACTTCTCATCCATATTCTTCATAATAAACGGCAGAAGCGAAACGATGGGGAGAACGACATCCGAAATAAACGAGTTGACGACGCCCGTGAAGGCCTGCGCGATGCTACAGTTTGTTAGTCCACAATACAAATATATTTACTATCAGGCCACCATTATATCCGTAGAAAAAAAAGAAGGGGCTTCTACATCAAACCCAACGCGACTTCGAGGACGTTGTCGCGCGCTGCGAAGTCGATGAATCCCTGCCAGGCGTTGTGGACGTGTTCTCTGGCGTCGTGGCTGACGCGCCTGATTGTTTCTGTGCTCTCTCCGAGGCCGCGCATGTTGTAAATAAGACTATACGAGTAATGCTTGATTTCGATAATTGCTGAGTTGAAGCAAGTTGAGGGCGATGCGGGGGGGTGACGTTTTAAAGTTGGCGATCATCAACAACACGTCACGCGGTTATAGATCGAGTACTGCAGCGCCAAGGCAATGTATTGGATGAGTTCTGAATATTGATCCCAAATAGGACATTTGGGTTGTTGTATCTTTTGGTCGTGTAGTGGCGGAAAGTATGTTTTGCTGTAGATATATATTTACACACCTGCCGTCCTTTCCCAACGGACATATAACTGGCCGGCACTAGATGTAGACTATACTCAATACAAAAAGCGACATGAAAATCGAATTGAGGTATACCCATTTAAGGTTAGGAATGCATGACCTTTATGTTGGCATATAATGCGATAAAGTAAGACGGCCTAATACCGCTCGTGGTTTTTATGGTCGAATAGTATTTTGATACTTTATAGGACTTATATAGATGCTTAAATAGGAGTGTCACTACAGTTGGTCAAATGTACAAACTAGGCCTCGACATCCGTATTACCAGTAGAATTGAACTGTCCACCGCAGCTGTAAATATATCACTTCTTCAGATAGCTCAAAGCAGCAACACACAAGGCATCCACACCAACGCCCATAGTCGGCTGAATGACCGGGGCAAACAGCGCAGAATGATTCCCAGCGATTTCCTCCGTGGTCCCCTTGACACTTGCCTCATCCCAAAGCTTCTCATCAATCCCGCCCAGAAACCAAAAGCTACACGGGATATCCCGACACGTCGCCAGCGTCGAAAAGTCCTCGCTAACATTCGTCCTCGGTGTATCCCCATCAAAGGCCTCTCCAAAATACTCCCCAAACTGCTTCTTCAGCGTCGCTGCAAGCGCATCCTCATTCACCGTCGGCGGAAAGCGCCTTGTGGGCGTAAAAATCGGCTTCTTCGGCGATCCACTAGCCAAACACTCAGCCTCGACAATCCTCTTCACAGAAGCAATAATCTTCTCGCGCGTCTCAAGCTTCACACTGCGGAAATCAATGCCAATATCCGCGCGGTCCGCAATGATATTCTCCGTCTGGCCCGCCTGGAGACTGCCCACCGTCAAAACACCCAAGTCCGACGGATCCACCTCCCGACTGACAATGCCCTGCAATCTGACAACAATATGCGCCGCCAGCAGCACCGGGTCAATAGTATGATGCGGCTGCGAGCCATGCCCACCGCGCCCAAAGACCGTAATCTTCATACTATCCGCCGCAGCCATGATAGTGCCGAAGCGGGACCCGATCGTCCCCGCGCGCAGCCGCATGACGTGCTGCCCAAAGGCATAGTCCGGGATAGGGATCTTATCGTACAGACCGTCGTCGACCATAGCCTGGGCGCCGGCGCCGCGCTCCTCGTTGGGCTGGAAGACGACGATGAGGGTCCCCGACCAGCTGTCGCGGAGGCGGACCAGTTTCTCTGCTGCGGCGAGGAGACAGGTTATATGCATATCGTGGCCGCAGGCGTGCATGACGGGCTTCTCTACGCCGTCGGCATCGCGCATTGTGACGGTGCTGGCGTAGGGGAGGCCGGTGATTTCTTTCACTGGGAGGGCGTCCATGTCTGCCCGGAGGAGGACGGTCTTGCCGGGCCCATTTCTGAGGACACCAGCGAGACCGAAGCCGCCGATGTTGGTGTGGATGTCAAAGGCATTTAGTTCGGATAACTTGGCGGCGATTGTTTGAGAGGTGGATTCCTCTTGAAGCGAGAGCTCGGGGTGGGCATGGAAGTACCTGTAGAGGTCCTCATAGGGGGCCAAGTCCAGCGAGGCCGACCTGAGGATGTCTGATACTGCAGTCTGTGCCATTTTCAAGTGTTGTGTAAGATGGACAGAGATGTTGTTTCCCGCGGAAAGAAGCGAACCCCGCGGTGGGGCGATGACTCACTGGCTTATTCTATGCTTATACTGTATAGTTTGATAGAAAGTAGCTGAAACTAGTCCCGAGTGCCAGTGACTAGGTAATAGATTGGCTAGCTGAAACTACTACTGCCAATAGTGCTCTCTGCAACATTCCCCCCGGCCATCTTGACCACCCAGCCTGCACTCTGGCGGACCTCCACAACCAACCGGAGTTGTTCCTTGGGAAAGAGAGTAACATAATTATCAGACCAAAAGACCGGAGCCAGTTCCTCGCCATTCGGATCCTGCGCAGTCAATCGCAGAAAGAAGGCAGGAATTTCGCCCGTGTTCTCCAGTTGAACTTCTATATGGGTCAACGTAGGCGTTGGTCGGGCAAGTACAAAGACGTTCGTCTTCACTGTTGCAGGGGAAAGTCTACTCAAAGCCGTAAAGTTCGCGTAAGATGCCACTGGGGTCGTATACCAGTTTGATGCGTCCCAGTCCAGGGCGTCAACATGCGCGGTCACCCAGTAGACATTCCGACTGAGAGTCGTGTTAAAGTCATCAGAGAGGACCAGCCGCAAGAACGCAACGTCGTCTAGCTTGAGTTTTACAATTTCAGGAATTGACATGACTTCCTTGGAGGAAGTTGGTGCTGTTTCGGCCGTCACTTCGCGATGGACCAGCGTCGTCCCATTGGTATCAATGAGGTCTGCAGTGATACGCCGCACACCTTTAGACTGCAAAGAGTGATTGATCAGGTAAACGCTGTTTGATCCATAGTCTAATGCGACATGTTCTTGCCGTGCGCCCACTTTGACTCCGAAATATGCACCTGCTGGTCGAAGATAGTAGTCGAAAAGTTGCCAGTGTAGGCTAGGCCACGCACTGTTGAGCATCCAGTAGATTACACCGGTTGCTGGATGAGATGCATTCTGCCGTGCTGCAAAGGCTTCGAACTCTGCCCGAGTTGCTTCATAGTCCATGACCTGGGCTTTCAGCACATAGTCCTCTAAGCTTGTCGGTCGGCCATATCGTTCCTTCAACGCCTGATTGTAGATTGTTCGGTTATGGAAAACGCTCCCCGCGGGCGAGAGATGATAGTGCCCAGCACTTGCCTTCGTCCAAAGGGTTTCCAGGTCGGTAGGAGACAAGAAGCGACGTAGGCTGCTGAGCTCAGGGGTGCCAACACCGGCACCTTGCTCAGAACCGAAGCCAAAGGCTGCACCAAGCTCGCTGCCATACCAGTAGTTCGGAGGTACCCAGTCGTAAGGACCTTCCATCTTCATCCCCGAGGGCTGGAGCTGACTTGGATGACCGCGGCTGCTAGCTGAGGCAATGACAGGGTTTGGCCAGTTCATCCGACGAAGGGCAGTCATGAACACTGTTGTCGCACGTTCGTCGGGCCAATAGTCAGAGCCGACAAGGAATGCAAGCATGGAAGGATGCGGTTGCATCATTTCTGCTTCGTGGAGCATCGATACATATCCAATATCGTAGTCTTCGTTGCGCCATATGACGCCTTGGGCGTCTTCATTGTAGGTCCAACCCTCCCACTTGTCACAGCATTCCCATCCAGCAATTACCATCATGCCCATGCGGTCTGCCAGGTCATACAGCTCGGGATGCTCTTGCTTGCCTTCGAGCCGCACGGTGTTGAGCCCCATGTCGAGCATATAGCGAAATACCGTCTCGAGACGTCGAAGATCAAACCGCAGCAGCAAGTCTGGAGCGTACCCAGCGCCACGAACGTGAAAGGGGTGACCGTTTACCGTAAACTCGTTCTCGCCAAGAGCATTGAGCGAAGACCCGACACTGCGGAGGGCAAAGTTCGTAGGTGCGCTCAGGTCGGAGAGGGTGTTTGTCGACAGCGAAACATTCAGCTGGAGCTGATATAAGGGCTGTGACCCCCAGGCAGCCGGCCACCAGACCTTGATTTGTGAGGTTCCAAGAATTGCATCCAAGCTGACAGTTGAATTCGAACGCGGCGGCAGCTTCACACGCTTAGAGAGAGCAATGGGCTGCGGAATATCTGGTAGGCGAATGATGCCGCGTACTGTAGCATCCTGGGCTTGGGTTCCATAGTTGGCGAGATCTGTCTTGATTGTGATGTTGACAGCGAGAGGCTCCTGCGTATCATGGCTAAAGTTGGTGGTAACTCGAGGAGGTGACAGCGAGACAGGCCCAATGAGCTTGAGATTAACGGCCCTCCAGACGCCCATGCCCCTGTCAGGGGGATACGGACTCCAGTCTGCCCAACCGACTGCTAGATCCTTAAGGTAGTTTGTTGGATACGCCTGGATGAGGAGCGCGTTGACACCGGAGTGAATGAGAGCCGTGATGTCGTATGACCGGCCGGCATAGGCGCCATTCTGGATACCCTTGGAGACAACCAGCTTACCGTTCAAGAACATATCAGCCTTGGAACTGACGCCGTGGATGTAAAGGAGAAGGCGCTGGTCTGCTGCCAACGGGGGGACCGAGAACTCTTCGCGATAGAGCCACGGCACGTGGAAATCTGACTCGTTGAGGTTGGACAGGTGGTCGGAATAGAAGAGGTCTGATTCATCGTAAACGCCGGCTTCAACGAGTCCACCGAGGACTGTAGCCCTGTGGCCGATGCGATACCATGACGAGACGTCTGCCCCGGGGAGAGACAGCTCGGTCAAGTTGCCCTGCACCTGGCGCGTCGACTGGATATTCCAGCCGGGTATAGTCAAGCGGTCGCCGGTGTTTTGCAGGGCCATGGCGATGCCCACCAAATAAAAAATAATTAGTGGAAACATGTTGTGCTGGACGAGATGTTGACTGAGAGGATGTGGAAGGAGGACGGTGCGATGGAGAGCAATTGCAGGCGCAACCCAAGACGCTAATTTGGCCAGTACGACTATAGACTGGCATTAATTCTATAGACAGCACTCTAGACAGCACTATAGACAGCACTAATTCTATGCACGGTCTTAAAGGGTACTGCAGCTTCTTGTATTCATATCGCGACAGCAAAGTTATGCCTCTGCGATAAGCTCGTAGAACGGGTCGGACTTGACTTTGAATGACACAATTTCACAGCGAAGGAGTGATAAAAACTTGCATTAAGGTTGGCTGATAGTTTATTCCTGTCAGGCTTCCTTGAATTATTGAGTTTGGGTCGTTGGCTGGTGACTCTGATCTACAGGAGGATGAGATTAATCGCCACCCCAGATCGCGTTCCTGAAAAAAAGATCGGTAAGTGAAAAAAGGATCGGGAAAGGGAGAAAAGGCGATCCAGGGCACCGAGCGAGTAATAAATGTGATTGGAAGGTCTGGGCAGGGATGGGAATGCAGGACAACAGGCACAGCCCTCGCTCGGACAACGCAGGTATTGGCTTCAAGCAGACTCTTTAACTCTCAGCAACCATGTGGAATGAGTCCCCGGCCCAACATTCCCAGCTGGAATGCCAGTGGCCTGACATCAACAATGAAATCATATAACCGATCGCACCCCTTGGTCGGTCTGTTCTCTTCCTTTCGCTTGTTACACCTGTCCTCGACCCTCATGCATCCGTCGTGGGCTAGGCCACAATGAAGACAATATGGCAGCTGCTGTTGATATCCCTGGTTCCGGTCCAGGCGATCGAAATGAAACTGGATGATATTGGTAAGGCTTTTCTGCCCTGGTAGTTGTTGACAGTACGGCTAAGAGTTGCAGCCTCCGTGAAGGAAGCATGTCAAACAATCGCAAAGAACATGGTCTCATACTATACGGGCTACAAACCAGGCGATGTACCAGGAAACCTCCCAGACCCGTACTACTGGTGGGAGGCCGGGGCGATGTTCAACGCATTGATCGACTACTGGGCGTACACAGGCGACGACCAGTGGAACGAGATCACAGCCCAGGGTCTCGTACATCAAGCAGGCGACAACGGCGCATTCATGCCGTCGAACCAAAGCAGAACGGAGGGGAACGACGACCAGGGGTTTTGGGCGTTCGCAGCAATGTCGGCGGCAGAGAGGAACTTTCCCAAGCCACCAGGCGATGGGCCTGACTGGCTCGCGATGGCTCAGGCGACATTCAACACCCAGGCCAGCCGATGGGACGATGAGCACTGTGGTGGAGGGCTGCGCTGGCAGATATTCACCTGGAACGGGGGTATGCTTGACTGATCTGCAAATTTCATTGACGCTGACATGAATAAACCAGGCTATTCGTATAAAAACACCATATCGAACGGGTGCTTCTTCAACCTAGCGGCGCGACTCGCAAGATACACAGGAAACCAGACGTATGCAGACTGGGCCACGAAGGTATTCGACTGGACACAGGATGTCGGGTTCATGACGCACGACTACCTCTTCTACGATGGAGCCGATTCGGGGGACAACTGCACGAAGATGGACCGCGTCCAGTGGACA
The DNA here is from genome assembly GCA_025768905.1 of Aspergillus sp. MA 6041. Taxonomy (NCBI): domain Eukaryota; kingdom Fungi; phylum Ascomycota; class Eurotiomycetes; order Eurotiales; family Aspergillaceae; genus Aspergillus; species Aspergillus sp. MA 6041. The sequence goes on along the minus strand of JAMFNV010000014.1, from coordinate 920,576 downwards.
TATAACAACGGTGTATACCTGCTTGGTGCTGCCGCGATGTATAACTTTGTATGTTTTCCAGTCCGTATGAACGTTCAACGCTGACGACGCAGACCGACGGAGATCCGAGATGGAAAGAACGAACAGAAGGAATCCTCAAAGGTGCAGATGTCTTCTTCGCCGATAAGCCCAAAGACGTCTTGTACGAACGAGCCTGTGAGCCAGTGGACACCTGCAAGGTAGACCAGCGATCGTTCAAAGGATATCTGGCCCGGTGGATGGCCGCGTCGACGCAGCTTGCGCCATTCACATACAACATGGTAATGCCGAAGCTGCGCGCCTCAGCAAGTGCCGCTGCGAAGACATGTGCAGGAGGGCCGAAAAACACCTCATGCGGGCTAAAGTGGACGGAACAGAAGTACACCAAAGGCCCGCTGGATATCGGGTTGGAGATGGCGGCGCTGGAGGTGATCCAGTCGACGCTGATCCACAAAATAGAAGCACCGGTGACCCGAGAGGACGGCGGACTCAGTCAGGGAAACCCAGCAGCAGGATCGGAGGACGACCGACACACACTGCCCGACATGGTGACTCGGAATATCAGCGTGGCAGACCGAGTGGGGGCAGGCATACTGACGGTGCTGATGGCGGGGGCGGCGATATCCACAGTCCGGTGGGCGCTTATCGATCCGCATACCTGACCAGGACATGACTGGTGCAGTCTCCGGTTCTGGGGCAGTTACTTGCGCGGAGAGTGTGGAGGACGAGGGGAGAACGAGAGGACGAGAGGACGGGGAGGGGTTGGAGGAGGGGAACCTCGGATGATGCTGTATAGCCGGCCTATATAGACTCCAGGCTGCACAGCGCTCTCTCGCACGCCACCTACTGTTTTAATCCTACTTGTATCTACTTTCAACATGGGCTCTGCTTCTCCTGAATTCCAGATCCCCACTCACTGCAAGGCCGGTGTTATCGAGGACGCCGGCCCTAACTTCAAGGTCAAGGTCGCCCAAGTCTCAGTCCCCACGCCAGGTAACCCTCCTCACCCAATTCCTCTCCAGGTCTAACCATACAGGCCCGGATGATATCCTGATAAAGCTCAACGTAACCGGGCTTTGCCAGTCCGACCTGCACTACATGCTGGATGACCTAGGTAATCCCCACCCTTAACTTATCAAGACACAACTAAGAGAACGAGGCATATCAATGTCCACATTCGGCGTCTGCTCCCCCGGCCACGAAGGCGCCGGAATCGTAGTCAAGGCCGGGGCAAACGTCAAGAATTTTAAGGTGGGCGACCGCGCAGGGATCAAGCCCATTATGGACACATGCGGGACGTGCGATTTATGCTGGAGCGACAAGGAAACGTACTGCGCAGGCGTAGTCCACACCGGCCTCATGGTCCCTGGTACCCACCCCTTCATATTAAAATTATGATAGGAAGATGATTAAACCTCCAGGGACGTACCAACAATACATCGTCTCGCCGGCCCACTACGCCACGCCCATTCCCGACGGAATCCCCGACGAGGTCGCTGCGCCGGTGATGTGCAGCGCATCCACCATCTACCAGTCCCTGACAGAATCGCGCCTCCAACCCGGCGACTGGGCTGTATTCCCCGGCGGCGGCGGCGGCGTAGGGATCCAGGGCGTCCAGCTCGCAAACGCAATGGGGATGCGCCCGATCGTCGTAGACACCGGGGAGGAGAAGCGCGCGCTCGCCTTGAAAATGGGCGCCGAAGCCTTCGTCGACTTCAAGCAAGCCCCCGACGCCGCAGCAGCCGTGATTAAAGCCGCAGATGGGATTGGCGCGCATGGGGTGTTTGTTACCGCTCAGGCAGCGTACCCTACTGCGCTTGCGTATCTGGGCCAACGGGTTGGCGGCGTGGTGATGTGCATTGGAATTGCGCCAGCCGGGTCGATGACGATTCCAGTCGATCCGAATGCGCTTCTGTTTAAGAAAACCAGGATCCAGGGGACGTTGGTTGGGAGTCGGCATGATACGCTGAGGGCGCTGGACTTTGCGCGGAGGGGGAAGCTGAGGCAGATCTGTGAGGTTTATCCCATTGATCGCTTGCCTGAGGCTGTGGATAAGCTGCGAAAGGGCTTGGTTGCTGGCAGGATTGTTGTTGACTTTAACAAGTAGCATGATATGAATGAGTATTGTTGACTATACCAAGAACATTACAGTTTGCTAGAGTAAATACTGAACAGCAGTTAAAGCCATTCAGTGTAGAGGAAATTGGGTATATTGTTCGTAAAGTCGTCTATGGATATTCCTGACTACTCGCATGTGCAAATAACGAAAACAGCACTGCAGCCTCCTGCGCAAAGGCCTGTTTCCAGAACGAAGGCTCCTGAGTCTCACGCAGCGCCAGTCTATAGCACTTCTGGAGTAGATTCAACGTGCTGCTCCTCTCATCCTTCTCCATCTTCAGAGACACTGCCATAGCCATATATACGTGAAACCGAGCCATTGATTCTGAGCAAGACCAGTCATGAACAGTACCGAGTGTTGGCGCCTGTTGGTGGTGAATGATATTGAGGAACTCGAGCAGCTTGAACCGGTCGAGCGGATAGTGGGCTAGAGGGTAGGCTGCGAGTTGAATTTGGAGGAAGAATTTATCGATCAGGGTCTCGGCCTCGAATCTTGTAGGTTCCTGCAGTTCTGAATCAGGAGATGTCGAGGGAATCTCGAACATACCGGACTCCAGCTCGGTGTCTGTCAGGCCGTAGACGGAGAGATCGGGTGCAGACGCCCAGTCCGTGTCAAGGCCCAACGATGAAATAGAGGAGCTGCGAGACCTCGATGGTGCTGGGAGGCTCCTCGGCGATAGATACGGCATGAGGCCATGGTTTGGCGATGGAATGGCAGTTGTTGGAGGGGAGACGGCAGTGCCGGAGCTCGGTGGACGCAGCCCAGCACCCAGACCGTCTGATATTGGGTTTGGCCTCGCTGGGGCCAGTGGACGGAGCATTGGCGAAGGGGACAGCGATACTGGGGACACTGGCGACATCGAATCCGCGTAGTCGACAACCTGGATGCTCGGGATTTCCAATGGCGACGGGCTGCCAGGGTGGAACTGGCTGAATGACTGGTCCATTGCGACGGCCGGGCCTGGAGAGCCAAAATCGACATTGAATTGAACATCCGGCGACCAAGCCTGAGGACTAGGAAGGCCAAATGGACCGGAGTTATGGCCCTGCGTGTTGAACTCGGCAATCTGGGCCTCGAGCTGGCGCACTCGCTGCTCCAGCGCCTGGGTATCGTTCTTCTGGATGCGGACACAGCTGATGCGAAAGCGCCGACACGTCGCACACGGAGTCTCGCCATCGCAGCGGATCTTTCTCCTTCGGCATCGCTCGCAAGCTGTTGTCACCGTCCTCCCCCTGCCAGACCCCGTCTCGCCCGCCATTTGAGGCTGCGACTGCCCTGGCTCCGCAGACGTCCGAGGCACATTCATAACCGCAGCTGCTTAGCTCTCCCATGCATGGCGGAGGGAACAGAGATCTGGATCCTAATGCAAAGCTGCTGACGAGCGAGGCTGACACTGGCAGTGTGGTGGTTGCGGCATTAGCGAGGCCACGAATCTCACAGAAGCAGAGGGTAAAGGAACCAAACACCCCGCAGACTATCGAATGGCGACTGACGAGGCTGACGCAGAAAAAGAGCTGAAATATTGGATTTGGGCGATGCAGATGGTACAGCGTACTTTCATTGAGTGGTGGGAGCTCTAGACCCCGCCGTGCACTGCCACAATGCCAACCCGGAATCTCAGCCAAATGGCCAGTCTCGCCAGATCGTTTTGCTCATTGTAGCCGGAAATTGAATGATCGGCTTGCAAATGCCGGAATGTGAATCAAGTGGTGGCGACTGTGTATCAGGTCAGTGCAGTCAGTGAAGGCAAATTAATATATACCACCCGACGCATCGAAGACAGATGGGGGCTCATTTTTGTATCTGGACCCGACCCAGCGACCGTAAGCTGCACGGACTGAGAGAAAAACGTTACCAAATGGCAAATGGCGATTGCATTCCTTTGCATGTTGGGTGGAACGGTGACATTGACCGTGTCTGCTGCGGCATGTGTACGCTCAATGTACGCTCAACCGGAACCCATAGAACCTTGGCTCGAGGCTTTGCATGCTCGGGTTAGTCTCACGCTATCGTATGCAAGAGGACGGCATTTTCCATCCAGAAAGGCTTGGAAACGGTCGAGTATCCGCCCTGCTTGTCAACTGCGACGCCCTGTCCTTGAAACCAGTAACCGCCCAGAGGACAGTCACCAGAGGACAGTCAGAGATGCACGATCGCCAGTGGGAGGTTGCTTCTTGTATCCACGAGACCTGCCACTGGTACGAGTCTGACAGTCTGACAGTCTGACTTCGTCCTGCAGGAACAACTCTGGGTTTGAGGTGCCCGTTGACGCGCCTGCTGACGTCGACAAAGCTGACAAGCAAGCCGATGATCCGATCTGCCTGAAACGAGGCGGCGGTTGCCAAAACACGAGTGTCGATTCTACGACTAAAGCGGAATATGCACCGGCTGGTGGTCGATCTTGGACTATCATGTCAATGACCTGCAGACCACGTGGGGGGATACGTTGGGGAATGGGGCCCCGTATCAGATTCTTTCATCCAGTGAGTCAAGTAATTCAAGACTTGTTGTGAACGAGGCCTAGACTACTCGAAGAGAACGGGAATACGCACACCCTGCGCCATTTCCACGCAAGACAGCGGCTGCGAAAAAGGCAACAGAATGCGAATGCGAGAGTGGAGCTGGGACGATAATAACGCAAGCCGCGAAGCTGGTCCAATCAACGAATTCGCCCAGAAGAGTTCGGAATAAAGCCAAGCGTGAGAACTGAGGAAGCTGATCTGCTTGGCTTGCAGCTCCTGGACCCTGAGCGGATCTCCACCCAGTACCAGAGGGTATAAACTTATAAGGTCCAAGACCGGCCTGAGCCCGCACTGCGCAGTGTCTCCGGACGGAACCAGGGAACCTGGAGGAGCGTATACTGGATAGTAACAGGGAGCCCGTCGCCGAGGCCATTTTAGTGGAGCGTAGGCCCCGATGACGGAGCAAAGGCCGCTCGCATGCCGGGACAAGGGCTTGTGTGTAGGACGAGCTCCGCACTGCCATGGGATGACTCCGATGGTGTGCTGCAGACGTAAGCGAGCAGATGGCATAATAGCTAACTAACTTAAAGAGACATCTCTCCAAGACCCTGAAACAGGCTGCAGGCGCGGCGTTCATCCGCGCCCCTTGACTGCTGGGCGTCCTTGGCTGGCCAATCCAAAACCCTAAGCCGAGTTCGTATTGGGGCTGTGCAAATGTTCGCAATTCCTTTTAACCAATGGAGCGTATCGTCCAAAAACCTGTCAATCGTGTCTCCAATGGGAATTCCGGCTGATCCGACTGTCCTTGTACTTGAACGAGATGGCGTCGCCAACGCCTGTACCGGCCATAACTATCCAGGACCCTGTCTGTCTCTCGTCCAGTGTTACTTGAGTTAGCACATACTGACAGTCTACTCCAGGAGCCAGCGACAAACTCCCCCGATGTCTCGATTCAACATCCCGATGCGACGTCCCGCGAGCGATCGCTGAGCAATCTAACGGCGGTCGACAGCGAATATACCGGTCGCGATCGAGCGATGAGCGGCAGCACAATGGCCGCCAGCAGCGCCGGGCTCGAGGTTCCGAAAGACAAGGGCAAGCCATCGTCAAGTCAAGCGCCGAGCGTGTTTTCAGCCGACGAGCAGGGTGAGGCGCTGCGGCCAGACCCGGGGACAGAGGCGGATTTCCAAGTCGACAATAACCCATTTGCATACTCGCCGGGGCAACTGAACAAACTGCTGAATCCAAAGTCGCTCGCGGCTTTGCTTGCACTTGGAGGATTGTCTGGACTGGCGAATGGGCTTCATACGGATATCAGCACGGGTCTTAGCACGGAGGAGACAAGGGCAGCAGATGAGAAACATACTGCTGGCGCAGGGTCATCAGGAAATGACCTTTCCGACCGGATCCGCGTGTTTAAACAGAACGTTCTCCCCGAGAGGAAAGCGACGCCGTTATGGAAGCTGATGTGGCTGGCCTACAACGACAAGGTTCTGATCTTGCTGACTGCAGCGGCAGCGATTTCGCTGGCATTGGGATTATACGAGACATTTGGAGTCGAGCATGAGCCGGGTTCCGGGATGCCGTTGAACTGGGTCGAGGGATGTGCGATCTGTGTTGCAATTGTGATCGTGGTAATGGTGGGCTCCTTGAACGACTATCAGAAGGAGCGCGCTTTCGTCAAACTCAACAAGAAAAAGGAGGACCGTGAGGTGACAGTGGTTCGGTCTGGCAAGTCGGTTAGGATATCGGTTCATGATGTATTGGTTGGCGACATTCTACACCTGGAGCCTGGAGATCTGGTCCCTGTTGACGGCGTTTATATCGACGGCCATAATGTCAAATGCGACGAGTCGTCTGCCACTGGCGAGTCGGACCAGCTCAAGAAGACCGGCGCAGAACAAGCTCTTCGTCTATTGGAGCAAGGACACACCAAGCAGCAGGACATGGACCCGTTCATCATCTCCGGCAGCAAAGTCCTCGAAGGCGTGGGAACGTGTCTGGTCACCTCCGTCGGCGTCAACTCCAGCTATGGCAAGATCCTCATGGCGATGCGCCAGGATATGGAGGCAACTCCATTGCAGAAGAAGCTGGATCGATTGGCGAGTGCCATTGCTAAACTAGGAGCCAGTTCTGCTATCTTCCTGTTTATGATTCTGCTATTTCGCTTTCTAGGAACCCTTTCGGAGAATGGTCGCACCAGCACGGAAAAGGCTTCGCAGGTTATTGATATCCTGATTGTTGCCATTACAGTCATCGTCGTTGCTGTTCCTGAAGGCCTGCCACTGGCAGTGACTCTCGCACTGGCATTTGCAACCACGCGCATGGTCAAGCTGAATAACCTAGTTCGAGTGCTGAAATCATGCGAGACAATGGGCAATGCAACAACAGTCTGCTCTGATAAAACTGGAACTCTCACGACAAACAAAATGACCGTCGTGACTGGAACGTTCGGAGACGACGACTTTGACGACAAGAACCAGACTGGAAAAGAACGCCGCTCAACTGCCTTTGCAAGCTCCCTCACGCCGGAACAGAACCGGGCAATTATTGAATCTGTTGCAATCAACTCGACCGCGTTTGAGGGCGAGGAGAACGGCATGTCTGGGTTCATTGGCTCCAAGACCGAGACTGCACTGTTAGGGTTTGCCCGTGATGTGCTGGGAATGGGATCACTTGCAGAGGAACGCGCCAATTCGAAAATTATCCAGCTGATGCCCTTCGATTCCGGCCGGAAATGCATGGGGGCTGTCATTCAGTTGCCAAATGGGACATACAGATTCCTTGTCAAGGGCGCTTCGGAGATTCTGCTCGGTTACAGCTCAACTGTCTGGATGCCAACAGGCCAGATTGAACTCGATTCTAGCGAACGTGAGAGACTGGAGCAGGTTATTCTAGACTACGCAAAGCAATCCCTGCGTACAATCGCCTTGGTCTCTCGAGACTTTGCAGAGTGGCCGCCGAAACACGCACTCAATGCCGATGACTCGTCCGAGGCAGACCTTGGCCGTCTCCTATCTGACATGGCTTTCATGGGAGTTGTTGGTATCCAGGATCCTATCAGACCCGGTGTCCCCGAGGCCGTGGCAAAGTGCCATCATGCTGGGGTGACGGTTCGCATGGTCACCGGTGACAATATGGTCACAGCTAAAGCCATCGCAACGGACTGCGGAATCTATACTGACGGAATTGTCATGGAGGGACCTCACTTTCGTACCCTATCAGACGCCGAATTCGACGATGTCCTACCTAAACTGCAGGTCCTTGCGCGCTCTTCACCAGAAGACAAACGGATTCTTGTTACCAGATTAAGAGACCTGGGAGAGATTGTCGCAGTGACAGGAGACGGCACCAACGACGGCCCTGCACTCAAGGCGGCCAATATCGGGTTTTCCATGGGGATTTCAGGCACAGAGGTGGCCAAAGAGGCCTCGGCCATTGTTCTCATGGACGACAACTTTGCAAGCATTCTCACAGCCCTGATGTGGGGACGAGCTGTAAACGACGCCGTCCGCAAGTTCCTGCAGTTCCAGATCACCGTCAATATCACTGCTGTCCTCCTGACTTTCATCTCATCTGTGGCGGATGCGGAGATGCGCTCTGTCCTGACGGCGGTGCAATTGCTGTGGATTAACCTCATCATGTAAGTCTTTCCACTGTTATTGGCAATACATACTGACTCTATCAGGGACTCCCTCGCAGCCCTTGCATTAGCAACTGACCCTCCAACCGAAGAAATCCTCGACCGCAAGCCCATAAAAGGCGGCGCCCCTCTGATCTCAACCACAATGTGGAAGATGATAATCGGCCAGTCCATCTTCCAGCTCATCGTAACCCTAATCCTTCACTTCGGCCCCAGGGAGCAATTCCTCGACTACCCAGACGAAGTCCGCCGCTCGGTCGTCTTCAACACCTTCGTCTGGATGCAGATCTTCAACGAGTTCAACAACAGACGGCTGGACAACAAGTTCAATATCTTCACTGGCCTGCACAGGAACTGGTTCTTCATCGGGATCAACTGCATCATGGTCGGGTGCCAGGTCGTCATTGCATTCTACGGTGGTGCTGCATTCAGCATTGTGCGCATCCACGATGAGCAGTGGGCGATTTGTATTCTCGTCGCCGCCATCTCGCTCCCCTGGGCTGTTGTTGTGCGGACGTTCCCTGATCCCTGGTTCCACGCCATTGCGAAGTTTGTCGGAACTCCGGTCGTACTTGTATACCGTCCTCTGAGTCGTGGAATACACCGACTAGGAGGGAAGATGAAGAATCTGCGAAGGAAGGACGACCAGGACAGCTCAGAGGATGAAGCCGATCAGGATCCCAGAGACAACGGCTTCAACCCGGAGACCGAGAAGCCCGACGATAGAAATGTCTGATGACACCGTCTCCTTATGATTTCCCTTGCTTGTTACTTTCCAGTGCGTGCTTGATAACGTTGGATCTGGCTAGCTTTGTATATATCGCGCCAGGTTTTAGATTGATACGATTATTATTGTTAAACAATTCTATACGAACTACCGTAGCTAAGATTTGCCGTAACACGATTGATATCGCCCAAGGCGCCAGATATTAAATATCCTTATCGAAGTCTCGCACCCATGCTGTTCTGAAAAGCCTAGACACGCCCTCGCGGACTCCTTGTAGATTTAATTCCGTAGGACTGGCCTCTCGGTCTAAAATGAGTAGACAGCCATAGTCCTCACGCTCGACAGCCAGGTCAACGATTTCCTGCGTTATTTCAAATTCAGGCATGTGATTGAGGACAAGACCCAGTATTTCCCCATTTCCAGACTCAATCGCATCCATGAATGTTTTCTGTGAAATCTTAACAGGGGCGCCCCTCCGCAGGAAAGTACGCACGAGGTCATAACAGTCGTCCCTTGACTGCACGGCGGCATCTAGCACTGTTTGACATAGGCTTTCGTCCTCAAGCCGGTCTAATATGAGATTGAGATTGTCTTCTCCCGCTTTTGCTGCTTCCAGAAATAGTTCAGGACACGGCTTAACGTCTGGAGCAAGGTCCCATATGAGTTTGAACTTCTCGGCGCCACTTCCCCCATTTCCAGCGGCCGCGACCACCATGTCACGGCCGAAAGGGCCATCGTACAGCTGCAGGACATGCTTGAGGACATCCAAATGCGCGCAAGATGCTGCTTCTTGGATCAGTGAGCCAGGGGTATGTGAGATTCCACGGCGATTGAGGATGAGTTTCAACATTTTCAGACTTCCTGATGCGGCACTCTCCAGGTCTGCATCAGTGAATGTGAAATTTCCAAACCGGCTTTCAAGCATCTGTAGTATTTCATAGCCCGAAAGGTCGTTGCAAATGACTGCATTCCTGACTTCAGCAGAGGGCGGCTCCAGCATACCCTCTCGATGCAGGAGCAGCTTGGTCATTTCGTCTCCAAATAGACTGTTACTGACTGCACCGATCATCATATCGCAGGATATGACGGGGCAGCCGTGCCGATCTAGAATCTTTGTGATGGTCTCGTCATACTTCATCTTCTCCAATGCGCATCGCACAACGCTGTCGGTGATTTCCAATTCCCGATTCTCATCCAGCATCCGATTAAGCATCCGATTAAGCGTCCTATGGTCATCCGAGTCCATCTCTAAAGCAACCAGAAACACTTTCTCGCCTACCTTCGTAGTGGGTTTGAGGGGAAGGAGCACGCCCATTGTCTCTTGGCCCCTGGACCTGTTGCGAGCACACCTTACCAGCATCCTGTTCCAGGTCTCGTCGTCGACTGCATCATCTAACAGGTTCACTAGGAGCGTGACAACCCTATCCCCCTCTCTATCATTGGCCGCAGCCAGTTCAAGTAGACGAGGTGTGACATTTGCACCGCTGGCCCCGAAGAGAACCTGGAATGCCTCTTTGGTCGCGGTTCGGGCACCGTACTCAATGATGCGTGGAGCAAGGATCCATCCCTGATCAATAAGTCTCTTCACCATCTCGGGACTTTTGCTGTTGACCACCGCTTGTATCATAGCAACGTCATTGACTTCAATTTCCCCAGCACGCTCGAGGAGGAGCTCCATGATGGGCAGTACATGCGGCCCTACGTGTGCCTTGAACACGGCCACAGCGATAACATTACTGGTAATGATCGCGGGGTCCGCGCGGTCAACAAGACGCTTGAATGAATCAAAACCCATGTTTCCAATAGCGTTTGAGAGTATTCCCGACGTGATCTCCAAGTCTGGGGCCCGGTCAAGGTAGACATTGATGCAATCAGAGGCCCAGCCATTCTCCTCCACCATTTTTGTCGTTATTTGAATGCCCCTGTTATGGTCGAGCAGCATCGAAATGATCTCTGGTCTCCTGGCGCGCGCTAACATGAGTTTGGTCACTTCGGCAGGCTCGAGCAACTTCAAGAATTCTCGGACGCCGTCGACATCACGCAAAACGACCATCTGGAATACCAACTCTTGTAGTAGGCCCCTGTTGTTCGTGGTGTCAAGAAGAGACCTGAGGACAGAGTGCTGCTGGTGGATGGCTGCAGCCATGGAACACTCCGTCTGCAAGTGGGCACTGAGTACTTCAGGTCTTTCCATGCTAACGATTTCGTCAAAGCCATAGCAACTGGCCAGAAATAGGGCTCGATCGGCCGATTGCTCATGGTCATAAAAGAAATTCTTCATCGCGAAGGCGTGCCGGCTGATGCCCAAGAGACGGTGATAAGAACGCCACCAGCGGCTTACAGGGCAGTTTTCATCGGAATCATCAAAAAGAAAATAATGCAGAAGCCGATTCAGATGTTTACTGTCCGCTGTTCGATTTGCCCCTCCAGCAAGCTCACAATGCTCGGCCCAAAACCTGATGCAGTAGTCGTGGATGACCTTTGTATGGGATTCGACTTCTGAAAAGGGTATGAAAGTAGAAGCATCAAGCCCTAGTTCTTGAACAAACCGACTGGCGCTGGGGGACCCAGAACAACCGATTAGTGTGAGTAGAGACACCTCTGCAGCAAACGAATTACTGGATGAAACGCAGTACTCGGGCTTCGTCTCCAGGAACTCTCGGACAGATAGATGGGCGAATCGAAAACTCTGCACTCCTGATTCAGTCGTATAGCTGACGACAAAGTTGTTCAGAAGGTCCAAAATAACGTCCTCGTCGAAGTCATCAACGTCTACATCTAAGAAGGCCGTGATAGCTTGAAAGAAGTCCTTCTGGGGGAGAATTGCTTGAGAGCATAGCATCCACTTCAGAGCATTTTGCATCAAGGCCCGAGCTGTATCTTTGGCACTCTCAAGTGCGTTCTGATAGAGGTCTTCATACAGCATACCCAAATCACGGGGGATTCGAGACAGTTCAGAACGAATGTCCTTTTCGAATTGAATCCCTCGAAGGCTTGCCAGCTGCAACTCGGCCCACCGGAACCTGTCTCATTAGCCTCTTTGAATTATAAGATCTCCGAGAGGAGTTGGAAACTATAAGTCTCTTCGAACTTCAAGATAAAGACGGGAGTGACTTACATTCCATTGGCCTTGGAAACAACATCGTGCTTGATAAGCTGTTTGAGCTCCTCCTTCGTGGCTGGCTGTTTGATACGACCAAGCACTTGCCTTTTGGCAACCATCCTCTCTGTTTCAACCTCTACATATTTCTGGATATCTTCGTTATTTTCCAACGACGTCACTTGAATGCCAGTATGATCCTCGATCGACAATCGAAGATCGCCTTCTTCGCGAGAGCTAATGAACACTTTAACCAGGCTGGTAGAATCAGCGACGATATCACTCAGTGCATCCACTAGTTTCCATCTCGTCTCTGGATCACATTCGTCCAGCGCGTCCAATACGATCGTAGTTCTGTAATAAAGATTGGTGAGCTCCAGAATTAGCTCAACGAGCTCTGGTATAGTAAGGACTTCCCTCGACCCATCAACCGAACGCAGCTTGTTATACAATTCAATGGTCGGGGGAGCAATGGGATAGTCAGAGGAGGTGCTGGAGAGCTGACGGGCGATACATGCCAGTATCCGTTGCGGGTCTCCTCGTTGGGGCTCTGATGTATTCCGTGAGCAGTAGAAGTACGCCAGCGAGCAGCTTTGATCTGGGTGAGCAAACTCCATACTATCCTCGATCACCACCGAGGTCAAGCAGCTCTTGCCCGCTCCTTGTGTGCCGTGTAACCAGAGAAGTGAGTTTGTGCTGTCGGCTTTCCATTTGACGAATTCAGGGTGTTGCATGATCCAACAACATGTTCCATCAAGAACTCTGTCTTTGATGGCCCTGTGGTGGTCTCCGTATCTCTGCGACGAGATCCAGTCTAGTATTTCCTTTCGCTGTATGTCTGAACCATGTTTAGCACATTCTTGTTTAGGGAGGAAGAAGCATACTGTCAAGATGATCCTCCATTCTATCAAGCTGGTGTGACATATGCAAGATAGGCTGGTCTATTCTCGCGAGAGCCTCCCTCAATGCCGACATTTGCTTCAATTCCAATGACAGATCCGCAATCAGGGCTGCGGTGTCATGGTTCATTTCTGCCTCTATCAAGCTGGTGCAGCGGTCTGCTTCTTTCTCAAGGGTTTCTAGTTTCTCCATCAGGCTATGGAGGTCGCTCTTGTCCAGGAGCCCACTATGCAGCATGCGAAGTGCGGTATTCTCCTCGAAATATCGTTTGGCCTTGGCCAGATAGGTGAGCGTCGTAGCATAGAGCTGGATGAGAACCTGCTCTAGCTGTTCAGTCGCCTCAGAGCCAAGTCGCAGATACAGTCTCTCGATGATCCTGTAGCGAGCGGTCATCCTTGATATTCTCTCGGCGGCTTCCACGGCGAAATCGAATTTCGCAAAGTCGTTGATTGCAATCTATTCCAGTGTTAAATTACCAGACCTCCATATATCCGGCGCAGCAAACAGACCTGCAACAAAAATCGCGCGCCCGCCCAGGGAAGGCCAGCGAATGCCGGATCAAAGTGAACAGCCTGGTCCCCGATGCCCTTGAACACCTCGAGCCAGTGCGTGGTCTTTGCGATGAGATCGCGCACGATGATCTTCTTTCCTTGCCCTCCCGGCAGTTTGAAAGACCATCGCTTGCGAACGCATATCTCGTACGCTTCTCGAGTGGTCTGCCCAAACCCGTCGAGGACGTCAACTCGCTTGCTGGGGTCGTTGACGTCGCCAAATGCGAGGAGGAGGTTCTTATCGGCCTCGTCCAATTTGGCCAGGGCGGACAGCCAAAGATCTTGGCTCTGGCCGTCCATGGCGCATACAAATAGATGGCAGTGGGTGGTTGTAATGTGGACGCGAGAACGCGGGCTGGGTTGATACGCACATTTGGCGGGGGGTTTCAGCTGAAAACTACCAGTTCACTATTCGAACGATCGCCTTCGTCTCACTGGCTACTGGGAGATCATCCTCACGCAAGCTCTTGAGGCTGAGGACTGCCCCACCAGGCTGCTTAGATGGCTTCGAGGGGAGGTAAAGGAAAGAAAAGAGAGTTCTGAATATTGCTTCGAATATTGATGAAATAAGTCCTCTGGTAATGACGCAAGCTTGGTCCGTTGATGTTCTTGACAAAGAGTTCGAGTAAACAGATAGAATATCATGACCTCGCTCCTTCCTCAACAGTGTCTTCGAGGTGTTTTCAATTGAAATCTGAATTTCAATACAAACCAAAATAGTACATAGCACGCGTAACAGGACATAATTTCATGCTGTTTTGATGACACAAATCACATACTTGTCCCCGGCAAGTCATCCACCCAAGGAAAGGGCCAGGTAAAGCTATTCAGATCCAGAGAGTTTGCCAAATCCATCAACTGCTCCGGACTCAGCTCGTAATGCTGTCCGCTCTCCGAAATGTCCGGCGCCAGATAGCTCCCAGGGACAGCAATTGGGACGGAGTCTACGGAATCAGCACCACCACCTGCCTGGGGTGTAGAGAGAGTACCTGGTGGTACCGCCATTGGGGCGCTATCCTTCGTCAATAACTGGGAGAGCTCGTCATCCAACTGTTTGACCTCCGACTGAATTAACCTGGCAGAACGGCTGCCGCGGGTGGACATGTCGTCCAGAACGGTATAGGCACGCTGCGCCCAGGGTGAATGATCAATGAGCAACGATGGATCAATCGCGGCTGCCATTAACAATGGGATCGTTGAAATAAAAACTGCGTCCATATCGAACGGGAGAAACGCGTCTAATGGTGAAGTGAGCATTGATTAGCATTTCCGCTGCCCTACTAGGATAGGGAACCCACCAAGCAGTCCCTGGTCAAGCAGGTTGGACAGTATTCGTAGAGTTTGTTGCGAAGACTCTACACAAACCTGGAGCAATGCCTTTACAGTGCCAGATTGAAGCCAATCCATGAGGGCGGGTTCAGACTGGCCGAGCTTGGATTGAAGAAAGATATACAACAGCGGTCTAGTCGTGAGTATGATACACTAGAGATCGAATCAGCATGACCTCTTAATTCTAGATGGGCTTTCATACCTGGTGCTCGAGAAGGTGCAAGTGCGCAGAAACGCGGGATATACCCCCCATGGAACCACTTCCATACAGATCAAAGGAGCCATTAAGTCGCTCGGTGACACTCGCGATGTCTCTAAGAACAGACTGTGTTGCACTTAGATAGCGGCTGTCCACCTTTCCCTCACTACCGTAGACAGCTACAGTCAATTAGCTAAGGAGCCACCCAATGGTATAAGGAGATGCCTACTCAAGTCCACTTTTGCCAATATTTGACACAGAGTAACCTGCATCTCCAAAACGCCCGTCTCGCTGTTCTGATCCGACATTGACGGCAATGAAGCAGTTATGCTGTCCTCTGAGATCCCCATCGGGACGCCTTGAAGAGACGACATACGACGCTCGAGCACATAGACAGTCCACCAGACCAGTCTGCATCGATGTACATAGGCCTGGTCAAGGCAGAGTCCGTGCATCTCAGTATACATACCGTGTTCTATGGCCTGACGTAGCGCAGTGCCAATCTGGCGGCATTAATGTCCATCACGTACAGGACAACAATTGTTCTTACCATTCGATATGCTGATCCACGCCGGTCAACGGACTGCAGGTAGAGCGCAGCACAGCACAAGACCTGTGTCGTCTCAATAGGGTCGCCGTCGAAGAAGGTAAAGTCCGGCATGCAGTGCATCGCTTGGACAAACTGATCTGACCCCGGAGGATTCCGTGCTGTCGTCGAGCGAACGAGGAAGCTCTTGCCAAATGCTATGATCAGAAGATAGTGACAGAACCACAAAGGCGAAGCTCGAGCTACTTCTGTAGGGTTCTGCTCAAACTCTGTGAAACGCTCCATGAACTGCTCCTCGTCGATTAGATAGAAGAGGTGTCCACAATGGAACTTCACTGAACTGATGAGATACCTGGCAAACTCTGGAGTTGGGAGGTTGGACACGTCAAATGGATTCG
Source organism: Aspergillus sp. MA 6041 (assembly GCA_025768905.1). Lineage (NCBI taxonomy): Eukaryota > Fungi > Ascomycota > Eurotiomycetes > Eurotiales > Aspergillaceae > Aspergillus > Aspergillus sp. MA 6041. The sequence continues at coordinate 904,583 of JAMFNV010000014.1, read as the reverse complement.
AAGGGGACTTTGCTTTATTCCCGTCCCATTTAAGATCGTAGACATGAGTGTCAAAAAGCAGCCTGTTTGGATCTGGAGCCAGAGGGAGGCCGGTGAGTTTCATATGGGTCATTTCCAACACTCGCCGGCCAAAGGACCAGGTTGACGACGTACCCATGAATACTATCATGTTGTCAGCATTCCATATGGCCCTAGATCATGGAAGACGCACCTGGTCGCCCCGTCGGGCCTGGGACCCAGTCTGTGATGTGAAAAGCTAGAGGATTGGTGAGAGGGGCCTTTGCTCCTATTACATCTTGGGGTTTAAGCGTCCTTTCGGCCTCTTGGTGTACCTCTGCATCCTGAATGCCAGTGTCTGGTGTTGGTAGTGCATTATTGCCTGGCGACATGTTAGTGGTTCATATCCGCTCTCCACGTATTCAGCGGGCACCGATACTAACATGACGGGCTGGATGGCTGCTGTCTCGATTCAGGTGATTCCTGTTGATTTAGCCTGTGCTGAAAGGTCGCTATCCGGTCGTGGAGATCACTGAGATATCTATATTGCCCACCAGGTCAGCGAGATGTACACTACAGGAATGCAGCCACTTGCCTGCGAGAGACCAAAACGCGCTGTGGGTTATCGAAATCGCAAACTGCATTGCGCTTGCTACACTGATCGCAGGGATCCGAGCCCGTGCATCTGATCTTCTGGTCGCGACATCGTTTGCAGCTGCAACCTCGCTATACATGTTACCACTGTGCAGGTCGCCTGGGTCATAGAGAACGCACGCTTTGGAAACACGCCGGCTAACCCGCTGCGCGCGTCGTCCGGGGCCATCCCTGGGTGCAGCGGCAGCTCTCATTGCGATATCAGCTGTAGAGACTGGAAAATACGTTGTGTGTAGCAAACGCAGGGTGTCAGCGGGGTAATGCGGTCTCCAACGGGACTACCGAGGCTATCAAACTGTGATCCTATACAGGCAGGAGTTTCCGATATCTCTGGCGTAGCTCAACCCCCCAAAGATACGAAGCTGCAGGTGGAGAGGCAGATTAGTCGAGATCATTTTACCTTCTACCTGCAGGCTTATATTATCGGATTTAAAGGCCGTAGTCTACCCCGGATTATCTCAATGGCTGTATTCGAGCAATCACAGCGAGGAGACTCGGCAAAGTGGACCCGGACACTCCTACCAAGTCAGTTTACGTCCATCTACAGGCTTATCGGGGCGTGTGAGTGGCTGTTTAAGCTCCACCCCGGCATATCCTCCGGGACCTGCTGCCACTACTCCGGGGTATCAAACTGGAGCAGCCCGGACAAGGGAACCCCGTAACCCCGTATTCCCCGCAGATTAGCCGCGGATTCAACTGCAGATAAGACATGGTAGACCTATTTACCAGTAAGAGTGCTTCCTTTAGACGGTGATAGGCGGCTGTCCTGATGCAATCCACGTACGCCCGTAAGCCCTTATGTCATTGAGGGACTTGAACGGCAGTCGTCGTTCGAAATTGCTTTCCTAAAGTACAGAAGCACAGACTAGTACTGTGTGTTCATTCCCCGTGTCTCACTGTCATATCAAGGCCTAGAAGGTATAAGTATCTCCTCCGTCAGCCCCCGAGTGCGCAATATAGCCCCCGAGTGCTTCTCCACTCGTCGACTGCCTAGTAACGCCACTCCTTGCTTGTTTCCATTGCCGTACCTTCACATAATGGCGGACTCAATACATCCAGTGGAGGAGAGGTCGCCGGAAAAGTCATCCAAGATGCTTGAGCATGCCCCCATAGCGGAAGATGCAGTGTTCGGTGAAATCACAGAGCAGGGACCGAACTACAGAGACGTGGGTGTGCTCGAATCACCAGGCAGACCTCGACTAACATGGCCTAGGTTGGATGGATGGGCACCGTGGCTCTGATGATGAAGACTCAGTTTGGCCTGGGCGTCCTTGCCATCCCCGGGGTGCTTGATACTCTGGGCATGATTCCCGGCATCATTTGCATCTGCGTGATCGCAACCATGGGCACCTGGTCCAACTACGTTATCGGCACTTTCAAGCTAAATCACCCCGAGGTCTATGGTATTGACGACGCAGGCGCCTTGATGTTTGGCCGAATAGGGCGAGAGGTCTTTGGTGTTGGAGTTTGCATTTGTGAGCCCTAGTCCTAAAGCCACCTGGCGGCGCTTACCCTAACGCGTGGATATCATAGATTGGATATTCGCTTCAGGCTCTGGTCTACTGAGCACTTCGATTGGCCTGAACGCTGTCTCCGCACATGGAACCTGTACTGCTGTCTTCGTTGCAGTGGCGGCCATTGCCTCCTTTGCTCTGGCCAGCGTCCGCACTCTTGGAAAGATGAAATGGATTGCCTGGGTTGGTCTGGTCTGTGTCTTTGTTGCTGGTAGGTGCTAACTTGCCTCAATGATCACAGTGCTAACCTGGAATAGTTATGATGGTAACCATCGCAGTTGGCCTCCAGAGCAAGCCATCTACAGTTCCCAAAGATGAACCATGGGCATCGGACTACAAACTGGTCGGCAGTCCCTCGTTCAGCAGCGCAATTTCCGCCGTTTGTTCGATCGTGTTTGCGTACTCCGGCACTCCTGGTGAGCTCCATTCCCGGCATCACTTCAGCGCTATGGAATAATCTGTCTTCTAACGAAAGTACCAATCTCCACTACAGGATTCTTCCCAATAGCCGCCGAGATGCGAGATCCTTCGATGTACACCCGACCCCTTCTGATCTGCCAGGGCTCCATCACTGCAATCTATATCTCCGTCGGAACCGTTATATACTACTATTGTGGCTCCTATGTTGCATCACCAGCGCTCGGATCAGCCGGGGTGTTGATCAAGAAAGTCTCATATGGAATCGCACTTCCCGGACTGGTCGTCAGTACAATCGTTGTCCTTCACGTAAGATGTCACGCTCTGATTATACACTGCACCGTCTGACCATATCAGTTCGCAGGAAAGTACCTTTTCGTGCGCATCCTACGAGGGTCTAGGCATCTCACTGCAAACACGCCCACGCACTGGCTAACCTGGCTCGGCTGTACATTCGCTGTTACCATGTCATCCTACCTAATTGCCAGTGGCATCCCCATCTTCAGTGATCTGGTCTCGCTGATCGGTGCCTTGCTTGGAACTCTCATGTCATTCCAGCCGATGGGGTGTATGTGGCTGTACGACAATTGGAGAAGCGGCAAAGAGCAGCCAACTGTTAAATGGGGATTTCTGGTGGTTTGTAATGTTATGCTTGTCTCGCTCGGGTCTTTCCTCATGGTTGCTGGGACATACGGGTCTGTTGTCAACATTATTGCATCGAGCAAGGCGGCCTCGGGGAGCTCCGCGTGGTCCTGCGCTGATAACTCGAATTCGTGATCTACTGCAGGTTCTATGTGAAGCATTTATTGTGCCAACAAGGCCTGGTGGATAGTGTACCATATGAACCATTCAGAAATCTAGAATCTCATGTCCATCAAAGCATTATTCAGACACTACCAGGACATGTAGGAGTACTGGAAATGTTGCATTCAATTTCATATATATCATGTACACATTAAGATCTGAGACTTATAATCTTAAGCCTTACTTGTCCCCTCCTTCTTAGCACCCTCTGGATCATACGCCGAGACCTCAATCTCAACCCACATCCGTGGTCCACCAAGACGACTAACCTGGACACAAGTCCAAGTGGGATGGTTATCGGGCATCCACTTCTTGAAGTTTCGAACCATAGCATCCTGGGCCTCGTCATCCAAGGCGATATGAAACGAATTGACCCGGTAGACCTGGGACCAGCCAGCGCTGCCTGCATCCTTCAGGGCCGTATCAACATTTACAAAGGCCTGGTCGATCTGCTCAGGGACGGTGTTTGGCTGGCTCCCTTTTTCGTCAAGATACCCGCCTGTTTTGCCATCTCAGTCAAGGAATGTCGAGAATGGATGCAGATGGAGCTTACCCTGACCGGCACAGTGGATAAAGTCTCCAGTGCGAACGGCGGAGGAGTACCAGTGGCTCTTCAGATTGTTGGCGCCAAATCCTTTGTAGGCGTACTGCTTCATAGACATTCTGATGGTTTGTGAAATCTGGTAGGCAGATCTATGCAAAATATCACTCGTGTTCCTTCAGATAATGGTAGGATGGCGAGGTTTATATGGCAGACTGTGTCCCCAGCTTGGGCGGAAGATGAACTCCGCGGTGGAGCCCTGGTAACTAAACCAGTTCTACGAATTATATCAGAATTTACGGGGGTTTGCACTCCTTATATGACGTCTCGCTGCATTTTTATTCTCATTCTCTTATATCTGGATTTTGATTTCTGCTGCGGGAAATATGTCGCGCTTTAGGAGGCTTTTCCTCTACCGCACCATTTAACTACCGTAAATGGGCCCTTCCCTCGTTTACTGACTGTCATCGTACAGTGCAATAGTGTGTTCAAAGCCTATCCCATCCCATGCTGCCATCCGCATTAAGGTGGCTGAGCGAGTCAAAGAGGTGATAATCACCGGGTAATGCACCGGCATTGTTCAAATCGACGTCCAAATCTGTGAACGCTGGCCAATGGAGGGACTCGCTGAATGGATCGATATCATTCGCTGCTTCCATTAGGCCTTCGGCTGACGTCCCTGTCTCTGGGACCGATTCCAAGAAACCTGGATAGGACATCAGATCTCCCAGCAAGTTTGCTTTGTCCGGAAATTGTCCTATACCGGCATCGTGAGAAACACCACTGTCGTGTAACTCCGGGCCAGCGACATTCAAAGGTTCCGATATAAAAGCGGAGCTTGGTACCTGAACCCCTTCAGTTGATATGTGGCTACTAGTCACCGTATCTGGCAAATCGTGAGAATAAACGCCCGGATATTTCTTCTCCAACGTCTCTATCAGACTCCGACGTATGCGTCGCGCAATGTCCCACGATATTGATAGTTCTCCTAATATATTCAACAGGGTCTGGAGATCGCTAGAAATACTTGCTCCTGCGTCAGGTCGAGGCTGCACCATTTCCGCATGGACTAGGACCACCGCTGCCGAAAGTGAACAGTGGGTTGCCGTAACGGGACTCCGGCGAAAAGAGCCAAAGACTTGTTGGTATTTTTTACCTATCAGGCATATTTGTTTCGCTGCCTTGAGGCTCATTGAACTAGCCTTTTGTGCATGGGCTGCAACCTTCCCATGCGCAGCAGCAGCCAGGCCAGATGTGAGGGGCCTCAGAAGCAGGATATAGTTGGTGTGATACACCATGTGCAGTGTATACACCTGTGGCTGTGTATTTGCAGATGAAGCGCGTTCAATCCGCAGCTCCGATGGCAGGTCATAATACCATGTCTGGAGATCAAGGATGCGCGATTCGATAAATGACAGGATATCGGGGGATTTGCGATGGCTGGCATTCGGGGCATATCTGAAATTTATTAGGGGTTTGAAGGTAATGGAAGAACAATTGAACATACAACCCAAGTATCGTCTTCTCCGTTATTTGGGACAGGCGAATTAGAGCTCGGAGCAGGAGAGTCGGCACATAAGGATTTATAGCATTCGAGCTTCCAGGGCTTGGAACTGTGGGAAGGTTGAGCTTGTGCTGGACTTCCTACACCAATGTAAAGCATCAGTCTATTAGCACATAATAAGTGTTTACGGGGCAAGAAACGGCACGAGGCATACCAGCATTGTACAGACTCTGCCTGTGTAGGCCGCTGACAGCTTATCATCGCAGTATAAAGCCCAGAATATCTGCCGCCGTAACTCAACCTCCTCCCGCGTTATACACTCTGATTCAATCAGAGTCTCACCGTCGAGGTTAAGGCCCATGTCAAGCGCAAGCCGGTTGGCCATTCCTTGATAGAGCCACGCCGCGGCATCTTGTCCGGTGCTCTAGTGGAGAAGGTAAGTCATCAGGTGTCTCAAATGGGGCCATTGGTAAGAGATAATGTTAACTTACTGTATATATTTCTATCATGATGCCCAAGGCTTGAATGGTCGTCAGGCTGGGCCATTTCAAATCGTAGTGAAGCAGCGACTCGGCATTCTCCACAAATACAGACCCAGCGGTGTTTGGATCGTCCGGGTCAGAGCGAACATCGGGCCTGTCAGTAAATCGAGAACCCACGGCGAGTATGCAGGTCAACAGCAGGGGGCTGCAATATCGGCCACCGTTCTTCTCACTCTCCCGAAACAGCTTCTCACTCACAACCGGGAACCATGGATGCTGCCATTTAAAGTAAAGAGCAATTAGGTGCTCTTTCAGTGGTTCGGGGGTCGAATCCTGGCCCATTGTCTTCAAAAAACTATCATATTTCATGCGAGTCATAACAGGGTTATTGCAAGCGCGGCTGTGCGATGAGCCTGATACGGAGGAGCAATTCGCAGAGTCTTTCGGCGACTGGAATCCCAGACGCCCACTCGTTGCGCCATAGTAGCGAATCTCTCCGTCTTGGTCATAGTTAATAGACTCGTCCAGGGAGAATGCGCCTTCAAATGCTGCACTTAACTCCTCCACGCCAGAATCGTCAGGGATGTCTGTGGTAGGTGCGCTAGTCTCACTCTTTTTTGAGCGTAATTCAGCGATAGAGGCATCGACATCAATCGAATGAGAGCGCAGAATGCCTTCGAGCAGACCAATCCGTCCCCGTAGCATTTCCACATACGATTTCGGAGCAGGTCTGCGCCCATCCTCCTGGACGCGGTATTGGCAGCTTAAGGACCGCACTTGACAGCGCGAGCATACCGGGCGCTGGCCATCACACTGCAAGCCAGCAGTGAGTTTGAATACAGTTACTTGCAGTGGAATTCAAGTGGAGATAAGACAGACCTTTGCTCTCCGGCGGCGGCATTCATCACAGGCCTTGGACGTGTTCTTGCGCCTCACCGAAGAAGGGGCAGGTTTGTCGGGAGGCAGATCCATGCCTGTTCCTCTGGATGTCAAGGCTGGAGAGATCGACTTCCAGGGGAGTAATTGCACAGCTTCATCTGTTCTTCGACAGTTACAGATTCGATGTTTCTGCGTGGGGGAGCCACAGCCACATTGTCTCGCCACAATCACCTGACCTGTAATCGTGGTGTATAGCCACTGGTAAACTGTGTAACCTATGTAATAGATACACTGTTATCCCCAGATAGGCTAGGCCTGTATCTTCCGGTGGAAACCACGGGATTTAGTGGCAGTGTCAATTGGAGGATTAGTCAGTATTACCCTGACCCTGGGCAAAATCTGCAGGCAAATATCTAGATGTATAATAGAAGCAGAAAACTACTGCAAATACTAAAATGCAGCTATCCATAATTGTTGACAATAGTCGGCCGTTTGCGCGGCGCTGATGTGGTTGCCTCAGTGGCGGATACAGTGTGAATATATATCCACCACCTCGATTACTTGAACACCAACCTTCCGCGACTCGGCGTTTAAATAATACATTTCTGGGGATTTTCGACAGTTGCCAGAAATGGGTTGGTTTCGTCTGGTCCTACAAATAGCCAGGTTGAGGGGCATTGCTCTCTGCCGACGGTGGCCTATCTGATCAGTATCCGTAGACGCATTACGGATACATACGACAATATGTGAGGTTGGAGATACCCCACGAGGAGATACGTAAGCTATTCACTCAGACATTGCAGTTCGATTTCATTGGCTACTGAATACCTTATCCGATCTTGAGATATGCATGCTAAGATAGACCAGTTGGAGGCGTTGAACTACGGCCACAATGCCCGATGCGGAGTCCGGATGTGAGCCCGGAGATGCCTTCCACTTCATACTATTTATTACAGTCCAAGCTGCGTATCATTGTTAATTCTCAAGCACTACAATCTCTGTTTGTCAAGTTTCTCGTCAACCGAGTCCATCTTACTATGTCAGTTGAGAAATACGACGTTGCCGTTGTAGGCCTCGGGGCCCTGGGCAGCTCAGCAGCATACCAAGCCGCTATCAAAGGCGCCAAAGTCATTGGATTCGAACAGTACGAGTTTGGACACGTGAAGGGCGCATCCCACGACACATCTCGCATTGTGCGCACCTCCTACGGAGCCCCCGAGTTCGTGGCTCTCGCCCGCTCAGCCTACAAGGACTGGGCCGAGATCGAGAGACGGTCTGGCATGCAGATGCTCACCATCACTGGCGGTGTTGTATTTCTCCCCAAGGACGGACCAAACGGGTCTCACACCTTCACAAGCAGCCTCGACGCCAACGGTATCCCCTACGAGCTGTTAAACGCCGCCGAAGCAAACCGCCGGTGGCCTGGTTTCAATGTCCCGGACAGCGTTGATACCGTCTACACGCCAGACACAGGCATTGCGCATGCGGCTAAATCAGTCACAACCATCCAGTACCTCGCCCGTGGTGCCGGTGCCACCCTGAAGGATCACACCCGGGTTGACGGCGTAATACCACAAGCCGGCGGCGGCGTCCTCGTCAAGACATCCAAGGGGAATTTCTACGCCAAAAAGGCCATCATCGCCGCCGACGCCTGGACCAACAAACTCCTCAAACCACTTGGCGTCGAGCTACCGATCACAGTGATGCAGGAGCAAGTCACATACTACAAGCCCAAGCGCGAGCACGAGGCCCGCTTCGAGAGCGACAAGTTCCCCGTCTGGATCTGGGGCGGTGCGGACTCGACGGAGAAATGGTTCTACGGATTTCCTTTGTACGGCGAGCCAGCATTGAAGGCTGGGCAGGATGCGGGGCGAAATGACATGACGCCTGAAGAGCGTACTTGGGTTCCGTCAGAGAGGTTGCGCAAGGAGCTGAACACGTTCGTTGACGGTCTTATTCCGGACCATGGTGAGGAGCTGCGGACGGTGACCTGCCAATACACCATTACCCCCGATCGGCAGTTCATTATCAGCCCGATGGAGAGGCACCGGGATGTTATTGTTGCGCTTGGCAATGCGCACGCTTTCAAGTTTGCGCCGGCTATCGGCCGCGTAACTGCTGAGCTGGCACTGGAAGGGAAGACGACTGATGATATTTCGAAATTCGGGTTCCCTCAGCCTACCACAAGCAAGTTGTAATCATATAGTATCTGGCTAGACATAGATCTCAAATATAAATATCGTCCCAGATAGTTTCGAACAGTGTGGCATTGGCACCTGTTCAGTCCCGTATTCGAAAGAAGAGCCCTTGAACAAGTAGGTAGTACGTAGACTTATATTTACAAAGATCTACTAGGCTTTGGATATACCTCTGGATCTGTGATTCCTGGTCAGGCAAATTGCCAACCTGGCAGGGCGGGATCTGGCATATGGCAAGTACGGAGAAATGGATAATTCATATTTCTATGGCAGAGTTGCGTTGTTGGACAACGATGTCAGTAGAATTTCTATCTTAGTTCCGACGGCGAAGTGTCAGCGCGTGTATATGTGGGGAGATCCGCCTATGAAGGTATGCCATTATCTCGGGTTCTTCAAAGTAAGTAATTAGAAATAGATATTGAAAAGTGCAAACTAGCTTCACTGTGAATTCGGTGTTCGTCAGCACCCAGCCATCTCTTGGTACCCATCACGGACCTGGCACGGGCCTAGCACGGGCGTGACATGAAGGGTACATTTATTCTGCTTTAATGCCAGGCGTAACCGAAGGCTTAGGCTAATTGTCTAATTTTCACACTCGACTGGGGCTCTGAACCTGCACTGTGGATCATATCGCCTCCTCACAGTCTGTAGCTTCTCAAAATGCGGACCCCAGATCTGTATATCAAGTCAGAAAATGGCCCGTCCTGCAACTGTAAGATTTTGAACCCACCTTTTTCGAGTCATGGTACTCTTCAGCCCCATTAGGTAGAATGTGCACCTCTTGATCGCTACCCAACACTGCGGTGGGTACTTCAATTGCCAACTTGCGAGCAATGGACGCCTTATCTTGGGCCTCAGCGGCCGGACATCCAGGGCCAAAGAGGAGAATATGTTTGCTGCGAGGAGGTCTGGGCCAGGCAACCTCAGATATAGGCCCAGGGGGGTCTCGCTGAAGTAGAGATCAAGATCAGCATGTCGGTGCATATAATTTCAAGGAATCTTCACCTACTGTGCAGAATACTTCAAAGATAAGGTACGTCGAGTCAGCAATTGCTTCGTCGATATCTTCAAGGCCCTGCATCCATTTGACAGATTTCATGACAATCTCCTTTGGGATGTCCTGGAGCACGAACGGAGCCCAGTACTGGGCCATCGTTCCTTTCACGTTGGAAACACTCTCTAGACCATTGTTAGTACCCAGGGGGTAAAAGAGATAGTAAACATACTCTGTAGTTCCGCCACACCGGCCAAGGTGCTCATCTTGGTTTGATCTATAGCACCAGGAATGTCCAATGCCCATTTAAAGCTCTCTCGGCCGTGGGCTTCACCGTTGGCATCAAACGCATGAATCACCATCATGTCGGACGTGGCCTCTGGAGCTATCGATTTAAGCACCTTTTCTTTCAGAACGTATAAGAACATGGTGACCTTGGGATCGGACTCATGAGAGGCGAAGTTGGAAACTCCCTCGGCCACCTGTTCTAGATGCTCACTGGGGACTAGGATCGACCCAGTCCAAATATCGCGAGGATAGGGGAACACCCGGAGCACCGCGTTGACGAGGACTATTGAAGTCAATACCGCAAATTAATGAATAAGGGTAGTGAGGACCGACCCCCAAAACCGCCTCCTCCGCCACGAAGCGCCCACATTAAATCTGGCTCTGACGAAGCCCAAACAACCGAACCATCGTACTTGACGACCTGTGCGTCCAGGAAGTTGATCGGGTCAGAGATGCAGCCAAACTCGCCGGAAAGCCACGACCAGCCGCCGTTGAGAATAGTTCCACCAACTCCCACGGAAGGTGTACGGGCGCCGACGACTTTGGTTTACGGTGTTAGTTCTGATAAACTACTAGAACAGCTACCTACTGCCATATTCCGGTGCCTGTTCCTCTAGTTTCTGGTAGACCTGCTCCCACGTCTGGCCGGCGCCAACGGTGGCCGACGTCGAAGACTTGTCGAGATGGAATTCATCAAAGCAGGAAATATTCACGACCACGTCCTTGGCGGACGCAGACATGAATCCATGGCCGTAGATGGCGAAGTCGAGCTTTGTCGAGTATAGATGGGCGATGGTCTTGCTGAGCGATTCAACGGACGTCGGTCGCACGACGAGGCGGGGATGGTATTGCTTCTGGGAAGCCCACGTCTTGCTGCTTTCGATGTACTCCGGTGATTCTGGACTAATTATTTCATTGTCGGAGAGCAGCGACCTCAAGGTCGTCAAATCGGGGTCTGCGACCGAAGGCATTTTAGCACATTGAATTAGAAAGATTGTTGCAAGTAGTCTGCAGCTGCCACGAGGCCAACTATATAGCCGTCATCTTTAAGGCCTCCCATGGTTCAGGCGGGGTCATGATCTCCGTCTCTTGAGCTTACGGTGCATCCTGCGCCCGAGCCCATCAGGAAGGCCTCCGAAAGTTTATGGCTTTTAGGGTCGGAAGTCCGAGATCTGCTGCTGTCTCGATTACGCGCCATGGCTATTCAAAGAACGGAGGATAAGAGCCATAACACAACTCGGTAGCTAGATAAGTAGGCGAGCATAGCCTGCGCCCAGTTGGCGGTTGGAGGATAGCGGTTATTGGACTATTCGCTCAGCCACTGCCAGCAAACCGGCAAGTATTACAGTTGCAGGGTTGTTACAGAAACCTTTTGCTCGATATTGTCCAATGCATCAACGAGGCTGTAGGCGCCGAGCGAGAACGATTGGGTGCAGCCGCTCCCTTCACTCTTGTGGCACAGCTAACAGAGACAACAACAGCAGAAGGCGAGGCTGACTCGGGGTTGCTTTTGAATGTGTCTGCGCCGTGAACATAGAGAGTGCATTTAAAGGCAGCCATCTCTTCTCTGATTCTCATTTCGCCAATGTCTGCACTCCCAAGACAGACCTATCTCTGAAACCACTCTTTGAAGTGATTCCCTTGAGTAACAATGATCCTTAACATTGAAGCCCTCAGCAGGAGGTATCAGGAACTGCGAGCTGCCGAGGACAGCAAGGACAGGATTATCGAGGTTAGCTGACTCACTTAGCTTTTTAGAAGAACTACTCACTGTTTACCTGTCCAGGATTTACTTGAAAGTATTAAACAACTTGGGTCCAAACATGCAAAGGCAGTGGACGATTATGACGACCAGAAAAGGGCCACAAGCTCGCTGAGGGAAGACATTAAGAAATACAAGCTTGATATTGATGCAATGAAACGGGGCCAGGTGGGCTTGCCTATGCATTCATGCCCTGATGCCTAGCTGACTGAAATCGGTTCGTGAAGGACAAATTGAGTTTCGTTTCGGTTATTGTCGACGGGGATGGCATGAATGTGCGTCGTTCCGTCCTCCCTACACTGGACAGTTCTAACATCCCTCAGTTCCTAGAAAATCTCGTACGGGACGGAAAGGATGGAGGTGATAGAGCTGCACGACGCTTGATTGAAGCTTCCGACGATCACGTCCAAAACACTGAGCCAGCTGCTCCTTCCAACACTTGCTATAAGATCAGAGTATACGCCAATGTTGCTGGCCTGACTAAAGCTTACCGAGGCGACAAGATCCTGGACTACGATCAGGATTTGACTTCATTTATTCAGGGATTCAACAAAGCCCATCCCTTGTGCGATTTTGTTGATGTCGGGGACGGGAAGGAGTGTTGTGATGTTAAAATGCGAGGTCAGTCCTGGCGTATCCATTGCAAGCAGGGAACATACCTAACATATCCTTCCAGCTCTTCTTGAGCGAGACCTTGTTGATATTCATTGTCAGCGGGTTTTGTTCTGCGCATCTGCAGACAATGGCTATGCACCGGTCCTGCGCCAGTACCGGGGATCAAGCCGGATCTCCCTGGTCGAGGGACCGCCATTTGCGCGAGAAATGAAAGATCTAGCAACTAACTTTAAAACTACGTCTTTTCCGAGCGTCTTCATGGCTAGAAAACTGAACGAGACTCAAAGGGCGTCATCCGGTTCTGTGTCCACAGCAACGAGCACGACCACCACGATTTCCTCAGCATCACCAACCCCAAATTATGCGTCCGCGGCAGCAAAGCCACCCCCTGCCCTGAAATTCCCATTTCCACCGGCAAAAGGCCATCAGGAACCCATGATCAGCCTAAGGCTGTCACTCTACGTAAATGACCTAGACCAGAGAGTCGACTGGCCCTTGAAAACGTCACCGAAACAAGCTGTGGCATTGTTGAAAGCGCGGAAGCTTTGCAACAGATTTCATATCCTGAGGGATTGTCCGTATGTGACCTCCTGTTCGCACAAGCATGAATTTGCGCCCACCCGCCAGGAAGTCGTGGACTTGATGTACATCGCGAGATCCAGCCCGTGTGGAGAGGGTGTCTACTGCCGCGACGTTAAGTGTATTTCAGGGCATCGATGTGCATTTGGGGAGAGTTGCATTAACAAGCAAGAATGTAGGTTTGATTCAAGTATGCATGCTGTTGTGTTGGATAATTTCAACCGGATTGAGGAGTACCCATTGGATTAGGCCCTTCTGCCTTGCAGTTTGTATTTGATTATATTTGAATCTAAGTTTGCCTACAGCCACTACGTAGCATCATTTCTTATAGAATTGTGAGAGTGCGGAGCCATAGTCCAGCAGTATCCAAAACGCCACCAAGGATGAGCTTTACAGATGTGCCGCACAATTCATAGCCTGGAATATTCAATGGTGATAAGACAATATCCCTAGGTGATGTGATAATACGGGCCTATAGATTTCAGGTTGGAGAGAGGGGCTGCGAGGCTGAATGGCCGTCATGACCAACAGGCGTCGAACAGCTGTCTGCCAATACCACACTGCATATGGTCGTAGCTCAGCCTCGTTGGAAACACCAATTCAGCCTCGTCAAGCAGACATAAAACCATCACCCATCCCATCTGTCTGATTGCAAGCTGCTTTTTCGATTACCATAAGACTCAAACATTCCTGTCCCACCATGTCTGGGGTCGAAGCTCTTGCTTTTGTTGGCATCATCCAACTCGGGTGCCAGAGCCTGCTATCTGGTTACAAGACATATAGGGAGTTTCCGGGGGATATACACGACGCTAGGGATAGGGTTGGAGTATTGTCCCGCGCCATCGCTGGATTCCGTGAGTTAGACATCGACTGGTCTTCTTCAAATGCCCCGTCAGATCTGGTGGAATTCAACCTTGCGGTCAGCGAGCTAGAAGCCTTACTTGAAAAATATGCGCCCCTTGGCTCTACTTCCAAGCTAGGCTTTTTGAATGGCTTGCGGTATCTACTATTTGCCAAAGCAAAATTCATAAAAGCCCTTGAGAAGGTCAACAAGATACAGTTTAGCGTTGACACAGCCGCACGTATACATGAGTTGTGAGTATATAAAAGTACGTTTACTTTCAATTACTGAGCTCCCACGCAGGAAGATGCTGGCGCAGCGAAACGAAAAGTTGGATTTGATTGTTTCGGACACAACCGAAATCCGTGCTATGGGTAATCAACAAATGAAAGAGCAACGCCAAAACAAATTCCAGAGTTGGATCTCTGCTCCCAACACTCACGAGGACCATACTCGAATCTGCGGTGAGATGGTATCAGGCTCTGGTTCTTGGGTGCTTGATACACCGCAGATTTGCGATTGGCGCTCGAGGGAGGAGCCGGGAATTGTATGGATTCACGGCGGGCGTAAGTTCAAATTCTGATCAAGAAGGATTTCTACTCACCCTTGCCAATGCCGTAGCTGGAGCTGGGAAGTCCACCATAGCGTCAGTGCTGTCCCTCCGCTCCCAAACACATTAACCCTAATATCCAGAATCTAGATCGAACCTCGTCACCAACCTTTTGGAACAGATTGATAGTGATTCCGGAGTCGCCATAGCCTATATATATCATGACTTTCGCGATTCTCAGAAGTTTGGGAGCCTCAGCCGGGTCATAGCTGCAATCATATCGCAACTTTGCGATGCACTGGGCGATATACCCAGCCAGCTAATGGAGCTATGTGAGAAACACAAGTCTCCAGCAGCGTTGGACACTCAACATATCGTATGGGTAGCACAAGAATTCAAGACGGTTTATTTGGCCATCGACGGCTTGGACGAATGGCATTCGACAAGGAGAGGGGAACTACTGGACTTGCTTCTGCAATTGAGAAACGAGACGTCGGTTACATTCAAGATCCTAATAACCAGCCGATTTGAGAACCAAATATCGCTAAAGCTGGAAGATTGCAAGGCAATTGATCTTGTTGAGGAGGCTGATCAAGTCACCGGCGACATCGAGCGAGTTATGCGAGCAAAAGTGGACAGCCTGCTTCGAAGCCGAGGCCTCTACCTACAGGACCCTACTCGCAAAGAGGAGATAGTCTCAGTGTTGACTAGCAAGTCGGAGGGAATGTTCGTACTCACGAGATCCATCAAATGGAAATGCAAATGCTGACGAGTTGATAGCTTTCTTTGGGCGACGTTGGCCTTGGAGGACCTCCGTGGGGTTAGTTTTCGAACAAAAGACGACCATTACACTTTCAAATGCTTGGATACATTACCCAGCGGCATGGACGAATTTTACGAGCGCATTCTCACGAATATACTTGAACAACGGGCCCTTCGCGAGCTAGTGGAGAAATCGCTTGGTTGGCTGTATTGCAGCAAACGACCTCTCACTGCACGCGAATTGGTGTCGGGTCTCTCCTACGATAGGAGCCTTGAAGCACCAGATATCACCCGGATATTGTCGGCATGCCGTCCCCTGTTAAAGGAGCACGACGGCAATCTCCAGTTCGTTCATTTCAGCTTCAAGCAGTACCTGGAGGATAAACCAGAAAACTTCAGTTGGCTGTTAGAGAGCCCACGGGCCATGACAAACGCCTGCATCGATTGCCTATCATCTGCCGTAAGATATTGGAATGACAGCCAGCGGGCGAATCACTTTGATGTCCAGAATCGGTTTCCCTTTGCAGAACACGCAGCCGATCACTGGGGTGACTATGCTGCTAAGGCTCTGCAGAATCCTGGGTCTGAAGAGACAGCTCGGAAAATCCTTACGCTACTCTCTGACGGGGATGCCGCAGTTAAAATAGGCGAACTCATGACTCCGGAATATGAAGGCGGAGAAGAAAGCATGGGCTTCAGAATAGACACTGGTGTTTACCCTCCACTGGGTGCACAGCACTTGCTTGCTTACTTCGGCCTTGCGACACTGCTTAGAGCCTTAATTAATGCGGACAAGAAGGCAGCGCAACAGGCTATAAAACAAAACAGAGAACCAGAAAGTCTACCAGAGCATGATGGCGACCGCACTCCTTTATCTTGGGCAGCAGGGAATGGGCACCTGGAATGCCTCCAGATTTTGTGGGAAGAGTACCGGCATCACCGCAACCTCGGAGATGATACAGAGATATCCCCTCTCTCTTGGGCAGCTATAAAAGGCCGAGATAATATTGTCGCCTGGCTTTGTCGGCAGGGGGGTTTAGATATAGCCTCCAGGGATATTGACGGCCGAACAGCCATGTCGCATGCAGCGGAATACGGCCACGACGGCATTATTCGCCATCTTCGAGGCATAAATCCAAATCTTGTTGACATACCCGACGAGGACGGAAACGCACCCATTTTCTGGGCAGCTGAAAGCAACTACCTCGACACAGTAAAGATATTCATCCACGAATTCCACTGCAAACCGAACTTTATGACTCTACTCTCCCATGCGGTTAACAGCGGGAGTGTCGACATTGTTAGGTATCTAGTGGACACATTTCCAGGATTAGTTGAACCTTGTCCGAGTGATATTGAGGACGCGCCTTTACTGTTAGCCGTGGCACATGGATACAAAGACATCGTCGAAATCCTGGACGGCCACTGGGCCGCATGGGAGAATGATGAAGTCTCCCAAGCACTCCGCCGGGGATTGTACGGCCTCGCACTTTTCAAATCAATAAAACCCATGTTTTGCCACGCTGCCCAGAAAGACATAGCCAAGCTTTTGCTTCCCAAGTCTGACCCCAATGTCAGGGACGGAAGCGGACGAACGCCCCTGATTGCTGCAGCAGAAAGAGGTGTGCAGGATATCGTCCAGCTTCTACTGGAGGATCCAAGGGTGGAATATAAAGCGAGGGATGGCAAAGGAAGATGTGCACTGACATATGCCCGGTATAATAACAATCTATTAATTGTTAACATGCTAGAGGGTATGGAGGAGGATGACTGGGTGTCGGATGATGACCCTTAGGCCTATGTCAATCCTTTTAGGGTACACCCCTTCGTAAATAAGACATCCCAGCCATTGACATCGGCAAGGTCACCATTATGCGGTTTCTATCTTTATAATAACAGGAATTTGGGAACTTCCGGGTTAGATTGGAATATGAATGATGTTTTCCACGTACTAGCAGAATCTATCAAACGTCGTACATTAAACGATATGATATAAAATTACCCCAGTGGCTGTAATCAGAGTCTACGAAGATAACCTACGGATTTACATATACACCAATATAGCCCGCTCGACTCAGTACCACCCTCGAGTCCAGTTCTGAATCCTCCAGCCTAACAACCGTGGTGTTCTATGCCCGAAAGCATCATAGCCCACCGTGTGCAATTCACGGTAAACAGGCGCAAGCATGGACGGCCTTCCACGAATTTTCGCTTCGTTGGTGGCAAGAATTGTCAACACTAGAAAAACATCTCCTACTGGAATCAGCAAAGCAGGTAGGATGAGCCACCCCCAGCGCACTTCCACCAACACTTTCATTGTCTACACTGTGCCATTAAGTGTATATGACTTTGTTTCGTAGCTTGTTGGAGTGAAATAATTGCCCCGATATCTGCGCAGAGGCAGTGTCGTTCAGCTCTGTTCGTATGTCAGGATAGCTGAGGGCCTGTATGCCGAACGGCGAACCGAAAAAGCTGTGAGAGCGCATCCCCCTACTCCGGCCAGGAACCAATGAGCAGATGCCCTGCAAGGCTGACATCTATTCTTTTCTAGCGCGAATAATACTGGTGCATACTGTCACTAGGCGGTCTGTAAATTCGTAGCTCTGTTGTTTACATGCTTGTTTACGCGACAGATCCACTGCCGGTTTTGGGGCTGAGATGACGACACGACTGTCCGCCACATCTACCGTCACTCTTACCATACTGAATGTTTTTTATAATCTAGTAGCAGTTAGTTACTTCGAATTAACCAGCCTGCATCATATATTTATAGGAAACATCCGCGTTGGCGCCTGATCCTCCACAAGTCTAGAGACTTCTACTCTACCATACCGCTTCAGCTGCACGATCTACTCCTATATATCCCAATAATCCCTATCCTCATATGTTGACATACAAAATGGGACTCTGTTTTAGCTTCCCTCGACGCCACCACCCCATGATGATGAGACCAGCGATGGTCGCCCATCCTCGCCCTATGATGGGAGGATTTGGCATGCCGATGGGGGGTATGCCGATGGGAGGCCGTATGGGAATGGGCGGCATGCGCATGGGAGGGATGGGTATGGGACCGCTTGGGGGGATGGGTGGGATGGGATTCGGGGGTCCTCGATTTGGTGGCATGGGCGGTGGTTTGGGAGGGGGGATGTATGGAGGGCGTTGCTAGGGTTCGGATGATATTATGTCGTTAGACGTGGGAAAAGATACAAGAGGAACACCACCTTCGTTTACTGAATGGTCTGTACATACGGAGTATCTTAAATTTGATACCTGACGGATTTATCCAAATGCTGTAAGAGACGTTGGCCACGGTATATTCCCATATTATCTGATGTCGACTATAATGTGAAGTATTTGTTATTCCAATAGACACGGACTCTATACTATGCATCCGGCCTCTGCCTCAGCTTTACAACTTCTCAATCCGCCCAAGCAACCATTCCAAATGGCGATAGGTGACTCTAGGCTGATACTCCGGCTGCATATGTCCACTCTGGAAGGTTTCCGCCCACAGCAAACCACGCTCAAAGTGCTGAATCCCCATAGTCCCCTGAGGCTGATCAACAGCAAGACCATTATCCTCACGCACAGCCGCCCACTGCAGATCAGGCAGGTCAATATAGATCGTCGCGTTCGGCTCCTGTTGGAAACCCAGATCTCCATTCCAGGTCATGTTCTGGATAGACAGCAGAGTCCCGTTCGTGATGATGATCATATCGTAGTCGCCGTTGCTGATGAGGACGCGGTTGGTCGCTTCGATAACCTGGGGAAGAACCTTCTCGATGGGATTTGCTGATGCGTCGCCTTCTCCCTCTGGCCCGGCCTTTCCTCCTACGAATACATTCTCGTTGGAGCAGATGGACCATTCGACTGATTCCGGAGCATGCAGTGCCTTCTTGACATCCTCGCGGTCAAAGTATACCGTTCCGCCCTGAGGTAGGTATGTCAATTCAGTAGGGAACGCTAGCACATCCCACGTCAGAGGACACATGAGGTTAATCTCGTAGATATCAAAACAGGTATTCGTAGCAAATGCCTCGTTGTTTATGAGATCGAACACGTCACACTCCCCATCTAGGAATTGCTTTTGTGGCTGCACTCCGGATGGAGGGAAGACGAGGTATTCGTCGATAAAGTCCTTGTAACCGCATTTATCGTGTAGAGTCTCCAGCTCTTCAAGGAAAGACTGGTTGAAGTTGAAGAAGTTGGCATTCTCTACCACGAAGGGGACGGCGGGGGCTGCTTGCTGGACGTAGTCGAATTGGCCGATGCAGGGGTCGTACACGAGGGCTCCTGCAACATGTTTAGTCTGCATACATATGTGATTTGTGGTACATGGATCTCACCTGCGAGATCGTAGTATTCCTTGTCCTTCTGGTCAAGAATCGCGGCTGAAATGTAGGGCACATAACGGCCCGCATAACTCTCCCCGGTTACATAGATTTTGAAGTTCTTGATTCCAAACTCCTGTTGGAAATTCTTCAAGAACTTGACAAAGTCTTCTGCCGTCTCTTCCTGGGAAACTGCAGTCGGTATACCGGTGCTAAACCCAGTTCCAACGGGTTGGTCAACCCTATATCAACAAGGTCAGCCTTTACCCAGATCACTCACACAAAGGCTCATACCATAGCATATTTGTCAGATTCACCCAGGAATACGGATTCTCAACCGGCGCCAGAGTACCAGGATGCCACAGGAACCGACCGTTTTCTTGGAAGAATCCCTCGAGAGAACTGCATCCAGGGCCGCCATTAAGCCAGATCGTAACTTCGTCGACAGGCTCCCCAAGCTTCGGCTGGAAGATGAAGAAAAGCGATCGCGAGTCATTCTTCTCATCAATCGGCACTGATCCGGAATAAATTTCACCAATATCGTAGTTGACATCGGGGAGCTTATCGACGAGGTAGGCTATCAGGGCTATATTAGCTGCTTGTTCCCGGAGGCGGATGGGCTCTCATACGCTGGGTCTGCTTGTTCAAGAAACGGAAATCCTCTTTGGCAGCACTGTTCGACTCTGTAGCGGTCTGCGCGCCCCGTTTCGCCAAATTCAAGGAGTCGCGAGCCCTTTGGCCGAATCGACCATGGGAGGTGGCCGATACATTGTCAGCGCACAGCGACAGAGCCGCAGCCGTATACAATAAATTGAGTCGCATGGTTAACAACAACAAAACCAAAGAGACCCCAACTCGACGATGAATTCAATTCAGTCAAACAATTCGAATTCTCCATCCTGTGCGGAGATAGGCTTTATAATAGCAGGACTCCGAGTGGAGTTTGATCGCTATCTAGACTGCGAATTGCAGCATCATCCGACCAAAACGGCCACGATTGGTCATTCGACCAGCCGGATAGGGGCGCTTGTATACGGAGGGCCCGGATGGTTGATTGAGGTTACAGCAGGCAGCGATCTAAGCAAGCCACCGACATCTCGCGCGGGGTTGGGACACAGAAGGAGTTACGATCTCCGCGTTGATCAGGGATGGCGGCGAGACTTCGCCAATGGGACCATCGTGGAGCCTGCAGCAGACGATAAGCAATGCGACGTCGCTTGGAGAAGGCTTGACCGTGCTAAGCTTTGGCCTCCCAATTTTTGGCTGATGTGGGTAGAAAGGCTGGAGATAAGCGTGATAGTCACGCAATATGGCGCTACTCGTTCCTGATATACCCCTGTCTGAGTGGGTAAACAAGCTTGCTATGCGTTTAAATGCAGTAAGTGAATCTATTATACATAATGCCCATTGAAATGAAATATCCTACAACGAAAACAACCCACTCCTCTTCTTCCCATGCGGATACACAATCAGCGCAGACACAAACAATCCCACCGTAATCCCAATCGCCGTCTGGATCATGCCGAACCCCAAACTCGTCAAGGAACTCCCCGAGCTGCCCCCAGATGTATTCGCCATCCCATTCTTCACGGAATCCGAATACTCAATCGCCGACAGGATCGATCCCGACGAGGCCATTCCCGACGGCACAAGCGTAAAGATCCCGGGAATCGTCGAACTAACCGCATTCCCATGCCAAACGCGACTATACAGATTCGCTAAAAGTCCAATCGTGAACGCACCAACTGTATTCGCGACTTCAGACGACGAGCCTAGTCTCTGTGTGCTGAAGTAGTTGGTCACATATCCCGCTGTCCCGATTAAGATCATGACGGGCGTGCGGCGGAGTTTGGACTGGTTGATCAACGATGCAATGAGACAGTAGACTGCGACAAAGGGGAAATGTTCCGTATACGGGCTTCCCCAGACGGATTGCCTGGCGCAGGTTGTGTCGCTGGTTGCGTTTGAATCGATGGCGCCGTAGATTGTGGTGCCGACAGTGACGCCGTAGCCAAGGAAGAGCGAGTAGATGATTGTGTAGACGAGGCGGATGGAACCGGCTATCATCTGATGGGATTGCAGTTCCAGACTGCTACTTAGGACGGAGAAACCGGGAAGAATCAGGGCGATGGATGATTCAGTTATCGAGGCGTAGCAGAATACAGGATCCGTATGGCCAGGGAGCCTGATACTGCCAAATGCACGCGCGATGAACGATACCAGGATTGCTGCAGAAACTTCAAAGACGTTGGCGTACAGAGGAGAGCGAGGGGCGAGAACAAGCTGCATAAATCCTACGCAGCATCCCAAGAAAAAGATAATAGGCATGTCGATAGGCCGCGCAGAGAACGCAAATGGCCCTACAGCAGCGGACCCAAGTCCATAAAGCAGAATCACCAGCCACCGATCATACCGCGGCTTGCGATCCATCAAAGCTGTGAGTTCCGAAATCGCCGTCTGCATGTCCACCATATCATGGGTAACACGTTTATAACAGTGATGGACGTCCTCGAGGCGTCCGAGATCAAGGCCCTGGGGCGCTCGGATCAGTTTCACTTCTGCAGTGCGAGTCACTGGATCGTCAAATGACATGATCATGCAGCCTGGGAGATACATGAATTGTGCCTTGATGTCTAACACCTGCGCCGTCATCTGCATGTACTCCTCGAGACGATGGGTGGGCGCTCCATATCGCATAAAGGCCCTGCAAAGCTGCATGATATACCGCTGCCGGAAGGTGATTTCAGCAATGTGGACGGTCAATTTGATCTCTTGGCTTTGTCTATCGCTCTTCTTTCCTTTCTTCTTCTTATTCTTCCTGCCTCCATTTTGCTCTTGTCTATCTGTCTCGGCTGTCTCTCCTTGTGACGTTTCTGGGGTGGACAAGGCGGAAGAACCGATCTGGCCCATGTTCAGCGACATCCGTACCAGTGAAGAAGTCGAAGTATGGTTAGATTTCTTGTGCCATTTTGTCGGCTTATTCTTCCCAGGCACGGCAGACGGATTGAGCGCCGGCGTCGACTCCCTATCCGATTCCGCAGCCGAGTACAGACTATTCTGCCGCGAATGCATACCACGCAAGTGAAGCAAAGCGGATAGCACACCCCCAGGCAACGAAGGCTCCGGCGCCGGGGCATTCCCCGCAGTCTCAACATCACCCTGAGGCTGCGGAACAAGCGTTGAGGCATCAGATCCCGATACCGACGCGGCTCCTCCCTGAAGACCCTGCACCAGCCTCTCCGCTTCAGCATGCACAGCTTCCTGGTATCGCGACGCAGTCAGTCCCTGTCCCTCCTGTGAGTTCGCGCTGAAGATAGCAGCCAGCTGGTGATCGTCCGTTGAGCCTAGTTTCTCGGGGTCTACGAGGGACGCACCCAGGCCAGACTCCGTCTGTGCAGCAGGGCGTCCAAGCATGTCAGCGATGCGACCTGTTTGCTCGCGAACATTGCGGACAACCCCCCGCAGGCGCTCGCTGCTGAGCAGAGACGTGGGCGCATTGGAGCGGACCTCATTTTCGGTGTCGTGGTGACTCCCCTGGTGGGCTAGAGCATGCGATGGAGAGTTTTCCGACAGCTGCTCTGGGCCGGCATCGTATGTGTGGAGACTGGGATTGCTCATTTGGCCAGGATATAGTCCGATAGGTTACAGCTGAAGTCGAACAAGGTTCAGAACAGACCAGCAGGATGGGGATGACACAAGGACAATGTCAGCCGGGCCAGGAGAAGGATGAAAAGAACAGCCGGACCTCCACCTCATTGTGTGATGATCGCAGCCCGAACAGTCTGTTTGTGAATAAATTATGAACACACCTGGTGATTCAGTGGGTCTATTTTGCTGTTCCTGTCAAATTGCCGTTTAACCCGTGGGCCACAGCTCGGCAGTCGGCAACAACCAGCCTGTCACTGCCAATAAAATGCCGCAGTGTCGAACAAGCCTTGTGTTCCCTTGGCAGGTCAAGGCTTGGCTGCCATGTCATAGTTCATTATATTTATGCTCTTAATTCCCATGGTACTTTGAATGTGGACAATATTATTTAGCCTCCTAGTGTTGCCGTATCGGAAGCCCCAATTGTCCCTCGCCCCATACGCAATAGAAATATATATCTGCACATAATCCATTCAATATCACATTACCAAATCTGTGACATATATCCACCGAGATAGCTGAGCAAATATAATTACTGCACAGCCTTTTTTCTATTGAGAAACATTGTAGTGATTGTGACCAGGCTTCCCAAGGCCCAGCACACCTGTATAGGATATCCCTCGCTATTCACTCGGACTTAGTGTCTTACCATTCACTGTTTATTTAATTCTGGTATAGAGGATGACAGGTATCGAAACAGGCCTTTCATGACTAACTCACTATATACTTGCACTTTAACTAACATGGAACCAGATACTCGTGTCCAGTAGTGGGGAACAGCGTAACATCAATTTCTGCCATTAGAATGACACAGGCATTTTGTCCATTTTATCTGCAATACTCTTCTTGAGTGCTTTTCTGAATCCAAATCGACTTGTCTTGCCCTGTTTCAGGTTCTCCCAGGTGCTGCCCTCATCCGAGCTTGCATCAGAAGCAGGTCCGTTATTGTCTTCCACATCAGAAGGGCGACCTCCACATTCTTCCGAACTCTCTCTCTCAGTCAAAGGTGCCAACAGCGCTCTTATTTCCTTCTCTGCTTCGTCGTCCTCACTGCCATCATCATCAATGTCACCTTCGCTCTGGCCATCTTCCTCACCACCCTCTTCCTCCTCCTCCTCCTCCTCCTCATCATCCTCACCATCCTCACCATCATCGTCGTCGTCATCCTGATCTCCCTCATCGGCCTTCCAAAAGTCTTCATCCCCTTCTAGAATGGTCCTCTCTGTGTCCGTGATCTTGGCTTCTAGAGCGAGCATCGCAGATCCAAAGAGCCGGCTTCTAACATTGACATCCACATCGTGGTCCAAGAGCACCTTAACAATATCCGTCTGTCGGAAATGCACCGCAAAATGCAAAGTTTCGACAAGAATATCCGCCGGAGGATCAAGTTCAAGCCACTTTTCGACATAACCTTCCATTCCATTCGCCGCGGCCGCCGCAAAGCCACTGCCATAATACCCACCTCGCAAAAAGGGGTCTGCAGAGTACTCGAGAAGCTCATCTACCACGTCATCGTCTTGCAGTATGCATGCTGCCTGTAGGGCAGTTCCGTGCTTTCCAATAACCAGGTTCGGATCTGCGCCCTTCTGGAGAAGATGGGTGGTCACGTCTGTTGTGGTATAAGCGGCCGCAAGCTGGAGGGGAGTGCCTCGATCATGCACCGCATTGATGTCAGCGCCGTGCTCCAGGAGAAGATCGATCATGCCGATAGGCTCATCGACATAAATCGCCGCATGTAGGACACTTCCGTAGTAACCACCTGTCTCAAGAGTATCGGCATCGTGTTGGAGGAGCAGTCGGACACGCTCTATATCATCTGCAACTACCGCGGCCAGAAGAGCAGTGTGATACTTCCCGCCGGTGAGGTTTACATCGGCGTGATTATCCAACAAGAGTTGAACGCAGTCCAAGTCCATGTTGTGGACGGCAGCTTGGAGAGGCGTATACAGTAGGCCGCCTTGCTGGTTGACGTCGACGTGATACTCTAGCAAGATCTCGACGCATTCAAGCGACTTTCCCCCATCGATTGCGAGATATAGCGCGCCTCCCCGGTTGCCAATATGCTGCACATCTAACCCCTGCTCGAGAAGGTAGCGCACTGAATCTGAATCTCCAGTGTAAGCAGCGTTAGTAAGGGCGGTGTCTTGGTCTTCATCCCGGACATGCAACCATGCACCGTGTTGTACGAGAAGCTCCAGGCACGACAAGGGCAACTCCAACGCTGCGTTTGTCAGAGGGGTCTCCCCAGTTGGGCTCTTGACATTGACATCGACATTAGCCTCATGTGAGAGGAGCAGCCGGAGGATATCCTCGTTTCCACCCTCACTAGCCGCAACGATGGCAAACCCGTATTCGCCTCCTTCACAGTTCGGGTCAGCACGATGGTCGAGGAGAAGTCGTACGATTTCAGTATTGCCTTGGGCACAGGCAGCCGTCAGTGGTGTCCCATATTCGCCAGAGACATCAGGATTCACTATAGCCCCGTGGTCGAGAAGGATCTTCACATTTTCGACGGTTCCTTGGTAACATGCAGCTTGAAGAGCCATGCCATAATCCGAGTTCGGATAGACCAGGTTCGGATCTGCGCCTTTGTCCAGTAGCATTTGCAAGACATTCGTTGTTCCGTCGTACGCGGAGGCCTGAAGCGCATTTCCATAACTATTTCTGTCAGCCTATGACATTATCACTCAACTGGGCTTACTTACTCGGGGCCCTCAGAATTGGGATTCACTCCCATATTCAACAAGACGCGGACTGTTCCCTCGTGTTGATAGTCCACTGCTTCATATAACGACTTCTGCAAGACGCCCTGGTCCACCCTGTCTGCTGTCAAGATCTCGACAATCTCGGTATATCCACTGCTTGCAGCTTCATAAAAGGCATCACCGTGCGGGATCATCGGACAGTGTTGTACTAGAACGCGAACCACATCAGGTTCGTCCGCTTCTGCAGCGCTCAGCAGGGCTTTCTCATGAGACTCCTGCCGGTGATCATACTGGAGCAACAACAGGACAATATCGGCGTACCCTTCCTTCGCAGCTATTTCAATCGGCAAGCGGTCTTTAGAGTCTGGTTTATCCCAGTTGCAGCCCTGCCTAAGCAGGTATTCGGCAATCTGCTTCTCCCCGTAAGCGCACGCTATCCACAGTGCGTTGCCACGCTCGTAATCCACATCAGGATTCAGCTCCGCACCATACCGGAGAAGAATCTTCACAACATCGAGCCCGCCGCTCCGTGCAGCGGCATTCAGTGCTGTAGCCTCTGGCCCTCCTAGGAGATTCGAATCCGCTTGTCTCTCTAGCAGCTGCTGCACAATAAGAAGGGACCCTTCATCGCAGGCCATAGAAAGCGGAGAACCGACGTCCTTGCTGGTGACGTTAACGGATGTGCCATGACTGAGTACAAAAGAGGTTATCTCGGGGTTATTTGATAGGACAGCCCCATGCAGAGCCGTTTTCGATTCCTCCGAGCTCCGATAATTGATGTCCGCTCCAGCAGCACACAGCCGCTGGATCATATCCAGATGGCCCCTGCGACACGCCCAGTATAGCGGCTGCAACCCTTGACCATCAGAGGCGTGAATCTCCCCATCGTGTTGATCAGACCTGAGAAGTAGATCTGCTAGAGGCAGATAGCCGAAGTACGCCGCAATATGCAGTGCCGTAGAGTCGGTATCAAACTCGAGGGTATCGCTGGACTGCACCGCGGGCGATGTGAACCTGGCATATGTTCGAGACCACTCTGCGCGTTCTTTAGACCCTAGAAGCCAAAACACATCGGCGACACCCAAGTTATCGACGATGTCTGCTGTTGCGTGTAGTGCGTGCTCTATCCACTCTGTGACAGGATACCGGAGCAAGGCTTTAGTCTCTGCCCCCGGGTTACTAGTATTAGACTCGGTCTCTGATTCCAAGTCGCCATCCTCACTCTCAGCGGCGGAATTATCGTCTTCATCTTCGTCGTCGTCTGCCTCGGCTGCGGTAGCTTCTTCCTCGTCGTCTCCTTCCCTCGCTTCAACACCAGCAAGGACGTAGTCGAAACACCTCAGGGCAATGACACCATGCTGGATCTGCTCGGACCCCATGGAAAGCCAGTCGCTGGCCTTGGACTTCAAAAACTCTCTGACAGATGTGTGGCTGAGCTGCACCTTCGTTTCTGGTCCATCCTTGAACATCTTGGTGAGGGCTCCGCATCGCTCAACGTGCTTTTTCAGCTCTGTTCGGTTCTCCCGGTCTGTCTCTGGAAGACCGGCTAGGATTGCCAGTTCCTGTAGCGTTGGAGGTGTATGCACGAGGAGCAAGCATCGTAGGATCTCCTTGGCGTATTCGACGTCGATATCTACGCCCTGCAGTACCTATATACAGCGTCAATTAATGCACACTGGCCCAGTCACTTAGGGTGAGCACCTACCCGATGGGATACGTGGTCGTACATGGGATAAAGATCCGTAGGCAGCTCTTCCAGGCGACGTCTCACAGAGCCTTGTGGTAGTTCATCATTCTCCAGCTCCAGACATACCAGGTTGACCCAGTCGTAGTTGGACGTCGCCCTCGCTCGAAAGGCTATGAAACTCTTAACAAAGTACTCCAACGCTCTGCTGTAGTTCCTTTCCTCCGCAATCTGTCTGACCTTCTGGGCGACGTACAGCCGCAGATCATCGTCCTGCTTCGTTGAGTTACTGCCGTCGTCCAAGTTAAGCATACTGACGTCCTTTAGAGACCCGTGGATATCGTCCCGCGGCGCACCGAGAAACAGCCATTTAACAAAGGGTCCACTCGGAGCATCTTCATCTTCTGGTAATGGCGGACAAAACGAGGTGATGGCACTCAATAGCTGCCTGCGCGCTTCCAGCTCGATCTGGTCCAGGTTATTGACTACAAAGAAGACTGTACCCAGCGACGGATCACTCAGGGCCTGTCGAAGGCACTTCCATAGATCAGGAAGCGAGCTGAACTCATACTCCACATCCCCCTTCTGTCCCCCACTCTTGGTCGCGATGTCTTCGCCGAAGAAGTGCTGCGCCAGGTCTTTCCGAGCCTTGAGCAGTTGGCCCGCCAGCGACTTGAGTACGCTCAGAGCCTTGCTCTTGTCCTTATCGTGGCCGTCGCAGAAGAAATGTCCCAAGACTGATGAACCGCTTGTGTCGTCACAGCGCTGGCCCAGCTCGTCGACGATTGCCATGGCGGCCATTGTCTTGCCCTTTCCTGCGCTGCCGCAGATCCATAGACTTGCGGACGAGGCCTCATTGCGCCATTGGGCATACTGCTCACTGTCCTGGATCCAGGACGACGGACTAACGCCTTTCACGAGGCCGCTGACCCGGCGGATGGTCTCGAGGTCGCGCCGGGGATTGATGACTTCCAGGCCGTCGAGGATTCTGTCTACACGGACGTCGTTCACGATTTCCTGTTTGAGGGCTGTCTTTATTAATATCAATCCGTGGCCTTGTGTATACGGGGTACGCACCATCGTCCCGCAATCTGATTTTCTTAAATGATTGAATGGTCATGTCCTTCAGAGACCCTGATAACTGGCGGTAGTTATTGTCCTTGGGTCCCTCGAACTTGTTCATCTCGGAGTGTGTACGCGCCCAGGGATGGCGTGGCATCCCATCAAACGTCGACACCTTCTCATCGGCAATGACAACCTGGGAAAATCCTATCAGCGCAAGACAAGCGGGGCTGTCAAAGGGCAGTAGCGTACACCATTTGTCCTCTCCAGCTCAAAGTAACACTCCACATCAATACTCGTGCTGCCTACATCGGTAAGGAACTCATCCCTCAAATCGTCCAGCTCTGTCGACCCTGACTTCAATGTCCCCAGGAGACTGGTGTACTTGGCCTGTCCGAGGACGTTTCCTACTCGCCCGACGAGTTTGGCCCAGGGTTGCGCCTCGGATCCGCGGAATGGGGTGCTTAAGAACACACACGCCGTGATGCAGTCAATCACGCCTTTGAACCTCTCGGACTCGCGCTTTGCAACAGTGACGGCCTGCGTAGTTCAATTATACCGTCAGCATTTGTGTTCTTCAGTGGGTAACTAAACACGGCACGAGGAGACAGACCTTAGAGACAACTAATCCTCCAAGACTATGACCGACGAAGATGATAGGCCTTTTTTTGTTCTTCTATTACAGAAAAGCAGATCATGATCAGTTAAGCCCCTCAGCACGTTCGGTTAACGCAGCCTTGGGAATTTGGTTCACATACAGACTCGCGTCGGTCCACCTTGATGGCTTCCACCAGATCACGGCCAATATTCGACAGACGGATCTCGGTAGCATCAGGCCCAAACCACTGCGATCGATATCCATATACTAGGATTCTGGCTTTTGGAATGGCCTTTGGTAGCATCAGCTCGTCACGCAGCCAGTGCACTCCTTTGCACATCCATGTGTGGGTCATATCGGACCCAAGGCCGGGGACGGCGATGATACTAACATGATTTCTTGTGTTAGGGCTTATTATCCTGGCTAGAGAGAAGGATCATGGGCGTTAACTCACTCGACACATTTTAGATCCGCGTCGTAGTCCTTTGGTGCGTGCAGTTGGTTGAGGCCCTGGGTGATGGACTGGCCATTGTTAGTGGAGTGGGTGACCAGGACCTCAAGTCCTTTGGGCTGTGGTGGTTTCTCACTTGTTTATCGAACTTCGAGTGCTTCCTTTTATTCGCAGCAGGCTCTGGCGGTATGGTCGCCATTGTTGCATGCTAGTTTACCTTACCGGTACTCAACTACGAATACATATATAAATTCAGAAGACGGGTAAACAGCGGCCAGGTCCGACGTATATCTAGCTTAAATATCGTCCTCCGTACCTTTTGATATGTAATCATCTGGGATTGATGAGGCTGAACAAGCTGAAAAGGAGGGGGATGCACATCCCACTAAAACGGAACGAACTATCGGTCACCAGCGTGTTCCACCAGCACAACCCGAATCCAGTGATTGGACAGCCCAGTCGAAAAGGGTAAAAGGAACGAGCCTTAGTTCCACTTGACAGGTTATGGGTGCGCCTGTGACGCGGCCTTGAGCGGCATTCGCGCTACTGCTGCCGCGCGAAAGGCGATCACTTCCATCACATCCGACCAGGCCGTCTTGCCTTCCCCCTCTATGCGGGCGTGATGTGTTTTAATATCCTGAGCCCACCCTTGGTGTGCCCAGCTCGGTCGCAGATCGACTGGTCGCTGTCAAGGGTCGACTAGTCGATAAGCGGCTGCTTGGTAGTCAAGACCCGCAAATATCGGGCCATACTCCCTGCCGACCCCTCGGGTGTAATGTTGATTTTACGTGCACTGTTTCCTGCAAGAGTCACCCAATATCCCGAATATGAAACTCGAAGAGGCTTACCGTACTCGAGGATATTATCATGAGAAGGAACAAGCACCACCCTTTGCAATAGACTTGCTCAGGGGCCCTGCAGCCGAAGTACCCGAAGCGAAACGGGAAGCACTCTTCCCTTCGACATATCGGACGGAACTTGGCGAGGTGCGTCTCGTTAAAAACAACGAGAAAGAATTCCTGGAGGGAGAGTTCTCGGTGCCAAAACTTGACAGCCTATACGACCATCTATGGCTTGCTGGACTTCCAGTGCCGCCACGGCCGCTGCATTACCAGCTGGTACTGCAGCGGGAGATAGTCGTCTGTGAGAAAATAGACGTGCACCTGGTATGGGGAAATGGGAGGATTTACATCAAGCCCATTCCGTGGTTTCTTCTGTCTCCTGCGTTTTGGGAGACTAATCTGCAGTGTGCGGAGGGTTGCGACTGCTCTCGCAGTCAAGCTTATGGTGACAATCACAGTCAGTAGATATCCCTTACCACTAGTAAGAGCCGGAGTGTCTGGAACTAACCCAGTAATAGCACATTGCAAGACAAAGACGCAAAGGACCATCGCCCTCGGCTTCCTCTTCACATACACAGCCCTCATCTCATCACAACACGACTTTCACCTCGCCCAAGAAGCCCGTCTCATCCCATCCGAGCGCTCAGGCACCAGTGTCAACTGGACGAACTGGCAAACCTTGGTCGAACAGATTCTAACCTCGTCCTCGACCTCCATCTACGAAAGCATCCACCGCCGCTTCCACTACGGCGAACTCCGCGCAAACCGCCTAAACGCAGTCTCCCTACTAACCAGGCAGACGTACTTCCTCAACCAATGGCCTGGTTACAACAGCTTCATTCGGGACCAGCTAGGCTGGCTCGCCGCAACGACCATCTACATTGCACTGGCGTTGTCTGCGATGCAGGTAGGCCTGGCAACGGAGAGGCTCGAGAAGGACAGGGCGTACATGGCCGCGGCGTACGGGTTCAGCGTCTTTGCAATTATAGGACCCATTGTTGGCGGTGTTCTTATTGTTTGTGTTATTCTGGTGGTTGGGGTGGTTAATTGGAGGTTTCAGCGATATAGGGCCAAGCAGCGGTTTAGGGTTATTATGGGGAGTGTTGTTGAACCCCGTCTTCGAGCGAGTGCAGCGAGACAAGGGCTTGAATATCGTATTCCCACCGGAGGGGCATGACTACCCACGAAACCATACGATTCAGAGGCTAGTACTTGATGCCTGGATATTCGAATCTCTTACGGTAGAATACTATTAAAGTATATACTCTTAAAAATCTAGAACTCTAAACTAATAAGTGTCAGTATTGCCTACGGCCTAGTATTATATCTATGTAGCTGACTTGTCAGTCACAAGTTATTGTATACTATTTCTCGTGTAGTAGAATGCCAGTTATATATTATAAATAATAATACGCAGGATAAGTGCAAGTAGCTTGTAGCTATCAGCTTGTGGAGCTACTACATAAATTATATAACTTAAGGTGAGTAGAAAGCAGCTCCACTAATATGGCAGAGTAAAGTAACGCATGTTGCTCCGCCTGCTTCTGTTGAGTGTAAGTCTCCAAATTTAACGGCCCACCGCACTTTTTGGTTTCCTACACTTTCGGATTTAAGATTGTCAGCAATGGAAAGTGGTCATAAAAATTACCGGAATTAAGAGATTTCGAAATCATCAAGTCACCGCAGCTGGATTGCTAGCCTGGACATGTATTTGCGAGTAACTAATGTATTATGTCCCAGCAGCTGCCCAGGCACCCTGACAGGGATCTACTCAGCGTATTACCAGTCAAGAATGAAATAAGAGCCGCGAACTTATATCTACGTACATGGGACAGGAATAAATACCAATATATTTCTCATACCACTATTGTAATAAAAAAAAAACAGTCACGTTTTAGTTACATTAGAACCTCACTGCTTGTTCCCGTACTCCTCGTCAGTCACTGCATCGTGCCACGTTGTGTTTCCCAAGCCGACAACCAGGTGCGTCAAGATAGAGCCATCATCAGCTCCATGCCAATGCGTCGTACCCGCCGGTGCCCAGATAACGTCTCCAGTCTTGATGCGGCGGGGTTGACTCCCCTTATCGCAAATCCAGCCGGCGCCGGCCACCACCTTCAGGAACTGGCCTTGCCCGTGGGTGTGCCAGTGTGTCCGGGCGCATGGAGTGAAGGTAACATTGGCGATGGCAGATTGGTCGTCCTTGTGTATCAGGTCCACATAAACATTGCCGGTGAATGTGGCGCTGGGTTGAGAGGTAGAATTGCCTCCTTTGGAGGAGCCTTGAATAATGGTTGATTCTGGCATTGTGGAAAGTAGCGTGCTTTGATATGGGTTGACTGTTCAGTTTGTAAATCACTAGGAATATAGTCGAAGAGACTATAAAATGAGCCAGAGTATTTCAGATCGAAGAATGGTAACATACTTTTTGAGCCTCGAGACAGTCTAGTCAGAACGCTTCTGATATTGGGCCGTTGCGGTAGAGAAATAGATCCGTCAGTTTTGTCCCTTGAAACAGCGGTAATTGTCTCCTTGATAAATGGACGAGTTGGTCGGTAATCGGCTCATTTTGGGGTTTAGCGGACTTTACGGCATATTGAACGTGCCATTACTCCAAGGTGACAACATATGCCGAAGCTTACAGACCTAGGTATGCATCAGGCTTATGCTCCACTCTGGACGCTGGAATCAGGGACTAGGGCTGGCGCTAATGCAAGTGTATTAGGCGCTAAGGAAGAAACCGGTGTGCATATATGGATCCCTCAACCCTGGAATCCAACAGGAGAAGATTGCCATCTACCCTGGCCCAACAGAAAGGTCAGTTCTACACACCATGTACCACGCATACAAGTATCGCATGGAAATGGGCAAGGACGATGCCGCAGGGCAGGGGCTGGATTCGAAGGGATTTTTTTTATATAATGAGATTGCAGAGGGAGATGGAGATTGAACACCTTGCCGGGGTGTTTTGTTGAAAGACAGTATATTTAGGCACTGCATGCAGCAATTAGAATTATTGGCCATGTTACTATTCCAAGACTAGTAGGCCTTACAATGTACCATGAAGCTCCTCCACCTGCGTGACATCTTCAATAAACACACCACCATACTCTCTCATCAGCTGTATCCTCTCCTCCATATTGATTGCTAAACGCATCCTCCCAAAATCCCTTGGCAGCTGTTCAGCACTCGCAAACCTCAACACCCATACACCCACTCCATCCGCCGGCCAACCAAACACGAGCACCTGTTCTTCTTCCTCTGTGGCCTCCCTCATGCCAATCTGCACCTCAACCCAATCCTCCCTACTTGGCCACCACTTTGCACCAGTCCGTCGCAGGAGATTACAGAACCTGTCTTCTTCATCGGCACTGGGTGAGCGCTGCGACACATGAGAGCGCGGGAGCGAGAGGAAAAGCATGTCAACAAGGTCGGCGTCTTTCCTGAGAACCCCGCCAGTGGAGGGGTAACCGTAGACAGCACACCCACCTGTGCTGAAGACGGTCCGTTCAGTCGTTGATAGAGGGGGGTTTGTGGGGCATGATACGACGTCCTGTCGGTCATCTATGACTGCTCGTCCGCCAAAAATAGGCAGACGGTCCACGTTGATGGGGAGGAAGCGGCCAATGGTTTGTTCGCAGAGACTGGATAGAAGGTTGAGCATGATACTAAACCTCATATTTCAACCAGGCACCAACGTTGGGTTTCACGGTCGGGAAGATGGAGATTGTCAACGGATGAAAAGGCTTGGAAGCCATTTGAGGCAAAGAGAAGACGTGAGGGGAAGACCAGGTAACAATAATAAAGACAGGCAGCTGCAAACTTGAGAACGGTGCCTGATTTTAATATGCGGACTGGCCATGAAGAAATTGGGAGAAGCCTTCAACTGATTGGGCAGGAACCTTGATATTAATACAGTCACATAAGATGACCCACCGCAGGTATACCATGACCTTTGCAGAAATAGCTTGGAAGTATCCCAAGCCCCATTGTCAGTATCTTGACATGGGTTATCGCGGCAAGTAGCTGTAGGCATGCTAATGACTTGTCACCGAGCAGAAAATTGATGGCATGTAACGATTTTACATATAAGCAGCAGGCGAGCACTTAGTCCACTGTAAGGAGTCGTCGGAAACAATCTCCTCTGATCCCGACATTCTACGTTTGTAGTTTCCCAGGATCAGAAACGAATGTTACAAAACATACCAGTCAACCTCACAAACCGTCCTAAATGGCAGTGCTATCTTAGTATGATCGTCCCGACCAGCCCAGTCATGATCGAATGTTCCAGCCTTGACAAATGAGTCGCTATCTTTTACCCGATGCAGAATAATGCCAGCCATTCGCTGGTAGTGAAACACAGTACATATGGCATGGGCTTCGCCACTGAACTTGCATATCCACTCCTGCAGCGGGAATTCGCGGGCCACAGTGTGCCTCGAGGTGGTATCATCTGGATCATTGCTCTCCATCCAACACTTCGCCTGGAAGGGTGTCTTGAGCACCATTGTATTAGATGCAATGACCGCTACCCTGGGCAGGAAGACGCTCCCGTCGAGCTGAACCCGCCAGCGGCGTACAGTCGGGTCATGAAAATCGCCAACATGATCCTTATGGGGATGCACATAGCACTCGAGAAGGCCGGCAGGCATAGGCATGAATGGGAGCATTGTGCCCCTGAGTGGGTAGCCGGGTGCTGGTTCTGCCGTATGCTCATCCATAACTAAAGTGGCGACCGTGTTGGAGCAGGAGAAGAATGGTGCGCCTAGGAGTTTGTGGACTTCCTGGACAAATTCAAGTGGGTAGAGACCGAGAACTAGACTATCAGCGTCCTCCGGCGATTGGAACTGTCGAAGAGTCTGCCCACGGAACCAGCTGGTTGCCCCCAGCGCTGACATGACTGCTGGCGCCCTGGGGCTTGTGGATTTGCGATGCGCGCCTAATATGAGACAGTCAAATCGAGTGTTTCTGGCAAGGAGGTGCATTTGGTGATCTTCATATCCTGATATCAGCGTCGCCACCCCAGTTGGGGCGTCTCGGATGTCGGATAGCTCGTTAAGGAGTGTTATGAGGCTGTCGAAGGTGATGACCAGGTCGTTGCCAACTGTTAGCGGCCTCCACTGCTTATCCAACATGATCATATCGGGGCGAATAATGATTTCCTGAAGGGTCCATAACGAGGTAAACCATGCAGGCGCCATCGTCCTCTGTGCGACCTCTTCCACAGGCTCAGTCCTGTGCATGAGGTCACAACGGGACGATTCTGATCGCGTGGCAGTCTCAAGCGCATCGTATGCCTCGCAGAGACCTTGATATAGAACCGAACTGTCTTCGTAGGAACGCATTAAGAATCTCAGCCCCAGCCAAGCAACAGCCTCCGCGGTATTGTCCCAACTGGCAACGTCGTTCATCCATATGGCGGCGGTGCTTGAGTTCCTGAAAATAGCTAGCTGCCTTGGTAATTCAGCCTTACAAATCCGTGCTTGCCAGTCAACAGACATCTCTTGGGGTATGCAGAAGAGATCAAACCACAGATATGGCTCTGCAAAGCCGGCATCCATGATCAGCTCAGGAAGCTGCTTAACATCGTAACTAGTCAACTTGGGAACCTGCCATGGAACGCCGCGCACACTTTCCGTGGCACACCCTTCCCTCAGTCGTCCCCACGTGTGGCTTATTATAGCGTATCGAATATCCGGTCCGCGAAGGCCTGCAGTCTCCACTGTACGACGCAGCTTGATATCCCATAGATAATAGGGCAGGCCGACAGCTTCGTCGGAGCTCAACCAGTAACAAGGATTCAGGATGCTGGGAACCGGCCGGGGAAAGTCTTTTACCTTGAGGTTTGTCGGACGCGAAAGCGACGGGCCTGCCTTGCTGGCATTGGTGAATGAACTGACTTGTATCAGCGCGCGAAGCCCAATCCGTTCCAACGCTGCTCTGCCACTTGCAAAGTCCCGAACAGTGGCGATGCCTAAGTCTAGGTCCTGCCATTGTGCGAAGGGGTCGAGTTCGACATAGTAAAGGTTGAACATCGTTTTGTGATATGAGGCCCCCATCGATTCAAGCATGTCTGCTTTGCTCCTTTCGAGACTTTGTACACATTGCTCGCCGTTACAGCTCTCCTTATCGTAGGACAGTTGTCGCATTCTTCCCGCATCATTCAAATAGGGCAAGTCCCTCTCGAAGCATAGATCCTTCAGTTCCTTAAAGTGGACGCAAAATGTCTCTCTGTCGGATGCACTGAGGAGGGCCAATAGGAACTGATGTAGTTTGATCGCAGGCAGTGCAGTGTCGTACGGTCGTCCACTCCACCATTCTTCCAGCAGATCGAGAACAGGTGCCTGTGTTCGATCGAGTGCCTCTACCACTGCCGGAACCCGATGAGGTGATTCTCTTGACCCGAAGCGCAGTAGATAGAGAAAACTTCGGAGCTTGTGCCACTGAGTGTGCTCTTCAGATGACGGCGGCTCCACAAATGGCGCAACTACGACACGGAGAGGCTGAGGCGGTGCTTGGGTGACCCAAGAGGTGTCAGAATCCGAATCTGAATCCGAGAGCGATGCGGGTGAGCTGGGGGCTCTTTCTGCGTCATGGCCGATGTGGTCTTTGTCTTCACCATCGCTGCCCAGCACCGCGGCCCCGGTGTCACTCGTTCGAGGGCGTGTAAGAGGGCCTGATATGGCTCAGAGCCGTCCATCTCCTTATTAACAGACCTTTGGGTGATGTTGTTTGAGTATCCATTTTAGCGCCGCCCAACTGCTACCTGACCATGTTACGCTTGATCTTCAGCCGCACACGAGTAGGCGCCCGACCCCGCGTAAGCGCAGTGTTGTCATGGACCAAAAGCAAGACGTAAAAGAGGAAATTTACATTGTGCTATTATCTAGGCAACGCTTGCTTGGTTGTATATTGACCGTAAATCTGTCAATGTACACGCGACCACAGGGTGCGGAAAATAAGCTTGCAGTTCACCTATCTGTACTTAGGCCATAGACAAAATGTGGTTAGGAGTGAGACAAGTGCCGGCTGCTGCTTTATGGGAGATGTAAACTAAATCCTGGGTAAGTGCAGATGAGAAGCTTAAAATATGGAGTGGCAGTCCGGGGCTTATTTCGTCGTAGTCCGTGGCCGTAACCCTAAATCATGTCAAGCACGATCTCGTCTTCAACTCTTCGTGTTCTCACCACCACCTAATCAAGGGATGACCCGACATTCTTGCCGAACAATCCGTATCCTTTATCGGGCCAGCGAGGCTGCAGCGTCCATACGGCGAGCCCAGCCCCCGCGGTGAAGCGTGAGACTGCACAGCCACGGGCGATATCCCTAGCAAAGAGCCTCTTCCCCTGCTTCTCCTGATACTAAACTGCTGTTTTTGTCAATGAATTGGTTGCTTGCAATCCATCATGAGGTCCCTGGACGACTACTCAGTTGGATGGATTTGCGCCGTTCCTTTGGAGATGGCTGCAGCAAGTCTCGTTTTGGGCAATCAGGATCAACTCCGCAACAGGATGACTTATTGGTGCCTCCTCCAATACCACCGCGATCGCTTGAATGCCAAGTGGAATTCAAGCAGCATGACGCTCGAGTCAATTCCACGGCAGCGAGGGTCGGTGCTCAATTTCACTTGGTTCTGCATGAGAGGTCAGGCCAACTTCCGTCCCACTGAAGGAAATGATTGGTCCCATTACAACCCCCGGAAAGGATGACCCAAAAGGAGGGGAAACATCTCCACAGCCATCTCGTATCGAGGCGTCTACAGTACGTGACCTTTAAGATCTCCAGCATACATGAAACGGTAACATTGCCAATTCTAGCGGGCAAGGCATGGCAGTTACCGGAGGGTGCCCTTTTACCGACCATGTGCCTCGGTTTCGTCTTGTCCGGGGTATATCTATAACTTGACAAGTTTCCCGAGATTTTGACACGGACTGCAACCGCAGGCTTGATTTCTCGTAAGGAGCGGCGCTACTTGTTCAAAGCAATGAAACTATCCATTCTGAAATACTCTGTGTGGCTGGCGCGGCTTGTGCCTTCCACCTATTCGACGACTTTGGGCGAGGCGGGACCTAGTGTGGACGAAGCCACCGAGTTTTCCTTGATTGTAAGCTGAATCTGTTCCTATATTCTCCCTACGAAAGTCACGAAGCAGAACTGACTTTTATCCTAGTACGGTTATCCCCTTCTAGCCTACGCACAGTTCGCCCTTCCTCTATTATCAGGGAAGTATGGCGCCAACACTCTCGACCACGGGCGAGGGCTAGCCACCGCTGCGTTCCAGAGCGTCGTACGTCCCAACGTCGACACTCTTTATTCTATGGCCGTTTTAGATCTTTCTGCAAAAGATCTGGTTATTGAAGTTCCCCCGATGGGGGATCGCTATTGGGTGTTCCCCTTCTATGACCTGTAAGCCAGACCTGGCCACACGCTGCGTGCACAACAAATTAAGGAAGGAGAGAAACGAAAATAGACTAACGAATCCAGCTACGGTAACAACTATGCCAATATAGGCAGCGTCAGCAACAACAGTCCAGGCAAATACCGCATCAGCTATGCCAACGACATTGGACAAGAACCGGGGATTCAGTTGTGCGAAGAGAAAGCTCAACGCTGTGGAAACCAGGACCGCGACTGCGACGGACTTCGGGGGTATATCAACTCCCCTACACCTTATGGTGCCCTTGCTGGCCGGTTCCTTGTGAAAAACAACGACAGTGACCTGCAAGCTATTCATTCCCTTCAGAACCAGACGTCTTTGTATTCGGTTCTTGCGGACCGAAGGCACCCGACTCCTGAGCTGACCGTTGCCTTGGTGAATGATTCGCTGTCGAGCGATGTCCCAACGAGAATTATGCAGATGGCTGCTCGATTCACACCCTTTAATCCTTCGCGCAATATCTCTGATCAGCCGCGTGTAGAATGCATGCTGCGCAAAGCTGGTATTCACGACGGCCGGTTTACACCGACCGGAATTAACCTGACTGCGATAGCTGAAAGATCCCAGCAGGATGTGCTTCGCCACGCCTCCAGTCCGCCAATGGTAGTCGATCTCAAAAATAATTGGTATGGTATATCGCCGCCTGCACAAGGAGACTATGGCACAGACTACAAGGAGCGGTATTATATTGCCTACTATGGATATCTAGCGCTGGTATCTTCACAGGCTGTCTATCCAACTTACCGCGATCCGACGAACGAAGGTAGTGCCACTCTCTTTCTGACTTCGAAAGAGGCGTACACAATTACATTCAGTAGTAAGCCTCCGTTGGCACAGGATGGATTTTGGAGCATCACTGCGTACGATGCAGAGCAGTATCTGATTCCCAATCCACTTAATCGATATGCTTTAGGGGACCGCTCCGACCTTAGCTCACAGTGTAGCACTGGCCCAGAAAACGCCAGTTTCCAGATCCTGGTGCAGCCCGCAGATGCTGAACCTCCTCAGAATTGGACATCAAAGTAAGTTGGCCTGTCCTGCTTGGTACATGAATCGTAGGCCAACCGTAATCCTATAGCTGGCTTCCTGCTCCTGCTGGAGGAGGGAGATTTTCTATTACCTGTGAGTATCTATCCCCGTTGTGCGCGATTGCTCTAATGTGGAGTTCTTCGAAGTTCGCCTCTACGCTGTTAACTCATCCTTGACCAATGGCGAGTGGGCATACCCGGTGGTGCAGAAGGTCGAGGCCATTACGGCGGCATAATCCGACAGAGTCAATATGCAGCACAAGTTAGGTTACTGTATAAGCACAATACCAGTTCATGCATCAGCAACTACCAGCGTTGCTCTGG
Organism: Aspergillus sp. MA 6041; assembly: GCA_025768905.1. Lineage (NCBI taxonomy): Eukaryota > Fungi > Ascomycota > Eurotiomycetes > Eurotiales > Aspergillaceae > Aspergillus > Aspergillus sp. MA 6041. The sequence goes on along the minus strand of JAMFNV010000014.1, from coordinate 864,095 downwards.
CACCATAAACTAGCTTCCCTCGCGCACCAAGTACCTCTTTTCTAAACTCCCGCAATATTGGCTTCCTATCACTATCTACTCCAGCGGAGGCGCAACTAGCTAGATCTTGTTATTATAAAGCTTGGGAATCTCGAGCCCAACAGGGCCCCGGAAAGTAAAAGGAATCACTCGAAACCACAGACCTCAGTTTAATTCCCATATCAAAGTTCCGTGTGGAGACACCGTGTTGTGACAACCCCGCTGCATGCACCACGACTGGCTTATCCCGGGCCCATCCGACAGTGTCCCAACAGAAGATGAACAGCACTGCAGTGCCTTGCGCGAGCTGTCAGCATGATCATAGCTCTCTAGCTGATAGTAGCGGACTCCATGCCTAAGCAGAAAATACTCACACGAGGCAATGCCTTGCAGATAGCAAAGCATTATGCACTGTCAGAAAGACTTAAAAAAGAGGCCATGAATTCTGGTCTTTCAGGGAACAATATGTATCAGACTTTGGTAAACCTACATTGAGTCATCCACGGAATTTTCATTCATGATGGGCTACAGATTAACTACCGTACCGGTGGACCACAATTATAATACTGGTAAGACACCAGTTCTAACCGACAAGAAACCAACTCCCAATCATCTGCCATAACCTTAATAGAGCGACCGCGCAAATAACCTCCCGGACAGGAGACTTAAAATGCTTCAGAAATGCCTCTGTACCTGTTGCCTTCGCGCATAACGTCTATACTTCTCGGCCGTCTTCACCCTGGCCCGCTTGCCGAAGAAGATCAATAAAACCGGAAGAATAGCTAAAGATAGCGCAATCATCCCAATCAGGATGAATGTGTTCCGGATTCCCATTCCACCAATCCAGTCTGTGAAGGCGAAGCGGATGATTGCCGCGAAGCCGTTGCGGATGAAGACCACCGCTACTAGGGCGTCGGCGAGGATCTGTAGAAAGTTGTTGGCGCTTGTACTTTTCACATGTTTTTCTAGGTATGCAAGGGGATTATGGGGCTGCATGATATGCGATGCGATGGGTAGAAGGACTGTGCTCACCTCTGGATAACTGTCAGATAGGTACGTCAAGGCGACGTCGGCGGTAGTGATGAAGCCGAAACCGAAAAGGCCTTGGGCAAAGGCTAAGATGGCCCAGTGGAGGCCCTTGATTGGAGTGTCAGTGACCGATTTCAAATATATATATATAGAGGGTCATGGGAAAGTTTACATCCCCGAGACCGATTCCATACAGCAACATAGCAGCACAGTTGATAAGAGCAGCTGGGACGCTCATCCAGAGACGCATCTCAGGCTCGAAGACGCCGTTGTTTCGCTTCGCAAGACGGATAATTATCCAGTCGATCAATGGTGCCATGCTCAATGTGGCCAAGAGAGCCCCGATGAATCCTCCTAGATGGAAGAGGCCGATCGCAGAAGGACTGAAGTCGTAAGGTGGATAGATGAGGAAGTATGCGCCGGCCGAGGCGGACGCGGAGAAGAATGCGAGCATGATTCCGTATGTGGCTGCCGTGAAGGCCACAGCTGGGAAAAGGAGGAGGACAATCAAGGGCTGATAGAAGTGTTGAAAGATTGGACCCGGTGTTCTCGTAACCAAGGCCAAACGTTGGCGGATGGATTTCCGGCTTGGTCTGCCTGGCTCAGCTGTATTCTTGTTGTCTTTTGCGTCGGTGCTGTGAATTGTGGCTAACTCTTGTCCAGGTGAGGTCGTCGAGCCATCCAGGCTTGGGCAGTACTTGGATTCTTCGAAGAAGAACAGCACGAGAAGGAGATTCGCACCCAGGAATATGGCCACGATCCACCACATCCACCTCCACCCGAGATCAACGACAATATATCCGCCAGCTATAGGACCCCCTGTCGTCCCAATACTCTGCATGAGGACGAAAACACCGTTGAGCCGGCCACGTTGATGAACGAAAAACAAGTCCACGATGGTAATCATTACAATAGCCTCGCTGATCGAGCCAGCCAGGCCAGCGAGCAGACTTACACCGATCAACTCTCCAGCCTTGTGGAAGTTGGCCCACCAAGCGGCACAGGCGAACTGGACAGTTGCGCTGAGCAAATATATTGGACGCCGACCGAATTTGTGCACGCAGGGGAGGAAGAAGAGACAGCCTAACGCGAGGCCGATAAAATTGCTGCCGCTGGCCATGTTGAATGTCGCATAGGTTAGGCCGAGCTCCGCTATGTATCCCCTATACGCTAGGCTGTTGATGTCGACCAGCACGAAGGTGAAGCAGACGTAGCTGCAAGTGAGGGCAAAGTTGACTGCCTTGCGGAGAGGGGACCAGTTCTTGCCAGCGTTAGGTCCGGATGCTGTACCATAAGGTGCAGAATATCTGGGAATTCATACCAATGGGTCATCGGGGTCGTCTGAGGGCGTGGGGTTCAGAATTAGTTCTGTAACAGAGGCCCGTCCTTCCAAAGGTATAAGCATAAGAGGGCGGATGGCAATAACGATGGCTCCGAGAAGAGTTGAACTTACGATCTTCAAGCAAGACAGTTCCTGGTGGGAACGTGCGTGATGAGGTAGAGTCCCGGCTTTGGATATCCATTGTGGGTAAAGGTGAAGCGGATGTTGTAAGAACAAGGCCGTAGATCTGAATCTTATGCACTTATCGCCTTCATGTAGAAGCCAGACTTGTTTTAAATAATTACGAATCCGTTCGTTCCCCATCCTTGGCCGGTGCGTATGCTTTAAGCAGGGTGGAAATTCGAGGAGCAATCTAATTTACACGTAAGAACGTCTCTACACCCCCGCCGCAGAGATAAATACCCAATCAATGCCGGTTGAAAGGCGGAGAAATTTTAGAATAAACTCCAGAAACTACACGATACCAGATGGTACGAGTTTAATACGTACTGCAGCTTGGTAGTAAGTGGCGTCTGAGGAGGTACTGGTATGGACTAATGGAAGCTCGTCAGTACGCTCGTCATTATCTCTACTAGAGAGGAATGCTAATTTCTGGATCCTCTTCAAACAGTTGAAAAAGATATCTGGTTCTTCTCTGGTCTCTTCCGGCCCACACGCGCCACAAGAGCAGACGGAGGTTGGCGATAAAGGGATAAAAGTTCGACCCAAGGATTCGGGAGACGAGCAACAGTATTCTCTGCTTCCCCATCATGTCATGCATTTCTGCCCCTGCTACCAAGAGTATGAGCGTCATATTGGGTGGATATCGGCCCGCTACAGTCAGACAGTACTCCATCTCGTCGACGATTAACCTTGCAAGATCTTCGGCCTCGGCGTTTCTTTCTCCAAACGGATATCTCAGCCTATGTAGAAAGAGTAGAGCGCCTGTACGGTGGAGACTGGCTTGGGTGATAAGAAGGAACATCTCCGCTCCCGACAAGCGCTCGCGAACGGTTTGTGACACAGTTGGCGCCCACGCGTTGAGTTCCTCTTTCAGCTCATCGAATGAGCTCGGCAGGATGCTGTGCCCATCACAAGCTCTAATGGATGCACCTAATAGACAAACCCGGTAAAGGAGTGGCAGTAGCGGACCACATAGACCCGCTTGCTGGTCAACCCAACATGGATCCTTTACTCTGTATTCAATGACCGGCACCTGCGCTCGCAAGAGAGACTGTGTCGTGTCGAGAAAGACAAGATACGCAAGCCCCATAGTACCTGATTCGCTCAGTTGCTCGGAGTAGTAGGATGATCGAATCAGTGATAGCGTGAATCGGCAAATACTGCTCGCCGATCTGCCTGATATCAAACGATGAAACGTCACCAGGCTCATTCCGAGGGAGAGAAAAATGCCTACGTGCTCGGGCCGGCTGATGCGTGCATCGCGGAGTGTTTGAAGAGCCGACGCACAGCTCGACCAGTCTGCGTCGCTGCAGGGTGTTTTATTATTGGCGTTGCAGCGCAGGAAGACTCGAGTAACCGCGTCGTATGGCCCCAGAAGTAGTGCGGGGGCTTCTGCGACGCGGGACCTGATTATGCGATACATCTCCATGCTCAGCCGTGGTCCGAGTGAAAAGAAGCTGCAGATCCTGGAGGCAGTGCATGCTGGAACCGGCGCAAACAAGGTCTCATGGCGCAGTATCGTTGGCAGAGCTAGTTCTTGGGCGGACTGGTCGGCTTGATGGATAAGCGCTTGGCTTTCTACCGGGTAGGATAGAAAATGCGGAGTATTGATAGACGATGATAGCAATCCAGGTTCGCCCGAGGATTCAAGAGGATCAGGGGTGAGAGTCCTAGGCTTGGGCCCTCGCTTACCCCTCGGCCGGGCAAAGGTGCATAACTTGTGGAGACGGTAGCAGCGATAGCACTTAGCCGCGGGGCCCGATAGACACCGAACTTTGAGGGAATAGCATCTGTCGCAGGCATGAGACGGCGCCATTGGGCTCTAGTTCAACGAGGGCGTGTTGCATAGGGTGTGGACGCAGAGTTTGGTGCAGTTGATAAAAGCGACGCGGAGGGAACCACCTACTAGTTACTAGTCACGAAGTCACGAAGTCAGTCGTACCGGTAAACGACATGGAAAAGAGACGAATTAGAAGCAGTAGCGAGGCGGCGAAACTTCTCGGGATGTTAGCGCCATTTCACCTTGCCCAATGTTTAGGTCGCTGACCCCAACCCCTCGCCTGCCTGCCATGAACCGACGCATCTACCATCCCACTCTCCATGTAGAATAACTACCTGTCAGTCCCGCTATAAGTAGACTCTGGCTGCGCGCACTGGCAGCAGTTTCAAGCCCTATTCATTCTTTCACATTAGGGTCACTTAGGGGTGTATATATTCTTTCAGATATCGATCCGATATATTCACCCGATCTCAATCGCCATGACTACCAGCCAGGCCTCATGGGAAGAACGGGTCTTCAGGAAGCAAAGAGAGTGCTTCAACAAAATCCCACTAGAATGGAGAGTCCCGGACGGCCTGCTGTCTACGTTCAAAAAGCCCATGTCCGAATATAAGCACGATTTCATCCGAGCAAATCTCATTCGCAGATCCGGCATCTTGACAGCTCGAGAACTCAAGATTACAGAGAACTATACAGTCCGTGATCTTACCACCAAGTTGGCAAAGGGCACCTTGACGTCCGCAGAAGTCACTCTGGCGTATTGCAAAAGAGCGGCAGTTGCGCAGCAGCTGGTATGCTATGTTTGATTGAGATTTCGACCTGGAGCCCGGTAGGACTAGTGTATGCTGACACTGTGCAACAAAACAGGTTGGATGTCTAACAGAGACCATGTTTCCCGAAGCCCTAGAGCGAGCTCAGTATTTGGACTCCTTACGTGCGCAGGGGAATCTGGCTGGGCCACTGCATGGCCTTCCTGTTAGTATTAAGGACAACTTCCATTATAAAGGGACAGAAGCGACAATCGGAATGGTGGCGTTTATGGATGAGGCCTCGAAGGAGACCTCGCCATTAGTCGATATCCTTCTAAGACTTGGAGCGGTGATCTATGTCAAGACAAACGTGCCTCAGACGATGATGGTACGCCACCTTCCATGCTGCAATGTCTCTGGTTACTGATGAGCATCGTTAGACCAGTGAAGCCCAGAACAATGTCTTCGGCCGTACGCTGAACCCCTGGAATACAGCCATCAACCCGGGAGGCTCAAGCGGTGGCGAGGGCGCCCTAATCGCACTGCGAGGGTCACCCTTGGGCGTTGGCACTGATATCGGCGGTACGAGCATCACCCATGTCCATACGATGACTCAAAACTGAAAGCAGCCATTGACTACAAATTCACAGGCTCGATACGTATCCCTGCCCTCTGCTGTGGTACCTACGGCTTCCGCCCGAGCGCCTCACGCGTTCCCAACGGCAAAATGCGGGCTTGCAACACCCCCGGGATGCGCTTCATACTCTCCGTTGCAGGCCCTCTTTGCCTGGATCTGGAGGGGATACAACTTTTTTTCGAGACGCTCTTTGCCGCACAGCCCGCCCTCTATGATTCCACTGTTCTCGATATTCCCTGGAGGAAGCTGGACGCCCTCCCTCTGAAGAAAAAATTAAGGATAGGCGTCATCCCTGAGCACCCTGCATTCCCCCTCCACCCTCCGGTGCGCCGCACACTAACATCAGCAATCACCCTTCTCAAAGCAGCAGGCCACGATCTGATCCCCCTCTCAACAGCGGAAACCCTGATCATGGAGCTCAACGAAGTCGCCATGCACCTCTTCGGCCTCGACCAAGCAGCCATTTCGCACGTCGTCGCCGCAAACGAGCCTGTCGCCCCCGCAATTCTGCATATAGGCACACAGGTTGAGCGTCTGCGATCATTCCACAAGTCAACTATCTCCCCTGATCCCAGTGGCCTGGCTGATAGTATGGAGAAATTTACGATCTTGAATGCCCGCCGTGCTGAACTTCGCGACAAATATAGGACGTTGTGGCGCAAGTACGGCCTTGATGTTTGTATTGCGCCGCCGGCGCAGAGTACGGCGGTGAGGCATGATGGATTTGGCTTGGCGCCGTACACGATATTCTTGAATTGTTTGGATGTATGGGTCCCCCTCGACTGTTACTCTATTTCATGTTTCTTGCTTAGCTGTGCAGATGGTGGGTGGCTAATCTATGTTGGGCAGTACCCGTCTGTTGTTATTCCTTATGGGAAGGTGGATGAGGTTGATAAGGGGCGGAAATTTGAGCTTCGACATAATCAAGTAGGGCCGGAGTGTGAGTGTTCTCAACCCCTTTCTGGATGGTTTCAGGAGTACTAAGTCTTTTGCAGATGACTATGATTTACTCAAAGGTGCGCCGTGTGCGGTCCAATTGTTTACAACCACTCTCCGCGATGAGGAGTGCTTGCAAATTGCAAAGATGGTGAACGATTGTTTGAATGGGGAAAGGCAAGTGCATACATGCTTTCTGAGAGGCCGATATAACTGACAAGGACCGAGTAGATCGTTATTTCTGCCTCATACCGGGTTGGCTGAGGACCAGGTCAATAGTATGGACAATGGTCCCGATAGCAAGCTCTAGGAGGAGCGAATCGTAGATTCAGGAACAAGTTCTAACATCAACACTATATGTTTTCCTACCTACTGCCGGGCCAGTACGCTAGCTCATTAATTGAGATTCAACTTATTCTGCATCTTAAGTTAATAGAGTGCTAGAAGTGGTCGACAAAACTTCAAGGTGGCGTCAGGCTAAAACGTTGCCGATTAGAAAGTCTACTCAGGCGCCAACAAGCCATTGAAGATGCTCTGCTAATTGCATCTTTCAGCTGCAGCCTTGCTAATGCAAGGCGAGTCCTTACAGTCCCCAGTTGAGATTCTCAGTCTGTGAACGTGACTGTCTGACAGCCGCTCCTAGTACTTGTATTTGACAAGCTGGACTAGTTGGAGCATCAATACTCAAACCCGTCTGAACCCAAACAGGCCGTCAACCCGCTCTGTTAAGAGGCATCCAAGTAGGTTCCCCTAGTACCACTAGGCTTAATAAAATTTCTCTCCTAATATACTATTATTAGACTCAAGAATGGAAAAATCAGGATGCACCCCTGTTAGCGCTGACTGGTGCAAGGCATCCTGAATACGTTGAGTGGAACCACTAAAAGCAGTTGCCCCATCCCATCATTCCAGCAGTATGCGGACAGAGCTAGTCTTGGTAACCACGCTTGTAATCAGCGTGTCCATGCCAAGGTGGCGCTTGTAGTCTGACAGCAGCCAGCTGAGGCGGGGTCGACCACGATGGCAACTCCAACCTTCTTTCTTTTTCAAACGGCGATATAAAACCACAATGGCGGAGCATTTATTCTTTCCTGACGAGGCCCCAAAGCCCCTCTCGATTTGCTACCACGGCCCACTCTACGATGGAGGCGACTGGGACACATACCCCACGCGGCAAGGTTGGGAGTCAGAACCAGGGACACAAAAGTTCCGTTCAGGCACCATTCCGCAGGGCTACCACGCCGTGATATCGTGCTGGCTCTACTTTGGCATGCTTCATTATGTCTTCGGCGACGAACTAGATCAGGCTGATTTTCTCCTCACGGAGGGGGAAGGGGAAGGGAAGGACGGCCAGCGGCAGTACCTTACAACAAAGCACCTGGAAAGATATATTGGCAGAACCAAAGACTGGAAGAAGAATTCGCGCGGCGTGCGATCCGTCGAGATCATCAAGAAAGTCTGCGAGCAGCTTCCCAGATATTCGCCGTATCTTAGCGCGCAAATACGCCTAGCTATTCAATTGGCATGCCATGCGCTTTGGCACGTCACGGTCAAGCGAGATGGGCCCCAGGACCGACCAAGCTTTGTTCAGCATTGGATGTTTCTCAGAGCAGATCATGTAGAGCAGATGGTCAAGGATGGATGGTGTCCCCTTGACGCAGAAAAGTGTCGCAAGGCTGGTGGTGAGGTGGACACGCCGGCGTACCTGCTTCAATTAGTGCGTACCAAACCAGCGTGGAACAAGAGGAATCACGAGCTCTGTAACAAGACAGAATGCGTGGCGGATAATGTAGACGAGAGTCTCTATATCACTCGCCACGTGCAGGAGGATTGCAGTTGCGAGCATGTCCACGCCGATATCAAGGCATTACATGAGATTCTCGAGGGCGGAGGGATTCCTCTAGTTGAGATCACGCCTCCTGAGGAGGGCAGCGAGCACTACACGGTAAAGATCGTGAAGAAACAGACTAGCAAGCGATACGTGTCCGTTTCCCATGTATGGGCAGATGGATTAGGCAACCCGCATAGCAATTCGCTGCCGAATTGTCAATTAGGACTTCTCTACGAGCGCGCAAAGATGCTCCTCACTGACAAGGAGTATACCCCCCAATATCAGAATGGACCGTTCGGGGCGATGCATACCAGTGCTGCGCGATTCGCCCATCGTGCGTTCAACTCAGCTAAGCGAGGGGACAACTCGGTCCTGGTGTGGATTGATACTCTTTGCATACCGCATGCGCGTGAGGTGCGCAGTCTGGCGATTCAACGAATCCGCGATGTTTATGTCGGTGGTAAGCGCAAATGACCAAGTTTCACAGCACCATGTGGTGAGAATAAGTCGCTAACATGGTTTTTACATTACAGCGTATCGGACTATGCTTCTGGACTCGGAGATACGGCAGGTAGACTCGCGGTCTGCAAGCAATCTAGAGCTCTGCCTTCGGGTCCTATACTGCTCAGGCTGGATCCGCCGACTATGGACACTGCAAGAGGGCCTGGCCGCGAAAAGCAAGCTATACGTCATTCTCTCGGACAAGCCAGTTAACATCTCTACAATTGCCGACGAGCTTCTCACCAAGCTTGACCAGGGCAAAATCCCCGTCTTCCAGGAGAGAATTGCCCGGTTCGCCGCAGGCGTTTGGTACTCCTACTTCCAGCACACCATCGACTATGCGTCCAAGTTTGAGAAATTCGTCGACGTCTTCACCAGTCCTTTCATCGATGCGAGCATTTCGCAGGATCAGTTGATTGCTTGGAATTGGTTCAATGTTGCTACACGGGCTTCTAGTAGGGACGGCGATCGTCCAATCGTGCTAGCCGGTGTCCTCAACCTTGACGTAGGGGAGATCCTCAAGGTGAAAGGGTCTGACGAGCGCATGCGGAAATTGTACACTATGCTAGACGAATTTCCGAAGGACGTGCTGTTCCAGGAGGGGCCGCGGTTTGAAGAAGACGGCATGCGCTGGGCCGTTAGGGTCTGTCGGTATACAGATGAGATTCAGTACCTTGCTCACGGATCTGGGAAGATCACACCTCGAGGGCTCCAGATCGCAGAAGTACCTTCGTGGACATTCCCGTCTCCTAGGGTATTTGACGTCCGTACCCTTGATGGCGACGATGGGCAATCAGCCTGGGAGGAGTGGCTTAAAGTGTCCCAGATTGACCCAGACGTCCCAGCGACAGTGTTACTTTTAAAGACGAAGGAACCGGTCGACTTCCATCTGCACGATATACAGGGGATAATTCTAGACGAATCGAAAAATTCTCGTCCTGGGGCACTGCATCAGTGTGCATTAGTATCAGTGCAGACAACAGATGATGGCCTCTATTACGGGCGATATACCAGCGTGGGGACCATCCAGTCTGTTAGCCTAGGCTTGGGCAACTTCCCAGAAGAGGGCTACTTTGTGGGCAGCACTTGGGATGATTTGCAGAAGCGCGACTGGGTTGTTGGTTAGACATGAGGAGTGTAGATGTTAAGCTTCTTATATTACCTTCTGGAAGGGGCATTCCCGGACCATCTCCTCATGCAATTGATTAGGTAGCTTGCCTATTTTATATATCAAATACTGCCACTGACTTTATTGTTTCTTTTTTTAAAGAAGGATTTTTTTAAAGAAGGAAAAAAGAAAAGAAAAATAGGATAACAGATAAGGGATATCGAGAGGGTGCGTTGTCCTCGACCTGCGCTAACGGCGGCTTTCTTGGATAGATATCTTGAAAGAATCAAGTCTCTTCTAGCCAGTCAGCCAGCATGGCCGTGTCTTTCGAGGTTCCTAATAAGTAGAGGACGTCTCGGAGGGAGGCCCTTGTGGTCTGGGTAGCCGTCTCTCGGTTATTCGGCAGAAGAAGAAGTCTACTGGTGACTTTACTGCCCCTTGGCGGCAATAGAGGTAATGAGTACCGTGGTTAAAATGCTTAGGGTGGCTTGCAAAGTCACCATGACCTTTACGGGCAGCTATAAACCGTATAAGAGGGTGATGTGGAAGGTGTATCTCTTCTCAGCACTAGGGGAAGAAGGTAACCCAGAGACCTTGATAGGACCGCGTAGCTGTGTCTTGCCACTGCTGGTCTAAAGTAGAGATCATGGCAGCTCTTATTGGTGCTTTAATCCGTTCACCCAATGTCTGCCACTCGATGGCATGGTAAAGTACACAGACGACAAGACAAGGCTAACGGGAACCATTTGTCTCCTTGCTCGGGGCTAATTGGTATCTGATTAATCTGAATAAGAGGGAAACATAGAACCAATCTGGTACATACGACCACAGGGTGTGGAAAACAGGGCTTCCCGTCCGCTCAGCCGTACTTAAGCCACACGCCGGCTGGTTAGTAGTATGGTGGGTGACCACATGCGAATCCCAGCTGTTGTATGTTTTTGCTTTTTATTTTTTTTCTTGTGAGAAGACGGGGGATGAAGTCAAAGAGTTGTTAGCTAGGTAGAAGGTGCTTAATGCGATTAGGGGGTGTTGCCATTGATGGGGGGTTAGTTGGGTTCTTGGCCTTTTAAATGGACATACGGGCCATTCAATGGGAAAGAGTGTTTTGGTGTAACGACATATATATTACGAAACGAATGGAAGTATATATAGGCCAATTTCATTGCAGCCTCATGGCGAGAAAAAAAAGAAAGCAAAAAAGGTCGGTCATGGCACCCCGGTAATTGATTAGTTTACAATATATGTTCATGTCATGTCTGTAGGAGGCAGCGATGTCCTTTGGGAGCCATCAAAAAGAAACTCTTCATCTTCATGTCCTTATCGTCCATCCCTTCTTTCATGGAAACTTTAGCGGTTGGAAAAGCTCGAAAGAAAAGAGTGGTCGCTAGGCGCAGTTCCATACGAGCCAGATGCATGCCGATACAAACTAGGGATGAAGACAGAAAGTGGGTTAGCAACTTCTTTCCTGCGGACGAATGGCACAAATCTCCGAATTGTTACATACTGCGCGAGCCTCGTCCAAAGGGTATAGAGGCGTCTTTCATTTCTTTGGTGGGGTATTCCCAGCGGTCAGGGTCGAATCTGGGTTCGTAAGGTGGTCAGCTTCAGGGACCCTCCAGCTCGGAGTACGTACCTATTTGGCTCATGGAATATCCCCTCCATCCGATGAAGACTGTAGGATTGGGTGGTAACGGTGACTCCGCCGGGAAGATGATGACCTAGGAAGGATGCCCCCTCCGGTGGAACAGTCCTTGGTAGACCCAAAGGAACGGCCGTATACAGTCTTAATGTCTCGCTGATCACCTGGTTCAAGTAAGGTAGTTCCCGAATCATCCTATCGTTGAAGTCTGCAGGGAGTGAGCTGAGCTCATTCACCAATTTGGCACGTATATCCTCATTCTGGCAGACTGAGTAGACGAGATATGTCAGAGTTATGGCTGTTGTATCACTCCCGGCCACTATATATGCCTGGGCCTCGTTCCTTATTTCAGTATTGGATAGACCGTCTTGGCCGGCATTGTACAATTTCCCGAATAATGTTGGCTTTGCGTCTGATCCTGACTTTTCGATAAGACGGCGATGCTTGTCAACCGATTGTTGAGCATAGATACCCATCCGCTTACCAGCATCAGCGACCGTTCGAAAGATTGGAAGGGGAATAATCGATGCGAGCCGCACAAGAGACGGAAAGGTGGTCCGAACTGGAGCAAAGGAAGAGGTCTGTTCAACGTCAAGGGCATATTGATTTTTCTGCGCGTCGTCAGCAGTGATTTGTAGAATAGACATTTGAGTAACGAGCAGTTCGTACCTTTCCAGACTCCAGCATGCCGAACGATTCGCCGAAGCTCAGTTCTCCAATAACATCAGTAGCCATGAATAGCCACCACTTAAAGACGTCCATGGTGCCACGGGAAGCCATTTCTTCGGCCATCCTGGTCACAGCTAGGGACACTTTGCCGGTAATGATTGTTTCAAACACAGTCAGGGAAGAATCCGAGATAGGTGCTGCTAGAAGGCGTCGATGAGCGGTGTGGAACGCAGGATCTCTCGTTGAAAACACATTCTCTATCCCTGGCGGCGTCAATGCCTGGTAGAAGGCTGATTTGAGGAACCGTCCTCCAGTCTTGTGGATCTCCTTCACGGCTTCAACATCGCAGATGTCGACCTCGTTGGGGCTAACTCGGACAATTGGACCTGGGTTTCTTTCTCTCAGCATGCAGCATGTGTGTGATTATCGCACATTCACATACCATATTTATCATGAAGATAGTGGATATAGTTCGGCTTTTGCCCACGGAACCAGTAGATCATACTGACTAGTCCTGTCCATCTTGAGATTTCCGCACCAGGAAGCTGCACGAGCGGTCCAGAAATCCTGCGATATAATAGCCTCTTTACGATCAGATCAGCATATATTACCTGCAGACTGAAATAATGTACCATACCAGAAAGATAATAGCAGCAATAGTGCTAGAGAGCAGTGAAAGATGCATGGTGCGCGTGTACTGCGGTCGCGTCTTCGGGAACCTGACGGCTTCTCCTCCGACAATGAATTGGACCTTGTATATATACTACAACGCTTGTGGCTTATGCTGGAGATAATTCCCATTCGTGGCAGTAAAATGGGTCTGGCACGGACGCAGAAACAAACCGACTACCGATACAATCTAGCAGATCAGATCGGTGTTAACGAAAGAAATCTCGGTCGTAAGAGTTGTCCGAGGCCGACAAAGAGATATGGTTTAAATACACAGGACGACAATAATCCTGGCCGGACAAGGCAACTAACTAGGAGACAACTTTTGAACCGCCATAATCGGCGGTCGGGGGTTATGGATGCCGATCTGCAAGTGCAACTAGCGCTACGGTATCCATTAACGAAGTCTGTTGCAGCAGCACTTTCGTCATTTCTAAGCGGACAAGGCCCTTAACTATACAGACGCCACGCGGGGTAGCACCGGTATACCCCGTACGGATCGCAGACTTGCACTGGCCATGGCAAGGAATTCTATACAAAAATCAACAATCTTCGCAATGAATTACTAAACCGCACTATTACTGTACTGTATCCATCCTGCGTTTCCTTTGATCTCAGAATAAACCTGTCTACTGCTCCTCACCAGCCTTTACCTTCTCATAACCCCGTACAAGCTCCGGCCTCGCCTGCACTCTTCCAAGCCACTCCTTAACACCAGGATACTCCTTTAACTCCAGCCCCGCAAACTCATACTGCCTCACCCATGGTTCAAAGTGTAGATCCACAACACTAGGCTCATCGCCCTTAACAATCCACTCCCCGCCATGGCTCTTCAACTGCTCTTCCAACACTCCAAAACACCTATAAGCCTGCGCCTTATACCGCTTATATGCGTCCTCGTTCTTCGCCTCGTTGTAATGCCGGAACCAATTGCACTGCCCGATCATTGGGCCCATCGTACTCACAAGGAAGCTCACCCACGTGTCGATCGCCACCCGGCCCTTTTCGCCCTGCTCGGGCCGGGCGCTGAGCTTGTTATCCTTGTCATAGACTCGCAGGAGGTAGTTGATGCATGCCATACTCTCCCAGCTGGTGATGGAGGTGTTGGGGTCCTCAAGAGCTGGGACGCGGCCGTTGGGGTTTATTGTGAGGAATCTGGGGCCCTTGACACCGTGGTCGTCTGAGCCGAAGGTCCAGAGTTTAACGTTATAGGGGAGGTTGAGAGACTCGAGGACGATGGCGACTTTGTAGGGGTTGGGCCCTGTGGAGTGGGCGTGGAGGGTTAGGGGTTTGATCGTGCTCATTGTTGCCGTCGACCGAGTTAAGATGTATTTTGGGTGAGGATGGATGGATGAGTAGGAAGATAAAATGATGTGTCGGCTCAACTGGTCTTAAGCGGGCTCGTTGGCTTAATTATAAAGATTTCCAGCTCTGATAACTGATATCATGCTGACGACTCTTGGATGCCAAACAGTAGAAATCACATAGTTGATTTGTAAAGAGGTGGATCGTACTCCAACTGGCCCACCGGACTCCAACGAAAGCTTCTCTCTACCCCAACTATTCTTTACTAATATCATGATGCAACAAGCATGTCCAAGGGTGTCCATTCCAACCCAGCTGGGACGACAGAGCCATATATACTTCACTTATTGCCCATCCGCCTCACATATAGTATTTCTGAAACCTTTGCTATCTACAGACCCTTTTCTTCCACCATGTCCGACACAAAGCTCTTCCAACCTCTAAAGCTCGGCCAACTGCACCTCCAACACAGAGTTGCCATGGCCCCTATGACCCGCTTCCGCGCCGACAGAGCCCATACGCCGCTGCCCTACATGGAAGAATACTACGCTCAACGCTCCCACACACCCGGAACCCTCTTGATAACAGAAAATACCGGCGTCTCCGAGACACACGTAGGCTACCCGCACAACACCGGGATATACACACAAGCCCACATCGCCGCGTGGAGAAAAGTCACAGATGCCGTGCACGCAAGAGGATGCTACATTTTCCTCCAGTTGAACGGGGCCGGTCGGACGGCTGATCAGGGATTTGCTAACTTGGCGCCTAGTGCTGTTCCCTTGAGGCAGGAGGACAGTGCGATTCCGATTCAGGATGCGGGACCGCCGAAAGCCATGTCCGAGGAGGAGATTCAGGAGTGTATTCGTGATTTTGCGGCCGCTGCAGAGAACGCCATGGCCGCGGGCTTTGATGGAGTGGAGATTCACGGTGGGAACGGATATCTTGTTGATCAGTTTTTGCAGGAATCTGTAAATCAACGGTCTGATAGATGGGGTGGGTCTGCAGCAAACCGGTCACGATTTGGTGTTGAAGTCGCAAAGGCTGTTGTTGATGCGGTTGGCAGGGACCGTGTGGGCTTCCGCATCAGCCCATTTAGCACCTACATGGGTGTTAAACCTGTGCAACCCGTGGAGCAGTTCCTGGATCTGGTGCGGCAACTAAAGGCTCTTAATCTTGCATATTTGCATATCATTGAGGCCTGTGTTGATAACTGGTATGATGTTGATCGACATGACTCGATTAAGTTCCTTCTTGAAGAGTGGGACAACAAAACTCCGGTGTTAGTTGCTGGGGGCTACGATGGGGCGTCGGCAAGGGAGGCCGTGGATACAAAGTATGCGGCTTTTGATACAGTGGTTGCATTCGGTCGTGGGTTTTTGTCGACGCCGGACTTTGTTGCGAGGTTGAAAGAGGGGGTGAAGGCCAATGAGTATGACTCTGAGACGTTCTACGCGCCTGAACTGCGGCAGGGGTATATTGATTATCCCACTGCTATTGCGGGTGTTTAGATTGGAGAAACAGGGGGGTTTACTTTCCGAGCTTGTTCCCTAAGGAAAATCACAGCTAACCCATCAAGCTGCCAAAGCCTGGATAAGGGGGGCTTGGTTTGTCTTCTGGGTACCCATACTGGCCAAGAACTGGTGCTGCAGTCTTTCAGATCGGCAGTATAATCAAGAAAAGTTGTAATGTGGGGCTATTTGGAGATGGTCTGTGGTTCTTTTCGGCCATATGCTCCATACCGTACTGTGCATTTTGTAAATACAAAAAAGCTTCCCAGTAGAGGCTGTTCGTGTTGCTGTGTTATACTACCAAGTAAAGCACTTCATCACCCATTGCAGTCACAAACCCACACATCGACTCTTTCTCAAAACCCAAACCCTAATATATCTCAATATTATCAGGGCGTGTTTTTTATTATCCATGCTACTGTCACAGGTGCCGGGTGGTTGACTGTTCTGCATTCATTGATGGAAACCTCACCCGGCTGTAGAAAAGAATAAGCAGATGTTGGAAGTGTCTGTTAGGACAGACAGTAACCACCTGGAGTATACTAATTACTTCAACAGAGCCCCTATACCCTGCATAGTAACGCCCCAGCTGCATCGCAAGGCAGTCCCTACGTTTCGCAGATCCAACATACCCTCTGAGATTTAGTAGACCCAGGACAGCTAAATCACCGGAAATTGGACCAGAGCAGACTCTTCATCTCTTAGCACTGTTACATCATGCCCTTCCTATGATGAACTAAAATCCCGCGATACATCTCTAAACCCCGGCCAATGATGTTGACAAACGGCCATTGGGTATTGGTTTTGAAGAAATGAGCCCAGATTCTCAACACAGAGAGAGAAAGATCCACCGGATTGCTGGCATTCATGAGCTGGGCCGGTTGAGACTCGTCAAAATCAATCACCGTGTAGGCCTCTTCAACGAGGCTGTGCACCCAGGAAAAAACCCTATCTTCGCTCTCTACGGGATGTCAGATAGGTCTTTGTTATATGTAGTGGAGTGTAACGCAAAAGGATTTACCAGTCAGAGGATCCCCACCCATCGTATCCGCAAGCCTGTCAAGCCACTTGCTAAGCAGAATCGCGCATTCCAAGCTTGAGAGGAAATGCCGCACGCTCCAAAAGAAGGCCTGGCTGCGCGCCACGCGCTCGACGCCTAGCCGAACAGGAATGCTGAGCATATGAGTTGCGTACAGCAGCGCAGCAATGACGCCGTCGCTGCGCTCGATGCCGGGGCTGGATGCGATGGCATTACCGATGCGCGCTGGGTCTCGCGTCTCGAGCGCTCTATAAGGCCCAAGATGTAAGTAGATGCGCACGTAGGCAAGCGCTAGAAGGGAGCTGGAAGTGAATGGGATAGGTCCGTTCTCATTATTCGGATCCAGACTGGACTCGGGGGCTTGTTGCCAGCCTGAGGTCCAGGCGCGTAGACCGCATCTAGATTGTTAGCATAAATGGTAGGATGGGGAAAAAGTTAATCGTATCTTACTCGAGCTTCTCGACCTCTTCACTAGGTAGGGCTGCTGTGTTCCTCGTGGCCGGTAGATTTAGATCTCTGACGATGTGGATGCGCTGGAGTAGGCCGTGAAGGAGAACATAATTTCCCAGCGGCGTAGGGATAGGTGCTAGCGGGGCAGATACAGTCCTGTTTTGCAAGAGCAGAGAAAGGGCCTCTTTGAAATAGAGCTGTGGTTTTTGAATTTCGTTCTTCGCTTGACGCCATAGCGCCGCGGTTTGGGCTTTCCACTCTTTGGTTGAACAAGGTAGTCGGAGGTTAACCTCATTACTGCGAATAGTGGGATAGACATTATATGCAATACTTAGGGTTTGAAGAAAAGAAAACGCAATCAGTCTGGTTCGTCGGCTCGATTCCTGCTCAACCCATGCACGCCAGCTCTGTCCTACACAGGCGCCATCGCTTTGATCGTTTAATAACATAGGGCAATCCACGTCTTCAAGCCCAACATCCCTGATCAAATGTGCGACAAGACCTTCTAGGGCAAGTGACTCTTGTAGCGTCGAGGCCTTTGGCTCCCATGTTGCAAACCCCATCAGTGCAATCAAAGCTCGTATAGTCTCAACCGATGGTACATATTTGTTATTGCTTTCTCGATTGCTGTTCTGTGTCACTGGGGTGATCAATCCTAGACTAGATCTTGTCGACAGTCCATAGACTTCCCCACTCCTTGCGAGTCGCTCCATTAGCACCGCTTTCCCTGCGAAGAACAGCTGCTCTGATATCTTTCTCTCAAAGGAGTACTGCGCGCCGATGGCAGAAATACCCAGAATAAACTCCGGCGAGTGTTCCTGGATTTGAAACGTCGGGACATGAATGAAAGGCAAATGGGAATGAAAGCCCTCAAAAAACAAGGTGATGTAACGGGTAAGGGCATGCCGTGAGGGGAGGCAGAAAGCAGGGCCAAGCGGGTGAGAGAAACCCGTTAATGCGGATTTGAGCCTGGATCGTTCTTCTTCTGTGACTTTGAAAGACCGAGGCTCGGGGTCGACAGTACAGTGGTATGATGATTATGAGCGAACGTTGTGTATTTCTTTGGTGGGGGAGTGACTTACTGTCGGTGTAGGCGACGTAGTTTGATACCCTGTTCATGCTTGGAGCGGAAGGCAACCATGAACTGAACGGGGTTCCAGCTCTTGCCGTAGCCACTTGTCGAGACCCGGCAGTCTCACTGCCTGCTTCTTGTAATCCAGCAGCATGTCGGTCACAGTTAAAGTAGGGACTTAATTCAGTAGGCAGACCAACATTGTCGAGAAAGCTGGTGAACTCCCTGAAGTATATATCAAAGTCAATCCCTTAAATAGTCAGTAATTAAATAACAAGGCATGGACGTCGAGAAAGTACCGCCGTCAGGCATCGGTGTGGAAAAGAGATCAGGCGGGCACTGTCCCTCGTCAATAAAGCCATGCTGCTGACTTTGTTCATCGACCGCAGCTGTGACAGGAAGATGTGAATACTGGGGATCAACCTCGAGGCTAGGCACAACAAAAGGAGAGTCTGCTTCATTAGCAGAACCGCTATGCTCTCTCTGTGACAGCCCTCCAGACCCCGTTGTGGGTATGACATCATGCTGAGCTACCCGCTGATGTCGCGCGAGCAGGTCACGTCTCGAAAAAGAAGACCCACAATGGCATGGAAAAGGTTTCTCCTTGGTGTCTATTCCTTAGTTACTTCGAAGAGCCTGCGGTATATCACTAACTCACGGGTCCGCTTGTGGCGTTCCAGATGCTCGGTCCGTTTGAACGCGCGCCCACAGTAGGGACACGTCCGACGCGCACTGGCCTCTCGCCGCTTCTTTGGGGTGGGTTCGTTTTCGGTCATTTTCACGATCCAACCAGAGGCAAAAAAGAAACAGTGATGGCGAGTTGGGGCAGATGGGGTTATGGAGTTGGAGTTGAGAAGCTGCATTTGGGGTCGGCGGGGAACCGAATTACATAACTGCCTCCAATTTGGAGTTCTCTACCCCAAATCGACGAACTGCGGGGAGTACTTGTCGCTCTCAAATCAGCGTGCGAAGATAAATCCTGCTTCTCACAACATTCCTATCATGACTATCGCTCCAGTACAGACCAGAATTGTGCACGTGCCTCATCTAGGTGGCATAGATGCCAGCACCTACATGCCAGAAACATACGACCCCTCAAAACCCACACTCGTCCTCTGCCACTCTTGGGGTACCAGTGTGGATCTTTACAGATTCCAGTATCAAAATGAGAACATCAAGCGGCTGGTCAATTTGCTAGCTGTCGATCTCCTCGGTCACGGCCAAACACGAGCAGCGTCGGAGCATTTCACATACTGGGACAGCGCTATCATGAACTTGCAAGTCCTTGATGCTCTAAACATTACGGGTAGGATATTTGTGCTTGGAACTTCTCAAGGTGGTTGGCAGACCGTGAGGATGGCTCTGCTAGCACCGGAAAGAGTAAGTAACAGCATAAAAGGTCGCACCAGGCCATGGTGACTAAAAGACGAGCAGGTCGCTGGTATCATCCCAATTGGAACTTCATTAGATGCAGAGACTGCACGCTCTATCGAGCTCGGCTGCCGAGATGCCGTAGAGAGCCTCACCCCGATTATCGAGGATCTACAATGCATCGAGCGCACGCCCTCGTTCCAACCTTCAGACGCATTGGCTGAACTCATATTCAAAACTGGTTTCAATGACATACCAAGCGAAGACTACGACTTCTGGGTTAAAACTCTTCAGAGGGCCTGGTCTGGTGATGATGGTCGCAGGCGCGCACGCATGTGCGTTCTTAACCTTCGTGACAGAGATGGCTTGCATGGCCGTCTCTTTGACATTCGATGTCCAGTGTTAAGGATACATGGGACCGAGGACGCGATATACAGCGTTCGCAACGCCGAGAGTGAGATGAAGCTCTTTGTCAATAGCCCAGACTCCAAACTGTTCGTGGTTGAAGGAGGCCCGCATTATCTCAACTACACGCACCACCATCAAGTCGATGCGGCGCTTGTGGATTTCCTGAGCCAATACGTGTAGCAGTTTACTGGGCTTTGTGGAGGGAATCGAGGGCTTGGGTGTTCGTGTCAGACAGATACTGTTTGATGCGCGAGGCAGAAGTTGCTGGAGAATGAACACAGTCAGGTCACCTTGCCATGTTTTCACATTAATAGGATGAAAAGTCACCTCGGAATGAAGAATAAGATGCAGTTTACACTATCTAGCCTTACTTTTAACGGAACAAATCGACACCATGATAGACTGTGGAGTATTTGGTTTTGTGCTTGTTAGTCATGATGCCTGGAGGTATGATATACTGCAACCAGCAGCTGACTTGCTGCGGCATATACATGAGGCAACCACTGATGAACCGTTGAATATATTAGCGATCTGAGCAAATCAAGCAGAGGTTTAGAAAGAATCGACTGGTATAAAATGTAGTAAAATACGCCCCAAAGTCGTAGGCTGCATACTATCTGCCCTTTTACATTTCCCTCGTTTTGCTACCTGGCTTCAGGTACTTGTGACAACTTCCTCGAGCTTATAAAAACGAGATAAGCCCACCCTCGGACGGTGTATGCTCGCGGCCAGATGGCTCCCTTAACGGCCTCGATCGAACCTTGAAAGCGCGGTCATAATAAACAGAGAATGGATCGCTCTTTTGGGCAAAATAACGCCTTCGAGCCTAGCAACTGGCTGGATAACTGAGGCTACATAAAGCATCTTTAGCGCCTGAGATCAATATATTTCGGAGCGTGTAGCGGCTTTAGAATTCCTTATAATAACTATAGAGTATCTTCTTCAGTCTGCCCCGGCCCTACTCTGTCAGTATCGCCCCAGTGCCGGCCTGGGCGCAGCTGGCGAGGGTGGGTTCTTGTGCTTGAACTCGTCGCACACCTGCTCCATAGTCACGAACTCAACACCGTCATGTTTCTTGAAGTGCTCAATCAACCTATCACAACATAAGCATATTCACCCAAACCCTTTTAATCAGCAAAGGAAAGGAACCCACCGTTCAAGCATAAGCAGCACATGCGGCCGCCCCGAAACATCTGGGTGCAGGGTAATTGGAAACACAAACTCATCATACTCGCGATAAAAGTAATCAAAGTGGTCGCGCCAGATATCCTCGATGTCGCGCGGGTTGACAAACCCGTGGCTGTTCGGCGCCTTTTTAATAAACATCATCGGCGGCAGGTCGTCGAGGTACCAGTTTGAGGGGATTTCAACTAAGCCTGTTGTTTGACCGGGCTTTAGTGGCTTCATCCATGTTTCTGCTTTTTGGCTGTAGTCGATGTTTGTCCAGGTATCTCCTGTTCGCAGGTAATACGCCTGACAATCTTCGTGGCTCATGCTGTGGTCGTATTCGATGCCGTAGTCTAGGAGGAGTTGGAAGCCCTCAGGGCTTGTCTCCCACCTGTTCCTCTCTATTAACCAAGATTTCAAAAGAGGTGTTTTGATGAGTTTACCAAGGCGCCACACTCCCCCGCGGCGGCTTCCCCGCAAACTCCGTTAGCATGCGATATGTCTTATCAAGGACATCCCTCTGCTGCTCGAGGGTCATATCCGTCGGGTTCTCATGCGAGTACCCATGTAATCCGATCTCATGGCCCGCGTCGCGCACAGCTGCCATGTCTTCTGGAAACGTCTCCAGACTGTGGCCCGGAATGAACCATGTTGATTTGATGCCATACTTCTTGAAGAGTTTTAGGACGCGGTGGGTGCCGATTGTTCCGGCCCAGAGGCCTGGATGGTGTGTTAGGAGGGTTTTCTTTAAAAACAAAAAGAGAACTTACCCCGGCTAATATCGTTTACAGAGTCTTCGCCGCCATACGAGCCCAGCCAGCCGGATACGGCGTCGACGTCGACGCCGAAGGTTACAAGTACACGTTTGGGAAACATAATTTATATATATTATGGGTGATGTCAGGGCCTGAGAAGGGTGGGCGTGTAGGTTGTTGTTTGTAAGGGCGAGATGAGGAGCCGTAGATTCGAGTCAAGCTTCAGGTGGCTGTATCCGCATATAAAACGTATCGAGATGCTGTATCTGTTACTGGAGCATGTTAATGTCCAATTCGCAATCGCCGGCATCAGGCTGACGTAGGGTTATCGAGGTGGGTCCCCGATGTTGGGGTAGTTGGGGTAGCGATAGACTCCTAGACAGGTCGGGAACACGGTAATCTCATGTTCCCGATAGGTAGAAATAACTGAATGAGCATGTCTTAGAGTATCGTCGGTTCCCTTTGATGTGAAAATCGCCCAACGCCTACTTCCAACATGTCGGTCTTTTTCTCAAG
Organism: Aspergillus sp. MA 6041; assembly: GCA_025768905.1. Classification (NCBI taxonomy): domain Eukaryota; kingdom Fungi; phylum Ascomycota; class Eurotiomycetes; order Eurotiales; family Aspergillaceae; genus Aspergillus; species Aspergillus sp. MA 6041. Next base: position 841,431 of record JAMFNV010000014.1, on the reverse strand, counting down.
CATTTCAGAGTGAGTAGACCCAGTACCGATCGTATACCTAGGTCAACGGGCCGACAATTGACAAGTATAAAGAACCAACCCTGTACAGCCTGGAGACGCAGAAGCTCTTCTAGCCCCTTTGGGCATCACCATTTCGCCCGACGAGTCCAGCGACTTTAACACTCTCCTGGCTGCCTTACACGACTGCGCCGAGAATGTCCTCGCCCTGCCCGACTACCAGCCCATTCCTGACGTGCACAAATACCCGCGCGAAAATGTCCGGCGATGCGCCGAAGAGGAGCAAGTACTCGGCCACGCATGGTCACACAAATTCCTAATCCGGAGAAACCCCAACAGCGGCTTACTAGCTGGCAAGTCCATCAGTCTGAAAGACGTGATTGCCGTCGCTGGTGTACCACAGTTACTGGGCAGCGATATCATACCCGCCTGGACACCCAGCACTGACGCGACGGTCGTAACCCGGGTCCTTGATGCAGGCGCGGATATTGTGGGGACGTCGATATGCGAGAACTACTGTCATTCGACCTCGTCGTACACGTCTGCACAGGGGATTGTTGAGAACCCGCATGCAATGGGTTATTCGGCCGGAGAGAGCACGTCGGGGGGAGCGGCGCTGGTTGCAGCTGGATTGGTTGATATTACGATCGGAGGGGACCAGGGGGGGAGTATCAGGGTGCCTGCGGCGTTGTGTGGATGTGTTGGGCTTAAGCCGACGCATGGCCGTGTTCCGTTCACGGGGATATCTAGCGGAGATGCTCTGGTTGACCATGCTGGTCCGCTTGCTCGGACTGCGCATGAAGCTGCGACCTGTTTGGATGTCCTCAGCGGGTATGATGGTATTGACGACCGATCACTAGCAAGCTCGGCGCCAGGCTCGACAAGATTTGCAGAAGCCCTCCTCCAGGACTGCTCCGGACGTCTCGACGGGTTCAAGGTTGGAGTCTTGAAAGAGGGATTTGAGCATCCTCTGGTAGATCCGCGTACTAAAACCCTTGTTTGTACTGCAGCGAAGAATTTGGCGCATCTCGGCGCAACCGTCGACGAAGTCTCGCTGCCGGAGCACACCCACGGGCCCGCGCTCTGGACGGTCCTTTCTCGTATCGCAGGTACACAGACACTCCTCGGGCATAATACCGGGCGACGCGTACTATGCATGACGCAGGCCGAACAAAGCAGACTCCCCTGGACAGACGAGGGCTTCCAGCGCGCCTTTCCCTCTACGAAGAACGTCCTCATTAACGGGCTGTACCTGATCTCGCGCTTTCCGAATATCTACGGGAGGGCGCTGAACGCCGGGCGCTGGGTGAGTGATCAGTATCAGGCGATGTTTGCCAAGTACGATGTGGTGGTTATGCCGACCGCGCCTGTTGTGGCGCCAAAGCATGGAAAACGCGGTCTGCCGCTGGAGTCTCTCCAGCCTAGCATGGGGTTGACGGTCAATACGGCCATCTTTAATGTAACGGGCCACCCCGCGATATCAATCCCTGTTGGATTGGCTCCGGCCATGGACGACAAGCGGGTTATGCTGCCGGTGGGGATGCAGATTGTTGGTGGTTTGTGGCAAGAGGAAAAGATATTGAGGGTTGGACATGCATGGGAAAGGTGTTTCAACTGGAGGGAGATATGTTAGTCAAGAGACTTCAACTTGTAACATTGTATAGATATATTAATAGAATGATCTTGGTGGATAACTCGGTCTAGAAGGCTACTCCATGCCTAACAGTGCGATTCTCCATCAACCACAATCCTGCTTTCAAGGACACCCTAGTGAAGACGGATAGTCCGGCGCTCGTTGTCCAGGCCCTCCTCACGCGCATCTGCCAGATAGCATACTACGAGCAACTGGCCATGCTGAACAGTCCCGTCCCGGCGGCCACGGCATTCTCGCTCACCGCGCCAATCCCGCTGCAGTGGACGGGCTTTGGGATTGGGATGGTGCTGGTTGGGATCCATTCAGTCATTATGGTGGTCATTGTTGTCTGGTTTGTGAGGGCCACCAGGGCCTCGCTTATTGGGGGCTACTGGCAGGCAGTGGCACAGGTGGTTTCGGATGGGACACGGATGGTCTTGAATGAGGCCGATCGGATGGATGATGGGGCTGTGAGGGAATGGATGCGGCAAGGCAATGTGGTAGAATCTTTGGAGGCTCGGAGGCTGTTGCGGAGTGCGAGTTACTCTAGGCTTGTAAACTGGCCTCTATTGAATTGAAATTGGTACTGAAACCTGTCTATCACATAGCGGTATGGCCCTAAACTCAGCTAACTATTAAATGTATTCAAGCTATAGCTGTAGATAAACGCGGTCAGAAGTATACCAGGCTCTTTCTATATATATATATATATTTTTTTTTTTTTCGGATTGGGCTTTCAGTATAGATAATATAGGTTACAATATACTTATTAGTATAATAGCCGTGCCAGGATTCTCCTATACTATCTAAATATTTAGTATAAGATTACTGCTGATTCAGGGGCAATATTGAAGGGAATCATACGATAAATGAGTATCACTAGTGTAGAGGTAACTTCATTTCGTATATCTTTCTTATTCCAGAAAGCCGACTTCATGCTATAGGCACCTGCAGCAACATCTCCCCGTAGCAAATGATCGGGATCTATCATCCACCCTCCGGCTGTTATCTATTGTCCGCACAAGAGAATGCGCCATGGGCGCTCTTGGCACTAAGCGAGATGCCAGTTCCTGTCGCCCAAAGGCCAATCCCACACTGCATCTGATTAGCAACTAGACCAAGTACCGCGTGCAGGAAACACAACTTACCATAAAACAGCAGAAAAGAACAAGAAAGATATTCAGACCCGCCAGAGCAATCTTCTTTACCGACCTAAGCTCCTTATTCATATATAGCCAGAACAAGCCCTCCAACCCAAACGAGAACCAGGTGCCAAAGGCCGCAGCCAGGAGGTTCAGAAGGTCATTAAACACGGGGATGGCGTTGGCAATGATCCACGCAATCGTCCACATGATGAGCACGATAACCACCCAAGTACCATAGGAGACGAGAGATCTTTGATTCATCTTATTAGTGCCGCGGAAAAGCCGCACGTAGATCGTTTTTGCGCCGACGTGGCCGATTATAACCCCAGCAATGACAATGGAGCCAACAGCAACGCCAAATGCAACTTTTGCAACCACCGGGCTGGTGCTCAGGAGTGCGGGACTCGCAACGCCCTCGCCTGCGTATCGGTAAATCACAATGGCGGCGATGAGGTACAGCGCAGTGTCGGTGATCTGCAGAGCGACTAGTGCTTTGGTGAAATCTTTGGGGTTTGCGAGTTCGGATTGGAAGCTGAAAAATGCTGGATGGCCGGAAAAAGAAATAACAATGTTCAGTGAAGCTGAGACACCAGAAAGGAGAGTAGGGTGTTGGATAGCGTGAGCCGTTGGATCTGGGGCTTCAATGCCAATAGCCACGACCGTGATAACCACAGCAACGAAGATTGACACCGAAGCTTTCTGCGGTTAGCATGTGTAGGCAGGAGAGGCGGCTTACTCCTACATATTATCCCTAGGTATGAAACCTCCTGGAGACGCCTGGATAGAGTAAGAACGAAAGAGAGAATCCCGCCCACCAGGCAGAATAGGATCGTGCAAGCGGCGTGGTCGGTTAGGGTATTCATCATGATTGAAAAGGTCAAGATGTGTGCACCCATCAGGAAGATGAAAAAGATTATCTGAGCCACCGCGACTGTCTCGCGCCCCCAAGCACCGAATAGGATATCGGCCGCATCGGACATGTTGTGGATGTGAGGATAGCGTAGCTTGAATTGCCCAAGCACGTACCCGGTGTATGTTGTCAGGGCTCCGATTCCGATAATAAGGATGCATCCACTGTCACGGTGATTAGTGGGTGGTATCACAAGAGACGGTCAAACGTACGGAACAAGCCCCAATGTGGCCATCGATGATGGAAGCGAGAGGACTCCCAATGAAATTGACTGGGCAATCATCACTGCGGATTCTTTAGTTGCCAACATTAAACAAGTGTGACTTGTGAGTGCGTACATATAGCACAGTGCCTAGTTCCTGTTATCCCTGTCCACGAATATAGAGAAGGCAGATAACCCACCACCACTTCATACTCCTATATTGGACCTGCCCATTTTCCTCGCCTATGAATGGATCTTGTAGGGCTGCAGGCAGCACCGTGTTTTTGCTCGGCTCACCGTCCCCCAGGCTAGAACAGTGGTGATGTACGTGTGCTTGACCTTCGATGACCGAAAGGCTCTCGCCTGTATCTCCCTGGTTGGTCTTTTTGTCTGCGGTGGCCATTGTACTGATTAGACGTGAAAAGACAATTCAATAACTATGAATGAATGAACAGGAAGAGTCACTCAAAGCACGGCTTTCCCAGCGCCTATTACTATTTAATAGAAAACGGCTGCCTTCGCTAATCCCCATACGCGTGGAAGCGAGATTAACCCCGGATTCCCCCACTTCTCCGCAAACACCCGTAACCTCATGGACACCCTGGGAGTGTTCAGTAACTCAGTGTCCATTTTAGTGGGGATTGGCGTCGCAGTGGGTACGGGGAGGCTCCATAACCAGCGCAGTCGAGGATGTCGTTTGGATTCCCTGGTCAACCAGCCAATGGCAGTAAGCCAAGTTCTAATCGCCTGGTTCTATGGGCGAAACCCAGAAAGCACGGGCTACTGCAGCTCTGATCGTCGAGTTAACTGACGCGCTGGTACAAATACACTCGGATATTTCTATGAACTCTGTTCCGGCTCGGCTCAGCAACAGCCTCAGGTGTGGAATGACCATCTAATACACACCGATTAAGCCTGCCCAGCTCAAGTGAGACCCTCAAGGATCTGCCTCAGGGCACAACGGACCGCATCTAGGACGGTTGCCCTTGTTTTATATCGATAAGGCCATTAATCGACTCGGGTGGGAAACATCCAGCCCGGGTGGCCGCGGCTAGGATCGGGTGTCTGGAGCTTCACGTCGGTAAGCAAGAAACACCCGGATTCCTATTAATGCAGAACATTGGAGTCGGTCCCACAGTGGAATGGCTGGTTCCTTTACCCGAAGACGGCGGATACGGATGGAAGTAGTTCTCATATCAGACATAAATCTCGGAAGGTTTGTCACGATAACAGACGGAAAAGGGGCATAGATTGTTTTGCTGATTACCTAGCTGGAGAAGAGTTTCTGATATTTATCTACCAGCCAGTAGCCTCCATTCGGATATCGTGTTAACCGAGAAAATTCCGTTCGATGTACTTTTTTGTACAGCTGGAGAAAATGCAACGTAAGCCAAATACCCGGAAGCCGGAATGAAGGACCCATTCCCAACCTCATCCTATCTGAGCTGTGATGGCCCTATGCGCTTCACTCCTAGGCTTGGGAGACAGCCTAAACGGCACGGGCTAGACATGATTCCCGTGTAGTACGCGTCTGGGTCGTCGAAAGCTCCTCGTCTTGGTGGAGGGCCGTCTTCGACAGAGTGGGTGTAGCCAAATGTGCAATGCCTAATGCCTTGGTCATGGCCCTGGATATCTGGATATCTATTGGTGATAGCGCAACAGCTGTAACGGTGGCCGTAACGGGCGTGGGTGAAGATGCAGTGTTGGACGTGGATTTAAGGTGCCGCTGAACGTCTTCCTTCAGTTATCTCCTCCCCTATATCAGCGAGGAGATATTGATTGAGCAGGTTCCGTGATGGCGTAGAGTGCATTGAGCGAGCGGGACGTTAAAGGTATTTGGATAAGTAACACCGTTGGACGTGCGCGAAGACTATGGCGCAGAGCCAACAAACACTGACTGAACCCATGTTCAACACACTGAACAGAGCCAATGCAGGTGCAGAGCAGTTAAAATGGCCAGACTAGACCAAATGACCTGCCTACTGTATTCCAACAGTGAGTCAACAAAATCCACCGTATCCGAAGAATGGCCTTCAGAGGAATTCAACAACAATGGCATATACGAGGCAAAGTTGGATGGTCCCTCTGCAGATTCCAATATTTTCCCGGCAGTGAGTCTTCTCCTTTGAAGCTAATTGTTATCGACTGTCACCGTAGCTTTAATATTCACGACTTTAAAACCCCATAAACGATACAAGACAAATACGGCAGCTACGGTGGTGTTTCATGAGTATTTGACCTTGGGGGCCAACTGTTGACAATACCCACGTTGAGGGCGCATCAAAGCTTCCGAACTATCGCAAGTTCCTGTTGATATTGTAATCGTTCATTGTCGCCTCGGGGGTGTGATTGGAGCGCGGGTAGAGCTGGCTTGGACTGACTTCATAAGATATCACGAATAGTATCTGGCTTCATTACCAGTATCAATGAGTTCAATTGAATAGGGCTTTAGCTGGTGCTGCTTTGCCTGCCATTACAGATATGAATTACCCATTTCAGAAGTTGTTTTGGCCCCATCTTCCTTCCCCCCATAAATCCAGGGGCGTAGTTGAAGGAGCTGGGTCCTTTCCTATCTACTCCGTCCTCCGTACCCCGAGCCCCTGGTTCTATACGGGGCTATAATCTCCGGGGCTAAATCCTTCTTGGTGTATATCTATTTAAAAGATACTCGCGCTGCTCTTTCTGAGATTTGTTCCGACCTCCCTCCTCACCTCGCTTCTTATTCAGAATATTTCGAACAATAAAGACCTCAACTATTGTCTCCGGATTCCATCCTCCAAAATTGGGCAAACCCGGCAAAATGAAAGTCCAATACACCATCTTTACCTTTGCCCTACTCGCTATGACCGGCTTCGCATCCCCACTGGCCAGTATGCTTTCCTTATAAATAGGAAATGTCTCCTAGAACAGAGAAACTGACATGCTTAGGCGACAACCCATTGGTCACGAGAGACTGCATTCCTGGTAAGTTATCTCTACGAGACCAGAGACTTCTACATCTAACCTACATTCAGAGGGCGAGCAGTGTGATATTATTAATCAGTGTGATGATTGTTGCACTGGGCATTGTGAAAGCAATATTCATGCTGCCGGGGAGGAAGTTTATTACCACTGTATCCCTTAATCACAGGGGTTGTAATGGGCTGGTGCTCACTATCGATCCATGGAGCATACTGTATCGCTCTCTGTTTTCTGCTGTTTTTACTTCTCTGCCTCTGGCGCCCCTATATTAGTCTCTGTCTTAGCTAGTCTCTCTTTTCTTTGCGCTTAAAGACAGCATGTCGATCTAGTTTAATTGACCCATCTTGGACTTGACCCCTTCACAGGTGTAATTTATGTCAACAGATGGGAAGTGACAAACTCTTTATATTTTCCCACGCTGTCCATTGTCCTGAGTGAATAAGCAATATTCTCTTGAAATGTAAAGGCTGTGCGAAACTACTGCAGAGTTATCATACTCTTGTCCCTTGAGCTGGATAGATATCTAGTAGGATTCTCAGTGTAAGTGCTCACAAGGACAAGGATAACTCATCACCCCTCCTGTGCTTGCTCATCACTGCTTGACAACACTCCTTCAGAACAACGGTGCGGGCCTGGAAATCAGAGGTCAAGCTCTTTGAAGGAATGATATGTCTTGGCGATAGTGGTCCATGTTGGAGGTCTGGACCGTTGGCTTATGGTGGACTGCCATGAATATCACTGCATGCTAAGGTGCTTATGGCAAGAGACGCGCCCACTGATCAGACGAGGATTATCCGAAGCAGCCATGAGTTCATAAGCTAGATCTTCACCTTGTCGCCCCCAGTCATCGTCCCCGTGTGCCACACGAGCAGTGCCATTCGCGAGGCCCTTGATTTCATTTCGTCGACGGTTGCTCTGGGCAGCGTAAGCCATCGTTGGCCCCCAACCCTAACTCTCTTGGCCGGACCCTAAACCCCTTGGCTGGCTCATCTTTCCAATGCAGGAACGATCCTTCACTGCCAAGAGCACCAGTGGAAATTCTTCGTGGCCGCCATGCTTAGCATGATATTGAGATATTCTTGGTGTTGACTCCACCCACGCGGTTAGTATGACAGTATCAAACAGTGCCTTCACCAACAGAATCATCCCCTGTAGATGCGTGCTCGCTCAAGACTCGAGAATCAGGACTCAGGAACTGGTTTCCGCCCCCAGCCGGCTTGCCAATGCCCACACGACGGTGATATCGTTCGTGTCAGCCTCGTCTCGAGCCGCCGGCTTCCTAGCCAGGCACAGCTCCACTATCGTGCCCGAAGCAATGTCTCTGTTCTATATCGTCCAGTAGACACTGTGCGTTCTCGCACGCTGCCATCGCCCTCTGCCGTTTTGGCATCTATGGGGCGTTCTATGCCACGGGATCTGGAGTTGCCACACCTTGGTGCTCCCACTGGTAGCAACCCGAGGGAAATGCAGGGAATCGGGCGTCCTATAAAAAGCTGCAGGGCACCGTATCTCGTGGTTCGATAGGTAGCAACCAGCTCGCATCTCCAAGTTCCGAGTCCTCTTCAACTTCTCGCTCTCGCCATGAAGCTCCAGATCGCTGCCAGCTTCCTCATCGGAGGCGCGGTTGCCATTCCAGGTTCGATCCCCTGCGCGTGCCCTGAGAAGACGGTCACCGTGACTGAGCCCTGCGCTGCCCCGTCCTTGTCTACTGCTTCCGCAGCGGAACCGGCGACGACGACGACGTCCTCGTCGGCTTTCACTTCTGTGGTGGCGGAGACGGGGCCTTCCTCCTCTTCTATCCCTCCCGCGACATCTCTTTCGTCTTCTACTTCCTCTGTGATAGAGACATCAATGACATCTGACTGGTCCTCTTCTTCTACTGCCGTGATAGGGACGGACCCCAAGCCCTCTTCATCTTCGGTCATCCATTCCACCGAGTCGAGCACCACGGTCTCCACGTCCTCGACACCCTCCAGCACTGGAGAATCCGAGGCGTGTACCAATAACGACGGTACTGAAGCCCCCGCCATCCTGAAATATCCTAGCACTAACGCACGCTTGCAAACCAGATGGTATCTGGACCAGAGACAACTACAGCGAGAATGACGTTGGCGAATGGTACAACGACTGGTACAAGGACAACATCGAGGGCGATGACCAGATCGACGAGACTTTCGCCGCATACTGGGGTCTGGGTCCCAGCTTCTCCTGCGACATCCTCAACCAGTGTGATGGCCCCCAGTGTAGTGCGCTACGGCGCCCCGACCAGGCCTACGACTATGAGAACGCAGCCATGTTCCTGGCATCCATGTCCAACTTCAACGCTGTATGCTGGGTCCACCCCCTGGCCTTTTTTACCTTCTTTTCCTGACGTGATTCTGCCTTTCTAGCACTACAGCAAGATCTACGAGAACCTGGACGGTGCGAAGATTGATTTTGGGGCCATCGAGGCTGTCCTCCAGCAGACTTTCTACCCGGGGGTTACCAAGGCCGATATGGCCACGATCCAGGGATTGAGCGGTGGGCAGGCCGCCATTGTAAGTGACGAGAAAGGAACAAGAAGAAAGAGAATTCTCCTGGAAATACTGATTCGGCTTTAGGGTATTGCGTCGGCGTGGAGTGGCCCCGCAGCGCCTCTCGTCAACACATTCAAGGAGATCTACGGCGGCGTGTCGAGGGGAATCAGTGCCTTCCTGAAGGCGAGCGACAAGAGCGCTCAGAACATGGCCAGTCTCGAGGAGAACTTCACAGGGAAGATGGACGAGATCCGAAAGACCTTTGCGGAAATCCACGACAACGTGATCAAATGGGGGGTGCACAACTTCACCATGATCGACACCATCTTCGAGGGCGGTACCTATGTTGATGACCGTGAGATTGCCATCTTGCACGAAGTCAGCAACGAGGATCTCCGCGACTATATTCGCGAGCAGCTGTTCGCTACGATTATCAACGATGCGTGGCTGAAGCAGGGTGCCTATATCCTGTCGCGCCCCATGGACGAGGCGGATTGTGAGCCCCCCCTTTACTTGCCTTTCTTGTCCTCGGGACTGGCTAACAGCTGTCAAAATAAAAGGCAAAGAGTATAGCGTATCTCGCTTCGAAGCTATGCCCGACCATCTCTGCTACGACAACCGCATCTACTGGCTCTACAAGTACGTCCAGCACCCAACACATATGAACTCCTCTCCAGACCGCTGATAATGCACAAAAGGTACCTTGGATCAACCTTTTCCGCAACAAGCGGTCTCGACCCCGTTCCAGGATCCAAAGAAGACCTCGAGAAGCACGTCGGTATCACCACGCAGGACGCCATGCTGTCCGCCATCGAGGCGTACAACGACGGTGGCTACAAGTACGAGTCGGCTGACGACACCGACCACCTCTTCGACGGCGACATCCAGGAGAAGATTGACATGAAGAGCCGCGTCAAGGGCTTCTGGAGCTTCCCCATCTGCGAGATCGAGACCTCCGACGAGTTCGAGAAGACCGGCCTTCAGGATGACCCAACTTCTGTCTACTGGTCGACTGTCGACCATAACCGCCCTGCCCATAGCAAGGGCTCGGATGGTATCCAGTCAGTAAACCCTTGCAATTCTCTTACCAATATCACTACTCTTTTGGGGTTCCCGCGCTAACCAAACCTCAAGAATGTGCCTCTGCGCGACTGCCAAAGACCGCCAGGGCGTCTCTATCAAGGAGCTCGAGAGCCCCGGTGACGGCTCGTTCAGGGCTATCCTCGACGCCCCCGAGCACCAGTCGTGCAACTTGAAGGAGAAGCTTACCTTCAGGTAGAGTGCCATAGTGTCTCTACTACTACTCCGCTAGATGTGTTTTGATTAGGACGGCATAGGATTATCTCGCTTCAGTCGCTCGTTTTTCCTCCTTTGGACCGGTGAATACTAGACAATGTCGATGTATTATTATTATACTATATACTGCTTTGGTTGACGCATTAGAATGAAATCAATAGAGATATATATTAATTGAAGTTTCTTCATTCTTTCTTCATCCTCATCAAATGGCCAATTCCAATCATCCGCCAGCGCAACCGCCTTCCCCTCTCCTCGCCATCACCTTTGATATAGAGCTAGAAGTAGACGAACACCTCGCGGACCGTCATTTTCGTGCTCTCACCTGAGGCGTACCAGGGCATTCTAGACCGTAGAAGAAAGACAGTTCCAGTTGCTGTAGATTCCAGTGATGCTGCCTCCTGGCTCGTGGAGCAGACATGCCGTCAACATGAACAATATTTGAGATCGACGAGGCAGAGGGTTCCCAAGTAAGGGGCCAAGACTCGGTTCCCAAGTGTCTGGAATGTTTCTGGCTCATTCAATAGCATGAATTGGATAGCCAGAAACCTCCACTTCCTAAAAAGGATATTAAACACTATACTTGGAGAGGTATTATACTCCCCTACTCGGTGAATGAGATTTTGAATATATAGCATTTTGAGTTTAATAATTAACAGTGAATACTCTATAAATACAAATGGTGCTTGCGAGGGGCATGAAGGGAAGATTTCCTATTTGTTAATATCTGAAACTGTGATTATCTGCCTTCCCCCACAAGATCCCATGGCCATGGCACTCAGCGCAACTATTTCCCCAGTAGGGCTTCTGCCCCTTGCATACTTTGGGCATGCAGATCACTGCTCGGCCCCAGCCAAGAAATCGTATGAGGCAGTTCGCCGCGCTCGCTTGTAGTTACATGCTGCCACGGTTACATCTGTACTCTTTTTAGAACGCATGGTGGCACGCCTGATCCCCGCCGTACCGGGGGATATACTCCGGACCGTAGATCGCGGTGTGCTGGTCAGAGACCAGAGATATAAAAGACCTCTTCCTCAATCGAACCTATTCTCTAGAATTCAAAACACAAGCTCCCAAGATTCAAGGTCAATTACATTCTACTATTCCAGTTCATCACCATGAAGTACCTCTATCTCCTCGCTGCCTTTGCCGCTCTGGCTTTTGCTTCAGCGGAACCCGCTGGTGCGGTAAGAGACGCCCTCAGAAGGGGACATTATTCTTTGATGCTAATCCATTTATCAGAAGTGTGAAACTGTTAGCTCCGGGGAGTCCTGCCCAAGCGAGTAAGATGGCCAGAGTACCTAGTATACCTCTCCTTATATATCTGACTCGCTCGCAGCAAACCCTACGCATGCAACCTCCAGGGCTTCCATTATTGCTGTGTAGGCATCCTCCCTTGACTGAGAGTTACCAGAAACTAATCCTACGGTGTAATTGACAGGACATGAAGTGTTAAATGGACAGCAACAGCCTGACCCTCCTACTACGAGGATTACGATATGATCTAGGGCCGCATGAAGGTCTCTCTTAACTATCGAACATTCCTTTCATGAGGCCTGATGGAGACGGGGGATCTCTTTTGCGAAAATATATTTAGGAATACAATCGTTATACAGAGAGCTATTCATGTTGCGCTGGCCAATGTCCTGTATACCACAAAATATATAACGCCATCGTACTCTCCTTCATACATATAAACGTCCCTTGCTCGGCTCGCACACATCATCCGATATAAAAGTACAATGATAAAAGCCTTGTTCCACAGCCCCAACTCCACTAAGAGCACCCACGTCATTATCAGGAGGCAACTGGTGTGAATATTCGCTTCCACCGCCCCCGCCGGGGTCCATATCGCCCCTGATACGGTTGGAGAATGTCATTGGCGTCGGGTCCGAGTATGCACCCGCGACCTCACCCCACTGTACTGGTTTAAGCGCGTGGTTAGTACCGTCGGTACTTGAAGTTGTTGGATGACAAGCAGCACTAATCGCCGCGCTGTGCTGTCCTGCAATTGGCATGGGTGATTTGAAGCGACGCAGACCCATCAACATTGAAATAACAAATAGCGAGCCACCGACGGCAATGGCAAAGATAATAGCAACTGGCGAGTGGCCGACGGTTATGGTCTGGCCATAAGGACTCACTTTGCCGTCCATGTCATATGGAATGACTTCTACAAAGAAGAAGCTTTGCGACACCAGCCAATGCAGGACTGCGGAGAGAATCAGGAGCGGGACGCTGTACTTGTATGGGAGTGAGAGGTAGTAAGTAGACCGCTGGGCGCCGCCTTGTGGCCAGGAGACTCGCAAGGCCTTGCGAACTCGGCCGTAGTTGTTGTATTCAACGGCACCGAGCATGACTGTCAACAGTGCATTCAGCAGGAAGTAGGCGACTGAGACGAGCAGTTGCGGCAAGTTAGCGAGCAGAACCATGGAGAATATTGCGGACGTTCCGCTCTGATCGTGAAAGTTTCCTAGGGTTGTTGATGGACTTGCTTCGCCCAGGGTGGTGTCCCAGATGGTCCTTGAGCCAGCGGATGTGTAATAGTCCAGCATTCCAAGTCGGAGAAGGTAGGCGGCTGGAATCATAATGCAGGCGAATCTGGGATGTTAGTATAGTTATGCAGGTCATTGCACGGAGAGGTACATACATGGTCATTGTGAATACCCATCGTCCTGTACTCACGGCTTGGAACCACCACTTCCGAGAAGGGAGTTGGAGTGGGAGTCCCAAGTCTGGGATATCTGTAGCCCCGTCCTTGGACCGTTTTTTTGGCTTCCTGTGCCAGCCCAGGCTGCCTTTATTGATTAATGACTTGGACAGGAGGCAGCAACCCTCTGTCATAGGGTCTGGACGAGTAAGGTAGGATGCAATTGCATCTCCAATAGTCATGAAAACATCGTCCCTGCTATCAGACGCGGTGAACAGGGCGCAGATCAGTTTTATGACATTACACCCAATCACAATCAGACATATTGGGGGGCTGAACACCAGCTGGCAGCTCTCCTCCATTGGAACTGTCAGACAGTGCTCGACAGGGTAGGTTTCCGGCAGTTTCCTAGGCCTCATTCCATGTGTCTGGCAAAAGGCAGTATGCCCAAAGACCGTCACATTGCCAGGAAAGGAGGCATTGACCCAATTCGATGGATCGTCCAGTTCCGCCTGCAGCTCCTTTTCGTACAAATCTTGGTCTAGAATCTCATTCAGGCGTATGGTATCCGGCGTACTATCAGGGAAATCGGGTGTGCCGAAATAGATCTGCCCAGAGACGTTGTGGAAGCCATACTGAGTAGGGACCTCCATCTGGATGGTCGGGGTCGACCACTCCAATGGCTGGATGGTCCATTCATCCCCGTTTAGCATCTTACTTGCAGTGTCCTTGCTGCAGTGAGACTCGCCGCCACACATCCATCTATAGGCGCTGCCGTCGCCGCCGCCAGGTTCCAAGGCATTTCCACCCAGCATAAACACCACAGGCTCGCCCTCTGGCAGTGCCTTTTCGGTAACCAGGACAACCAGCCTCTGGCCGGATACATAGTCCTGCGCAAAGGTGTCGATACACTCTTTATTAGAGAGCTTTTTCAGATCTGACCGGCCGAGCTCGGCATTGAGTGTTCCTACATCCATACCGATAAGCTCGGTGCAGTTGTTCCAGTCCTCTGTCCCATTGCTCTTCATTGGGCCACCACTCCCTAGCACGACGCTGTATTCTGTCGGTGCGAATGCGAAGAAGATGGCCGAGTTGTAAATCATATGGACGGGCAGCGATGTCACAAGCAAGAGCCACCCAAGCAACTGCCTTTTCCCCCGTTGCCTTCGAAGCAAATCCCAGATATTGGGTACCCCAATCGACACAGATCTCCGTTGACTGTGGGCCTCGTCGACTTGAGCACGCGATGGGGATGCGAGACACTGCATACAGTAGTTGCTTGCACCAAGCATGGCCGTACTTAGAATATTAATAACTAGGTGCAGCCCTGTTGTCCAGTTCTTTGCACGGTCACAGCTGCCTGTATAGATTGCTGCAAAGGAAAAATCATCTTGACCATTCCTTGAATACGCAATCCCGGCCGCGATAATCGTTAGGATGATATTAATGGAGAGCACAGTGCCCATGACCCAGGAACAGAACACAATGCCCTTGGTCCATGAGCGACTATGCGGTGAGCTTGCAGCTGGATCCTCTGGTTCTGTCTTGGGTGAGCTGTCGGACAGCCATGTCGTGAATGTTAGGGTCGAGAGTACGCCGCGTTTCTGTGCTGGACTCTCTTCGCGGGCGAACATGACTGCGTCGCGATTGAGGGTGAGAATACCCTACAGCCACCGCGTAGAATCCACATGAAGAGAGAAACTGCTCAAGTCCCAGACAGGGGACGGGATTAATTTTCAGGGTCTGAAGCTGACATCTTGGCAACTGATGTGGAACTGGACAGGGCTGTGCTAGGGATCGTCGCCAATACGAGGCATTGTTTGGCCCATCGTCAACTGCCAAGATCGTGGAATGCGAAATGACATCAGAAGGATGAGGGCGCAGCATGTATCTGAATATAGAAATGTAACGAAAGACATCTCCTGATATGTTCTACGCGCCAAGACCATTAGAATCAACACACCACTATGCCCAACATTGAATCGGATGTACTCCACGAGGAGTCTGCTAGACTCGAGGGGCGCAAGGTAGTTTTTACTTAAGAAAGTTGCTCTGTCTACTATATAATTGTTCCTGCTATTAGTGCTCAGCATTCCATATATCAATGGTACTATCAGTCCATCTAATCAGGATTTATACAGGTCTGCGTCTACTATACCTTACCACCCGAGGCTCTTGCTTTTCAATAATTTTACACCTTCCAGATACGCTCACCGGGCTGTCGCCCTTTTACAAGATAAAGAGAGAGAACCTTACTGTATTAGATCACGTTGGCTATGTTCCAGTCTCATCATATAGTAACTGCTGCAGCTTAGAGAAAATCAAGTGACGACATATCTGATAACGGTAAAGACGGGCCCAGAGAAAATCCATTCCCTAGCCAAGGATCATCATCGAAGCAGGCATCGGCGTCAGGATTAGTGAACAGACTGCTAATCGTATCTGTTGAATCCCCGCTTGTCTTTGCTTCGATGTAACGAGCTGCAACGTCATATAGAGGCTTGAAGATACGCAGCGGCCGATTACAGCTAGCATAGCGCGGTGATGCTGCCAAGGACTGTAGACCGTCAACCACTCCCTTCAAGCGGCGCAGGTCCTCCGCGTCAGCAGTATCAACAACATTGCAAACCAGGATCGTGAACGGGATGAATGGCGCTAGGAGGAGAATCTGGTTGATCCATTCGAGGAGGGCAGTGGGCAATTCTGCTGCATTTGAAAGTAGGGCAATACTGGCCTCGCTCTCTTCAAGAGCTACTCGTGCAGCGGTGATATATTGCATACATGGTAATGTGCCCGAAGGACTCTCTGTTGAGATTGCTTGGTATATGCACGCCAGGGTTGAGTATTCCATAGCCCTGTTGGCGTGTATCATGAACCGTGATAGATTCAAATTTAGAGTATGGCTACTCCACAGCTCTGGCTGATTCTGAGAACGGTGGTTAGTCAGAGTGGCCTCAGACTGTTTCCGTATGTTTGCTTCTGTTGGGAGCACATGAAGCTGTTAGCTACTTACATAGTATCCGGTTCTCGCGGCCATCATCTGCTCCAGCTCAGAAGCTAGCGCTCTGGTACGAGACACGCGAACGGAGCTCGGTTGTGTCAATGCAGTCGGGCTATACAGGCCATCGTGCAAGCGGCCGTAGAGGCTAGCGACATCGATCCAGTCAGGCAGCCGGTTATATGCTAGGGAGGTCATTTTGCGGTCCAAAGTGAGTCGGGGGATCGTGATATCCTGATCTCCAATAGTCGATGGCCTGCCGAGCCGTAAAGAGACAGCTTTCTCCAGGGCGTATACAGCCCAGAAAAGAGACATCTTTCGCTGCAATACGTTTTCTTGCTCTGATACCATGGCGTGTCTACTATGCAACCCCAACGCCAGGCACATAAGTGACGCTCTTGAAATAAAAGTCCAGGCTGTAGACACCTTTCCCCGGTGCAGGCAATGAAGACACTATATGTTGGAAACCGCAGGTTAATACTGTGGAAACGCACTCCTAATAAGGGGAAAACGCACCGCCATGTACAAGGCACAGATAGAGTCAATATTGGTATCGATGTGGAAGGAAAGGCTCGATAAAATCGTCTCGAGGCTCTCTCTGCACGTTGCAGCTTGCACATCGTAGTCCTGTCTGAGTGCGGCGTCATCGGTACAGATCGAGATTTGTGCGAAGAGCGAGTAGAGAACATAGTGGACTATGATCAGCTCCGTATCGCTGACCGGACCGGGTGTGCAGGCCCTGATCACGTACTGGGTGAAGTCTCCCAGAGATCCAAATTCGAATGGCCAGTAAATCTCGCTCGGTGAGTTATCTAGGATAGTTATCAGAGCGAGTGCAATGCAGCCTGGAAAAGCAGACGCACCTTGAGTGATCCTGAGGCAGGCCATGACTTTATCCAAGGAAGGGATAGGCAGATCCCTGACACTAAGACCAGAAGGCAACGTATTCTGAAATGAACATGACCGTTCCATCATCTCGTTTTGCTGCTTTTGGTTATGGATTGTGCTCCGCAAAGTATTCAACGCCGAAGTTATGCCGTCGGCGGCCCTGGCATATGGGTCATTCATCACAGCGGTTTCAAGAGCCCTTGCTGCGCGGATAACATGGGCAAACAATGCCGACTCAATCCCTTCCGCTGTAGCTGGAGCGTCTGGGGATGCTCGACGACTGCCAAATTGGAGGGATGAATATAATGGTGCTTGTAATCTAGCTGGGGCCATAAGGCTGCTATCACCGTAATGGCGCTCACCTCTAAGTTGCCCTATAATTCCGTAGATCTCCTCAATTCTGTTCGAGATATGCTCAAGTCTCCTTTCACTGATGATTCATTAATGATTAGATAGATGTACCTGGGCGACAACTCACTATGCACTCGAGATCAGGACCCGTTGCCGCTTTTCTTTGGCTTTGTGGGCCAGCTTGAATGTACACTGCGCCTGAGCCTTGGTACAATGTGAGCACGGATGAACGCGATTACACTTGGTCTATTGAGCCAGTTTAAAGTCAGTAGACGCCTTACACCCCAAGGGAACAATCTTTGCTGATCGCACCTTTCGCTGGCGGCAACGATCGCACTGCAGCATGTCAGCATCTAATTCACATATAGGAAACATTCGCATACTGCCACTCTCTCCTTCGCCACAACCTCATGCTCGTCTACTCCATTCCACTGGGAATCCAGGTCACCTTCTTCCCCTGCTTGGCCAGTGGGTCCGTAATCGGTGACTGCAGGTCTGAATGACATCACAACGGTATCTAGAGACGCCCTCAATGCCAGTTGGGCAGGGCAAATTGCAGGCCGAATAGTGAAACTGCCAAAAAGCGCAATACCGGACTCTTTCAACACGCTGCCGACGAGGTTGGCGAGGGAAGATTAACGGATTTGCGGGTGGGATGAAATCTCGAGTCTTCGGCCATCGGGGCGCCAAGAGTGCGCAGTCCGTCGGTGGAGAAAGCGCCTTTTCATCTTATATACTTGACTTTCTTCCTCATGCTCTTGGGCACAGCTGTTATTACATATCCTGTGAGCCTCCCAACAGATACTCATCATGAAATATCGCGGCGTTGTCTACGATGTCGGCCTCAATTTCAATGGCACTGGATTCTCCGTCGAGCCATTCGATCCCGCCCTCGTCAAATACGATATGGAAGCAATCGCCAACAAGCTGCATGCCAACGCCGTCCGGATTGAAGGAGAGGAGACAACTCGGCTGGAGACTGCCGCACGTTCAGCGCACTCGATGGGTCTCAAGGTGTTTTTCAATCCGTGGAAGATGAATGCAACTGTCGAGGAGACCCGCGCGTACTTCAAAGAGGCAGCAAAGACCGCAGAAAATCTACGCAATGAAGGCATTGATTTGGTCTTTATCGCCGGCTGCGAATACACGATCTTCGGTAAAGGCGTTTTTCCAGGAGACTCTTTCAATGACCGTGTAATGTTTCTCGGCTCGCAGTTCCCCAGCAGCCACAAGATCGAGGATATTTCTCAGGCTCTGCGTGACAAGTCTGTCGACTTGAATAAGGTGTTGTCGTATTTCGTTAAGGAAATACGTTCCCAGTTCAGCGGACAGATCACATATTCAGCTGGCTCCTGGGAAGTCGTGGACTGGGATATCTTTGACATCGTCGGTATAGACTACTATCGCCGAGGAGAGACTGCCGAGGAGTATGTCTCGTGTCTCGACCGGTACAGGATTGGAAAGCCTCTCGCCGTTCTAGAAGTCGGCTGCTGCGCCTACGAGGGAGCAGCAGAGCGCGGAGACGGCGGGTTTGTACTGTTGAAAGGCACGAATCCAGACGGCACCGGCATCTTCGAGAACGACATTGTCCCGACTCGGAGCGAGAAGGAACAGGCCGATTACGTCGGGACGCAGCTTGAGCTTCTTTACCTTGCAGGGGTTGATGGGGCCTTCATATTCCTGTTTTCGTTCCCTTGTATGCCGACAGGAAAAGGGGCGAGGGATCTAGACATGATGTCTTTCTCGCTGGTAAAGACATTTCCTGGGCAGGACTCAAGATCTAAGGATATGCCTCCATGGGCACCGAAGGAGTCTTTCCATCGCGTCGCTGAAGTCTTTCGCTCTATGGAGCAGGAGGGATAATTGTAACTAGAACAGATGGTGGATTCATAGCCAATTGGGTAGGACAATCAATACACCGTGTAATATGAAAAGTAGCAATATCCAAGCGTTACTGCCATAGATACGATGATATTAACGCGTCACGTCAAGGTGTACACTCATTTTGTAAGCAACTACATCACTGTTATAAGATAATGCTGGGAATACCCTAAAATATAACGCAACATAGAAGAGTTTTTGCCAAGAGTAAAACAAATACAGATATTTACACTTCTTACTGCATGTCCACGCGCATATCATCCTCGCCCGTGAAACCCTGACTACCGTCCAGATTGGCATTTATCACATGTTTTCGCAACAAGAAGTGTGAATAGAAGATTGAATGGATCCCAGAACCCTTAAGAAGGGGTGAGTAATGCGGCTCCATGGCTAACTTAACTATGGGTCTGCGGAAGATATCTTCCGCTGTTCGACTACCATCATGAGTGAAGAACGAAGGAAGCTGAACTTGGGATGACAAACACAGTTAGCTATTAGTAACTTAATTAAGTTGGGACAAAGTTAGCTAGTTGCCACCTTTGACGTAATTTGGTGCAGTTATGTATCCACCACCAGGCGGAATTTATCTTCCTGACATGTCCCCACAGCGAAGATTCGCAACTATCCAGACAACAAGATACCATATGTGATTTACTGTAGATATCCTGCGGCGCAATTAATCAGCCGATGCTGCCAGTATGTGCCCGTAACTGGTATCCATAATTTATCAGCACTCGACGGCGAGCACGTTGAAGGTGTATAAGGAAGCCATGCTCGAACGCTTTTCGTCCCAACCATCCACGAAATTACCATCATCAAAGCTTATTATTCTGCCACTGCGGCCATGTCTTCCGTGAAAGTTGCCGTCGCTGGAGGAAGCGGTGCCGTGGGAATCCCAGTCATAAAAGAGCTGCTTGCTGCCGGATTCCTCGTCACAGTCTTACGCCGACTGGGAAGTGACAGTTCCTCCAACATCCCAGAGCATTCAAACCTGAGCATCCGAGAAGTCGACTACGAGTCCGTCACCTCGCTCACGGGCGCTCTCCAGGGCCACACGGTTGTTGTTGCGTGCTTCGGTGTCGCAACCCCGATTGGAAGTCAAGATGTTTTAATCGACGCCTCCATCGCTGCCGGGGTGACTCGCTTCTTCCCAGCGGAATTTGGCACCGATACGCAGAACGAGAAATGCATCAAGCTGCCCGTGTTTGCCAACAAGATACACGCGTTGGATTATCTCAAAGAAAAAGCCGCGACGAATCCGAGCTTCACCTATACCGCTCTGTGTCCGGGGTTTTTCATCGACTGGGGCTTGGAGGGAGGGTTCCTGGTCAACCCGAAAGCACACAGTGCCACCGTATATGACGACGGCGAGCGTCTATTCAGTGTGACAACATTGCAAACTACCGCCAAGGCTGTCGTGGCCATTATCAATCATCTTGAGGAGACCAAAAACCGGCACGTTTACATCCAAGATGCCTTGGTTTCCCAGAACAAACTCATTGCCATTGCCAAAAAGCTCGACGGCAGGGATTGGGATATCACCCCCATCAAGTCGTCCTCTGCAGAATTCGACGCTTACGCAGAGCTCAAGAAGGACAATCCGGATGCCCAAAAAAGCTTATTTCCACTCCTTAACCTCTCCATCCTTGGCGAGGGTTACGGGGGCGACTTTTCGGCTCATCTGGACAATAAACTGCTCGGCATTGAGGGTTGGAGTGACAACGAGCTTGAAAGTCTGGTGAAGAAGTACCTTTAGATTAACAAGATGAAATGATCCTGTTTGACTTTGGTATGGCTTTTGCAAAACCCAACAAATGTACCTTGGCATGGCCTAGTTATAGCATGTTCTCAGAAGAGGGTGAATTGTGCTAGATGTCCCCCAGCCAAGAAGGCTCCTGATGGCTGTCACAGCAGGGCGTACTGTAGAGCAGTAAACATCATAGCAAAATTCCTGTGGCACGTACCTTGTCGGCATGTTGCAAGCGATTTCAACATACTTCATTCCAAGTACGTAACATAAAGCATAAATATACAATTGGGTTACAAACTTGGAGTAGTCTGGCTAATTGGATATCCTCTTATTAATGATACTGTACACTACTGGCAAGTGACGATTTAATAGCTGAAATTAACTGATATTTGTTAAGTATGATTAAATATGTTACGGGAAAGATTTGTCTAGCCAACAATATTACCACTTCCCAGCATCAGCCAGAATGACATCCGACGCCTTCTCAGAAATCATATAAATCGGCAGGGCAATATAGTACCCAGGGATCTTCGGGAAGACACTGGCATCAACAACCCTAAGTCCATCGACGCCTCGGACACGGAAATCACCATCCAAAACCGCCATCTCATCACCATCGTCACCGATCGGCGCCGTACAGCACGCATGATGCCCCCAGGCCTCTTTCTTGATAAAATCCTTCATCTCTTTCTCATTTGTAACATCATCACGCCCAGGCCAAGATTCAGTAAAGTTCCCATCCAGCGGGACAACGTTATCAAAGATCTCCCGCGAGAACTCCATAGCCTCGTACACAGCCTGGAGATCCTTCTCATCCGCCCCATCAGCAGTAACACCCTCATCAAACGAGCGGAAGGTGATAACCGGCATATCCCTAGGATCAGTGGAACGCAGCTCAACAGTACCCGCGTTATTACGCGAGCGAGACTTGAGCACAATCCACGCCCAGTGTTGCGCATCCGAAAGACACTCCTGCGGGAATCCAGGATAATACCCGTAGAAGTTCCCAGGAGCACCCGAGATCAGCAGATCCGGCTCGTCGTGTTCCGCGACAGACGACTTCTTGATAACAGCAATGGCGATCCCGTTGGTCATGTACGTGCCCTTGAAGCCGACCCCGTTCTTCCAGTCCTCGTAGCAGGGGTCGGGAAGTTCCTCGAGGAACGTGCATTTCGTGGTCAGGACGAAGTCTGTCGGGGATTTGCCGATGAGGGTTGCTTCGTAGCGGTCCTGCATGTTCTTGCCGACGCCGGGGAGGTCGACGATTGTGTCGATGTTGTGCTTTGCCAGTTCGGATTTGGCGCCGATGCCGCTCAGCTTGAGGAGTTGGGGCGTGTTGAATGTGCCAGCGGCGAGGATGACTTCCTTGGATGCGTAGACTTTTCCGGGGGTTCCACCTGATGCGGAGCCGGAGCGGGGGTCTGCGCGGTACAGACTCTTGCCTTGGAGGTAGTCGACGCCGATGGCACGGGGGGTGGCGCCGGATGTATCGAAGATGACATTGGTGACGAGGGTTGTGAGCTGCAGATCGAGCTTGTATCCTTCGTCGATGGTGTCAACGATGAAGTCGCGCGGGCCGGTACGTTTGTATTCAGGGATCTTGACGGCGAGAGGAACTTGGAAGAGACCCTCGTCCTTATCCCTCCACGAGAAGCCGGTGTTGAGATCGCGGCCCAGAATGCCTGCCAGGCCGGTAACAGTGTTGAGGACTTTGCCAACGAGGTTCTGGCCCGCGGCTGTGCCGGCAGCAATGACGAGGGAGAGGAGCTTGAGGTCTTCGACGACGAGGGTGAGCTGGGTGAGAGAGGTCTGCAGCCAGCCCCCGAAGCCATGATTGACGATGTCGCTGGGTGCGTAGCGGTTATCTTCGAGACGCTTGTAGTAGTTGCGCATGTTGTCTGCCTTCCAGGTCTCGTTGCCTGTGAGCGCGGCGAGGTCATCCCAGTCGCGCTCGTAGGGGTAGATGGTACTGAACAGTAAGCATTGCCCACACGAAGCAGGATAGAGACTTACACCATGGCATTGTGCGTCGTAGACCCGCCAAGAGTACCAGCACGAGGATACAAGATGCCCAACGGCTCCGCGTTGTCAGGAGGGTTGGTCCCCCTGTACAGCTCGCCATCTGAGGTGCGGTAAACCATCTTGCTGTCCTGCTCCTGCCGGGAGAGATCCTCGTAGTGGTTCACGAAGTAGTCCCATCGCATGGGTTCGTAGTCAGTAGAGTGCAGCTGCATGGCAGGGATCTGCTGTGGCAAGGCATCGCCCTGGTCATCGCCAGCGTCAATCAGCAGCACTTTGTGTCCGCCGCGTGCCAGACGGGCAGCGAGAGGGCCACCGCCAGCACCAGAGCCGACGACGATATAGTCATACTCGGCACTGGAGTTGGCGTTGGAACTGCGATGGGTGTGCTGGTGTGCATGGGCTGCCAGGGCCGGATTCCATAGCAGGCTGGACAGCAAGGAGACGACGCTCAACTCCTTGACCAACATTGTGGCTCAAACAACAGAAATACAATATAGACAAAAACAATAAACGAATGACAAAAGGCTGATTACGAGCACAACGGCTTGGAAAGGAATAGAAATGAACTGGTCTCCAACAAGGCTGGGCGGTTATATGATTATCATACAACGGTATTATAGCCACCAGTATACCCCGTCCCCCTGGCCATCGTCCACCGTACCTCCTGAGTTCTGACTACGCTGCACAGAGTCATGCTCCCCGGAGAAAGCTCGCGACGAAGCCGTTCACAATACGGCAGGTCAGTCCGCATTCGCAAGCCCACATCGGAACTTGCAGTTCGCACCGGCACGCTGGGATGAAGGATGCAGCCGGTGTAGCAGAATAATATAGCCAAGGCGCCAGGCATCCCATCTATGTCCCAAATAGGCAATAGTTAGAGTGTGCGGGGCGGCGGCCCAACAGCTCTTAGTCTGCACTGAAATGAGACCAAAGTTAGCGTCCCCAGCTGTGGGACTGCGCACCGGTCTAGCCACTCAAGCTCTTCAAGCTCTAGCTAGGCCTTGGCTACTGCGCCGCAGACCCTCCAGTCCCTAGAGTCCAGAATGCTTTTGCTGACATCGTTACTGGGCAGGGACCGCGCCTATGAGAATCCTGCAGAACTCAATTCCAGCCCATCTACCCACTATTACGGGATGGACGATGATCTCCATTGTTGGGAGGAAGTGCAGAAAGCAAATTTAACTGCAGAAACCCAATTTAAACGGTATGAAGACGAACTTCTCCAACGGGCGTTGCGCCGGCTATGTCCAGAGACTGTATACTCCACAGCACCTGCGTGGTTATCTTGCTACTGGATAACGCCACGGCCGTGGCAATATTGCAGAAAGCCAGTCTCAACGATCCCCATCGTGATTGCGGACCCGCAAAGTAAATTTGTAATGGATACGAGAAGAATGCCCTTGTGCTCGTTACTTGCAGAGACTTTGGACTCTAAAGCGCCTCCTTGCCAATATTACCTGACCAACAGAACTCCCTGGAACAATCTTGCAGAAACCAAGCCAATTCCCCTTACGGACCACAACGCGTGGGACGAAGATCTCCATTCCTCCTAACTATTATTATAAGGATTAATACAGTTCAACAAACAGACATTAGCAAGGCTGATTTCCACCCAGTACAATCTACAAAGACATAAAGTATCTAGAACCGCCCGTTATGCTCGTGGTGGTCGTTGTTATACGTGCCCGAGCTTCCGTTTCCGTTTGCCATATCCACCAGCGGCACAAAGTGATCGTCCCCGTGTTTCAGTGCGCTGCGGGAGCCTGTTCCCGTAGACTTTGTCCGGCGCCCCTGGGATGTGCCTGTTTGCGTATCCCCAAAGACACAGGGCCAGATACGGCGGAACAGGGAGCGCAGAGCCGGGAGACAGGCGCAGATCACTCCAACATGGACTTCAATGGTGCTCCAGTAGCCCACTTTCACGTAGTCCCCTATTCACGGTCAGGGGGGGCTGAACTAGACAGGTGGGACCGGAGAACTTAGGAACTGAACTTACAGGTGAGGTTTTGGGTGTTGGCGAAGACGATCAGCGCGTCAAGACGGATGACGCTTATCAGGGTGACGCTATCCCGTTACTGTTAGTATCCCTCACTGGTTCTGCAGCCGGTATTCAGGGATAGGAGGGACTCACAAGATTCCGAGGGAGAACATGCACATGACGAATGCCTTCTTCCTCCAGGATAAATTGAGCATGTAGAGTTCTCGCAGAGGCAATGCCATGACGATAACATCGAGAATGATGTTGAAGATTGCCGAACACCATACCTGCCCGTTGACATTGTTGCATTTAAACTCATGCTCCTCATCCCAGCGCAGCCAGGCTCCTTGGACTGGCTTACACTGGAAGATGGTGATGATGTTGAACACGAAGATGTAGGAAACGTTGAGACCGATTGCCACAAATATAAGTCTCCTGATCTCGCGGCGGGGAAAGACACGCAGGTAGAAGCAGAGAATCGATATCTTCGTCAGTCCGACTGAGGTGAGGTAAAGTATTTCATCCCAGAAGTAAACCTGGGCCTTATTAGTATTGCCCCTGCAGGTGTGATGGATTGGCGTACGTAGAGAATGTGAGTGACCTTGTCAAATGGCACCGTCCACATATCAAGGCCAAGCCCATCGTCCGCCACTAAGGATCATATCAGATCGGAGTCCACGAAGGATGAGGAATGCTGAGTTACTCACAGACCCAAGATAATGCTGATAGCGGAATAACGCAGCACTGTACATGTCAGTATAGCCCTATAACCGTCGCAACGCAGACAGAAGTACCATCGTCAACACCATAGCCCAGTCATCCCAGCCAATCTGCCCTCCGCAACAGGGGAGCCTGGCGATAATGCGCAAACAGAACACCAGGAATGCTATTCCTACGCCCGCAAGACCGGTTATCGAGACCAGCTTGGTGCGGTCGCGGACCGGCATATCGCACATCGTATAGGTGACATTTTTCGTCGCTGGCTAGTCAGATTCGCACCTTACAAGTGCATTAGGGTGAGGATCTCACTTAGAGACTGCCTAATAGTGCAAGAACCCGCCACGCAGGTCTCAACGTCTGCAGTGAAGCCCGGGTCTGTACAGAGACAGGTCTGGTTTGTCGCGCCGCATGGGGATGCAGGGATTGCCTTGATGAAACATTCCAACTGACACTCGTTAGCTCCATCTCCTTAATATACGACTCCAACGTACAGCACATGGGGGCAAAGCCTTGGCTAAATCCTCCATACTGGCTGCCCAAGCCGTGGCACAGACGGCCAGCAGGGCCACAATCGACCACAATCGCATTGTAAAGGATAGAAGAACAAGGACACAAAGAAATCAAAGGAATGAAGGAGCGACAGGAACAACACGAACAACAAGAGGAAATAGGACGAGGGAGTGAATGAATAAAGTTGGTGAGACGCTTTGCTAGGTCGAGAACCCGGCAGGTATAACCACGCATCCTTGGACATGAAGCTCTGACCGAATCGATCCTCTAGGCCAAGCAGCAAATCAATAACGATAGGCGTTAAGCCTTGCCACGAGCAGTTCCCGTCCATGGCCTTGGGGTGCTACCAAGCTGCATTGGGTAGGTGAAAAGTTCTCCTGTTCATTCAGCGGCAGTTGGGCCATGCCGCGATAGACGGCCTCGTTGACCCAGTTGCCCTAACCAGGGCTAAATTCAAACTGGATAGGGGCGAGTCATGCATTCTGCAGGGATAAAGGTTGCGCTTTGTTATTGCGATCTGCAGGCATGCCGCTCCTACCCCAGATCAGGACCTGTCGACACGAGCCACATCTGCTGTCGGACACTTACCGAACGGCCGTCGCTGTCTCGTCCGCTATGGAGCGGCCTGACGCTCCACTGTCCCCACTGAAGAATAACCGGCCCTGTTGACGGCTTCAAACCTTGGTTCACACGGCGGGAGACGGACGACGGAGGCTCGGATGCCCCAATTTGCGAGCAAGTCGTGAATCAGACCGCCTGAGTCTCTTCAAAAAAGGGTACCTTTGTCCCAGGGCCCAATTCTGTTTCCGCCTGTGAGGCGCACGGAATTATTAACTGCGCTGATCAGCGTGTTCGCATGGTGCCTAGGGTTATCTTGAACCCCCTGCCCGTTCTTTCCCTTATATCGGTGCCCGTTGATTACTGAAACAGCGCATCTCATTCGTTCCAACTCTTCTTGGAACTGTTCCTTCGTTCGTTCACTTTCAAGTCTCTCCTTAACGCCATGAAAGTGTGGTCTCTCGTTCTGTTCGCGGCCTGCGCAGCCAGTTTCCCTTCTTTTGAGCATGGACATGGCCACCAAAGACTTCATGAGAAGACTCTGCAAAACCTTCCAGCTGAGGTTGTGGCACAGCTGAGGGAGCAGCACCATGACAAACGGCTGTTTAGCTCTTTGGACACGCCCGTTGACAGTATGAGCATTGAGCCCCTTCTGTGACCCAACCATAACTGACCAAATAACTAACCAAATAGTCACCGGGGAGCATGCTTTCCATCCCCCCGACTACGACAACGGCGACCAGCGTGGTCCTTGTCCCGGGCTCAATGCTCTTGCGAACCACGGCTATATCCCGCGGAGTGGTGTTGTTTCGGTAGGCCTGCCCAACGATTATTCGATCGGGGCATTTACTAACTGTCGCAGTTCACCGGAGTCGTCGGTGCCATCAACAAGGGTATCCTGGACGAACTATCATCAAGACCAAGCTAACTAGTGCAGTGTACGGAATGGGCGTTGACCTCGCCTTGATCCTCGCCACCATGGGCCTCGTCTGGGTCGGCAATCCTCTGTCCATCAACCCTGGCTTTTCCATCGGTGGGCGTGATACCGGCGTCAACAACATCTTGAATAATGGACTGGGGCTACTCGGTATGCAGCCGCATTCTTCGCCCACATAACACCATTAACCCCCTCGGCAGGCGAACCACAGGGCTTAACAGGCTCGCACAACTTCATCGAGTCAGACTCCTCCAATACGCGCGACGACATCTACGTGACCGGCGACGCCGCGACGATGAACATGACCCTCTTCCGCGAATGGTACGCAATGGCCGACGAGAACGGAACCTTCTCTTTGGACACGATGGCCAAACGAGCCTCGATACGATTCGAGCAGACCAAAGCTACGAACCCTGAATTCTACTACGGACCTGTTACTGGGTTCCTTGCTCGCAATGCTGGATTTCTGTTTGCAGGCAGGCTGTTCAGGAACCACTCTACGGAGCAGCCGGATGGTGTCTTGAGTATGCCCCTCGTCTAATCTTCTGCCGATAGCCACTGATGATGTATCTAGCCAAGGAAATCGTGCGCAACCTCTTCGCCGTCTACGGAGATGAAGACAACCTTGAATATCGAAGAGGCTGGGAGCGCCTCCCTGAAAACTGGTACAGGAGGCCCACAGACTGGGGTCTTCTGAACCTCAACGCCGACCTCCTCGACTGGACCATGAAGTATCCCGAGCTGTCAAGGTGCGTTAAATACCATATCCACACCTATAAAAACCATACTAACAGCACTAGCATCGGTGGAAATACCGGCACCGTCAACAGTTTCACCGGCCTCGACTTGTCCGACCTCACCGGCGGCGTACTTAACGCCACGACCCTCCTCGAGGGAAACAACCTGCTCTGTTTCGTATTTGAGATCCTCAAGTTCGCCAGTCCCAACATCCTATCCGGCCTTTACCAGACTCTCGCGGTCCCTCTAGACTTCATCACTAAGGCTCTGGAGATCCCGCTGCTCGATCTGGCTTGTCCCGCATTCAAGGATATGCAAGTTGGTGGGAAGCCGGCGTGGGAGGCTATCCAGGATTTGTTCCCTGGTGCGGCCAAGAGCACGAGTATTCTATAGGGGTGATGTTTTTGTGCTGCTCGTATTGTATGATGTGATAATATTCTGTTCTATTCCCGGGCTATGTATATGATGAGCCCGTATTTATGATCAGGGGTCGTGTATTGGGCGGTTAGGTCACTTAATTAATTTATCATCTCGAATAATTATTCTCCTTTAAACCAAGTAGGATATAACACGACGTTGTAGCGAAACAAGAAATTGTCCTTCGTTGTTAATTCTATCGAAATACCATTCAACCAAAACCCCTAGTAATTAGTGGTAATCAGCTGTCTTCCTATTTCGCGTTATATGCCACCAAATCTAAACGGTCTTGGCGGAAATATATATATGTGCACGCTGTGTGCAAAGAAGTGGAGCACCGAGAACTACCAATATCTATAACATAAAGGCTTGAATAAAACCCATCACTATAATTTATATTTAATCTTACATCCTTGCCATATATCTATTTCGGGGGTTGCACCAATGGCCGTAAAAATGAGAAGATGGGCGGCAAACACTGTCGCTAACTAAATGCGCTCTACATGCGCAGGAGATGGTATACTGCAAAGCATTTCAGGATACATCCCACATAGCCGATGTTCAGAATATTCTAGTAGGCGCATGCACTCCACTCGGTGTTTGCTGCTGCATCTGCCTGTTCGCGTTACAAATTCAGGTAGAGCGATCTGGCCAATGGGAGCTCCGGATTGCCGGGCCGGGCGGAAGCGGGGAGATCGCTGCATTTGTCAGCCAACGTCATACCACAATTATTCATTCAATTAATTTATATTCAATTGATATTCAGTTGCTGTTCAACATTCTATACAGGTTCAGAAGCACACCTACAGGAACCGTATCTCAGCCCGTTTGTACATCTCGCACCTTTTGTAGCCATAATGACGACCGGCGTGTTCAAATACATCGACCCGGCTTCTTACGACCCCCACGCCACAGAGCCGTTCAAGAAGCCCTGGGGCAAGGTCGATGGACCGGGTTCATCGTACACCCTGATCGACAAGACGCGCTCAGTTGACAACATCCGGGGACGAGAGAGCGAGTTTTCAACCGACAACAGCGGGTTTGCCGTGTACAACAGCCCAAGCAAGGAAAACAACTTCAACGATGCATCCTGGGTGACCACAAACTACTACGCCCAGGTCGAGGAACTCCTGCGAGAAAAACTACCCGGCATCAAGAAAGTAGTTCTCTTTGACCACACTATTCGACGGCGAGAGAAATCCTCTCCCCGCGCTCCGGTCCAACTAGTCCACGTCGACCAGACGCCATGGGCCGCCGAGCAACGAGTGCGTCGCCATTTACCATCAGACGAAGTCGATGAGCTATTAAAAGGCCGATACCAGATCATCAACGTCTGGCGCCCAATCGACAACCCCGCATCAGACTTCCCCCTGGCCGTAATCGACTGGCGCAGCATGGCCGAATCGGACTTCGTCAAGGTGGACCTGCTATACCCCAAGGACGCGACCACCGGGCCAGGCGGCGAGAAGCTGCAGGCACCTGACTCGTCCAGCTCAACAGAGGGCTACGAGGCCAAGGGCGAGACATACTCAATTGCCCCGAACGAGGGCCACCGCTTCTACTACCAGAAGGATATGACGCCGAATGAGGCCATGTTTATCAAGTGCTTTGACTCGAGGAGCCAGACTATGACGGGGACTACGGGAATTGCGCATGGGGCTGGACATACGGCATTTTTCGATCCCCAGACGCCGGAGGATGCGCCGCCGAGACAGAGTATTGAAGTTAGGTGTTTGGTGTTTTATGAGTAGATCCATTCAATGTCTCTCAAAATGGGGAAAGGGATCATTCCATAGCGTCGAGTAAAATTTGCCATGTAGTAAGATTGTGTGTTCATGAAACCGCTCTACTACAATAAAGGATATTGCATTGTGCTCCTCCCTCTCTTGATTAGAAGGTGTTGACTCCTTACGAGGAAGGCACAACCCATGGAGTCGGTCGTCGTTTTCCTCTTGACTCAGAGACCCATCGTACCTTCCCAGTACATCCCACCTTCGTAGGGCAAGAGCAACCAGCAGATGACTTTCCTATCCGAGACAGCACTTTCGGCGAACTCAGACTTCGGCGAAGTTGCAGGGAATGACAACAGCCCTGGATACCAAACAGAGGAAGTATCCCCGCTCTTACATCAAGGTATGCAAACCCCCATGGGGATGGCCAGTCCTATTAATAGGGGTCGTCCCGTCAGTGAAGACCGGCATAGAGACCGGCCTGTATTGCGTATGCCAATCATGAGTCAAACGCGGGAGACTGCTAGCTGGAAGGTGAGACTGCAAAACCTCTTGTCCTCCTGCAGGGTGGCTCGCAAAAAACCCTCTAGTGGTTCACCAGACTCTACTTCCATTCCTGATTCTGAGTATGTGCAGGCCTCCGTCCATACGGGGGCCTCAAACTGATATGCCTGATAGAGAAGAGCCACCGCCTCCATATACTCGCCGGGCACCGGGCCCAAGGCTCGCAAATAGTATGTGGCTTTATTATAGATTGCCGAGTGCTGCTAACTTGGAAGGTGATCAATGCTTCGGCTCCTGCTGTCGGGGTGGGAATGGTACCTCATACTACTTACTCATATATGACGGTATGTCTACCTTCTTGTCAGACCAGGAGAATGTTCTAACAATTCAGGAAATCAATTCGTCGACCCTACAAGTCAAATCCATAGGCTACCTTATGCTCAGCACTGAATGTATATACGGGCGCTTATATCCCTCTGGTGTGCTAAGCTATATGACCAAACTGGTCCAGTAATATTCTATCCCATAGCAAACTAGGAAGCCTCAAGATCGAGAAAAAGGATATACACCGCCCCTTCCAAATTACCCAAGACCATTTGCCGTTTCCTAAACCTCCAAGAGGCTTCGCAACACCTGCTCAGGGGTGCGCCTAGGTGCAGCAAGGTCCAGTACCGGCTTGCTAGTTGTAGAAACCGAGCACTCTCCCGCCCACATTGGAATAGGAGCGGCTTCGATGGATCTGATAACGTTGGGCGAGCTATTCCTCTCCAACTCCGCGACTAGAGGCGAAGAGAAAATATCCGACAAGTCTTCATAATTGACATTCTCCACCTTCTCACCGATATACCCCTCAAGCATCGCCACAATCTCCTTCCCATTAGTATCCACAGGCCCATTCACAACATACCGAGCCTTATTATGCACAGCAGGATCAGGCAATGCCAGAAGATGGGCCGCAAAAACCCCAATCTCTTCAGGGTCGACCATCGCAACAGGTGCGTCCTCCGACACCGGTAGTCTCAGGGTCCCCTGCACCCCAGTCGCTTGGTACTCCTTCACAAACCGGGCCGTAGAAAATAGACCGAACGGAGCGAATATATTAGGCTGCAGGGAGGTCCACTGCATCGTACCAAACCCCGGCGAAGCAAGCATAGTCTCAATAGCCCAGTGCGAGCGCGCATAGTAAGCGGGACAATCAGGGCGGACATTCGGCGCGTTAGTCGAGATGCGGACGACGTATTGCACGCCGGCTTGCAGGGCCGCGACGTGGAAGGTAGACTCTTCGGCGAATTGGTTCGGGTTGAGATGGGATGCGATGAATGCCCTGACGACAGAGTGTTCTCTGAGCCAGTCGGCGCTGATTTCGACCCAGTTTTGCTCGAGGACTTGTACGCCGGGGATTTTGGTGAGTTGTTGCGCGGCTGGGCTTCGGATGGAGCGCGTGAGGGCGAGGATTTGGTGGTTGGGGAGGGCGTTGCTTGTGGATAGCAGGTTGGATAGGGTTCGGACGACGCCTTGGCCGGTGTTGCCGGTGGCTCCTGCGACAAGAATGGAGGGCATGATGGTGTAGAGTAGATGATATTACGAAGGTGGGATTGTGTGAAAGACTGCTGGACCGAGAGAATGTACTGATTTATACTGCAATTGCATGGCGGAGGGCATTGTAAATTATTGATTATTAAATTGATATAACAAATACTCTATATCAAAGTGGGCTCTCCGATGGGCTCCCCGATGGGCTGTCCGAATGCCTTCCAACTTGATACCACACAACTATCTTGGCGTAAGCTTAGTTGAAGTAGCATCAAGGAATTGCACTGTATTAACTGACCAGTTACCTAGGTATTATTGTCTGACTCGACACCGTCCTTACTAAGCCCGGCAATACCGTACCCCAGCATGCGGCAACCCACCTCACACTGAATCGATCATTACCGATGGTCGGTGCACTGAGCCTCTACCAACTATACTTTTTGATTAATTTGAAATAAATGATGTCTTCCAGAACATTTGAATGCCGGTTTCAGGGCTGTAACGCGACCTACCAGCGAAAGGAGCACCTCCGGCGACATGAGAAGCAGCACCACCAGCAGGCCCTCCGGTGCACCGTGTGTCGCCATGAATTTGGCCGAAGGTATGGAGACTATTTCCATACACATGTTCGAGTATAGTAAGGTTGACGTCTGTGGGTAGGGACACCCTCCGGCGACATATGCACAAGATGCATGGCATTAACGAACCCCAACAACGCAAACACGCATGTACACACTGCCGAAACCAGAAGATCCGATGTGAGGGAGGCCATCCATGTAGAGAGTGTTTTCGACGCGGAAGAAAGTGCTCGCTGAGCGGGCAGAACGAAGTACAACCCGTTGACTCTACTGATACCGGGCCGCGAATATCGTGGCAACGTACCGGTAGCCCCCAACTGCCGACCAACCGCTCAGCAAAAGAGAGCCATTATCTAAATCTTTACTGGGAATTATTCCATCCCCACTGGTCATTCATCCACCGGAGCTCGTTTAGCGACTACGAGACGCCCCTACTTGTCCAGTCAATGGTTGTTCTTGGGCTGTGGGTGAGCCAGGAACCCAACACAGAAGCAAAGGCAATTGAACTGCATAAGCTTCTTGGCTCAGCTATTCGTGACCAGACAGTAGGTGCCCAATTCCTGTTTATCAAGAACCTGGTACTGATTATGGAACAGGATGTATGGGATGCCTCCAAATCAGAGCAGGCATGCAACACCTGCGCCTGGCCGATCCCGACCTACCAGGCAATGTTATTGCATATTATCTTCGCCGGACTAGTCAAGTCTTGTGGTGTCCTTGGGCTGGATCTGAAGCCTCGTCTCTCTCCAGACGATTCCAATCTTCTTACTCGGCTTGTCACCAGTTGTAAGAAGATGGGAATGCTATATTACCCGAACATGCTGTCTCGGTGCTCGCATAGTGATATAGGCACGTTTAACTGGGTCTCCGTTGAGGAGGTCAAGCACTTCAACCTGGCGCTGTTCAAGGTGTGCAGAACATTCAGCAAATCACTCAAGGACCGCAGCGGTATAAACAGTTTGAACACAGGAGGGTCTACGAGCTTGTGTGTTGAGCCACGCGACTTGGAATTCCCGCTGCCAACAGATCTCCAACTATGGAACGCAAAAGGCAAAGAGGAATGGCTGGCAGTTGGTGCAGAGAAAATGGAGGGCCCTGGTTTAAACGATGCTCTGGAGTCGGAATGGATTTCAAATTCAGCACGGGTCTTGGAGGGTATTGGTATTTGATTGAAGTACAGCTGGCATTTACGAGTGATGAACAGATCATTGAGCGAAGTTGCACGATGTCAGCATACATGATATAAATTCGCCTTTCTATACTCCATTGCTACTGTAGAGTATCTCGGCATTAAGCCGCAGTCCCCACATCTGTATTCTTGCAGTTTGAAATTCACCATGTGAACCATCTCCTTCCAAAAGCCCGTAGGCTGGTCTTCCTCTGTCTGCTCATATGCCGCTATAAGCTCTGCCTCCCATGTCAAGTCCAGCTCATTGGGCCGTAGCCACCTCGTCTTCTTCCACACCTTCCAAGCAGTAAATGTGATCGGCGCCAGCAGGACCATCGTGTAGTTAAGGAAGAAAGTCGACGTCGACCAGGGCCTGAAGCTTTCATACCCAAAGCACCCAGCCATGGCTATCATCCAGGCGAGGGAGACATAGCCAGAATATGGCTGGAATCGGCCAAAGTACGGAAGGTTAGATCGATCGAATCCCTGAGCCTTGCAAGCGCGATAGAAGGAGACGTAGGTTGTCGTGATGATGATGTAGTCGATTAGGATATTGGCAGTGGTTATACTGATCAGCCATTCCAGCACTTGCATTGAACCACCAGATAGCTGGAGGAAGGAGAGGCAGGCGAAGGCTATGACAACACCGAAGCTGTAGATAGGTATACCCTTTGCTGTTGTCTTTGCGAAGAAGCGAGGTGCATGGCCTGAGACTGCTAAACCGTGCAGTGCTCGAGTGGCAGCGTAGGTGTAGGTATTCCCAGCGGAAAAGACGGTAGTCACCATGAGAGCAGTGACAATGTGAGGCAACACGCCAACACCAAGATTCGACATCGCAATCACGTAGGGGGAGGCAGAAGCCGATGACTTGCCACTTTCGATGGCGCTGACGAGGAGAGGATCGTTATGGGCGACTAGAATTCCAACGCAGAGAGCACCTCCCACGAAAAACACTCCAAAACGCCAGTAGACTGTTATAAAGGCCTTTTTAAGATAGATCCGAGGATGCTTGGCCTCTGCTGCCACCATGGATATATACTCCGGCCCAACGACCGTGAAAAGGGCAATCCACAGGGCGCCCAGGAAGCCTTCAAAGCGAGCCAGTTTGTCACCCCCGTCA
Organism: Aspergillus sp. MA 6041; assembly: GCA_025768905.1. Classification (NCBI taxonomy): domain Eukaryota; kingdom Fungi; phylum Ascomycota; class Eurotiomycetes; order Eurotiales; family Aspergillaceae; genus Aspergillus; species Aspergillus sp. MA 6041. The sequence continues at coordinate 805,740 of JAMFNV010000014.1, read as the reverse complement.
TGGGCTGCGAAGGGACCGGGTGTATTCCAGTGGCGAAATCCATAGGCATCGCCTTGTGGGTTACCTCCGACCATCGTGACGAATGTAAACAGGAACAACATGAAGATTAAGATGACCTTGCCTCCGCTGAGCCAGAATTCCGCCTCTCCGTAGGTGCCGACCGCAAGGAGGTTAATCAATCTGTATAGAAACCAACCGTGATTAGTAGCTGAATTAAGAGAATGGATAAGGAGTCTCACGCATAGGCAACAATGCAAGCAATGCACACAGCAACAACCGGGATATCATCTCGCCAATACTCCAGCAGTAGATTGACCGCGGAAATTTCAAACGGCACCGTAAGAGCCATGTAAATAAAGAAATTCCATCCAGCCATAAAGCCAAAGGCTTCATCAACCCATTTACCTGCCAATCTGATAAAGCCACCGCTCACAGGCATGTACGTTGTCATTTCCGCAAGGCAGTTGTTAAGCATCCCGACCATGAGAGCCTCGATTATAAACGCGATAAACAAACTCGCCGGGCCACCTTTGTAGAGCCCAGTGCCAATGGCAATAAACAGACCAGTGCCGATAGACCCTCCAATGGCCACCAGCTGAATCTGTCGATTGGCGAGCCGACGGTGCAGTACCCCTATCCTGGCAGAGGCCTGTCCCTCAACGACATCGCCGGGGGTCTTGCAGGCATCGACATCATCAATCTCCTTAGGGCCATTGTACTTTTCTTCGGCTGTGACAGCCATGTTGAAGTTATCCCGATGAGAATTGCGGACAGTGCAGAAAGTGGTTCTGAGCGAAATGACTCAGGTTAGTACGCTGTCCAGTGGCAGGAGAGACATCTTATATGCTGACTATACAGCCATTACCTCTCGGACAGAGATGCATCTGCGAACCCCGGGATTACAGCCCCACACTTCCATCGTGGCGTGCGGGGATATTTGCCTTGCTAATGGCATTGTATCCAAACCGATTGGATCCATGGCTGGCTCGGGTTCGTCGGGGGTTCACTGCTTGCCGGTACGGCTCCTTCTCCCATGCTTGAATCGTGTACTTGAAGGTTTACCGGGGTTAACTGTCCCGGATTTATTCTCCTAGGTATTCCCTGGACGGAATTCGTAGGCACCACACTATCAAAATAGAAGGTTGCGAAAATGAAGTGTAGATAGCACAAGGATTGAAACTCTATAGAACAAAATGCTGCTGGTAGTACTGCCCTGCCCCGTTCTATATCAATCAAATTGTATTTACAATGCAGACTTGAATGTCTGAGTAACCACCTGTCGAAGGCCGATCATGTCCGTTATGGCGCTGTTCATGAGGAATCCTTTGCTCGCCCATTCCTTCGCCTCCTCGCCACTGTCACAGTAGATCCCAGAAGCAATACCGGCTTCCTGCGCAGCCTCCTGCACCGACTGAACAGCCCGAGAAAGTGTCTCATCCATCTTCCCCCCGGTAATAGGATGTCCGATGCTCACACCCAGGTCAAACGGACCCACAAACAGCACATCAATACCGGGGACACTGACTATCTCCTTGACGCTCTCCAGAGCAGACTTCGTTTCAATCTGCACCGCAATTACAAGCGAGCTATTCGCCTGTTCCAGGTATTCCCTCCCCGTCAGCTCCTTCACCCCTCCCCCGTGCGGACGCTGCTTAACGAACTTTTCAACCGCCAAAAGCGGTTCAAAGCCCCTGTTTCCCTGTGGCGGGAATTTAGACGCCTTGACAACGTTCCGCGCCTCTTGCACCGTCTCCAACCTGGGAACAAGGATTCCATGTGCACCAGAGTCTAGAGCACGCTTGATCATCCAGTGTTGACCTTCAGTAACCCGTACGATTGGGGACACCCCGCATGCAGCAGAGGCGGCGACTATCTCGTGCATGGAATCGTCTGAGATATTCCCGTGTTCGAGATCCACTAGGAGCCAGTCCATATTTGGTGCTGAACGGCAGAGGACGCGAGTGAGATTTGTTCCTGGGAGCATCTGCCATCCTCCGTATGCGGGCTGGCCTGCCTTGAGGCGTCGCTGGAGACGGTTGGCTGCCTGCATTTGGCTTTGCATGTAGGTATATTGAATAAAACACAGTAATGTAGAAAGATAGCAGGTTCGAAGTAAATACTTTTAATACACAACGAAGCAACTGCAATAACAAGCAGGACTGTCCTCCAAATAACTGGTATATAGAGTTGACCGGGTGGACCCAGCAGTCGAACCCGATGAATCCGTCTTGGCCTGCATCGGCTGGCAAAGCAGAGCAACATTGGAGAAGCTCAGCTTGGACGGTGCAAATCTCCGAGGAACGCGAGAGCTCAAGATATGGCCTAGAGCTCATCGGCAACAGGGCTGTGTCGTCTCCCGCATACCCCGTGCTTCTCTCCGACAGCCCTATATCACCGATCCACGAGCGACCCCCCATGTTGATTTAGATACAATGTTTTAGATGAACGAACGTAAAATGACAAGAAAGTGTGATGTTTATTTATCCGATTATCTCAATGGAAGACAGTCAATGTCAAATATAGCATAATTCATTCTTCAATACAGAAATAGGCTAATAAACAATATGTATAGAACATGTCTACTCAACAATCTCCTCAATCATCGACTCAATATACTCCTTCTGCTCCGTCAAGAACGTCTTCACGTCTTTGATATCAAACGGCCGCTGTGCGAATTCCCGATACTGCTCCTTCTTCAGACGGTCGCGAACGCGCTCCTCAATGACCTCCAGCCTGTATCGCGTATACTGGCTGTACAGCTCGGATAGATTGCTTATCGGCCGGACTCCAGTAAGGACAGACTCATCGCGAACAAGGGGCGATTTCGGTCGGAACGAAGTCACCATGCTAATGCGCTCCCGGCCTCCGTATGCCTTCAGGGCTTGGTGCTCGATATATCGCCCCTGCATGACAACAGCAGTTCCCTAGACAGAGTTATCAGTAACAGAGTGAACATGCGATAAAGCAGGGCTTAATACCATAGCAGGCCCGCGAACTTTCAAGATCTCCCCAGATGAGGTCTTCAGCGCCGTCTCGCCACCAGTCATCCCAACGCAATCCGAGAGCATCGCCACACAGACAAAGGGGTAGCTGTCCCGGTGCCACGCGAACGCGGGCAGGCTATCGTCGTCTTGCTTTGGAGCAGAGTAAACCGGTACGCTCTGGTTATTGACTGAGATGTTGATCGCGGCAATCTCGTAGTCCATGGCGGGGATCAACTCAATGCCTGCTACTTTGGACACGATGGCCAGGACTTCGGGGCTGTTCCAGGCGTCGCAGATGAATGGGGCGCGACTATGATGATTCAGATTAGCCATAAAGGGCTGGATAGTTCATGAAGTTGGGGGAACATACGCAGAGCCCATTCCCCGAATTGTTGACTTGACAAACTCAGACATATACTGGCAGTTATCAAGTACGGGCTGGCTGAATATTTCAGCCCTCATCTGCCTGATAGCCTCTTCCGTGAAAAGCTGGAACGGAGCAGTAACTGCGTTGGGCGATATACCCTGGCCCTCAAGGCCGATCTCCTTCATCGTGGTGATCTTGCTTGGAGGTTCATAGTTGAGGTGCTTCTTTGCATTGAATGCCTGCTTCGTCTCGACTTTGGCTCCGTCGATCAGGAATTGGGGGATTGGTTCTGTTGGGCGGGTTGCGCGTCCTGTGAGTGTAACATGGTGCACCTTGGGAGCGGCGGCCGAAGTTGTTACTTGGGTGATAGACATGTTGGTATATTGATGTTTGTGTCAGACTATTTGGGTATGGTTTTGCTGCTGATGATGGTAAAGTAGGGGTTGCTAGAGTATTATATATCCGTGATCAACCGCGATAAATAATCATGATGTTAAATGTTACAGCATGGCCCATATCCTCGCAAGGTGAGCCGTGTCATATGTTCTGGTCGCCGGGCAGTCATCCGAAGACTCTTTCCTGGTATCTCTACTGGGGACTGTGGTATATCGACTGTCGGGTTCGTCGGGGCACAGTGTTGTTGTTTCGTTGCCTCCACAACGTAGATATCGGCTTCCTCGGATTCTCGGTTACATACAACCAGTGGAACCGGTTCTCATACGCAAATGTGCAGCCTCTACCGACAGCGATTTTAGGGAAAACATTGTCCGAATTCTTAGATGAGAGGCCCTTGAGTATCGGACACACATATACCCAGTTGGCGGGTTGGAAGGCGCTCAGATAAATATTCGGACGCACCGAGTGACTCTGGCTTTGCTGTCGACGGCGATGAAACCACCACAAACTTTGTCTATCTTCCAATGAAGATCAAATGTATCGTCTCCATCGAGACAAACGGCCTCTATCGTTTCTTCCAAGTTCAATTGTAACCTCGCCTTCACATCAGATGTTCCACTATGTTGGTTCATGTGGAATGTGGATGAGATGGTACAGGCATCTGGCTGAGCTCTTATTGAGAGGCACGGTTGCTTTTTGGTGAAGAAGGCCAGGCAAAGCCATTCCAAGATGCCAAGGCAGTATCCATGCATCGTTTTTAATTTTTACTCAGATATAGTTCTCGCAAATATAAGAACTTTTTGGAGGAATATATGTCGATTATGCCTTCGAGAGACTAGACATAAGCCCGACCCCAACATTAAACTAACCCTGCATCCTCGACTTTTCAAACATTTGATTGCTTAGAAAAAGAGAGTTAGGGAGAGCTTGAAGCGTTGGCATTCTTGTAACAATACGCGAAACCTCATTCAGGACAGAAACCCTGAATCTAGCCACCTGATGAGCACCGTGGAGCGTCAAAAAGGGCATCCAATTCCACAGTCATCACAGCATCCGTCTGCAATTCCGAAAACTCCTTTACGACATTGTTGCTGTTCACACACCATCCAAGTTAGTCCTCTCTGCAGATAGTCGGCTTTCAGGCATTGGGCAATGGCTTACACCAAAACTTCCAGAACACCCATCGTCGTGCTATTCAGTTATTTTGTTAGCTTAGCATTCTCATACATAATGATTCTTGATCTGTATGCTCGTACTGCATTTATCTGTCTCTTTGCAATGTGATGCCTAGTCTCTTCTCTAGACCCCGCCACCACAAAAGCAGCGAAGAAAATTGTAGAAAGAACTGTCGAGAGCTTCATCGTGAAGATTGTGGTCTTTTTATAGAGGTTCGAGAATTGATATAGGATTGATAACTTGTAGGAATGATATACACGATATGATAACAGGGGAAGAACACAGTTACTTATAGACTTATAGCTACTCGCCCCAGTTAGTTAGTGATGTAATACAAATATATAACTAATCCAATTATAGAAAGGACATACGGTGTCTCCCGGTGTAAAAAACAGTATGATCAGCAAATCCCAGTATCCTAAGCAAGGAGTGAGTTCAATATATCTCGGGCAATTCCACGTCAGTAAACTAGTTGCACACCGCCCCTCGTTAGGAGGATTCAATATTGAGCCTGAATACTGAATAGCCCCATGATGTCTCAGATCCATGTACGATGCCGACATGATTTACTGATCGATATGGATCCATAGGACAATTCGCATCGGATCATCGAGATCCTCCGCTTGGCTGCATTGATGACCCATTCGGATTGGCCCAGACGTGAGAAGTAACAATATAGGGCATGCAAGGCTTGCTCGACGCGAACATGTTCAGTGAGTGGAAGCCATCTGCATTGCGCTTCATGGTTTGTTCTTTCCTGCCCCTTTTTCCTTCCGTTGGCTCCTTTCGGTACTCAAATGCTTCGGGGGGCTCACTGCGCATGGGGTGTATTTTGGATCGATACATTTTCTGCAGGGCATCATACATGAGAAAACGTTGGTATGACGACCTTAGCCCAAGCCAACCTTGCAAGGCAACCAAAGACCATCTGACCCATTCCATCCGGCAGATGGGCCGCAACTTTCCCTGTATTGGGTTCGAATGGAAGCGGTGGCGTTGGTGCATGTTGGGTAGATTGGGCAATATAGCTCAGCAAAGGTTGCTTTATTGATGCGTAGTCTAGTATTGGTGCTATAGAGGCTTGATAGAGCTATCTCAATCAACTGAGAACATGATCACTATTTTCTGGACCCGCCGCCAAGGCCAAGAGACGATAGCACTCGAGCTCTATTGAGGCCTACCTATCTGTCGGTCTAACAAGACAAGAACAAAAAGCAGCAAATCCGGAAGAGGACGAGATTTCTGGAATCATAATCGGTTAGATCGGCCATTGTCCTTTGAGAACGAGAACGATACCCACGTCATGTTGTTGGAAATCATTGGCTTGCCTCTTTGAGTGGGCAAGTGTGCTGGTTGGATGGGTGGCTGGTTGGTGATCTGGAAATCATTGAGGGATTGCAGCAAACTATGATGGATTACCTGTTGCTCCTTTATCTTTAAAGTGTCCCTTTCTGCCCTGTAAGCCAATAAAGGGAATGGAGCGACTCATGCCTGAACAGGAGCAGTATCCAGCATGGCCTGCCACGTAGATTAATTTTATTGTATTGTAACAAGACCTTTTATATCAGAAGACCGGCTTATGCGGGGAACTCCAATTCCCACTTTCATTCTCCTTCATTTTATGGAGAATTGTTTTTCTGGGGCACACACACGTGTAGGGTGTATAACTGGATATTGGCCAATTTCACACCCGAGGACAGGCCCTACGTCCAAGATGTCACCAATCCCGGTGCACCGCTAGATACGCATTCCAAACAGCTGTACAGAAATGGAAATATGTCTAAAGACTATAAAACCTGTTACGACGGCATAAATTCGTTCATGAGAACGAAGCCGAGTGACGGATGGGTCTCGGCTTTCGATCCCGATGGTGTATCGAGAAACTACAAGAGGATAGACTACGATATGCCCGACCAATGTCATTCTTGCGATCAAGTGGTTCCCTAAACCTACTCAGAGACACCATATGGAATGAACTCAGCCACGGAGGTGGCAAAAACCTATAATGGGGTTTCTGTAACAATGTATAGGCGCCCATGGAACCCGATCCGGACCACACCTTGGGGCCCACCAGGTCGGAATGAAATTCCCCAACAATGCGGAGTCCGGAGACCTTGCGACTCGAATCTCGTCCTGGATGTGCGCTGCAGGCTTTGCTTCTTCGCTATCAACCTTGAACGCCCTCTCCTGCGAACCATTTCCAAGCTGCACACATGCAAGCCAACGCTCGCAAAAAGCGCACTTCAAATGCGTAAATCAATCTGATTATCTTATAGGAAGTCTGCTAACCAGTGACAGGTGCATTGCATGCCGGCACAGCAAAATCAAGTGCTCTGGCGATGAGCCCTGCGCCAACTGCCAACGGCGCGGGATAAAATGCGAGTTCACAGATGGTATCAATCGGGTTCTCGTATCAGAGACGTTTGTTTCCTCTTCCTCTAATTAGCAGAAATATATCCGCTGAGATAGTCATGCAGTTACCTACGACAGCTTGAAGCACGGGTTGGGGACCGGCAGGGGTATGGCGCCATACAATCCTCCCCATCGATATCCCTGAATTCCAGCGCTGGAGACAGAGTCGGGCTTGCTGCTGGACGGTCTGCTAAATTGACTCCATTTCCCAATGTATCAGGGGCAGGGCCCTCGCCAGCGCCAACGCCGTCCGATTCGCCCAGCATCTGGACGAGCCCATTCAGTCTGCCTTCGACGACTATTAAGAACACAAAGGGAAATAAACGCAGCTGGAGTAGGTAATTACCACCGTTTCCTGGCCATAAACTAAAAATGTATACAGTTTGGCTGGCCCCATCCTCCATGTGGTCGTTCACTACCCGGTTGACCATCCTCATGACGGAGAAACTATACTCTAGATACCCAGACAGTGCACCCACTCTGGTCGAGAAAGAAGTATATCCCCTACGATGGGATCGGTGCTCATCCAAAGACGCTCCCGACATCAGTGGCCTGCCATCCCTCGACCACGCCCTGTATCTGTTCGCCACAGTCAAGTTCCACTTAGGTCAGAACTACCGATTCTTCGACGAAGACCAATTCGTTCAGAATGTACGAGAGTTCTACCAGGGCGATCCGGTTAGGATGGCCAGCGATCACCAGCTTTGGTATATACAGTACCTCCTCGTTCTCTCCTTTGGAACGGCCTTCCTGTGTCGAACGAAAAGCGACAAGCCGCCTGGCGCGGAGTTCTTCGTGCGCGCGATGTCGCTGATGCCTGACCATGCGTCCTTGTGGAAGGACAGCCTACTGGCAATTGAAGTGCTGGCTCTGGCCGGGCTTTATTTCTATTCCATAGACCAAAGAGAGTCGGCGTACATTTACGTAAGTAAACGATCCCCCCCGTTATATTATACACCTGCTGATGTCGATGTCTGGCAAAGCTCGGACAAGCCATACGAATAGCGCAATATGAAGGACTACACACGCAGCTGTCGGAAGAGCAACTCGGGGCAGATGTCGTAGCGCGATGCAGGAACCTCTGGTGGACGCTGTACATCATGGACCGGCATTTCTCATATTCAGTCGGTCTTCCAATGTCAATGCAAGACAGGGACATCAGCACTCCAATTGAACCATGCAGCACGTCCCATCAGGACGTGGCCCTTAGCCTTCAGGCGAAATTGTCACACTTGCTGTCGTCAATCCTGACAAGTACGTATCCATGAACGCTGTGAAACAACGAGCTGCTAACCTGCATCAGCGGTATATAAAACAGAGAAGTCCCAATTGGACGCTTTCCTGGACACGACGAAGCAGATTCTACAGCAACTGGCCGGGTATGCTGAGGAGGTCGAGCGGATCATCCACGCTGCATTCCGCAATTCGGTTGATTCCATGCCTAGGGGGACGCGCCATATTACCTTGCTCTACCACCAGGTTGGTATCTTTCCTGATTTTGTACCTCAGAGATTAACAACTGCTGCTTGACAGTGCGTGATTGTCGCCACGCGTCCGCTTCTCCTTTCCGCATTCATGGAGAGGCTTTCCAAACTCGACACCGATGATGACGACGCCACCGAGACACTGGATCTCACAAGGACGTTGATCATGACTGGGATCAAGTCCGCTTCCAAGACCCTGCAGATCATATCTCAGAACGACAGTCTGTTGGGTATGTCAATACCTTATTTTATCTCCTCATGTATCCATCCGCTCACTGACAACACAGAGGTATTCCTCCTATACAACCTCGAATTCACCTACGCCGCCGCAATACACCTCGCAATGGCGAGCGCATTATTCCCCGAGGCCTTTGACGGTAAGGCCTCCGCCCAAGAGGCCCATTCCATTCTCAATCAAATGATCAGCAACGGCAACAAGGTCGCCAAAGTCCGGAAAGAGGAATTACTGCATCTCGAGGGCCTGTTCCACGAGGTAGCTGCACGAGCGGAATCGAGTGGACTGCAGCCACTTTCATTGACGACTGCCCTTCACGGCCGCGAAGTCGATCCTGGTGAACATGGCACAGAGGAGCAGCACCATACGCAGCTTTCAGACGATATGCTACCGGATGCCCATGGTGACCCAGAATACGATCACTCGATGTACCATGGGGATGTGCTGATGCCCAGTACCGAGCTGCTAAATGATATTGGGATATCGTCGGTGGAGTTCCTGGGTATTATTGAGCAGATTGGGAATCCGGATACTGGCTATTCGCTTCTTGATTTGGGTGAGTAGCGACTTTACAGTATCTACGGCATTACAATGTTTAAGCAGATTCAAGGAGAATATAGAATATAGAGTATATATCAAGGCTACGCTATGACAGCTAGTAACCTTATTCTATGAAAGGTTGAAAGGTTTGTTCTACAGCTTTCCTAGAGCTTTTCAGTTATTCAATTCCCTGCTGGTGACCATTTACATCTCAAAGTGCACTGTGTTGCATGATATAGCTTATCACATTTTCTATATCGGATTGGAAAGAATGACGTTGGTTAAGCACAGAAAAGTTCAGCTCAGGAGGAGTAGAACAGGTAAAGGTGCCCACTATTCCAGGGCAAGAATCCCCGCCCCAGTCTGCATTCAGGTTGTAAGAGCCACCGTCTATAAATTCCATGGTCAGCCTACGATGATAGTGAAGCGCTGCTCTCCAGATGAACATACCGGGGTTGCGAATAGATTCAACTCTATGGAGGGGTAGAGCACTCGAATTCTCCCGCTATACCTGCGCAGAATCCTCCGCAGCAATCATTGTTAGATTCGCACCATTCGCCATCTATAAAATCTGAGAGTTAGCCTATTATAAACGCTGCTCTATCCAGATAAACGTACCGGAGAGACAGTCGGCCTTTGCACCAGCTAGGAACGCAGCCAGCAAGGTAATCATGAGGAAGTTAAGATTGAATTGCATGATGAGTGATCGATAGGATATTGTTGGTAGTCTTCGTGAATAGAGAGGGGAGTTGTGGATGATTGATTCAATCTCATCAGGATGAATATGTCCAATTTATAGCTGCTCTCGGGGTTGAATATCTATTTCGGCTATGAGAGATGGAGAATTGGCCCCCAGCCTCCAACAGGCCATCTAGATCCTGTATGAGGCATTTATTTATGTTATGGTATTATTGGATGCTGGGCCAGGCGCCCCATCCAAATACATGGGGCGAATGGCATCGGCTGGGAGGTTAGCCGAGATGACTTGCTATCTTGGAGTATTTGTAGTGGTTATTCGATAATGTGATGTCATGGGCGTGAAGTTGGCTTACTTCTAGACCGTCGGGGCTTTATAGAGATCTTCAAATTTCCAACTGCCAGCAGAAACCCCGGCTGCCGTTGCTATCTGATATGGCCACTCCGCTGATGAATGGCAGTAGTACGTACCGGGCAGACATCAACAGGGAATTGACAAAGTGCAAGGTATAATACAGCCCATCTGGCAATTTCTATTAGAGGTTTACCATGTATAATTCATGGGTCTTTAGAATTAGACCTCATTGTTATTGTGGGTTTATGTTGGACCCCAACAGCGAGGAATGCGGTGTATGATCTCCGCAATCTCGCATATTGCGGAGAAGGACTACGAAATGTGTATACAACAATAACTTCCTCCCCCGAGGAATCCGCAGCAAGTCTTGGCGATGCCAAGGGAGGACACTGGCTTACACTGCAGCTGAGCCAAGATGTTATCTGATTGGGCGTTGTCACTGTATGTTCTGTGTCGCCAAGAAAGAACATGTTCTCTGTCTGGAGAAGTCATGGATACAAGTAATCCACTTCTCGCTAAAATTTCTGGGTTTGGATCATATCAGCCCCCATCTCAAAGAATCATCTGCCTGATGCCCACGTCAGTGTCACAGATCCCTGCGGGGTATTCCATCCAACCTCAAGGCACCCCACTTGTGCCGTGTCATTCTAGCTTCCATGTTGCTAGACGTACTACGAGGAGGCCATTACAGGTGGCTATATCAAGGTTATCCGGAGGGTCAGTTCGTGCTACGACAACTCTTATATATATGGTGCGTATAGGCAAACAAGGTTCTATCGGCGGAAACCATCATATCCTGGGCCCACTGGGGCCAGGTCTCTAAAGAAATAGTAGCTATTATTCTTAACCACTATATAATATATATTATCTAGATCGTATCTCAGCACGTTAGATATAATTACAGTATTAATTGCTATAAGTATCTATAATATTACTTGGAATCCAGTGTTTATCCACGATCCTGGTATTTGGGTGAGGGCCAGGTACCATGGCTCGCTGGCCGAAGGTATAAAAAAGGTAGAGATAGAGAGTCCCCATAGGGTAAATCAGAATTAATATTATAATGACAGGTACGTTCACGGAAGAATCCATTCGATCATAGATATGGCTTGATCTGCTCCTCATTCCACTCCCAGAACTTCCGACTCAATTCGGTGTCCGTGAAGAGGTCTCGCCTTGGGCAGGCGATTTTCCCAGGATGGCAGACTATTTTTATGATCAGTAAGTATTCACCATTGCTGCAGGAAAGGAAACGCACTCCACTCCTTCTTTGCAATCTCAGTAGTAACGTCAGGATGCAGACCGGCGAAGAGCTGAGTGTAGGCGCCGACTTCGGGTTTGTTTGCCACGAGTTTCTGCTATGGTTAGACTGCCGATTAATAAGATGCTACGGAGAAACGTACAACAGCTGCCGCTAGAAAGCGGTTCATATCTTTCTGCAGGTTTGTCATGGCAATTCCAGGGTCGAGAGCCTAGAAACCGTTAGAGATTCACGCCGAAGTCGGGGAACGATCTTACAATGCTCACGATGCCGTCCTCTTGTGATCTCCTCGCCAGCTCAACAGCCTGTAGGACAGTCCCCGCCTTGCTGCGGCCATACTTGTTGCGAGCGGACTCATTCGTATGGTAATCCAAATTCGAGAAATCAATCGCAGGCTTCGGTGCCCATGAAACAGCGTCCGAAGCGACCCAAACCACTCGAACTGAATCCGGGGGTGACTCTTTCGCAGTCCGTGCGAGAGCAGGGTATAAGAGCTCCGTGAACAAGTGAGGCCCAACATTGTTTGTTCCCAGCTGGAGCTCATAGCCCTGGGTACTCTTCGATCTCTCAGGCGGGAACATGACGCCGGCATTGTTCCATAGAACATGCAGCTTTGACTCCTTGCTCAAGAACTCATCTGCTGACTTCTTGATTGTGGTGAGATCCGACAGATTGAGGCTTAGTGACTCGAGCTGTCCAGTGGAGCTAGTGAAGCGCCTTTTCAGCTCCGCGATGGCTTCGTCTGTCTTTTTGCTGTTACGTGCGGCAAGGTAGACCTTTGCATTTCGCTGGTACAGAAATGTCGAAAGGAGAAGACCGTAGCCAGATGTTGCACCGGTGACGATAAAGACCTGTCGGTAGTGACGGATGTTAGTTCTTGACCGGTAAGCAGGGGAGAATGCCTCACCTTTCCACTCTGGTCGGACAGATTCTCCTCAGTTAATGGAGATTTTGAGTTGGAAAAAAGCATGATGGGTGCCGGCTGTAAGATGACCGCGTTCCTTGAACTCGTGCGGGATGTGAGCCTTATAGGGTCTTCTATTCTTATGTCCGAAGCCATCCGTCGGAATGCCGAGATCCGCAATTGACGCATTCTTTGGATCAGGGATCCTATTTGGCTCATAATTTGAAATATCATGGGTCAGTCCGGTCCAACTCCGGTCGGCCTTTGTCTGCAAGAATGTAGTAATGGAGTCAGAGTGGGCCACTCGCAGCAGATCAGCCGGCCCGGTGAGCTTATTCGTTCACACTTTATCCTTTGTGGCCAATGGCTGTGGACCTTGGATTGACCGGAGTTCACATTCCGGTCCTGTACACGCAAAGTCATGGAACAGAATAGTTCTCAGCACAATTCCTGGACTCTTTCTCATATTGCGGCAAGCCCGTTTGTCGAATCATAGCTAAGATGCTGAAGAAATGCCTCCAAGTGTGGTCATCTACCGTAAGTTACACTACGTATATATGTATCGAAAACGCTGAGAAAAATGGATAAAAAGCACTATCTAACCCCAACCTCAGATTAATCCCTTTGAACCCGAACAGCCTGGCACGACGGATCGGGGTAGTGGCCTGTTGCAGTTACGGGGTCGACCAGGCTTTCTCGAGTAACGATGTGGGTTGTCTTCGTGAATCTTCCGCTTTTTAGCGTCAGGAAATCGTGCAGAACATCTCCTGCAATGAAGTTTGCTCCGGTATGTTGACTGCTCCTGTTGCGGCGTTGGGCTTTGGCCCGGTCTAGGCAATATGGGTACGAACGGTGGTTGAGTGCCCCGGCTGCCCCGCTGTGAACGAGACGAAGCACCAGCGCTTTCTGGCTCGCTGATGATGACCGTCAAATCACTGGGCCTGTAAACTCCTGTTAGCGGGATGACCTGTGATTCATCGGCGGTTACTGACCAGCTGTCGATTTCCGGCGTGGAAAAGCCACCCTGACAGGTGTTTATATCCGCCTAGGGGTATTCGACAATATCTGGGCTTAAGGTAGGGCATGGATCTACCCCACTGGCCACACTAGCAGCCTTGACCGTGTCGAGTAATTCGTCAAAATCGGGTTGATCATCAACCTGTACAGTCGAAAAGGAAGTTGGTTTTACAAAATTAGCGGATTCCTTCACCAAGGTGGAGAAAGGGAAAGAGCTGAGAAGGTCCACGTCCTCAATTCCATCCATCCAAACGTCTCCGTCACTATCCACCAGGGTTAGCCATCATAGGCTATCAGCAACCCTATTTTTCTTCCTGTGGTTGGTTGCAAAAATGCTACCATGTTTTGCTGCTCGCAACGCCATTCACCACAGAGGGCCCGGATATCTACCTCACTCAAACTACTATGATCGATTTGTGCGTGAACGCGTGGCATATATATTTGGGACGTCCCAGATGTAATGGCGGAAGCAGGTGTAAGGATTTCCTCTCTCTTCCTTCCAACGCAACCCCTCTATCAGTCCCATACCATCCAATACTGCCCAGGCCGGCGTACGATCCTATATAGTTGTAAGTGTTCAACATACAACCCGATGAGGCAAGCTAGCCCGTCAGATATTCTACACAGTGCTGCTTCATAAACACACATTTACCAATGGCAGGAGCAATCCCCCGGCTTTTCTCGCACGCGCCATCGTGCTACCGCTGCGAGATGAGAATGACCCGCCTCCAGACTCGAACCAACAGCAAGGGCAATATTGGCAGGTGGTTTTACTCCTGCAAAGAATGTCCACTCATGGTTTTTGACGATTGGGAGGGCATAAGGGATGGGAACCCCTTGTGTTATTGTGGGGAAATTTCTCGTGGTCAGATGGAGCGTGGTCATGTTTATGTCTTTCGCTGTGCGAGGAGGGAATGTAACTTTAGGTTGACCTTTGAGGGTGACGAGGAGGATGAGTAGGATGGCTCTTCCCAGTACCTGGTGGTCTTTGAGCTGTATTGGGCACATGTGCGTTAAGAACTGGAAGCTGAAAGCATAGTACGTTTGGTCGAGCAATTTCTCAATGCGATGTGATGGATGTGAAGTATTCAGTAAGTCTTGAGAAATTTCCAATATAAAGGTTCTAACGTCGTTAAACCTCTCCGACAAGGTCACAGAAAGAGTAATCATGATGCCGCTCCCGAGAAGACCCTCACTCAAGGTGCGCTGTCTGAAGCATGCCGCTAATATCAAACTCCCAAACATGACAATGGAAATGCATCGCGTCGCGCTCCTCGCACAGAGTCGTCTGAATGTAGTATCGTTCCCAGATCTCCGCATAGCACCTGTCCCCATCGCGGCCCGTCTCCGGGTTCTGCCACATACAGATACTACCCACGGCACGCGAGTCACTCACCACTCTCTGTGAGCGTTGTAAAATATATATCTTTTGGTAGAATATATACAGCTGCAAGGCCATAAGGTTTCTTGTTGGCACATAAATAGATTGAAAGATAGCTAAATAGCCACTGGTGGGATTTTTGGTCGGACGGTAAAATCCACCATTTCGATATCTCTTCAAGATTGACCAGCTGCACCGGTATCTTCGCTTATTGATGGGATAATAACCATCGTGGCCTCCTAGTCTGCTTGTAGTGTTTATGATCCACTAAATATATTAAAGCTTGCAAGTCGACTTTATACCGAGTTTACCGTAGTCGTTGTAGATCCCATTAGGATATACGGACATGTTCGCACCAGCGAGAAAAGTGAAATTCCACATGTCCGAATAGCCAGGCCTTCCAGTGTGGCCGCATATCTCCTTGATGGCTTACGGTTCAGAGGGTATACAGTGGAGAAAGGCCCAACACACGCTAAACCGAACATCGTATCGATTCAGAATTGGCCCGTTCTTCCTGGTATTTCTACAACGTGGCATGGTGAACCGTGATAATGGCATCGCCTAGCCAACAAACACTAGCAGTGTTCGAACTAACTGAGGCCATCCTCTTCTACCTCGAAAGCCCAGTCGAGATAGTCCGCATGCAAATGGTATGCTGCCGCTGGCGAGATATCATCACCACCTCACCGCTCCTGCAAGAAGCATGCTGGTACCGCCCCTTTAGCAAGCTCACGGCGCCCGGACAACCCGATAACATCACCAGCACCAACACCAGCACGAGTATCGCGAAGGGTGCCGAAAAACATATATGGAAATTGAACCCGGCGTTCGAGCGGGTCGGAATGGACTTATACACCCGTAACGACCCTCCACAGAAGCACGGGCATTTTAGTCTACAAACGCGTGTATACGATAAACCAGGATCCTGGACAACGATGCTCGCGACGCAGCCACCGCGAACACAAGTTGAATTTGACATTGACTGCTATCACGATGACGCGCTAGAGCAAACTATGTAAAGTGGACCCTATGCCCTCATAAATACCATGCCTTTTGATTGAATCGGACCTAATACATACCCAGCAATTACTGGATCCAATCTACCGGGCAACCGCTGCTGGTAGGGGACATCATGGCCGTGCTAGCTGAATGCCAGAACAGGCAAGAATGCGGCATCGACCGATGGTATGCGGACATCGAATACCGCTATGGCGATATGCTTGTTGGTGCCGAAAAGGAATGGTTTGAGGAACGCCCGGATAAGGAGCTCGAGGAGATACCGGACGATGTATCAATCAAGGTGGCGTTCTCGAAGAACACTGCATGGAGCGGTTGGTGCCCTGCCTTTTCCCTTCGGCGACTTGAGAGTGGTAGGGCGACTGGGATGAACTTTTTGCATGAAATGCAGTTGTATAAAGTGGCGGCCGTTCGAGGGAAGGAGTACGAGCGGCATGATGGGGATGGGCTTACGCCTGTGTGTACCTCAGGTGGGGAGTATCAGGCGAATCTGGTGGTTGTGAGGGATTACGATCATCCATATCTGGAGGACTGTAGGCATATTTACCGCCTGTTGAGTGACGTGTAGAGGAATTGATATGATTAATCCATCATCGGTACCATGATATACTATCGTGAAGTATTACTGCCGCTTAACGACCTGCTCCTCAATGACATCCTCCACTAATTTCACAATGTCCTTTCCACCACAAATCTTGCGAATACGCTCCACCGTGCACTGTGCTGACCACGGAATTATCCATCTCAGAGGCCCAAGCCACCAAGTTGTTGGTGCAATGAGGAGGGCCGAATCACTCTCGGTCTGGAACCCAAACAGCGTCGCTGCTGTACCCAAGCTCATAGCGACGCGCTTTGCAGTGATGGCATCCACGAGGGACAGGACAGCCAGGAAGAACGCCGGATCCATATCCGGTGGAAAGTCCGATGCCAGTGTCCCAGTTGGCGCATCACTCCCAGTGCGGGGATGCCCCCAGAGGAGAATTGTGGAGTCAGAATTGCGACCACTTGGCAGAGTGGCTTCGTATTGCTGTCCCTCGTCGGTTGACCAGAAGGAGTGGTCGGGGGCGACGCTGCCAGCTGTTAGTATGGTATTTGCCACAGCAGGGATATAATGAGTATGTACGGCCAGAATTGATGTGGCGTCCAAGGCGGAACCTCAGTAACCCCATTCACAGTCCTGCTGGGAACAGGCGGGGAAAGGCCTGGTCGAGGGACACTCTGGAGATGATTTGCAGATGTTGTATGGATGGTGTCTACGCAGTCATATGTGGTCGTAGTCCCGATAGCGCCCGATTCGATCACAAAGGACTCGGACTGGTTGAAGTGGATATGCAGTGGAGGGGCCTGTCTAGATAAGAATATGAGTTGTAAAAAGTTGATAATAAAGTACCTGAGGATGCTGTTTGCCTGCCTTGGTCGCCTCGTGTCCGCCAACATACGTCGCGCGCATGAGGACGGACGCATCCAGCTCGGGCGACGGCTGCAGGAACTCGAGGATGAACGAGCCATCGAAGAGAACATGCGGGCCGCCGAGTGGACCTGGGAGTCTGGGTTCTTTCTGTGATGGCCGCGACATTGTGACTGTGGGATGGAAGAATGTGGGAGCCCCGCCTACCGTCAGCTCAGCTGATGCTGATGTGGCGCCGCTATACCAGAACCGCCATAGCTTACCAGAATATTTCGATTCATTAAGAATATAGAAAAGCCTTTAATTGTCGTCATTAAACTCTGTGGTTGACTCTGCCGAACCCTCCAGTCTGTACTCATGATGCGAATGGGACATTGTTATGATCAACAGCTGAGAATCGCTGCTTCATTGTATCCTGCCGGGCAATTCCCGAGCAGTATAACTACCAAGTCTATCCAGGTATAAACCATCAAGTTAACGCCCATCGGACATGGTTTCTTATCCGCGGCACGGCATTTAAAATCGACCAAGTCCAGATCCATGCGCAATCTGCGACATCCTGAAGAGCCGAATTTCTGGGGGTCTGTGGATCATCGGCGCTGCCCAGAAAGGAAGATCCTCCAGTTACTTCGCCCTGTGACAGCGCCAATCAAACGGTCTGACCAAGTCAAGCACGTTTTAAATTCTGCAGGGCTGGCTGGGAATTTGGAATCATCAACTGTTCGGGTTATCCACCGCACACTCTCCCCTCCAGCACTAAACTAATCCACCCCAGCACCGGCGCCCTTGAACCCGGCTGCCCCTATATCCTGCCACCTGTGCTCACACTAACTTTTAGGCAGGGTTTAGCACCAAAGGCGTAAGTTCCGACAAAAGTGACTGTCTCATTTCAGGAAATTCTTCGGTGCCGGCGCTGGCAGTCGTCTCACAGTGAGACATGTCTGAGGACACCGTTGCTGCCTCGTCAGCCATGGCCCTTGCAGGTCTGGACAGACCAACTGCCAATATTTGATCCAAGACAATTCGCGACTGATCGGGTTGTCAGATGGTTCGCGACCTTATCCGTATCGGGCGTGGTCCTCCGTATAGGGCTACTGCTAGACGCACATGGGCGTCGCACCATTGCTTCAGCTTCTCGGCCCATCTGGTTCGGCAGTTAACACTTGGATCTATCGAAACAGCAGGTCAAAGCCGGCAGAAGATCTATCTGATCTTGCCCGACCGCTAATCATGTTCGCTGAATCCCATCGGCGCGGGACTCAGATAGATTGCACCATGTTGAGCCTCGGGCAGTCTGCACTCCCAGTCCCACAGATGAAACACTCCGATACAGACATGAGAAAATTCTTTTCACGGCTGCCGGATCCCTAGGTAGACGCATCCTATATAACCCTGTAGCTGTTCCCAAGAGCTCATCTCATCAGCCAGACTGGTTCTGCCTTCATCTTTCATTCTTTCCAGTTCCGACAGGAGTCATTCCCATTCTTCATTCCTTTCTTCTTACTAAATCCAAGCTGTGCTTGATTTAACACTCTTTTACATTCACTTATTACCCTAACGCCATCATGAAGACGGCACTCATCCTCGCGCTCGCTGCTGGCTCCCTCAGCGCTCCAACACCCACCATCAAATCTCGCCAGTTCAACATCGGCGATCTCATAGCACCAGGCTCAGGAGGCTTGCTCGGCGACGGTCCTGGCAGCGGCTCCGACCTAGGCGATCTCTTCGGCGGCTCGTCCGGCTCGTCATCGTCTTCTAGCCCTACCCCCTCGTCAACTGCCGGCGGCTCGGATGACGGGTTCGACCTATCTGACTGGTTCCCGGGATCCTCTTCAGCCTTTAAGAAGCTTCCCCGTGATGGAGGCCTCGGCGGACTGGGCAAGCTGCCCGGGACAGACTCATCTAGCGGTTCTGGCAGTGGTTCTGGCAGCGGATTCGACCTAGGCGACCTCTTCGGTGGTGCGTCCGGCTCATCCTCGGGCTCTTCCCCGTCGCCCAGCTCCACTGGCGCCTCTAGTAAATGCCTCCCCCCAAACATCCAATCTAATACTTACCAAATGCAGGCGGCAGCTCTGACTCGTCCGACTCCTCGTCTGGTAGCAGCGGCCTCAGCGGCCTCAGCGGCCTCATGGGTACAGTGCCTCCCCCAGATATCCGAATCAATAACTGACAAGTGCAGGTGGCTCCGACAGTTCTGATTCCTCTGATTCCTCCGACTCCTCTGACTCGTCCAGCTCGTCGGACTCCGGATCCTCCGACTCCTCGTCCGGTAGCGGTGGACTAGGAGCGCTCACCGGTAAGGGTCTCTCCGTATATCTCAATCAATACGCTAAATCATGCAGGAGGCGGCTCCGATAGTTCCGATTCCTCGTCCGGCAGCAGTGGTGGACTAGGTGGCCTCCTAGGTATTAAACCTTGGTGTATATACATGTTGCAACCGGCATGCTAACTGTAGCAGGAGGCTCGTCCACCTCGAACGACGTCTCCGACAACAACGGCTGCAAAAAGGTGACCTTCATCTTCGCCCGCGGCACCACCGAGATTGGCAACATGGGCAGCGTTGTCGGCCCCAAAGTCGGCGAGGAATTGAACTCGCTCACTAACAACGGATGCGCCGTTCAGGGTGTTGACTACCCTGCTGATGCCGCTGTATGTTCCTCCCCGTTTTCCCTAGTTCTATCAAATATGCACTGCGTCTAACAGTACTCTTCTAGGGAAACGCAAACATGGGCGCCTCCGGTGGGCCCAAGATGGCTGAGCTCGTGCAGACGGCAATCAAGCAGTGCCCAGACACCAAGGTCGTCTTGGGCGGTTACTCGCAAGGCGCAATGGTCGTGCACAACGCGGACAAGAAGTTGGAGTCTGGCCAGGTCGTTGGTGCTGTGACCTTCGGTGATCCCTTCAAGGCGCAGAAGCCCAGCAACATCGAGCAGTTCAAGACCTTCTGTGCGAGCGGCGACCCTGTTTGCCTTGATGGCGGCAATGTCATGGCTCATCTGAGCTATGGTGGTAATGCGAAGGAGGCCGCGCAGTTCCTTGCTGATGCTGCTGGGATCTGAGCTGGTATGACTGGTTTGCATGGGTTAGCTGGGAAGCTATACCGAGATCAACTGCGAGTATATGCACGGCTTGATATGGGCAAGCACAAGTACGTAGTCCTAGTCAATGTTATTTACGGAATTTCTATCATCTGGTCAATTTATATTTGTTTAATCCTGTTATTGCTCTCTTGTTATCTCTCTCCACCAGTCGTACACTCGTATCGGCCCAATCATGACCTCATTATACAACGCCTGTGATCAAAGCCAATCATGGCGCAGATATCCGGAGATTGGCACCTCGATCCGACCCCGAGGTCCGATCTGCTAAACTTGTTCCAGTAGGTGACTCACTGGTACCACAGTAATCGTGGTGAATTTGTCATCTACTCAATGCAGTTTATCAGCCGCATCCCTCCGCTGAGAATATATGGGCAACAATCTCATTGATATTTTCTTGGATCCGGCCACTTTGAATTAAAATCTAATATTCAAATCATTCATAGCTTTCAACTCCGTTAAAATGACTACGTCTCACCCCTCTAAACCCTACATTCCAGTCGCCGGGCTAGCCGAAGATGGCTGGTCTGAAGGAGGAAAAGCAACAGCAACCTGCTACTGCGGTACTGTCCAGCTATCATTTGTTCGTACACCAGTGCCCACGTAATACCACCTTAAATAACCATTATCCAGCCAACCGAGGCCCCAGGCCTAGTCGACACATTCCTCTGCCACTGCACCGACTGCCGCAAGATCACAGCCTCAATGTTCGCGTCTAACTTCATCATCGCGGACTCTCATCTCACGCATGTCCGAGGCCGTGAGAAACTAAGTACATTTAGCCAGGCAAAGACTATAGTGTCCGGACAGGCCATGACGAATTATTTCTGCTCGGTGTGCGGGTCTCTGATGTACCGCGTTGGCGAGGCGTATCCGGGAACCAGCATTCTGCGTATTGGAACCGTGGATGATTTTAGTCTGCATGAGTTGAAGTTGAAGCCTAGAGTCGAGCAGTTTACCAAGGATCGTGTTTGTTGGCTGCGGGATGCAGATGGTGTCGAGCAGGTTCAGGGCTCGGCTTATACGCCGCGAAATAGAGGGACTGGAGGGGTTCTATGAATTATATATTTGATACTGACAGGTTGAATATTAAAAACAATGTCTTCGTTCTATCGTTGATTGGTAAGAATCCATCGTATTCTCCTTGGTGTTCAGAGTTGTAGCTATTTACACCACTTAATATAACTATGTTAGATACATATTACCCCATCGGACCTCACTGAGGAGAATAATACTCCCCAGCCTCAACAGCCGCAACCAAATCCGCATCGATGTTAATAAACTCATCAAAACTCGCCTCCAACTCCTTCAGCACAATCCCCACAATCCCGGCAAACACCACCCCCCCAGCCTCATTCAAATGCGTCCTATCATCCTCACTCAAGTTATACGAATCCGCATTCTCCTGCCCAATGGCCTGGACATACTCCCTAGACCTGGCATTCAAATCCCCAATCAACGCCCCCGTCTCCGTTGCCGCCTCCTCCGTCAACTCCCGCACATTCGCCAAATCATCCGTAACCGTCCCATCACTCCCAAACGTGCGTCTCGTCAGCGAGGTGAGGAAAATCGGAATCCCACCGGCATCCCGCACATCCGCGTCAAACTGCACAAGATTCTCCTTGAACACGGCTAACCCCTCGTCCGTTTTCTGGTCGTTGTGCCCGAACTGGATGGTCACGTAGGGCGTGTATGAGCCTGAGCTCTCGGAAACCGCCGAGAGTACGGAGTCCCAGTCCCCGCCTGAGCGGAAGGAGGCTGTTGTTGCGCCGCTGTGGCCGAAGTTTGTTCCTGTTGAGGAGGAGGATAGAGAGGATACGAAGGCGTCGCCCCAGCCGCCGCCTGAGGCGGTGGTCGAGTCGCCGGCTAGGATGAAGGCCGGGGGGAGGGCGCGTTTTGTTGGGTGGGTGTGGGTTATTCCTGCGAGGAGCAGGGTTGGGAGGATATAAGACCGCATTTTGGTGGTTTTGTGTTGGTAATATAGTGGTTGGGTGGAGGATTTGGTGGTGAGTTGGGCTGGGAACAGGCAGTATATATAGCGGGGAGCTACTCATGTCAGTAATTCTACGCAAAACACAACCCGCGCCGGATAAATGGGAACAGCCATGAATATATTAATTGAACAACGTCAAGAGGTTAAAGAATGATGTGATGAATTTGCTTTGTTTAGGTGGGTAATCCAGAGACTCGCTGGGAGATGGACCGACGGGATTCGACGGCTTGGGGAATGTCCGTGCCAGAACAGCAAGCGTGTGACAAGTGTACAGAGTAGAGTGCAAGCCAGGACAGTGTCCAATAGCAAGAGAAACCGAAGCAGCGAGTGCGTCAAGAGTGCATCAAATTGCATCGAATTGCGGAGAGATCAGCGCCAAGGCGGAGAAACTGCTGAATTTCAGTCTCCAGAGACAGCTTGGATCGTTCATCGCTGTTTGAATGCCAATTAGCCCGATCCGCTGGGCCGAGTAAAATCTTGAGGGAGAATGGAGTGATCTGGAAATGCCTGACGAATGGCGAGGTGGCCTTTCTTCCGATGGGCTCTGTTGAGGATGACAATTCTAAGAGATAGTACATATGATGCTGTACTAGATACTGGATATGACGGTCGTAAATACATTGCAATTGCAGGATAGATCAATATTCAACATGACAAACTAGACAGTCTGTTACACAAACAACCCTATACAGAGGAAAGCCACTTAATACGCATAGAAGACTCCATCCTCAGCTCCAGCAACAGATCCACGCACAATCTTCTTATTCGTAGCCTTCAACCACCACCGCAGCGCCCAAGCACTGATAATAGTCGCAGTTCCAAACGCCGCATTGCTTGACATCGCAATGATATACCGCGGTCCATCAGAGTCAGGATACAAATAAGGCGTATAAATATAGGACGCGTTTGCAACAACATTAACAAACGATAGCGATGCTGCCTTCTTCTCAGGAGTCTGACCCAGCGTGGCCGACACCCAGCCCAGGATCACCGAGTTCACGGCGTATGCACCGCTGGTGAACAGGAAGCAGCAGAGGTATCTCGCCCCGGTATTCATTGTAGTGCAGGATATGATGAATGCGATTACGGCGATACCCATGGTCACTGTGATATGCCACGTTCGCTCGTTCAATTTCCCGGAGGTAATACCCACGACGATACCGACTGCACCTGAGACTAGGTATGGTGGGCAGGTGAGGGCGAGGGTGATGGTCGTGTTAAAGCCGAGACTTCCGATGACGGTAGGGAAGAAGTTGTTGAAGCCACAGGCGCTGAGGTGCATATTCTGCATGAAACCCAAAAGGTAGAGGCGAGGGTCACGGCAGGCCTCCTTGAGACCGGCCAAGACGCCCTTCGAGTTCTCGTTTCCAACGGTGTCTGCCAGGATACGGGCATGAGCCAGCTCTCGCTCTTCAGGCGTGAGCCAGCGGGTAGTGAGAGGGTGGTCAGGAAGCATGAAGAGACCCAGCACAGCAATGCCGAATGTCACGACTCCCTCGATGATGAACAACCACTGCCACCCCTTCAGGCCATGAGCTCCGTCGAGGGTCTCGAATGTGGCGAGGGCGATAAGACCGGACATTGCGGTTGCGACGATGTTACCAGAGTATAAGATGGAGATTCGGAGGGCGATTTCCTTCCGCGTGTAGAATAGGGACAGGAGGAACAGGGCACCGGGGTAGAACGGGGCTTCGGCGATTCCGAGAAAGAATCGAACCAGCACGAGCCCTGTATAGTTCTTAGTGAGGGCTGTGCAGGCGGACACTACAGCCCAGCCTGCCATGCAGATACTCATGTATACGGAGGCTCGGACCTTTCCGGAAGACATGAGCATGTTGGACGGGATTTGCATTATCAGGTATCTATGAGTGACGTTGTTAGCTGACGTTTATGCACAGGCAGGGGTGGACGTACCCAACAAACAAAATAGAAATGCAGGTGTTGTACTGCGTTCCCTGGAGCCCAAGGTCATCTTCCAAGCCATTCAGACGTGCACTTGCTATTGCGTTGCGATCGACCTGATTGAATGTTAGAAGCCGAACCAAAAACTGATAGGGAACAGGAGAGCCCACGTAGTTGAGGAAGTACATGGCCCAGACTATGGGCATCATTCGCATGTCGAGTTTGCGGACCAACTGGATCTCCCTCGGATCTGTCTTTGCAACAGCACCGGAGTAGTCGCCCTGGCTTTTGGCAGCTTTTTCATCGTCAAACATTCCTGAGTGGGCATGTTCGACGAAGGCCTCATCCTGCTTCTCCTTCTCCTGAGAGGGCACCTCACGGCGGGCTTTTTCGGACATAATACAATGACGATATCGAATAATAATAAAGACAGCCCCGTGGGTAGGAATGAATACAGAGACCCAGAGAGTCCGGCTGGAGCGTTGCCGAGTATTTTATAGTCAGTGCTCAACGCCCAGAATTGGCGGAGGAGACAAGATCCCCCAAGCTTGCACGTCCATTTCTTAATCCACACGACATGAAAGCCAATTAAATGCCTCTCTAATGGCACAAACACCACGCCACTCCCCCGGATGTGTCGCTCGCGTGTTTATGGAGAGGCCGCAGGGGTGGAAACCGGGGAAGTCCACCCCGTGGGGACTCGATCCGGGGAGCGAATGTCCGGCCTGTCATGCGGTGTAAGGGTCCTCCACAGCGCCCACCATAGGACACTGCATGGGAAAGCTATGCCCACAGCCGTCACCCTGATATTTAGAGGTACATACTTCTATGCATCGAAGAAATTCAATGCCCTTCATGACGCAAGGGACCACATTCCGATTCCACTATCCATTTTTTCTAACAGAACCGCCAGCCATACCAGATACGCCGTCATACAGAGTCCGGCCCAGTCGAATTAATGGACTCGACAATAACAGCAAAAATGCAAATCTCCTCGTATTCTCACCACTCGTATGTGCTGGCATTGGTGTCGTAATGGCGGAGATACACAAGTCCGGTGCTAAACCGCAAGCCTCCTTGGCGGCGCATGCTGGTATTGGCGTTAGTCATGGACTGACGGTCCCATGGGAACTGGCGTCAAATGTCAGTTTCAAGCAATATGCGAGCGGAACCAAGGTTTTGTGGCCTTGTCGCTTTCCCATGGCTCGAACAAGGCTATAGCGAGGTGTGTATGCAACATGATGGAAGCTCAATGGTGTCTACCCAGATGACAACACAGGCAGTGCGGCCGAACTAGGCATCCTGGCCATGAGGTGAAACATTGGCCAGAGATGGGAAAGCAGTGAGGACGAAAGTCTCAGTTGCCTTCACGGTCTTTTGTGCAGGCCGGCATTGCCTATTATGAAGGTTATACTTTTTATGAGAATGCTGAGTAATTGTGAATAAAGTTATGCCACCATTTCCCAAAGGAGAAACACAATAACACACCTCACTCTCACACGAGATTCACCCCACACACTCATCCAAACCCAATTCCGCTGTCGGACCTGTAGCTGCCGCATAGTCATGACTCGAACTGCGGATCCGGCTGTTAAAAAGGCAATCCGTGCCGAGCTGTTGGATCGCCATCAACGAAACCTGCCTATTGATCAAGCAGAGGTCAGAGCAAGATACACGAAAAAGCATCCCCATCTCGCACCCTACATCCTTAACATTGTCACCGAGTAGGTGAGACACTTTCATCATTTGATTCCCGGGCTTACCAATTGCTGTAAAGCTACACAGCGTTTCTTGCGAGGGGGAAATCGAAAAAGCGCCGTAAAGGGTCCGGCGGACGTCAGCCTTGTCCTGCTCAATATAGTAGTCCTGACGCCACGGCACCAGCCCAGACGGTGTCCGCAGCGTCATCCACAACCTATGTCCCAGGCACCAGCGAGTATGCGCAGATTTCTGTCCCGGAGAATTTCGAGGCGCTCCGCCACGGAGATTCGCAGAGTGCCTGCAAAGTGATAGCGGAACCCACGCCTCTGATGAAAGGTTTGTTCCCCTCTGCGACAAGGTTGTAGTCTCTACTCACTTATCTTCCAACCAGATTTCAAAGATCATCTTGATGGCAGCGAACGTGAAGAACAAATAGCGATGACAGTGGTATCAGCACCCGCGATGCCCTCACTAGATGATCAGCAACACTTTCTCAGCTCCGACGAGGAAGATGAAATGACGGTCGTTCCACCGAGCGTGAATCTTCAGCATGCAGTGCTCCTTTCGGCGGCACTCGAGAGGCAAGGATACGGCATGCCCACTCAGTTCGCACTCCTTGGAAAGCTGAAGCCGTCGAACTATGAAATCTACAACCCGGATCCTCGAATGGTCCTAAATACGAATGTCCCATTCTCTGCATTCGTCTGCGGCTTGCAAGGAAGTGGAAAATCACACACCACGTCGTGTATGATAGGTAAGCAACACTCCCTAATTATCCTTCCTACTCATAAGATGTCTCAGCTAATTTGCAACCAGAGAACTGTTCGATGACTATGCCAGGGCTAGGCAATTTGAAGCGATCCGTTTCCACCCTCGTACTCCATTTCAACGAGTACAGCTCCAATGTCAATTCCCAGCCCAGCGAGGCCGCCTTCCTTGCCTCAGTCCTCCCTCAATATGCGTCAGAGCAGAAACACATTCCCCTACGTGTCCTCGTCTCGCCAACGAACTTTCACAACTTGTCCGCTATGTACGCACACATCCCGAATGTAGAGGTTCGACCATTCAAGATCAACCCCAGACACCTGAACATTGGAATGATGCTTTCCCTCATGTCCATGTCTCAGAGTGACCATATGCCGCTCTACATGTCCCAGGTCCTCAAAGTTCTGCGTGAAATGGCGATGGAGAGCGGCGGTCAGTTCGATTATGCGGACTTCCGCAAGCGTCTTGCCAATCTTCGCCTGGACCGTCAGCAAACTCCCTTCCTTGCACAGAGACTAGACCTTTTGGATTCCTACCTCGACTTGACAGGGCAGAACACCGACAATTACTTTGTTGACGGGGGTGTCACTATCCTTGACTTATCCTGCCCCTTCGTCGACCAGAGCACCGCGTGTGTTTTGTTCCGCATCGCAATCGACTTGTTCCTCTACGCCCACCCTTCACGAGCGAAGATGATCGTGGCAGACGAGGCCCACAAGGTAGTCACCATTTTTTTCCGCAAAATTGCGTTACCCACTAATATGATCTCCAGTACATGACAGAAACGAGCGCCGCGAAAGAACTAACCGAGAGCTTTCTCAACATCATTCGGCAGCAGCGCCACCTGGGAGTTCGCACCATAATATCCACCCAGGAGCCCACCATTTCCCCTCGCCTTATCGATTTGTGCTCCATCACCATAATACATCGATTCACGAGTCCGAAATGGTACGAGACCATCCGCGCACATCTTCCGATTGAGAACGCAAATGACACCCAGGATAACGGCGTCTCTGACGGCCTCTATCAAATTGCCAGTCTTCGCACCGGGGAGGCAATTGTATTTGCGCCCTCTGCCCAGCTCGTCGACGGGGAGGGAGAAGCTCTGGATACTAAACACCGTACGTTCAGATTGATGGTTCGGAAGAGAATTACTTGGGATGGTGGCCGTACCATTTTCTCTGTTCGCTGATATCGCATCCGTACTACGGTCCGATGTGCGTGGCCAGCTTGTTTCTTGTATGAGTAACGATTTATGGTGATATTACGGCGTTTTTTTACACGGAGAACTTGTGCTAGAGCTAGATTACATTTAGGACCAGCAGGTATCAAACATTTGGTAGCTTAATTATTACTGTTACAGCTGTCCCCCAGATAGAAATACATTACTACTATCGAATACTGTCTTCACATCGAACCCTAACCAGGCTATCTTTCTTGATTTTCCTATATCCAGCTATGCTCTACTGGTCCCTTGTTAAAAATAGTGCACCACTATACTTTTGTACGATAACTCAAACAACAGTAGCAACACCTGGAGTCAACCAACGAACCTTCTCCTCAATGCCCTCCTCCCTAAACACATTCAACAACCCATCCTGATGCTCCGTAAAATGCTCCCAAGACTCAAAATGAATAGGAACCATCACCTCAGCCCCAGTAACCCGCATCAGATGCGCCGCCTGCTTCCCATCAAACGTGATCTGCAGGACACCGTTGGGATAGGGGAACAGCGCATTCCCCAAGTTCAGCACTGCAACAACAATGTGCCACCTCTCCCCTAGTGCCGCCAGCTCATCAACCCAGACCGTGTCGCCGGAGAAGTAGACCGCGTTGGCCAAACCGGTTTTCTCGTCGATGCCGAATGAGTCGGATTCGAGGACGAAGCCCGTTACCTCGCCGCCGGGGAAGTGCTTGCAGGGGGTTCCGGTAATACGGAATTCCTTACCGGCAATCGTAGCAGTTACCGTTTCCCAGGGCTTCAGACCGACGACACCGGGACGAGGACGGAGGTTCTTCTCGCCGTCCGGGGTAGTGAAGACGCGTCTCCCGTCGAGCAACTGCCGGCCGAGTGGATCAAGGTTATCGACATGGTCTTCATGGCTGAGAAGGACAGCGTCGATAGGGGGCAACTGGTCAAGCTGGATAGCGGGGCCGGCGATGCTGCGCAGGGTCGCTGGCGGAGGGGTCTCGGTGAAACCCCATTCGTGCAGGTTGGATACCTTAGCCCAGCCGTGGTAGTCGTATGTTGAGCCAGCAGGGCAGAAGACAGGGTCGGTGAGGAAGTTTATGCCGTCGATGGAGATGACGGCTGTTGCGGTTGAAACGTGGGTGATTTTAACGCTGGTGTTGGTGAGGCATGATGGGTCTTTCTTCGGTTGAATTAAAAGATAGTCTTGTGTGGAATCACTTGTGAGAATGCAATATGATCAATGGATGGGAGTAATGGCGCCTCTTTATAGATCTGAGTGGTGGGATACCCGACTTGGGCTGAGTTGATGGGGATGGTATCCCACCACTGTAGTACCTAAGACAGCGTAATGATGTATAATCAGTTGCGTAATATTCTTAAGCAATTGTCTCTAGATGAAACAAGAAACACATGGAACTGTGGGTAAGAAAACTCTGTCGAAGAAGTTGTCAAATCTATAGGTTACCGGGACTTGTATGTATATGCAAACGTGCTTATCAGCCGCAACCTTGCGTCTGCAAAGGCAGATTATACTGATCATGCCGCGGACGTACCTAGCTAAAGGTTTAAGGTTAAAGCCAAATCCATCGTCACGTCTAGGTTGACAGGCCATCAGTATGATAAGTCGGAAGCCCACAGCTGGATGGCAGGTTTTGCCATGCGGGCTCAGGCCCACAAAAAAGAAGGAAAATCTTTTATTTCCACTGCCATTTCTAATATAAACTGCTGTTTACAAAGGCCGGTCACTAATCAGGAGACGTTTGAATTGGTGATATGTAATCAGCCTGGGTTGTGGGATACCGATGGCCCAGATTGCTAGTGGCTTTTAGTAGTATTTAATCACCGTATATTCCTCTGTCCATAGTTCACACACCCGCTTAATGAACTCGCTATCAGCTATGCCGGCACCACCAGATGGGGGATACGGCTGGGTCATTGTGCTTGCGATCTTCTGGAACAACGCCCACCACTGGGGCATTCTTTCCGTACGCAATGCCCCTTCACCGACATCTGGACGGTTCAAGTGCTAATAGGGTTCCAGAGCTATGGACTCTTCATGCAATGGTTCCTCGCTCACCCCGACTACGTGTCCGGCACGTATCTCGACTACGCGCTTATCGGTGGATTAGCAGCATCGCAGTCCTGCTTGATCGCCTCATTTGCAACTACCGTTCACCACCGCTACGGAATTAAGTTTTCGGTTGGCCTCGGCGTGTTGCTAGAATTTGCCGCCTTGCTAGGTGCGTCGTGGAGTAATAAGATCTGGCACCTCTACCTCAGCCAAGGCATCTGCTATGGCTGGGGACTAGGGCTGCAATACAGCTCATCTACGTCAATCATCCCACAATGGTTCACCAAGCGTCGGAGCCTGGCCGCGGGAATTACAACTGCAGGTAGAGGTACAGGAGGACTTATCTATTCCCTGGCGGCAAATGCTATGCTGGACCGCTGGGGACCCGGCTGGACGTACCGCGTCATGGCAATTGTTCAGGTGATTGTAAGTTCAGTTTGTGTGCTGGCATTGCGTGACAATAATCAAAATGGTACGCCAACTGGAGGTCCTGAATTGAAGGCCATTGATTTCACAGTTGGCAAACGCTACGAGGTCTGGCTGTTCCTCGGGTGGAGCTTCTTCAGTGTGATGGGCTTCATGGTGATATGGTTCTCTCTCTCGACGTTCTCGCGCAGCATCGGATTGGATGCCCGGCAGGGGTCGATTGTGACGGCTGTGCTGAACGTTGGACAGATTGTTGGACGGCCGCTGTTGGGATACTATAGCGATGCAGTTGGGCGTATTAATATTGCAACCGCTGCCACGCTGGTCAGTGGTGTTCTTTGCTTGTCCCTTTGGGTCTGTGCGAAGTCTTATGCTGTCATCCTGTGTTTTGCCCTCTTTGGTGGGATCCTCTTCGGGACCTTCTGGACTGTACGCTCCCTTCTTTGCATATCAATGTAGTCTCCCATACTGATCACTCATCGCAGGTCATGGCCCCGCTGAGTGCCGAGGTGGTCGCTCTCAAGGAAATCCGGTCGTGCCTGACAATTATGTGGCTGGTCTGCGTCCTTCCAGCAACATGTAGAGCCCCCCCCTTCACGATACCTAAAGTGCAAATACTAACAAACATTTTCAATATAGTTGGCGAGGCCATTGGCCTGGAGCTGCGAACTTCAGGAGACAGACCATACCGCCGCACCCAGATATACACTGGATTCATGTATATCGGAGCGGCTGTTTGTACCGGACTGCTGCGAGTGTGGAAGGCTCGGCGAGTTGGAAAATTAGAGGCCACTGCTCCTACCGATACTCTTGATGATACGTACTTTATGGTCCGCGATACTAGACTTTGGAAGAGGGTCTGACGTTGTTTTATGGCCGTTGGTGCTTGTTTCCACGAATATAAATCTATACAGAACCGCTAATCCAGCCATTCAGGAAACATACTCTCTATGTATCGTAAAGATGGGATTATTCCAGATTTTAACTATTGAGCCCTTTAATCATTGAAATTTACAGAATACCTTCTAATACATTGTTTACATATATCCACCCACCCCCGGAATGAACAGTGTTTCTTGCCGAACAGCCTTCAAAAGACCTGCTCCATGCACCACAATTTGCTTGTGTGTGTTAGTTTTACAGGACCCATTGAGGAGACCTTTTTATATTTCAGTTGGATCGTGCGGCAGGTACACTTCTGGAAGATGTCTCGGTAGTTTCGAGTTGGGATCTGCCACTCTGCCTTCATGATAATGGGCCATGGCAGGCACCACAAGAGAAACAGATTTACTGCGCAGCAGTGTTCATGGGTTAGCCCGCTACCCAGTAATAACCCCGTCATCTCATATCAAAATCCTTTTTCACCACAATTGACATCCCCTTTCCCTCTCCAGGCTGTTGCTCCCCTTCTGGAACCAACTGCTCCTGATCCGACGCATTATCCGGCCTCGTCTGCATACCCGGCCCACCATCCTGCGGGCCAGCCGTACTAACCATCGTCTCCAGAGGATAGGGATCATAGGGATGTCGAAAGCCCTTCTTGCTAAAAACTTTCCCGCGACTACTTTCCGTCCGCCCGGACTGCGTATAGTTTGCCATGGACCGGGAGAAGGGGAAGATGGGTTTCATGAAGGGGATGCAGGCTAGGGTGACGCCCAGGGCAGGCTCGATGGTTCCCCAGATCATGGCTTCGGTGATATTATCTGTAAGGTCGGTGAAGTCAAGGAGGGAGAGGGAGACGAGGCGCATGATTGTTGCGATGCAAACGCTGGACGTGTTAATTCTGGGTATGTGGAATAGACATAGGGCGGGAGATACGTACAATAGCCCGACAGCAAACACCCCCATGAGAGGCACCTTCTGCGATACGCGCATCTCGAGCTTCCACAGGTACGGCATCGGCATGGTCAGGACCATCAGGTCTGTCACCAGGTTCAGCGCGCCGGTGATCTGGTATGAGAGGACTTGATTGCCGCAATGGCCGCCGGGGATGCTTTGGTCCCAGGTAAACGCGAATGGCTGGCAGAGGAGGAACCCGCCTAGGATGACAGCGAGAGCCCAGAGGAGAATAAATATGGCCGTTGCTTTGGCCGCCATGATAAACCGAGGAAAGGAGAAGACGCGACAGTAGAAGGAGAGGAGGGAGAGCTTGACGCAGGAGTTACCGACGGCCCATAGGATCTGGATGGCCACGAGTTCCTGGAACTGGTGTTAACATTGGTCTTTGACAGTAGAATGTGAGCATTCAAACCTTCATGAAGAGCATTATTGGGTCCATTCCGTACTCTGCCACGACCTCTGCCATATGGTGGCCCACTCCGCAGTTGACGACGCCTGGACCTTTGTTAGGGCCGCCTTGTCAAGCACACGAGTAACTTACAGGATATGTCAATGGCACCGAAGCCAAGGGAACACACCTAGACGCTGTCAGCATTAGCTGACAGTCGGAAAAACAGAGTCCTACCAATCCACCCATGATCAGGTAGTCACTCAGGTCGAGGCCGACCCCCTTCAAATGACGGCCGTAGATGCGCAAAGTGACTGCAACAATTGGCAGCACCATGAAAACAGCAGCCACAGCGATAGTCGCCTTCTGGGCGCCGTTGACAATGGGAAACACGGCCATCCTGCCGCGACACGACGTTCGTCAAGACGGACTGACAATGGAGAAGTGAGGAGAGACAGCACTCGTAAAGCCGCGGGCGAGATGGCGATATAAGATCGATTCCATCGAGCCCCATGCGCCGCCCCGATCGGAGGTGTCGTTGGGATCAAGAAGTGCCACCGATAAGTGTCAGGCCTGGAAAAGACACGCAGGGATCATCAATGGTCATTGTGATATCCACTTGACAGGAATTCGAACTGGGATCTCGATCCTGGCCGGTGCCTGGGACGTTTTGCATCAGCCGCCGTCCAATCTGAATAGCCCGGTAGATCCATTTGGTGCCGTTTTTCTTTTTGTGACAGTGAGCCGAACCGCTGTGGAGCTTGCAGGACCTGAATGTGTCCACAGGGTCCTATTTTCCAGTGCCACTGAATAATAGGATCCTGCGTTGGACAGGTCTTGAGCCTGCGACAGGGTCTCGGTGCCAACGCAGAGAATGGGTACAGAAAACAATGCTCGTGCATATGATTCCCAACACGAGAAGAGCCTTCTCAAACACATCCCACAAGCTCACCTGCTCGAGACAGACCTCTGAGACCTGTCTCCCGGAAAAGCAATTCATGGCTGGGCCGGCTTCCCCTTGGCGTCGTTAGCTCCTCGACGGCGCCACGCCCAGGCAAACCAGTCGCTCGATAACGATTAGTCTCCTGTGAGATCCTGTTGCCAAATGCTGACGCGATCACTGGTCAGTCTGGACAATACAAAAGTACCTTGCTGGGCCCTCCTCCAGAGCTCTGTGCGACGCGGGGAATCCAGACCTCTGCAGCCTCTCAAGCAGCCCATTACCGTGGCATCACCATGGCTGCTCTTCTTTCCCTCGACCTGTCTACTGCAGCTCTTTGCACGGGCGTGTATCTACTAAGTTGCCTTCTGTGGCGGCGATATCAATCCCCGCTGAGCGACATTCCGGGCCCTTTGCTTGCCTCGTGCACCCGGCTGTGGCACATCATCCGCATATTCACCGGCGACATCAACGTTCGAAGTATAAGCGAGCATGAGCATCATGGTATGATACGCAGAATCAGTTGCACCAGAAGACCTTGTAACAACCTGCAGGACCGTTCATCCGTATCGCCCACGACGAAGTCAGCGTCTGCCATCCCGACGCCATCCGCAGCATACTCTTGAATCCAATCCCAAAGGTACCCTACGTGCGCAATCGCATCCATAGGCACAGTCTAATCTAATCTACGCAGGCACCATGGTACAAAGTCCTGGCCCTGCCAGACCGGCGCTTCCAAACCCCAATGTCCGAAACCGATCCCAAGCGCCGAGTCGAGCGAGCCAAAAATGTCGCGTCTGCATATACTCTGTCCAACCTGATAAAGTCCGAGCCGTACATGGACTCCATAATTCAACTGATGCTGTCCAAATTCGACCAGTTCGCTGAGAAGCAACAGCCCATTGAGCTGGACTACTGGTTCAACTTCCTTGCCTTCGACATCATCGGCGAGGTCGTCTTCTCAGAGAGCTTTGGGTTCCTCGAGAGTGGGAAAGATCTCGGGGGCTCGATAGGCAATTCCCGCGCTCTGAACGCGTATATCGCTGCAGCTGGGTACTTTCAGTGGTTGCATAATCTGACGCTGGGAAATTCACTGCTGTCGAAATATAACCTGATGCCGAACAACCATCTCTTCGATACGACCATGGCTGCTCTGCAGCGTCGCCAGGCGAACCCCAGCCCGCGCAACGATATGATCGAACACTGGAAGAAGACATTAGAACAGCATCCTGAGCGCATGACGATAACTGACTTACAGGCCACGGCCACGGGTACTGTCGGCGCTGGAGCGGACACGATCAGCGGTGCCTTGCAGTCATTTGTGTATCATATGCTTCGGAAGCCCGAACACCTCGAGACCCTTCGCGCTGAAATTGCCAGCGAGAGAGCACAAGGGCGCTGCAACGACCCCGTTGTATCCTACGCCCACGCCCAGAACATGGAGTACCTACAGGCCTGTGTAGGTCAAACCCGCCTGGCGCTGTATTAAACCATGCGGTGGCTGACTTCTTTTATTTAGATCAAAGAGTCGCTGCGCATTTTCGGTCCAGTCCCATTCGGTCTCGCGCGGTTGGCACCAAAGGGTGGTCTTACAATCGGGGATCGCTTCTTTCCGGAAGGAGTACGTTGGTTCTGATTATCTTGGTCTGTAGGGCTGTTATACTGACGACGCGCAGACAAAACTGAGCGTCAACCCGTGGGTCATCCACCACTCCACGGAATTCTTCGGGCCCGATGCGAAAGAATACAACCCAGGCCGATGGATTGGGCCCCAAGCAAAAGCTATCGAGAAGTATTTTATGCCGGTATGTTCGCTGGTTGCGCTGCTTACAAAAACAAACTAAGGATTTTCCATAGTTCGGTGCTGGATATAACTCTTGTCCTGGCCGCAACCTGGCGACCATTGAGCTCTCAAAGGTCATCGCGACCCTTGTTCGGGATTATGATATTCGCCAGCAAAATCCGAACCAGAGCTGGAGTTATATGGCTTATTTCACGGCGGTTCCCTATGGGTGGCCGTGCTATGTATCCAAGGCAAAAGGGGGGCTGCGTTAGATATTATAGCAATTTATATGAATTCATATTCCGTGAGATAAACAGTTCAGACCCCTTGGAAGGTGTCTATCCCTACGGTCCAAGACGGCATCGAGGCCCAGGATGATTAAAAAACAGATGGCGAAGAACGGGGTGCTCACATCTAGTATCCGTTCCTTTCTAAAGTCTACATTCTCATATAGCCTACAACGCAAGAGCAATATGATATCTTGTCTGAAAGGTCCATAATCGACGGTCTTGAGCTCCAGGCCCTCTTGACGGATTACAGACTCCTCTTGCTCGTTGACCCGGGGAGATTCCTGAAATAGCAGCTCTTCTGCGGCAAAGTGCAGAAGCTCCAGTGCAATCTTAACGGTAGTTGAGGATAGCCTTCTTAGCC
This sequence comes from Aspergillus sp. MA 6041, assembly GCA_025768905.1. Taxonomy (NCBI): domain Eukaryota; kingdom Fungi; phylum Ascomycota; class Eurotiomycetes; order Eurotiales; family Aspergillaceae; genus Aspergillus; species Aspergillus sp. MA 6041. The sequence continues at coordinate 769,358 of JAMFNV010000014.1, read as the reverse complement.
AACATTTGCCTACTATTAGCAATTCTCGCCTCTACCACTGTTATCCTTGCCCTAATTTAATGATCTAAATGAACCATTCAGAACCAGCTCATCTCGTCGGCCCGAACCAGAGCCAGATCCACCCCTCGGGCCGAGAGGAGGCAGGGCAGCACCAATCGCGTTATACAAGGACAGGGTGAGCTCGAGCCATTTGCGACCATCATTGTGGACGATGCTTGTTCTGCCTCTTCGCGAATGGGGATCTTTGCCGCTGTCTCTAAGGAATTAGGGCTTGCACCGCATCGAGGCTGCGAGATCGATGGAGCCGGCGTGCATGAACATGTTTCGGGACGGATTCGGGACGGTATGCCATGTTATGAGATGGATATCTGGCTGTGGTCTCGGGAAGCTGCAGGCTGTTATTTGATGTCTGTATTATTTGTTAGTTGGGAAATTCTTGGCCCTTGCGAGTGTAAAAGGAGATGACAGTTTAGTGGCCGGTGTTTCGTGTAATTGTTTGTCTTGCCATCTGATTCTGTGGATTAGAGCATATAATAGTAAATATCCCAACAATGGCGAAATGTGCGTTCATGAGAGATAAGTGCATAGTGGCCTGGGTAAGAAAGAACAGCAGAACACCATCTCCTGATGGTTAATCGCAAAGACCAAAAGAAGTAACCGAGAAGCCTTCTCGGGACAAGAAAGAGACACGCAAATCCCGACAGTGATCCGTGCTCATTTCCGATCTCTGCAGGTCCCCGCACATAATATCATCAGCAGTTGGCAGTGACACCATCACTCATCCGGGCACGCACTCCCTTCTTTCCACGGTGCAGGACCAAGGACGTGCTAATCCTTCGCTAGACCGTTCTTGCGTTAGACTGTGGCGAATAACGGCCAGTTACATTGAGGCAACGCGAAGAATAGATTGAGAGGCACGCCTGACTCGGGATTAATCTATGCAAGGACCAAAACGTCATCGGGGTGATTACTGCGCAGGGACACGAATTACATGCAGGTCAGAGACCGGCTATTTGTTGTGTTGGTGATTCGTTTGTGGGGAAGAGGATGCCAGGGTTCGTGGTCTACGTGGGGATGTACGAGAAGGACATCCGCCATGGAGGGTTGTTTATCTGTCGTAAACATTTCATTTCCTCTGAAACAGCCCGTTATCGTCAGCTGCCCCTCCAAGATTATTATACCATGGACCAAGGGTCGAACTCCGCTATCATACATGCAGATGATGACCACAACGACTTCCCTAAGCGTTCTCTCCTCCGATAGACTGGCCTAGACTACCCTAAGTCTACAGCACTACTGCCAACCCAAGCAGACCGAGGGCGCCTGCCAGACTAGCAGCAACGTCGCCAGTGGCGTGTGCAGCAAATCCGGATGATGTTTCCGTAGAAGGACTGTCGCCATCCTTTTCGCCGTCGGAGTCGCCTCCACTTGCAGACGATGACGAAGTAGGCGCTGGGGTACGAGTGGCGTTCAGATCGACGTTTCCTGCTCCGACCTGGGACTTCATGGCAAGGACGAAGCTCTTGACTTCTGTGGGTAGGCTCTGGTACCAACTCGGGGTGTTGCCAGCCTGGAACTCGGACGCAATTGCGCTGCGGCCGGTGGGGAGCATGAGCTGGGCGAGGACTGTAGGAGGTACAGCGGTGAAAATATCCTTCATGAGGGATGAGGCTGGTTGTAGAAGGTTTCCGCCTGGGGCTGTGAAGTTTGCTGTGTATGGAGTGGCGCTTGGGAACATCGAGAGGAGGGTGTCTCTGTATACTGACGTTAGGCTATATCGCTTTCAAGACGACAAGACCAAGTTTCTTACGCAGCATTTTGCATCTCTGTTGCATTGACTGTTTTTGTAACCTCATCCCCTCGAACGCCAATGGCGCTCATAAACCCCAGGGCAATGTAGCGAAAGAAGTGCATGCTGGGTGGTCTGTCGTTGTATGGAATTTGATTTTGAGAAGCGAAACGGCCGTCAGACGGGTCAGGACAAGGAAAGCCCAATTCTATACATACAATCAGCTACATCACATCCTTATATTAAAATGCGGGGATGCATCGATCGGACGTGGACGAAACCCCAGAGGCTGCCGAATCAAGCACGGGTGAGTCGACTCAGGGCGTTTGACACCTTTGACCTGGGCCAACGTAACAGTATACAGCTTCTGACGGCCGAAGCCGCCGCCAAACCTCGGACATTTTATTGAGGCTGTTGTGGCCGATGGTTGTGATTGGGCTGCATATAGGGTTGAAGTATATCTGACTCGGCCCGTATGAATCAGGGTTTGCGGAGGAGACTCCGAGCGGCCAGTGGAGGTGTCTCAATGCACGACACCTTAATTTAGATGGCTGTCAGATTCACGAGATACCAATCGGACTCAACGGCTGCGGCGGCCTGTGTTGACCGAGGGTGGCGCCTTGTTCTCCGCCGCAGTGAGACATCCCGAGATGTCCATCGGAAGCTATACGATGTTGGCAACGGTGAAAAGCAATCTACCAAGTATTCACCCACATGCTAGAGCTATTCAACCGCTGCTGTACTTTTTATTCCGGCAATGGGTTCGGCCCCGGATGTCACTCGTTGTATGGCTACAGATATATATGTTAGGGACCAAGGGTTGATATAGTTCAGAGGCCGGACCAAGTCTCGCTTAGTATATAAATCCAGCCTTAGGGCCCAATACGACCACCACGAGTCAGAGGACATGAGTCGCGGCCTGTATTATCAATATCTGACTTCCATTGCACGAAGCCTCCAAATTAACTACTGGTGTCAACTCATCTAATACATCCCTGTTTGGCTCTGTACCCCGCAAGGTCATCTCCACAGCCGCAGGGATGGCTTGAGGATGATCGATCGGTATACCTGATTCTGAGAATGTGACAGCCGGCGGAGGGCAGGGACACCGGCGCCTATAAGAATCTTGGGTGTCTCTACAATGCATAGAAAGTGTTTCAAGCCCCGTTGCCCTGACCAGGTTCCCCCTATACCAAACCCACACGATAGTACTGCCTTTATTTTGGACAAGAACAGCCTCAAGCTACTATCGCAACCATGAAGTTCTTCCAGTACCTCACAGCAGCCCTGCTGCCCATGACTGTGTTTGCCATCCCTGCCGCAGAGCCTGAACTCAAGGCCGTTTCTGCTCCGGCCACTATCACTACAGAGGACTTCCACCTTCTGATGAAGCGGCAGACCGACCTCGGCAGCATTATCGGCGACTTGACGGACTCACTCGGTTCTATCAAGGAGCTCTTATCCTCAGACTCATTAAAGAACATCAACACCGTCGTCACCCAATTAGCAGCGGTATGTTTCATCACTGTTTTCACCCCCTAGGACAGTCAATCTGACTCACTTTGCAGCTGCTCGGGGATCCCACCACGAAGCAAATCAAGAGCTTGGTGTCTACAGCATCAGACCTTCTCAACAGTGACGCCGCCTCGAATCTGATTGACCAGCTACCGTCTCTGCTCTCCAGCGTCAGCGGCTTGCTCAACAAGGAGACCCTGAACAAGATCACGACTCTGCTTGACAACGCAGCCCTCTTGCTTACTAAGGAATTCGCTACTAATACCCGGGATCTCATCAACTCGATAACACCGCTGGTCAATGCTGTCGCGCAGGTCATTTCAGCGCTTCTGGGATCTCTTCTGGGGTAGATGGTGGACGGTACGCGGACCATGGCCGGATAGGGCAATTGTGTACACGTGACCAGCTTTCCCGTGACGCAATTCGATTAGCACGTGGTCGTCTGAGGAGAAGGAGGGGAACCATGGTCAGAAGAGGGAATTGTGTCTGATGTGTAAACGAATGTTGTTGCGCGTGGCAATATCGCTGTGCATGGGGATAATATGACCACGGACGATAATGAATAATCTGAATGATAGTCCAACCAAGTGTAGTGTTGTAGCGAGTCATGAAGGAGACTCGGAAAAGCCGAGTGTTTTTCCGCTCCGGCTGTTTACCGTAGTCGCAGTCAGTTAGTTGCAGCTTCCTCCACATCCACTCGCCGAGTCCAGTCTCCCCCTGTCCAGGACTTGGTGCCACCCGTTCGATGCCCTTTTGACTTGGCCCAATCGAAGCCCTGCGATTCCTGCGGTTCTCGACCCCGGTCCCCACGCTCTCCTCATCCTCAAATTCAATCTCATCTGCGCGTCGGCCAGTTTCCCCCCTTCACCAGCCCCGGACCTCGTTTCCCCGCTCCAACTCCCCTTCCTTCGTTGTTCTCATGCTCGCGCCCTGCCTGCAGCTGTCCTCTCCCCGCTGTTTCACCATCGGTTCCTGATACCTGTTACCCGTCGGGTATTACGGAAATTTGCTGCAGTGGAACCGGCTCAGCCCGGGGTTTGCATCTCTGCCACGCGTGAATGGGCGGGGGCGATCCTTAGCACCTTGTCGTTAATCTAAGCCCGTAAAACGTCGCGGAGAAGGAGATCTCATCGATCGCCGGTTCTTAACGGACCTGGCTGGCATGTGAACCCATCTTCCCGTTTCTCTCGTGGCTTCACCGCAGCTTCACCGCATCTTAAGGCGAGGCTTGCAAGAACCGAGGATCTATTGCCGTTGCTGCTTCCCGCCTACGAAGGAGCCTACCGCTCGCTTCCCTGCCCCCCAGACCAGGCATCCTTGTCCGTCAAACCATCCTAGCATCGCGATGGACACCACTCGAAAGACAACGCCCAAGGCAACAAAGCTCACCGGCGATCGAGCTGCTCGAAAGCGCGAGCAAGACCGACAAGCCCAGAGGAGCGCCCGCGAAAAGACCAAGAAACTTATCGCCCATCTCGAGTCGCGGATCGAAACGCTGACCCGTTTCCATAACAGCGGCAATGTCCAAGAGCTGATCGATGAGCTGGAGGTGCAGCGCAAAGCGAACGAAGCCCTGCGGACGACGCTGCGGTCGATTGAAAAGGCTATCAACGGGGGCCTTGCTGAAGCAAGTGCGTCAACTCCCTTATCCTGAACGACTCCTACTGACCCCATTTGATTTTAGACACCGCGCTCAAAAATTGCAACAACACGAAGCCGCCTCCCGAAGATGGATCAACGTCGCCCAGCAGCGAAAATAGCAAGCAAATCGGGTCGAACGGGGGAATTCAAGATATCGCACAACAATCCAACCTCCTAGCGCCTAGCCACTGTCATATTGCCCAACAGTCCGCGAGCCCAGCCTTTGATGAGGCGAGCATAATCGACAAATTCTCCCCCAATGGCTCGTTTGTCGACATGCACGCTGGGTTATCATTGACGGGGAAGCAAGCCGACGACATTCCAGTACCGTTTAATAGCACTTTGCACACATTTCCGATGGATATGCCCATGCCTATCCAAGCGGTTGTGCACTCAACAGAACCTCCATGTGACTGCTGTAAACAGTTGCTATACATGAACGACATGCTCGGCCGGTTTGCACTTACGTGCACACGGAGCATGGCTGATCAGCGAATTCGCGATGCCGACATTGCAATCCGCGCTGTAGTCCATGGGTGGGATGCCGTCACTCATCTGCACCCGCTGGACCCGGTCTGGACCATGCTTCGGACGGCGGACGAGACTGTCTGGCGCACTTGTGGTGCGGTTGAGCGAGTATGCATCCTTCGGGTGCTCAGCTTGATGCTGCGCGTACGTTCTACCTTTGTTTCCCCTGGCGTTGGCTAACCCTTGTAGTACCTATCCGACCCGTCTGAGCCCAACCTGGGCCATCTTCCAAAATTCATGCGGCAGCGGCCGTCCCAGCACCGTATCATACACAAGCCACTGATAGACTTTGTGGTCTGGTGAGTTTTCCAAGAAGCGTCTATGCTATTTCGAACTAACAAAGTTAGGCCTGCCCTTCGAGAGCGATTGATTCTATTCCCCCACCAGCACTGCTCTGAGAAGTTCTGGTCAACGTTCTGGACCTGTTTCCGTTTCAATTGGCCATACAGATTGCAGGACTGCTTTCTCCAGCAGGGCCAAACTGGACTCTATCGTTTCTCAGATGCGTTTAGCAAGTCGTTTTACGACCTACAAAATTGGGGCATGGCCCCCGAATTCTTCCGCGATTACCCCGACCTGGAAGCGGACGTGAACGTAATTCCAACCGCTGCAGAGCCAACACCGGTCACTGTAGGCAGCGACACATTAACGTTGGGTAATGGGGGGATGGGCCACGAGAGTGCATCACGGCTCGATCCAGTCACGGCAAATATGTTCACAGCGTTCCCGGCGGACTGGTCAACACGGAGTCAACTGTTTTAGCAATTTTGAGTTTAGCGAGTCTGTATATTAGCGGTGCATAGGATATCAAATCTGCTCTTTTGTTACTTTGTAACTGATGATGAACGATGACGGCAGCCCACGTGACTTCCATCCGAGATTTCTCCCGCAATTCCGAGTGGCCACCAATCTCCAACTACTTGTTTTCAAATTCCCTCTGGCATATATCCGAATCACCTCGCACGGCCTATCTAGGTAATTTCTCGGCTCATGGCTGACAACGAGCCTGCCGCCCCGCCCAATTGGCGCATCCCCAAGGCCTGCCAAGAGTGCCGCCAACGCAAGATCAAGTGCAGCGGCGACAACCCATGCAAGACCTGCCAACTTCGCCGAACGCCATGCATCTACCGCGAAGTCATCCGCCAGCGCCGGAAAAGGAATCACGGGCTGGGCGACACCAGTCATCCCGCTGGGGACAGGCTGGGCCTCGATGGACCGCCCCGGCCCGAGTCTATGCAGTCCCAGGCCCACCGGGAGGAGCGTCCCCTCAGTTTCAACAACAGTGTCTCGGCTACGCATATGACCTCCCCCTCGAACAAGGTGCAGCTTTATTATGGCTCAACGTCCCATTTCGCGCTCATGCACGAGATCTACCGAGATCTCACCGCTCATCAGACCGGCCAGAGTGACCATGGACCGCACGGCCGGGTCGAGGAAGCCGGCGCCGGACTGGATATGCTCAGCTTCCGGACGATTTTCTTTGGAATCCCTGCCCATCCGCACAAGGATTCGGCAAGGGGACCTAATGGTGCCGATCCGCATATCATGTTCTTGTCTTATGATCTGGCGCGCCGCTTTCTTGATGCGTTTCTGTCTACGCTTTATGGCCTCCTGCCTATCTGGCCGGCTGAGCAATTCGCGCGCCGTCTTGGGCAGATATATGGATCGCAGCCTCCGCCTCGTACTGATAAACACCAGTGCATCCTTATTATGGCGCTGGCGCTAGGGTCACTGATCACGGAGGAGAATCATGCTTGGGGTGATGTCCTGTATGAGCAGGTCAAGGTGTCCTGCAGCGCTTTTGACGACACTGTGAATATCCAGACGGTGCAACTGTTTATGTTCATGATCAGTGCCCCTTTTCCCTGATGCTGGCAGCACTAGCTAACCTCGAGCACGCTCACTTCCAGAACGAGGTCGGAAGGCCAAATGCGTGCTTTCTTCATCTTGGAGCTGCAGCGCGGAAGGCAATTTCTGCTGGGTTGCATAAGGAATCTCCGCACGATAGTGGAGAGACATGGGAGATTACTGAGGAAAGAAGACGCACGTTTTGGTATCTTTATATATATGAAAAGTTGGTCGCCCCTCGTGAAATACTTGAAATATTCTGACCCAGTGCAGCTGGATATGCTTCCATCTCGGACGGCCGAGCTCACTGTCACGGAGGGACGTTGGGATTCCCATTCCAGAGGACCCTTTCTGCCAGGCATTGATTTTCCTGTCGGACGCCATTTGCCGCTCGGCGGATGAATTGTATGGCCGACACCATGAGTCGTTACTGCAGATGTGGAGAATTGCAAAGTCCGTATGGGACGATTTACGGACCTTCGACTCCAAGATGCAGCGTGCGCTTGGATTCGGGCTTGACAAGCGACCTCAACCGGGTGGCGTTGGGGTGCAGCAGACTATGTGCATTACTCGTGAGTTCTTCGAACTCTTCTTGAAACTCATTCTGATCTTCCAGTTTATTATCATACCATCCTCCTCACATTCCGACCCTTCCTTATATTCCGTGGTCGATGGAATCAGGAGACAAAAACAGGCCAGGATTCAGATAAGGACAACACAAAGCGCGGAATACCACCTTGGCTGAATGAGGCATGTGGGTATGCACTCAGTGCTGCATGCCGGACCATTCATTTCCTGTGCGAGTCATATACAGCGAACGAGCTAGTCAGGGTACGTCACGCGTTGCGACTGAAGAACAAATCGCCCAACTAACATCGATAGGGCATTCGATATCACGGGTTCTTCTTGTCGAGCTCCTGCGCCGCGGTTATATTTGATCTCATGCACGGCAAGGATCTCGCCCCGTCCCATCTTCCCTGGGCCCATGCCACACTGAGAGCACTTACGGGCATGAAGCAGTCTGATGCAGTTGAAGCCTCTATCCTTGCTCTCCAAACCATCCTAAAACAGCTCAACCCAGCTTACGAATGGATCCCTGAAACCGAGCCATCCAAAGCCCCTACTACGCAGAGTCCAGCGCCAGCAATCACAAGACCGCCATACACTGTGCCTACTTCACGCGAACTTTCAAATGCACCACCTGCCCCTAATAGTACCCTCAACACCACCACCCTCCCTGCCCCGGCCCAATCACAACCACTGCTCTACGACTTCCAAGGAAACCCGCTAGAGCAGAGCATGGACATGCCAGCCACAACCGGGGGTACAGGGAGTGGCGAGGATCTCCTCGATTTCACCCTGTCGGATATGGGCTGGGACTTTGATTTTTCGACTATGGATCTGGAGACATTTTTCTCTGTTAGTCCGGCGTTCGATGCGCCGGCGGTATGAACTGTAAATCTTGAATAACTTTAGTGAAGGATCACACTTTCCGCTTTTATGTATATATATCCGACCATGTTCAATACTATGAAGTCAATACCAATTATGTTCGTTGCGGGTCTCTCATCAAACGAACGCTTAACCACGCCCTGTTTCCATATTAGTAGATAGACCTCCCAAAAAAAAAGGAAAAACGGTAAATTGAAGACAAGTCCTTCTCGCCCTTCTTCAGGGTTAAGTCCGACTTCACATTAAAAACACATTGGAAACATCTCTCCCCACGTAAGTTCCCCCAAGCCTGTACCCCATCCTTGAAGGCGTTAAACTCGATCTTCAGTTTCATATCCATCTGGTTCTGGGATATATAAAAGTATGCGATCGTTTGGTACTCTGCCCCAGCGGTAAAATGTATTTCGCTTTCGGACTTTTGCTCTGGTGGAGGGCCTGCAGGTCTAATATATATAAACCATCTAAGCTCACTATTTTTTGTGTTTCATTACACCTCTACCACACCAAAATGATTGTTAAAATGATTATTGTATTATTTATAATAAACAAAAGACCGCCCCGTCTAATGCCCGTTTAATATAGTGTATGCAAATGTACCCAGCGCCGTCAAGATATGCCCATGATTCGTTTCAAATCGCAAAGCGCCAATGGCTTCACAAGATACTCGTCTATCCCAGCAGTAAAGGCCTCCTCTTGTACCTCGCTCGAGCCGACTCCCGTTACAGCCATGATTGTTGACCGCCGGAGACAGGCCTCTTCTTCGTAGTCACGGATGATGCTCGACGCGACGATCCCGTTCATGACGGGCATTGATATATCTAAACAAGTTAGTCGGTAGTCTGAAAGATAGAGAAATGGCGATAAGTATACTAACCCATTAGAACGTAGTCGAATTGTGGTTGGGCTGCTTTGTATTTCTCAACGGCGATTTGGCCGTTGGACGCGGTCTCGTATGGACAGCCTATTTTGCGCATGAATGTAGATAAGACCTGGAAACGGTTAGTATGCCACTTCCACGCCTGGCCGTGATAGTACGCACCTTCAGGTTGATGTCATTGTCATCGACAATTAAAACGTGTAGGCCTTTCTCTCGAGGCTCTGGTGGTCGGAAAGGGTACTCTGATAGACTCTCCCTAACTGCTGGCGGGGACTCCAAGGCTTTGGCCATGGCGAAAACCTCAGCAAGAGAGCTTCCTCCGCTGGATTCAGACGCAGAGTCGAGGAAAGACCTATCCGGACTGCCGTTGGGGACCAGTACTCCAAGTCTTTCTAGTGCTTGGAAGATCCTTCGGGGTATGAGTCTAGACATCGTTAGTCCAACGGAGTGACATGGGTATACTGGTAAGATAATACGCACGGCTGTGGAATATAGACTACGTTCACTGCGCCTTCAAATGTCTGGTCTATCGGAGTTGAGCTGCCATACCTCCCAAGCACAATGAGAGACTTGCACGTAGTCTCCACCGGACCGGCTGCAGCAAGACCTTCGAGCGTGGATTCTTCGATGACTGCAATATCCCCGTTGGCATGATTCAAACTGTCGCTGAATGACAGCCTGCAACTGCGATGTCGTAGAAGTGTGCTGCTCATAGCATCTTGGATCGCAAGCTTGCGCCTGCTTTCGGCTTCATTCTTTGCATTCCTGCTGCAGATGTCTGGGTTCATACCCACGAGGCAGACTAGTTTCTTCTTCCATGTCCTTCTGTAACCATTCGGCGCAAGAGTGGGAGTTGCCTCCGTAAACTGAATGGGAATCCGAATCTCAACTCGCGTCCCAGCGCCAGCCTCACTCTTAACGTCAAGCTGGCCGCCCAGATGCGTTATCAGTTGGTGTGCGATGCTAAGCCCAAGGCCAACGCCCTCGGTTAGGATGTTTTCCTGGGAGAATGGAATGAATATTCCGTTGTCAAGGTAGTCCCGGGAGATCCCACACCCTGTGTCAGTGATCTGTATAACCGCAAGGCTGGACCTCGACCCGTTGCGGCGCATTTGTGTATGGGTCAATGAGACTTCTATCAGTCCCGACTGTGTGAATTTGAACGCATTGCCTAGTACGTTCATGATGATTCGTCTCCAGGCGCCAGAGACAGACTGGACCTTCCAAGAGCCACGCTGCTCGACACGCGCAATAACAGTAAGATCGTCGGGAGAATGCGGCTCATCGTTCTCAGTCCTTTTACAGGAGGACCGATTACCAGCGTAGAGCGAGTCAGTAACGTCCTCTACCAGCACATCGAGATCGAAATCCGACGCCATCTCATCCATTTGGCCACCCTTGTAAGGGAGTTTTTTCAAGTTGGTGAGATTGTTGATTTTAGCAAAGTCGAGTCTGGATATTGTTAGATATACCATGCAGTAATGGAAGGTAGGACGTACAGATGGTTCATCGTATCCAACAAAGTATTCCCACACGTTTTGATCATCTTTAGCATCTCCTGCTGAGAAGGATCTAGACAGTTCGACTGCAACAGCTCGGAATTGGCGAGCATGCCATGCAAAGGCGACCGAAGCTCATGGCTCACAGAGGAGAGCAGATCATACTTTGTCCTTTCTGTTGCAGCGCGGTCGATCTGTGCCAGCTGGGAGACCATCGCGTCACTAAAAGCCTGCATGTAGTGCTGGTCATTTTCTGTGAAATTGGCATGACTTGTCCAAGTAACGGCACCAGCTATCCAACGAGTTTTGTCCCAGTCCCAGATGGGCAGAAATAGCACGGAATGTGCATTTGGGATGCTCTGTGCTAGGCCTTCCACCAAGAGTGGATTGATGGCGTCGTCTGCTGGACTGTGTAAGGAATTAAAGATTTTTCCCTGTGGAAAGGCCATGAAAAGCTCATGCAGGAGTCCTTTTGTCAGTGAACAGGAATTCATATCACAACTGTCCTGAACCCTGCCACAGGCAGCAGACCCGAGTAACTCGCAGGGCCTTTCATGCCATTCACTATCGGATGAAAGACTTATAGACCCGCGTCGGACAGCGGGAAATTCAGACCTTGCATTCAGTTCCCAAGGACTGACACATGAGGACCTATACTTGGTTAGAGACGGTGTTTAAATAAGAAGACCAATTTAGACTAACCTTCTAGAGCTGTTTCTAGAGTTACTTCTTGGTGCGTTTAGGAAAAGGACACCGTCTGTCCCCATCCCCTCCAGGAGCAGGGAACTGGCTCGCGAGTAGAGCAAGGAGGTCTCGCGAGGGATGGAAGAAGACCCCGACGATACAGAGAGGTCACCACTGCCGCCAGACTGGTTCCGGGCGTGTCCATGTTCATCCGGGTGTGATACCACGCTCTGGCGCGGCGATACTGAAGGCGAGATATGTGCAGGACCGTCGCATGGGGAAAGCTGGGGACCCCAAGCCCTCGAGTCCGCTATCGAGAGCTGCTCGATATTTGGTACTGACGGTGCACGGAGGCGACTCGCACTGCTACCTGAGAAGCCAGTGACCCCATTAAGCTCCCTGGAGGAGTTGTGCTCTTTAACGAAGGTCATTAGGGCATCAAGCTGGCGTTTGGCGTGGGCGCTGTCCGCGAGGGAGTCAGTAGCCCCCACGGCTGGGCGGAGGCTCTCACTGTAATTGTCAAAAAAACACTTTAGAAAGGCTGCGACCGTAATTGAATCTGGGAAAACTTACGCGCGCGGATAATAGGCCATTTCCTGCTCACATGGAGGTTGATTGTGCAGCGCAGCAGCACCGAGTGTAGACAAGAATCCTCGACAACGACAGCCTTTTTTTTTTTTTCGCACGAGCGGCGGTTGCAAGTACAGTCTAAATAGTGGCGCAGGAATTTGCAAGAAGAGATCCATGGATCGGGCAGCGCAGAGTCGTGCTCTGCGGTTGAAAGGCGAGGCCCTGGTAAGGTGCAGTCCAGGCTGCCCAGTGCCCAGTTTAAGCTCGCGCAGACCAAGTCTGGTTCACCAATGGCTGGAGACTTCACGGGGCCATCTGCTCTGCATGATTCGTTCCAGAACATCCAGATCGCGACCTGGTACCGGCCGAATGTGCCATGGGGGCGGCGGGTTTTCGGCTCCGAGCAATTCCCAGGCTACGGGTGGCGTTATGACAGACATCTATAGACATTCACCGGAAGGCCGTGTAAGCGAAGGGCTTTACTCCAAGCGAGAGCGGGAGCAATCCAGCTCGGCGAGAAAAACAGGGAAAAAAAAGACGGCGGTGGATTGTGGATGAAGGAGTGGAATGCAACCTTCCTTTCCCGGCGGCGTCGACATATCACCACGATATCACCACTCGCTGACTCACCTATCAATGTCTTGTGCCTGTATTTTCCATGGCCAATCGGTGCTGAGGATTCGGATTCTTGGAGACAGATACGGATGGTTTAATTGGGAGAACGCCTAGTAGCTCGCCGTCGGCAGCAATTCCCGACGCTTGAGAAAGCCCGAACCACGCGAGGGACCCCTTGGGCCTGTGCGCATCCAAATATCCCTATGGAGTCTGGAATCCAGATTGGATGCAATCTTGAGCCGAGTGTCGAGGTCGGTAAAGGATATGAGCATCTGGGTCTGGATTTCCCGCAGATCATTGAAATGCCCGTAGTCTCTATAGTATCAAGGCTGTATGAGATAAATGATGCCCCAATAGTACATCGAGTAACGTGCGACGCTACTAGAAGGAACCACCAGGCTGGTTGAATTTACGAATAGTAGGAGGTGGATGTATCAATGATATATCATACTCTGTGGTCAACCGCGCATTCCCTCTTCAGCTTGTCAAGCTGCCCATCGCTCCTGCCTCAAGTTCGCCAGTTTATTGATACCTGGCCAGGATGACACTCCCACTGCTTCAAACCCTTCCAACTGCAATTTTAATACCATAACAGCCTCTGGACCAGCAGGCTAATATTGATATCTCACTAGGCATTGCCATATTTAACTCCACTGTCATCAACAAACATATTCATCTCCACCAGTGAGTCTATCTACGCCCAACCGTTCCCATACAGTGTATAAATATGGGACGAGAGCCTAAACCAGTCATCTGCAGGTTCAACACCATGGCGGACGACTATCTCGGGCCTACGAATGAAAACCCAACCTTGCAATCGGTTCTTCTAACGCTGAGCTCCACGTCGCCCCTGGTCACGACGCCGCTCCCTGCAGACTCCGTACTGGGCGGTATTCCCATTTCAACATTCGGCGAGCTTCTTACCCAGCTAAGAAGTCAGCATCCAGGGGTGTCGGTAGGAGAGTTCCGAGGCTGGTTTGAACAAGAGCAATCAATTGCTGGAGCAACATTGGGCCGCGAGATGGAGAGGCCCAACACAACGCTGCCTGGGCCAGGGGACGGAGGCCGTGCAGACGCCCAAGGCTCCAAGGGCTCTTCGGAGATCCCAGAGAATGGGAATGGCCTTCCCAATTCCAACAATGTCCGCGAACGCGACAGAGTTGCTGAAGACCAAGCGTATTTCAAGGCAGCTAGGGAGAAAATTCTTGAACTATACCCGCATTATGGTGAAGCACTGGTCGAGCAGTACAGGGCCAGAAGGGCGCTGGCGGCTCTGATAACGCTGTGTACCAGCTACGGCAACGAGATGGTCGCGATGAGCGCCATTAATCGCGCCACTCTGAATCGTGTTAAGAACGGTCGAAATAGTCAGACCGGCTTGAGGGGTACCCTTGGTCAGAGAATAGCTCCCTCGGCGACCCCTGGTGACCTGTGGAGCGCTGTCAACCTTGACGTGCACACCATGACACCCCCAACGCTGCTGGAGATATATGACGAGCGCCTATATGTTGACCAGATGCTGGGTACACTTACAAGTGACCAGGAGCGATCCGATCCTGCTCCTCGGAGCGTGCTGACAGTGCCCTTCGCATCCACCTACGCGAGTTTCCTCAGTGAACAATGGTCACAACAAAATCCTTTCTATGGCATTTGATCCCCGCATTCGCATATCACAAATTCCCCTATTCAATCCTGTGCTGCTTATATCCAACTTCATTTGCATGTCTCTGCCAGCGGGACAAGATACCGTTGTGAAGAACCTTAGTATAGACAATAGACTAGTTATCTATAGCCCAACATGCACAGACACGCACCTTGAGACATGGAAGGCCCATCGCGTAAACTGTCCATCTAAGAAATGCGCGTAGAAAAGTCTAGGTTTATGGCCAGCGCATATGCCATCGCAGATTAACTGTCAAGTAGTTTCATAATATCTTCTTTCTGAGATGTCCCCTATCTTAAGATGATATACTGCCAACACCATCACCGACCCGACAATCTTTCTTCCAACCTATAAGCAAGAGCAATAGAACGCCGGTCAACAGTCCTCGTCATCAGCGCAGCCGTAACAACAAGCAACGAACCCACCACCCCCGTCGCAACAACCCACGACAAATAGTACACATGGCTACCATATCCATCATCCCTAGTCGCAGCAAACCCCTGCCCCCCCAGCGTCCGACAAACCATCTCCAGAATAGGGTTACGCAGAATGCGGATAAACGTCTGATGAATGAGGTACAACGAAAACGAGATCTCACCCGCGAACTGGGGGATAGGCGATTCAAGCGCTTTCTTGAGTACCGGGAGTCCTCTGATTGCGAAGACCGTGAGAACTGCACCGACCGAGTACCAGCTGTTGATTCGTTTGACGGGGTAGTTCCAGAAGGGCAGGATGGTGGTTTCGGATGAATACCAGTAGTCTTCGTAGTGATCTACCCGGAGGGGCATGGATAGGAGATAGATTCCGATGGAGAAGAGGGCGAGTCTTGCGGCAGTGAACAATTTGGACCTGCTGGAGTTGGACTTAGGTTTGATTGGAACGATAAAGTCCAGGGACGAATGGCTTATCAAGTCGAGTTCTGCAAATAATAGTCCAGAGAAGAAGCAGAATGACTCGTGGAATCCAAACCAGAAGAGCAGAAAGGTTAGCACCGCGATTATTGTCAAGCGGGCTCGAGAGGTAGTGGAGAGTAGAGCAAGGATCGTGAGGTAT
Organism: Aspergillus sp. MA 6041; assembly: GCA_025768905.1. Classification (NCBI taxonomy): domain Eukaryota; kingdom Fungi; phylum Ascomycota; class Eurotiomycetes; order Eurotiales; family Aspergillaceae; genus Aspergillus; species Aspergillus sp. MA 6041. The sequence goes on along the minus strand of JAMFNV010000014.1, from coordinate 753,624 downwards.
AATGCGAAAGACCCTTGAAGTTCGATTAGCATCGTCCAAAGATGCGAGTTGAGCCCCTGGGTGCCCCCCAGAGGAACGAATCCAAGGGCACTCATGATAGTCAAGGAAAGGCATTTCAAGTGCGGCCAGATTGACGACCACGGTAGAGCACCAGGACAGCCTTCAGTCTCAGGAAAGCGCCACGAAGAATAGGCCCCGGCATAGAATAGCACCTGGGATATGACACAGACAACAAGGACAGGCAAGTAGAGGCGAAAGACTCGGCGAAGAGCAGAAGACGTCAGCTTGCGGTAGCACTCGGCGTTGTTATTCTGGCCACGTAGCCGAATGATCGCGAGAGGGACCGAGTATCCAGAAATAACGAAGAAGAGGGTAACCATGGCCGTCCCTGCAAAGACGGTGCGGAATGGAGGAAGTTGGATCAAGTGTCGGTTTTCTTCGGCGGGCGTATCAGTGAATCCGCGGTAGGGGATATGCATTTCGCCGACGGTGAAATGGAACCATGTCACTATCGCTGCTGCAATACCGCGAAGTCCGTCGAGCCAGCGCTGTCGGCCGTCCATGCTTGCTGCTATCATCGTGGATGAGGTGGGGACGTCCAGTCGATTAGATGGCTGATCCGGTATTGAGAAAGTATAAGATCGAAAGAGTACATAGGATCATAATAGCTATGGGAACATAACCGTTATCCTGGGATATATTCATGACTTTGGGTTTGCAGTGATGTCTGGGGAGATTCATGGAGGGAATATCTCACACCCCAAGTATAAATAGCCCAGGGGACTTGATAATTGCCCATAACACCGAAGGAACGAGGTATCCAAACGCCTCGTCATCCTCAGAAGCCCTCAAAGCCTAATTCTGGCCGTCAGTATAAGATACATGTCTTGGCCCTGCTGTGTATAAGCTGGCGTCAGATATTAGCTGCAGTTGGTCCAGTCCTCTGTATAGATTGGCCAACTCGTACACATTCCGTATACTGAGAACAGCAACTGTCCCCGGGAGGACTGGGTGCAGACGGCTTGGCAAGCAGGGGCCAGTCCATGCATTAGTGGTGCTAATATCGCGCATGGCGCGATTTAGTGCAGGTATTGTTGGTGCTTTTGCAATGGGCCATGGACCCGCGTCAAGAACGATCCCCTCAGCTGAAAGGCACCCTTCCGGGATAAAGCATAGTATGGCTGAATAGCACACAATGTCGCCGCATACCCCCGGGTCAGGCAATTAGCGGGTCTACAGAGATGGGGGCACTTTGCACAAGAGGTGTTCAGCTCGCCTGCGAGTCATGGCCATGTAAGTCTTACAAGCATCAAGGCCGCATTAGCTAGGGCCATCTCACTCTTATGGCCCAATAGAAGGCTGGCATTGTGACAAGCCGTTGCGGTGGACAGCCAGCCGGCTTACAATATCAATCCAGAGTATTTATCAAAGTTATTGCGATGGGATTCGCGGGTAAAATGGTTATTTTAGGGTACCTGCAGCTTACTCGAGGCACGGCGGCTGAGCACTATCACACATACCCTACTAGTTACGTCTCAGAAACACCGAGTATTGGTTTAGTAGTATGTTAAGACGCGCTGGCTGACAGCGAGGTGTTGGAGGCTGACAGCCCGGAGTATAGGTCTGCAGCACTGTAAATCCGATATTGGGCGCCATCCGCGTCAACTAAATATGAATTGCATAAATCCGAACCCCAGTAGCCCGTATATACATTATTCTACCTGTGAGGGCCAGGAACGTGAAGCAACAAGCAAGCAGCAAGATGCCGGCCGCTCTATCGGAGAAAGTCTTCAATCTTGCAGGCTGCATTCTCGTTGCCATTGTGTACGCCTATCTTCTCAAATATTCTGGCAGGCCCTTGACTTTCGACATTCTTGTGACAATATTTCTTGCTGAGCTATGTCGATGGACGAACCAGCGGCGGCGGCACACCTCGACTACGCGTTTAGAGGGTGAGGGTATTCTTGACATAGTCGAGAAAGGTGGGCATCAAGATAGCAGCCCCGGAATGATTGCTGCGGTTGTTGGGTATCGAGAGGACCCGGCCTTGTTCAAGAAGGCACTCGAGAGCTACCTGCAAGCATAAGGGTGCCGCTTTCTTCTCGTCAGTATTGACGGGGACACGAACGAGGATGAGGAGATGATAGACGTATTCCGAGAGGTATGAACTTTGGCATCGTTGATTGATCCATTGCTGACAGTATGATACTGCTAGGTCTGCAAACAAGACGCCGCGGTGGTCCATCTCGATATCCCATTCGCCCAAATTGCCCTGCAGCTAGAAAGGGACAGCGGAGGGCGTCTTTCCCACGCCGACATTATAACAAGATGCTGCTCTATTGCGCGCCGCACATTGAATGACAAGGGTGTGAATGTGTCCGGCCACGGAGCAATTACTCGACTCTGCGTGAGCCAGCCGCACATGCATAAGAAAGGTATAATGTTTACCTCTTTCATCATATCCCTAGTGGTCTCCGATATGCTAGGGGTAGAGTTTGTTTGGACCTCCGACTCGGACTCGATGGTGCTCCCCGATACCCTCACGCGCACGATGGAAACATTCAGTGACGGGACTATCGGCGGTGCAAGCACAGCGCTCTACATCCACAACCGAAACGAGACCACAATCACCAAGCTTGGAAGCGGCGTCTACCTGAATGAGCTTTACTTGGCCCGATCATTTACCGGCTCAGCTGCAGCCAACGACTGCCAGAGTGGTCCCTCTGCTGCCTTTCGCATCTCTGCCATCCGAGACGAACTGCTTGGTTGGTATAAGCAGACTGTTCTAGGCCATTGGATGGTACTCTTCCCGCTTATTCCAGCTTTTATTCTGGTTCTAACACACGTTATAAAAGGTTACAAATGAAGACAGACACATGACTACGCGTCTCCTCCTTAAGGGCTGGCGAGTTGTCTTTGCCAGCGACGTCCTGACAGCCACCGAGACCCCAACAACATTGCGAAGATGGCTGTTGCAACAGGTAATACATACCCAATACTCATAAATCCACCATTTAACGGTCGTCGATAGGTCCGTTGGGCCCGGGCAGTCCACATTGAAAGCCTCCATCGCCCGGCCGTCTATCTCATGCAGTCTCCGATTCTCTTCCTTGCATCCTTGAGAAGACAAACAGCAGCGTTCCTTGTGCCCACAACGGTATTAATATACCTGTTCACAGGTATAGTGCTCTTCCAAGGCATCCCACTGCAGGACCTCGTACGCCGCCAAGCTATAATATTCGTATACCTCGTGCTTCGAAACCCTTATCGGCCTTCGATAAAGACATGGTTCTGGTTTCTTCCGGCCGCGGCATTCTATAACATTCCCCTGCCAGCCATTGAAATTTGGAGTTTCCTGACGGTGTTTCACGACTCCTGGGGAACAACCATGCGGTCTCAGAAGGAGGTGGCCAGGCATTCTAGATGGGCCGTTCGGTTCTGGGAAGTGGGCTTCTTCATCCTCTGGATGGCAGTCGTCGGAGGCACATTGGCACGATATCTGGCTTCATCCTGGATGCTGAGCCCGTTTCCCTTGGGGGCATGCATCTTTGCTGGGGCAGCGTCGGCGGCGGGCCTTTCGAGTCTTTGGATGGTGCTTTCCGAGTGATGACCCTTATGACCTCTGCTGGTATCTCTAACCTCACAGCCTCGGTGAAGCCTCCGGAAATAAGAACGCGTACTACCTAGTTTAACCGTCAGCCAAATCCTCATTACATTGGGTTATATATGAAGCATATATTTACAATAAACATGGCTTTAACTCGACCTATTTTCTCTCCTTCCTCCCTCAATCCCACAACCAGTCACACTGTGGCTTTACTTATAACAGTAATTCTATTCAGTACTCTTGATCTGTTCTGCGGCTGCTTCGCTGGGACAATAATGACTATATATATGCCTTTGACCTCTCTGGACTCCACACTATTCAACACCGAAAAGTTCGATCTTGTATAAGAGCTGGTGTGTGCCCAGCGTCCGAAGTTGCTAGCCGACAATGCCCAGCGAGGCTGGCAATGCAGCCATTCAAAAGCAGCCACGTTGCATATGGAGCCCCGCGGCTGCACACCAGCAGGAGTGTTCTCTATGTCTCCATATCATGAAACACCACTCCGCTGTCAATCAGCCGAGGCCGAACGAGCAATATTACGATCCCTCAACATTGGGTGCGGATACATTGCAAGACATATCATGAACATCTTTGGGCAAGCAGATCTCCGTAGTTTTCATTTTCTTGATCAACCACTACCCCTCGAGCATTTTGAAATGCTGCGAGTCCAAAGTCCAACTTCGAGGGCGCTTGAGCGGAGCATGTGCAATGTATGTCAACAACCCAGATATCGTCAGTCAGCCCATATACCAGACATCTCATGCACTGCTATTCTCACTTCCAGATGGATTTCCAGCGCAGCGATACAAGGCGCCTCCCATATGACTCATTTTCAAACACAGGAATATCGAAGAGAGTGGCAATGTATGTCTGTGTAAGCTTTTCCCTGTACCTCCCAAGCGTAAGCGCAACTATCGGCAAATCTCAATTAATATGTCTACCAGTGTCAGTGCGGCGACGGCCCAAAGGTATGGAGGAACGATCCGGTATGCCGAGTGTGCCATCATGTAGCCTGCAATGATTGCCAGACTGTACAGGGTAAAATGCGTCGTCTTATAGAGACACCATGGGGACGCTAAATCAGCGCCGATTCGTGGCGAGCGTTCCTATGTAGGCCGCATGGATTCTCTGAATATAATTCTACTTGCTATTAAATCTCCACGGCAGGGCAACACTGTAGATAAGGACTTGGGGATTCGCAGGTTTATGCGTCCACCGGCAGCTGCACCTGATGAAGATATTATTTCCGTCGAGACTTGTGCTTTGTCTAATTCTAAAAGCCATCGACAATACAGTCTATTGGTGACGATCAACTTACTGCGCCACTATCGATGCAGCTGCTAAGCACCGCCTCGGGCGACCACAGCCTTGAGGCCTGCCTTTTCTGTTCACACGCAAGCCTTCCATTTCTCAGACTCACATCCACTTCGGCTCTTTCTGCGTACCAAGAAAGCGAATATGACAGACCCGTTGTCAGTTCCTGGAGCTGCCGTTGGCGTGGTATCGCTCGGCCTCACGGCTTGCCAGGGCCTTCTAGCATACTACGGACCGTACAAGGCCTTTCACGAGGAAATCGACAACACGCTATGCCGGGCCAAAGGTTTGACAAAGACATTGAGTGTACTGAAAAATATACTCGATGATGCCGAGAATTGGGACGTAACCGACGGAGTCGAGTCAGCCCAGATCGCGATCGAAATGATCAAGAACTGTGAACACAGGCTTAGGAGCCTTGAGAAAATGTTACAAAAGTGTCGAAGCGTGGCACCAGCACAGAGAATAGTCAAATCCAAGCTGTGCATCGACCGCATACTCTATCCCTTTCGACGCGATACATTGGTGGCTCTGGTCGAGATGCTGAACGGGCTGCAGATGAACTTGAACACTTCCCTCCATGTGTTGAGCTAGTGAGTAAATATTTGTCGGCAGTCTATATGGGTAATTAACAACAGGATTGAAGTGAGACGACGTGCATCAATAAAAAGAACGTCAAGATGGCCATATCACGCTCTACCGCCGCCGCATCAGAAACCAGTCAGGTTCTAGACGTTGTTCGAGATATACACCAGAGGAATAGTGACTTCGAAGGGAAGCTAGATTCCATAGAGAGTCGCTTGATCCGAACAGTGCGGTCGCTTGACTTCTACTGCGCAAGCATTTCACTGACAGTTGTATTACAGGAAACTAGCATTGTTCAGCATCAGACTCACCCAATAATGACACCAGGCCTCCTTCGAATGTTTCTAGACAGTCAACGTGAACTCGACGAGGAGATCAAGCGATCCGCATTGAATATGTCGCCGGACCTGAGAGTCACAGGGTGTAGATGCACATATCTGCATAACCACGATGCCGTCCCCACCGCACGACAAACTAGACATTCCGGTAGGAATTGGTGTCGTTGCCATACTTCAGACAAAAGGCTCGCATCTCTCTGTGCCCAGCACACCTTCTGCAATTGGCTATTAAGATGCTGTGTCACTGTTTCCCTTGAAATAACTCACGGCGCAGGTGGACTTTCTATCAGTCCCGGACTCAGGTTCCGTGCGGTCGTACCAGCCAATTCGCCAACATTCGCACTTCTGTCCAATAATTCGCATGTCCTTTGGGAGATGTGGGCGCGCAAAGAGTCCGCTAAAGTCAATGATGCTCTACAAGACACCGCGAAAGGTTTATTGGAAATGTTCCGTGATGGCAGCGCTTGCCCAACGGATGCGCTGCCTAACGGAGACACTATTTTACATGTACGCCGTATCCCCATTCATACCCCCAGGCTGAGGGAGTACCCATCTCATTGTACCATGCGCCCTAACAGATATGAAGGTTGTAGCACGCTGGCACGAACTAACCAGGTATTGGAGCCCAGATTTAAACATTCAGTGGCGCAGACTTATCAAGACCCTTGTCGGCAGCGGGGTGGCCCCAAGCATCGTAAACAACAATGGCGAGACTCCTATAGACATCTTGATACGGGGAATGTGGGGATGCTGCCTAGGGATGCCCATGGAGCAGAGCTCAGTCGACATCTGCTCTGATCTGGTCAGCGCCGGGGGGTATATCACCTCAGTCGGTGTCTCCAAATGCACACAGCTAAAATTCTACGACAACGAAGTAACCACTATTCCCACTCGTCTGATTAGGGATATGTCGGCTTTTGTTGTCCAACGAGTCGCCGCTAGAGTTGGATTCGAAGGTTTGAGCCCTGCGAGTAGGGACCCAATTCTCGCTAATTCAACTGTCTGTTAGGCGACGAAATTCCCGAACAACTTGGTCCTGCACTGTCTCAATCAAAGTCTGACCTCGAGTGTCTCTTGAGGAATGGGGCTGAGCTGGCCGGCGTATTGGATTACTATGTACAGTGGCCAGTTGGCCTTGCGCTGCTGCTCGACAGCGGACTTGTCCCGTCGTGTAGGACCTTGGCTGCGGCATTTGCGGCTAAGTGTAACAAGAGCATGAAGCTCCTTCTTACGAGAAAGACCCTTGGCATAGATCGCAACTGGCTACAGATTGTGAGCTGCAGCAATGACCGAGAAATCTTAGGGCTCGCTGTCCAGGAGCTCGCGAGTCGCAGACAGTGGCTACAACTTTTGGCCGAGACTCATTTGCCCAGTAAAAAGCTTTCACAGCTGATAATACAGCCTGGTTGTCTCCTTGACAGCACAGCCGTGGATGCATCTCGATTGTTAACGGCCGCCTCTGTCGACATTGGCTTCCCAGAACATACCACCTCCTGGCTGGTCTATCGCCAAACAGGGTGTAATTTGACCTTGATGGATCTTCTGTGGAAGGCTGGCTTTCGCGATACAAATGGAAGAGATCATAACGGGTTTACCTGCCTGATGGGGCTGAAGGACAAGTACGACCATATAGATGGCCCGTCTGCTATATTACAAAAGGCACAATGGCTCATTAGCAGAGGGGCAGATCCGCACCACATCCGCAATGGCTGTCCAGCTGTCTTTTATATATGCTATGATCTCGGCCTTGCCTCGTACACTTTTACCCAAAATACCAACTTTGCCATGGACTTGCGGCAACTAAATGGCCAGTGCCTTGAGCTCATGAAAAGCTTACTCTTCGACCCTTATCAAGATATGTGCAACTGCTCTTGCTCTTTGTATGGATGCAGCGGCATATCACGGTTCCTAGACGGGTTCGTCGCCAATATATATGGCCATGATGAAAGCGGTATTATTGAGCTTCTCGCAGCGGCTCTGGATGCTATTGCGACTTCACTTTCCCCCTCATGTCCCGGGAGCATTCATGATTTGATGGCGCCTGATGTGCTTAGCTTTATCACGTCCCACGCCCTGCACATCACTCATACCTGCACTTGTCATGGGCAATGCGATGGTCTCCCGAGCGACGAGCTTACAGAGCTCTTATATGTGGAGCGCAATCTCCACCGGATGCACGAGGCGCTCATTGACGAGTTTCTGCTCGAATATTCAAACCAAAATGAGCCTTTACCTCTCTTCATTCGGGGCTACTGGTCAGAACGCATAGGCCAGGTCCTTTCCCCTGACGAAGAAGCAGGAAAGTTACGCGAAATGGGCGTTATTCTGTCAGATGCGAATAATTCAGATCCATTAGCCAATTAATCCGTAGGAGTTTGAAAATTCCTTCATCCTTCCGACCTAACGATCCTGCTTTCTCCGATACCATCTCCAACGCGCTACTTGGCAAACCTGGGCAGCAATATCAGAGTCGCGCTCCGCTCCTCCCCTTCCTCCAAAGGTTGTCTAAACTTCCGACTTCGGATGAAGACTTCCGATATGTGGAATCGAAGCTTTGGCAGCGATCTCTCGACCTTTGTTTTTCCTCGAGTCACGGTGCAAGGTGCGTACGAGCCAAGGGCCATGGCGCTGGGCGCGGGCTTGGTTTTTGCTGGGAAGGGATCGCGGCATCATGACAAGGTTTGAGGATAGATTTCGGTAGTTGTCTTCCCGGTGCTTTTGCCAATTGCAAGAGCTCCTTGTAGTCGTGACTCTACCATAGTGTTGGTCTACGACGGTGTAGTGGATGGGCGGTAATGGACAAGCGTGTATGGACAGCTAGTATGGACAGCCAGTATTCCGTAATGGCGGAGTCATTGCGAAACCCAGTTGATAATCTAGTCGATGATAAAGTATCTGCTACAATTCGGTATCAGTATCAGCTCCCAGCTGCTATGATGCTATCACAACTTCTGTGGGGAGAGTCACATGGAATGCAGGGTAGCAGCAACCCCCACAAACTTCAAACTCGAGGGAGGGCTCAGGTGGCAATTCCCACTTCTCAGCTTATTCGCTGCCCAATAATGGCTCTGCAATCTCAACCGTGGTTGGCAGTCCCACAGTGCACTCCAGACTGCGGGGATGGCCTCCTGTTGCGGGGAGTGTGTCGACTTAGGGCCTTGGCCTGTTTCTTCCGACTTTCTTTCTCTGGAAACCTCACCATTCTCTCCACACAGTTTGAGATTTGGAACCTTTAGACTCGGAGCTTGATCCTTCACTCTCACCTTGTTACTGCTGCTCCGTTTGCTCCCTGGTGACGCTTCTGCTGACGTTTCTGTAACTTTGGGCGAGACCATTGGTTGCAGAAGAAGACGAGACTTGGTGGCTGACCTTTGGCCCGTGCAGCCAGTCATGCAGCACATATTTCCTCCTTGGCAGCTGGCCAAGAGCATCCTTCTGCTCGGCGATGATGCCTGAAGCAGTAATGGTTGTACGCCAAGTCGCTTGTTGGGCTGTCACTCAACGCTGCTGCAGTTTTCCTTTGACAGTCACAGCTGGGGACTTGGGAGTCTCACGATTCATGAAGCTCTTGTAGATGAAATGCACTTTATCCTGTACAGATTAGCAGAGTGAAGATCCCCAGTAGAGCTTGTAGCGATATATCCAGTTACGGCCGCTATCAACCCGACCAGCCCAACCGCGGACGGACGTGACGAGAAAAGCCACAACCAAGCCATCGCTTCCACTGTCTAGGCTCGTCCAGTCTTTGTCCTTGAGCAAATGCCGTGGTCTGCCAGCAGAATTCCCGTGCTCGACGCCCTCCAGAGACCAGATTGCTGTCATTCACCCCACAGCGCCCAGGTCGGATACCTCAGACTGTCATTTCGTGGAGGATCCGAGCAGCGCTTCCGAGGCATCCTGCCGTGCTTCGATCCCAGTCGGTAAATCCGAGTGCAGCTTGATCCGACGCGCTGGGGTATAAAGACGCGGTGGAGCTCTTATCTCCCCAGATTCTGTTTCGGTGTCCGAGACCCATCGCATCCGTCGCATCGACAGCATGGCAGCCAAATCAGACGAGAAGCCGAACGTGGCCGATGAGAAGGCCCTGGCCGGGCATCAGGAAGACTTGAAGGCCGTCGAAGATCCTACGCAGTTCGCCGGTCGTGGCCAGGCTGCCACCGATCAGTATGGCCGGGCGCTGTTCGAGTTCGACAAGAAGGCCGAGTCGCGACTACGCTGGAAGATGGACTTTTGCCTGCTTCCTACGGTGTCGCTACTTTATTTGTTTTGTTTTATTGATCGCGCGAATATCGGTATGTTCTTCAACACTAGTTCTTCTAATACTGTAGTGTCCCGACTGACCAAGCCCTACAGGAAACGCGAGACTTGCAGGCTTCGACACCGATCTGGGCCTCGCTGGCAACGACTATAATGTCGTCCTGTCTATTTTCTACATCTCGTACATTGTGTTCGAGATTCCGTGTAATCTTGCCTGCAAATGGCTTGGGCCCGGCTGGTTCTTACCCCTGTCGACGCTGCTCTTTGGCGTATCGTCTGTCGCGACAGCGTTCGTAGACACGCTTGCAGAGGCCGCTGGGGTCCGATTCGTGCTGGGAGTATTCGAAGCAGGCATGCTTCCGGGTATTGCGTATTACTTGAGTCGCTGGTATCGCCGCAGCGAGCTTGCTTTCCGGCTGTCGCTGTATATTGTCATGGCGCCTCTCGCCGGAGCCTTTGGAGGGCTGTTGGCCTCTGCCATTCTTACCCTAGATCACTTCGGCAGTCTACATACATGGCGGATGATCTTCGCCATCGAAGGGATCGTGACGATTGCGCTGGCAGTGATTGCCTTCTTCACGCTGACCGACCGGCCTGAGACAGCGAGATGGCTCTCGCAGGAAGAGAAAGACCTGGCCATTGCACGACTGAAGTCTGAACGTGTCGCGACGACCGAAGTGCTCGATCGCATCGATACCACGAAGCTCCTCCGGGGCATCTTCAGCCCTGTTACCCTGGCTACGTCGTTCATCTTCCTGCTGAACAACATCACCGTCCAGGGCCTTGCCTTCTTCGCACCGACCATTGTCCGCACCATCTACCCTGACGCCAGCGTCGTCAGCCAGCAGCTGCACACCGTCCCGCCATACGTCGTCGGGGCCTTCTTCACCGTCCTATTCCCCTTCCTCAGCTGGCGGTGGGATAACCGGCTGGCCTTCTTCGTCGCAGGCCCGCCCCTCATGATGACGGGGTATATCATGTTCCTCGCATCGACCGACGCACAGGTGCGATACGGCGCGACATTCCTAATCGCCAGCGGCGCCTTCGCATTCGGGGCTCTCACCAACGCACACGTCAGCAACAACGTCGTCTCCGACACAGCGAGGTCGGCCGCGATCGGGACGAACGTGATGTTAGGCAACGTGGGCGGGTTAGTCTCGACGTGGTCGTTCCTAGACTTCGACAAGCCGGACTACCACATCGGCAACGGGCTGAACCTGGCGACGAGCAGCATGTGCTTGATTCTGAGCGCGGCTCTGTGGGCGTGGATGAAGTGGGATAATCGGCGGCGCGCGCACACAGACGTGGACCAGGCGCTGTCGGGGCTGTCGCAGAAGCAGGTGCAGGACTTGGATTGGCGCAATCCGGCGTTTAAGTGGCGACCTTGACGGCACGTGGACGTGTGGGTATCTAGCGTGTAACTAGTCACGTTAAACAGCACGTTAATAATACAAGTTAATAACAATATGTTCGTGATTAGTGTGTGAAGCGGCCCAGAGAGCCCCCGACGTGCAGCGTCTCAACCCGGTAGAACATCGGGAATCGCACATTTCCGGCACCCAGCCACTTGGCATTACATGAAGCAAAGCATTTTAAAGCTTTGCCAAGGCCGGCGTGGCCTTTTCTGGGCCTTTCTGGGGTTGGCCAGCTCCAGCTGACAAGGATGTCAAGCACACGCCCCCAGCGATCGCCTCCATGGAGCAACTCTCGGCCATGCCGCCATGTAGACGAATCTTCGACGAGACACCAGCTGCACTCCGGATTTCGGACTTTTTCTCCAGGCTGTCGAACAGACCACCGCGTGTCTTTGTCTGGTTCCACCCAAGATTCGCCTCAGTCAAGAGTACGGGTCATCTCCGAGCGCCCACACTCTCCAAGTCCCCATAAAACTCTCCAGAACTCTCCAGTCCCCGCGCTGATCGGCCCTGCCTGTCTCCGCATTATGGCTGTCTGGGACCAATCACTCCAGCCGCATTGCTGATGGCTTGCTGGCCCCTGCCATGGCTTTCACTGGCCTTCCCTCACACTGGAAGCTGCTCCGGAATCGCCAGTTGGCGGACAACGTCCGAAGGGTGGACTGATTCGTTGTTGGAGAAGCTGGCTCATTCACCGACGATGTTACGCTACCGCTGAGTCGTTTTTTCTGTTTCGCGGACGATTCCTATAAAGGCGTCCCTCCTTGTGCGGCAGAAAAGGAGGGTCAGGACTGCCTCTTTTCTTTTTCCCCGTACCCCTCTGTCTCCTCTCTCCTCTGCTCTCCGCTCTCTGCTTTCCTCCCTGCGTGTGTATTCTTCTTCAAAATGGCGGGCGGTCCGAAGCAGCCCTTGAACGTCTTCCGGCTCAGGCTGGACGGCGCGCCCAAGGAGGTCCTGAACTGGCGCCTTTGGTTTGCGGTGCTCACGTTCGGCCTCATGGGCGCTGCCCGTGGTGTCGACGAGGGTTTGATCACCGGAGCCTTCGATTCGAAGGATTTCCAGCGCACTATCAATTTCGACTCGTACGGCGAGGTCGAGCAGACCAACATCCGCGCAAATGTCACTGCGATGGTGCAGCTGGGCAGTGTCGGTGGTGCTCTTATGTGAGTGTTCCCAGCATGAATTAACCCTAACTACACCGCGCTAACTGGCCAGTGCGTTTCTCTTCTGTGATATCTTCGGCCGTCTCTGGACTTGTCGCGGTCTGTGTGTCGTATGGATCCTGGGCATTGCCATCTTCATGGGCCACGGCGGAAACCTCGCTGCTGTCTATGCTGGACGACTGGTTGCTGGGCTCGGTGTTGGCGCGACGGTCGTGGTGGCCCCGGTCTATCTCAGTGAAATCGTACGTCCACTTATCCCACTTGCTGATTCGAGATCTAACTGTTCCAGGCTCCGGCGCAAATTCGTGGCCTGTGCACGTGTATCTTCACTGGTTTCGTTTACATTGGAATCGTCGTGGCCTACTTCGCCAACTATGGCTGTGAGGTGAACATGGGAGACAACACGCATGACCGCTGGGTGAGTAGCCCTACGTAAGTCAAAGACAAAACTAACATTTCCCAAGCTCGTACCTACTAGTCTCCATATCATATTCGCTGGCCTCATCTTCATCCTCTCGTTCCTCCAGATCGAGTCGCCGCGCTACCTTATCAAGAGAAACAACTACGACCAGGCTCTGATCAACCTCTCCCGCATCCGCAACCTCCCCTCTGACCACCCCTACGTTATCCAAGAGCTGGCGGGGATCAAGAACTCGCACGAGGCCGAAATGGAAGCAACCCACGGCCTCGGCTGGTTCGGCGTCGTCAAAGAGGCCGTCATGGTGCCCTCCAACCTGTACCGTCTCTACCTCGCCACCGGCGTCCAGATCCTCTCGCAATGGTCCGGCGCCGGCTCCATCACCGTCTACGCACCCCAGCTCTTCGCCCTACTAGGCATCTCCGGCTCGGAGGAGGGCCTCCTCGTCACGGCCGTCTTCGGAATCGTCAAGCTCGTCGCTGCCGTCGTCTGCGCGCTCTTCCTCGTCGACGTCATCGGCCGCAAGCGCGCCCTCCTCATCGGAATCACCCTGCAGGCCATCTCCATGGTCTACATCGCCGGCTTCCTAACAGCCGTCCCCGAGCTCGGCGTCGTCGACGACTTCGAGCTCCCCACCCACCAGGCCGGCCCCTCCCGCGGCGCCATCGCCATGATCTACATCTCCGGTGTAGGCTGGGCCCTTGGCTGGAACTCCATGCAGTACCTGCTAACCGCTGAACTGTTCCCTCTGCGCATTCGCGCCCTGGCAACTTCCACCGCCATGACGCTGCACTTTGCGAATCAGTACGGTAACGCCCGTGCGGTGCCGAATATGCTTCTGCCCACGGCGCAGGGTGGGATCGACCCCAAGGGTACATTCTGGTGTTTCGGCGCCGTGACCGTCCTTGGTGGAATTTGGGTGCTGTTTAGTATCCCTGAGACTGCGGGGCGGACTCTGGAGAGTATGGATGCGTTGTTCCAGCTGCCGTGGTATAAGATCGGTTTGTATGGTAACAGGGATGCTGAGACTAGAGATCTGGTCCAGGAGAAGATGGGCGAGGATCAGGAGATGGCTGCTGCGCAGGTGGCTAGTATGAATGTTGGTGAGGGTGAGAAGACTAAGGAGGAGCGCAGGGAGCATGTGTAATTGGGAATTGGGAAGTGGAAATTGGAACTTTTGTTACGATATACTATGTGGAGGTCATTCATGACGAGATGACTGCGATGATATATGTAGAAGGGGTTGTATTACTCCAGGATTGGGTATATACTGACGTTGGAATGTCTATGATTATCACCGCAACCTTATATTAACCTTACTATAAATCCTCCCCCTGAAGAGGAAGAAACCGTATCACCCCCGTCTCAGGGAGACAATTCACATACTCAAACTCTGCCTCCCCCTTCTTCAGCACAGAAACCTCATGCCACGTCCTGAACTTCCTAGCATCCCCAAAAGCCTTCGCATGCCGAATCGCCCCATTGAAAATCTTCAAATGCGACGGATGCCGCTTCGCCCAGCGCTCCAGGTCCTCGAGATTGCGGAAAAAGCCCGCTGCACATGTTTCCTTGGCGGGGGGTCCAGTAGATTCAACCTCGTTCGCAGCCTGGTTCGAAAGCGGGACATTACGAACAAACCGCAGTCCCATCGCACCAGAATCCTCCCTGTTCTCCCAAACCCACCGCAGTCCAGCCCGCAGACTCGGCTCCAACTGCGCCTCATACGCCTCCGTCTCTACGGCGTCGCAATTCCCCCAGAACTGCCCGGAGCGGATATGCACGAGATTGTCGAACCGGTTTACACCCGCTAATCTCTGCCGCAATCCTGCCGGTGTCGGCGTCGGCGACGGCGTCGGCAACGGCGAAGGATCCGTGCTAGTACTGCTATCAAATTCAATCTCTTCGCCGGCAGACCGCCCAAACAAATCATTAGCCGAGTCGGGGATCCGGTCTCGCGCAGCGCCCCAGTACGCCGTTAGTGTGTGGCCGACAGTCTCTGACCCAGGCAGACGCGCAAGACCGGGGAGGTAGTCGAGCCCCGAGTAGTTTGTTTCGAGGCGGGAGGTTGGGGTTGTGAATCTTTCTATCCAGAGGCCGATGGAGTCCGGTTTACCTATGTCATTGTAGGTATTTGACAGGTTCAGGGATGATATGTGGGATGAGTAGAGGGTTGGGTTGGACCAGTAGCACACCCATGTGAGGGAAGACGGGGCGTCGTCGCCTTCGATGAAGGTGAATTTTTCTGCTACGGTGTCGTTATCCTTTCCGCTGCTGAGCCAGTCTTGGATGGCTTCTGTGGCGCTTGCAAATGCGGATAAGGTGTCTGGGGTGGAGTTGTGCCGCTGGATGCCTATGTATGCTGTGTAAATAGTAGGGCTGGAACTGTTGGGGAACTCGAGCTTCCACCGCTCCATGGGGGGTTTGTGCCCTGGGGGTCTGGCGAGCGGGTAGATGCGATTCTCGGCCATTCTTTCTGATCTTGTCGACTTTGAGGTGTTGTCGAGAATGTCGACTTGTGAACCTTTGGGGATTACCAATTACTATCCCATCCATCCCCGCCTCGTGAGAGACTCCACATTGGGGAGAACACGGAGATCGCCCGAGGCTTGCCATTGGTGCTGTTTCCCGAGCTCAGACTGACTCGAGAGTCGAGCTGTTTCTGTGTGACCTCGGGGATTTGCAATCTCCAACAAGGCTGTTGTCACCGCACTTTTCAAATATGTTTTTCAAATATGTTCGAGTCGACAGGGTGAAGTGCTTGCTGCCTTACCATTCAGGCGATCCGGCTCTCGGCGTCGTGCGACCACGCTAGCCCGTTTTTGGCTGATAAACAATCCCGTGATCTATCAGCTGATAAGCTCTCACTACCATGCCTCAGGCAGCCACCGCCAGCCAACCAGGAAGCGTCTGTGTCTTGACAGCGGCAGCGTCGATCCAGTCCAGACAGCTTCTCTTCCTGTTGCTCTCCCTTGCTTGTGCCACTTCGTTCCTCTTATCTCGACTCTTAAGGGGGACAGTCCGTCGTTTCTTCATCATCTCTAGCATTCACAGTCTTTTTACAATTCCTGCTTTACTTCTAATACACCATGACTACCCGCTATCGCGTTGAATGTAAGCATCCCACTCTCTGCTATTTCCACCAACTGACGTCCTCCAGACGCCCTCAAGGTATGTTGGTACAGATACCTCTGCCAAATGCCTCCTGCTAATCCATCTGTAGACTCACCGTCGAGACCAATTGGTAGGTTCACAAAACCCAGTCCCACCCCGGTCTCCTACTAACTTCGTCCTAGATTGAATGGATTAAGGTCCGTCTCTGTGGAACATCTCTTCCTTCTCTATCTAATAAATCATCAGGGCCTTCTAGCCGTTCCATTTGTACTACATTCACAGCCCACCGCCGTCTACCAAGAGCACAGCAAGAAACTCACAGAGGTCGCACTCGACACTCACCAGCGCTACGCGGAAATCTTCCGAGATGTCGAGGGCCTTATGGACGATCACAGTAGCTCTACCTCTCCTTTGTAAAGCCAGTTACTGATTGTAACAGTTGAACATGAACTCAGCGGTGCTGCCGGGAAGTCAAAGCTGAAGCTACTTGTTCCAACAGTCGGCTCGTTCTTCACCAGGGTATACTTAAAGGACGCATTCAAGTACCAAGATCAACAGCGTTTCATCAGCAGACGGCGCTTCGTCGCTCCCTCATTCAACGATATCCGCCTGATTCTCAACTCCGCCCAGCTCCTTGGCTTGGTTCACGCCCGGGGCCTGGAACTAGTCACCTTCGATGGAGATGTAACTTTATACGACGACGGAACTAACATGACGCCCGATAACGCCGCTATCCCGCGCATCATCCGCCTTCTTCAGCAGGACATCAAAGTCGGAATCGTCACAGCCGCCGGCTACACAGAAGAAGCCAAATACTACGAGCGCCTAAAGGGCCTTCTCGACGTCATGCACGACTCCCAAGATCTCACCGATCAGCAACGCTCCGGCCTCATCGTCATGGGCGGCGAAAGCAACTATCTCTTCCGATACGACGCATCTTCCCCACACAAGCTCATCTACGTCCCGCGCGAGAAGTGGGTGATCGGCGAAATGGCCACCTGGAAAGAAGAAGACATCACAGAGCTTCTAAACATCGCAGAGTCCTCCCTGCGCGCCTGCGTCGCGAACCTTAACCTCCCAGTCTCCGTCCTCCGCAAGGATCGGGCAGTCGGCGTCTACCCGCAGAATAAAGGCCGGCTGTCTCGCGAACAGCTAGAGGAAACTGTCCTCGTCGTCCAGAATACAGTCGAGCGGTCCCAAGTCGGGACTCGACTACCATTCTGTGCTTTCAACGGTTGCTCCCCTTTCCGTCTCCCATCACATTTCTAACCAACATTTTACCGTGGTCATCATGTTTGCATGCTAATCTCAATCGCTAACAGGTGGCAACGACGTGTTCGTTGATATCGGCGATAAATCATGGGGTGTGCGTGCTTGCCAGCAGTATTTTGGCGGCATTGACCCCGCGCGCACTCTGCATGTCGGTGATCAGTTCTTATCGGCCGGTGCCAATGATTTCAAGGTTTGTCGACTTCTTTTATCCATCATGGAATGTTAAGTTGACATGTGCAGGCCCGTCTTGCTTCCACCACTGCGTGGATCGCCAGCCCAGCTGAAACGGTACAACTCCTCGACGAGCTAGCTAGTATCCAGAAGTCCCTACCATGATCTTTCTACCAACGGGCATTCATTGTTCATGTTCCATGATTTAGGTCATGACTATACAGCACCGTCCTTGATGACCATGTGGAGAATTTTCTTCCATGAAAGTATACGTATACATAATTAGCACCAGCTTAGCTAGCTTAGGTAGATGCATGTCATTGTCTAGGACATCAATCCATTCATTCACTACATGTTTATCATTCGTAAGGGGGATTAAGGCTACATCGGTCCAAAATGAATCCCAAAACCTGTCATTCTGTTACATCTTCCCCCATCCGCATCGCTTGCTTCACTTAGTCCTCATCAGACATATGAAGGGGATGGAGCATGCGACCGCGCATAAACCTTATCATCATCCTCATAACACGACCAAGTATCCTTTGCACTCGCGCGGCCAGACAGGATGTTAACCGTATCCTGCAACTGGAGCCAGAACTCAGCCTTGGGCCGGCGACGGGCCCAATCCGTCTCATTCTTCTCGAGACCGGCGTCACCGCCCATAACCGAGAACAGGACCTGGGAGCCCTTAATTCCGATGACGGTGGCGGACATCTCGTCGGAGGCGATTTCGTCCTTGGTCTTTCCGGCGTAGGTTTCTAGGTGCATCAGACATTTGATGGCCATGCGCAGGGCGCGGATGCGGTCCATGGGCGAAGGCTTGCCACCCTGTTGGAAGTGCCCGGGGACAGCGGCGCGAGATTCGAAGCGGCCCTTGGCTTCTTCCTTGATCATGTCTGCGATGAACTGTGTGGTATATGTGGAAGAAGCGGACTCGTTGCGCATGATGATCTTTCCAGCGCGGTTGGCGCCCTTGTCACGCGCGAAGTTGTCGCGGAGGAAGTCTATGTCGCGGGCGAGCATCTTGATATCGATCCCTTCTTCGGGGATGTAAACCGCGACGGCGCCGACCGCGAGACCGGCTGTTGTGGCGATATAGCCGGATTTACCACCCTGCGTTTCGATGACGAAGACACGACGGCGCGACGAGGAAGCGGATTGCCGGATGCAGTCGCAAAAGTCGATCAAAGCATTCAGGCAGGTGTCGCTTCCGAGCGAGTATTCTGTGCCTGGGACGTTGTTTGATATTGTGGCCGGCAAAACAACCATGGGGATCTTGAAGGCTTCGTACTTTTCACGCGCCTGGCGGAGCTGGGAGACGGCTGTGAAGGCTTCGAATCCACCGACGACAAATAGCGCGTCGAACTTGTTTGCTTCGAAGCATTGGGCGGTAGTCTCGTAGTCTTCTGAGGGAAGGCCACGGTTTGTGCCAATGTCTGAACCACCCTCGTTTACCCAGGCGTCTGTCTCAACCCATTTGACCTCGCGCACTGAGCCTACAGGCTTATCTGCGTGATGCCGGATCAGGCCGGGGAATCCGTTGTGAATGGCGATTGGTGTGTGCCCACGCGTTAGACAGTATGCCACGGCAGCCCGCGAAGCCTGGTTCATTCCTCCTGCAGGAGCGCCAACATGGACAATGGCAATTCGCATTCTCTGTTTCATATTAGCCGCGGTTGTTGATAAAAGAGCGGGTTGCTCCTACCTTTCCTTCGGGAAGGGCGAGTTTCGGGTGGTCCGGTGTGGCCGTGTTCTTGTAGGCATAGTGGTATTCTTTGAATTCGGGGTCGCGCAATTCCATCGCGCCTATGAAGTCTCTCTTCTTGATATGTGCCGCGACATCCTGCGTCTCCTTGACCGCATCCATCAATGGCGTGCGCATGATCTTGTTCTCGCGAATTGTGATGACTGGAGAAGGAGATTCCGGTGTCATGTCCAAAACAGCTCGGACGGCCTCCACTCCCTGCAATGTCGACAACCAACGATCGTAGGCGCAGGCAGATCCTCCTCGTTGGGTGTGTCCAAGAATTGTTGTTCGGGTGTCCAGCCCGAGGCGATCAGTGAGGATATCTTTGACCTTGTCACTTGTAATCTTGTTGAGCTGTTCATCGTGCGCTCCTTCGGCGATGATGACGATTGTTCTGCGCTTGCCACGTTCGCCACGATTCTGTCAAGAGTAAACGTTAGTCTTCAGACGCCAATTCAACTTCATGCGGCCCACCTTGGTGATGTTATCGCACATGGCATCCTCCCAGCCATCTTTGGGAGGCATCTCGGGAATGAACAGCCAGTCTGCGCCCGTGGCAATGGCCGCCATCAGAGCAAGCCAACCACAGTGCCGGCCCATGACTTCAATAACAAAGCCTCGCTGATGAGAAAATGCAGTGTCGAAGACATCATCAACAGCATTACAGATACGAGTTAACGACGAGTAGCAGCCAATGGTAGCATCTGTCCCGGACATGTCGTTATCAATTGATCCCACGAGACCGACAATGTTCAATACTGTGTAAGGCTCGACCTGCTCTGGGGTCAACTCTCCCGTCTTCACCAATTCCTCCAGGAGGCCAGGCCATTCGGAGCGGAAGACATCGGCACCGGTCAAACTACCGTCACCACCGCAAACAACCAATGCATCAATTCCACGCATGATCATGTTCTTGGCAGCTCGGAGTCGGCCAGGCCTCTCGCGGAAAGACAAGCAACGAGCGGAACCGATCAGAGTACCACCCTGAGAAAGCCATCCTCGAACATCTTCCCAGTGTAATTGTTTGATCATGTCCCCGCCATTGACCAGACCTTCGTATCCTTCGTACACGGCATAGGCTTCGCAGTCGGAGTGGATGGCCATACGGACGACGGCGCGCACAGCGCCGTTCATACCGGGGGCATCTCCTCCGGAGGTCAACACGCCGATGCGGCGGCGCTTGGGAAGAGGGGCTTGCGATGTAAGTGTTGTGGGAGCCATCACGACGGCAACTGCGACAAATCAATCTCCAGGACGAAAAGTGGCAGCTCAGTCGAGAGAGCTAGAGGCAATGCAGCGAAAGGTCAGATAAGTAAAAAAGAACGAGCAGTGACGAAAGAGTGAGTTGATGAAGACACAACTTGGTGCGTGGTGGGGGTTCCGGTGAGAAAAAGCGGGCTGCGGGTAAGGTACGTCACAGACTGCCTGTGACAGTTAAAGGGAGTAACAGCCGCGGGGCGTTCTCGAGCCTAAAAATTGTTGCTATCAGCAATTAGCATACGGCCAGGGCCATTGATCTGGAGTGCTCTCCCGACCGGATCCGAGTCCTGCCCTTTTATTCCTGCAAGGAGGGTCCGAAGACTGCGCTGTATACAGTTGATCGCCCGCAAGTGAAGAAGATCTGCTGATGTCACCAGGTGGCTCCATCTCCCCGTTGCGGTTTAGCGCGGCATCTGTCACGTGCTATTTGTCTAGGGCAGGGTTTAAGCGCCCATGTGACGCCTTGATTGGCTGGCTGCACGCAGGAAAACATGGGTTTAGATGGCATGATAGGGACATGTAGCATTCAATGCTGCCAATAAGCAAGACTTGGCGCATTATCCATTCGCAGATTGGTGGGAGCTCCCGAAGTCGTGTTCATGGTTCGGAAATATATATTGAACACCAAACATTGTTGTTCCATAGCTATACCACCAACAATCAAACTTTGCTCCGATAAACTATCGTAGCACAGCCTGGTAAATTTAAGATCGTCTTCCAAACCAGCCTCTCTGGAAGGAATGACAGGGTAAGTTGATCTTGAATGGCGAATTGTAGAGGATATCACGTGGAATCCATCACGTGCCCCAATTGTGGCCCAAGCTCCAGCTGTCGGCGCGGCTCATCCGATCCCTTCCAATTCAAACACCCGTCACTCGATTCATGGGGCCACTCGTTGCAGAGTGGCTCACGTACAATCATGTCGGACTCCTTTAGCCTTCCGCTTCGCCCTATCATCGAAAAACGCGACCGCCAGGATTCATTGCCCCGCGACATCGCCCAGATCAACGCGCAATGGGGGTCGTTCCGCGAGCTCAACGAGACGAAGCTACGGGAGAGAATCGAGGAGGATAAAAATAAGGATCCATGGGAAGAAGACGATGCTGGCGACAAGGATGCAATAGATTTGGATGCCTCAGAGCAGAAGGACCAGCTGTACAAACGCCGTGCTGAGATTATCAATTTCGCTCTGTAAGCTGCGCGTTCGCCCATTCAATCGCGGTGACATGCTTATGCTTTGTAGACAGGCTCACATGGAAACCGCCTTTGCCTTAGATTTCATCTCTCTGTTGCTTTCCAAACACAATGCCCGTCAGGCTGAAATGTCCATGTCCCAGTTCTTAAAGGGCGCCATACCGCTTGGGACTCTGAGCGCCGAGGTCATTAACCCACCCCCGAGACCAGATTCCACCCTCAAAGACATCAAGGCCGTATCAAGGGGATGGCGGTTGCAGAACTTCAGTTCAGCCGCAAACAAGCTCTTGAACGCCGGCTCGAGACTGGAAACAGAGGTCAACTCGGAGACCAAGTACTGGAATGAGGTATTAGCTGTCAAAGAGAAGGGATGGAAGGTCTGCAGACTGCCAAGAGAGGGGCAGGCTCTCGCGGTACAATATGGATTTTTGGAGGGTAAGATTACTCTGTTTGCGCGCCGGCTCCCCACTGACATTGACAGCTACGCCTATTTTCCGCGACCGAGGGCTCGCCGCTTTACGAAGGACCGATGACGGAAGCTTGTTTTTGGACAAAGGGTTGATACCTGGAAAAGCGAAAGGAGTACGCGTGAGGGTGAAACACGGCAATCGCGTCGTTGGCTGCTCGAAAGTTTGCCGACCGCCAGAGGGAGCCGAGTCGATTGAAAGCCGGATCTTACAAGCCCGCGATACAGTATTTGAGGAGGAGCTTTTCTACGAAATGATGCGCGAAGCTAGAGTATTAGGCAACCAAGGGGTAACAACACGACAGAACCTGGTGGAGGTCCCTGTATCTGGAGAGCAAGAGATATTATTGGATCTGGTTGACTGGGATCAGGACCATGACCCGGAGGTGGCTGCTTCTGGCGAGCAAGATGTCTTTGCAGATGCAGTTGCGCACTCCATTCGCATTCTCCTGGCCTACGCGCACCGCCAAAACCTTCGGCGAAGGACCCAACCGCCACCTGCGTTGACTCCTAAGCGTCGACCTGTTCCTGAATATCACATCCTCCGGCCAATCATGGCATACCTACAACACAAATCCCACCTAGAATGGCTGAAGTCATTCATGGATGATCTGCGCGATGTACTTGAATCAGCCGGCATCAAGTGTGAATTCCACGCGACCCAATTTTCGTCGATTGGCACATTGCAACCCAGCATCCAAGTGCCAAAGGTTGAAGCACTGGCTAGGGTGTTCCTGGCACCGTTCGAATCAACGTTTTCGGGAAAGCTGGTTGATACACAGAGCTCGTTCCAGGTTCGACTTCGGACCAGCCCCGTGATCCCACCGCTTGGTACCTTTTATGACATCTCATTCAGTCATCCACCGTTTCCCGATGTGCTGTCTCCCGGCCGCGTTGGGCTACAGGATGAAGTTTCTTCAATGGTTACCCACTATTGCATGCTAGATATAGTGGCAGCTATCTCGCAAAAGTCAGATAAGCAAGGCGCAGGCGAGATATCCTGGGAAGCTTTGTTTCCCCACCATGGGCAGCTCCGGGATCCCACTGATGAGAGGAGGAAGATGATTGTCAGCCTGTCTCGGGAGGAGCTGTCAATTAAAGGACACTTTTTAGCTCTGGGCGAAGGATATGGCAACCGGCCGCCGAAAATGTCGGAGACATGGAAACCCGAGCCTGGGCAATCGAAGCCAAACCTGGCCGAATTTGTTTCCCAGGCGTCCCAGTTGTCTTCGTGGTGATAAGCCACCCAAACACCTGATAATGACTGACGACTCTACATCGGTTCCTGCAAGGAGTTTGTTTGGATTATCTCGATCACGGGAATGGCTCCACCAGCGTGCTAGTGTTTGCTTTTAATAGACGTCTACCAATTGATACCCTCATGAGACTATTGATAACGGCTGCCCGTGTTTCGTACTATCGTATTTAGTATACCCTTCTGATCTATCTGTCTAGGGAAAGTAGAGTGATTGTATTCAGCAGTACTTACTTGGTCAATGTACTCAACAGACATCTGCCAATCTGTGGCTCATATATTATTAGCTTCTTTGGCCATGGAGGTACATGTTGGAGAACACGAAGACCCTGCCGCCGAACCAAGTCCAACGCGGCTTGTATCCTCGCAATTTCTCGAGCATGGCCAGGCCAGTTTCGTAAACCGTCAAGCACAACACCAAGTGTGGAGGTAACAGACAAGGGTCCAGCTAGCAGCATCTCCTCGTTCAAAAGTATTCCACCGATTGGCAGACTCGATGTGCCATGGACAGGTCCTCCTCACAACGATTTAGACCAATCGGATGCCAGCGATTTAGTTCACAGCGCTAGGCCCAAACAGGGGCGGATCTTGCCAGCCTCGATGGAGCACAGCCAGCTTGTTCAGGAAATAGTCATTGGAAATGGGTAGATAAGAGACTCTCTTCCCTGACAGGGGAGAAACATACCAGACGATCAGCATCAACATGTTTGGCTGTCATTCAAAGCTACTCTGTTGTTTTGGTCTACCTTACAGGCTTTGCTATTGCCAGTCTGAGGAATATGAACGAGCCAGAGGCTACGTCAGAACAGGATACAAGATGACTGAGCGGGAGCAGGGTCATATGAATAATACTTGGCTTCAAGATGGATATGATAGATATTTATCAACCTGGGCTGGCTTAAAGCGATGCCTCCAGAATGTCTGCAGTCGTCGCTAACAAGAATCCAACGTTAAGTTGATAACTAGATCCTTTAATCCTAGACTACTAATTCCAGTGGCCACAGGCTATATCACAGCTTGCACACCTTCCCAAGGATGGCCTGCACCTTGCCATCGCCGTCCTGGAAGATCTTGCCCATTGAGGAGATCTCGCCTGTGTTCACACGCTTCCTCCAGTTCGCCACCTTCGCAAGTCCCTTTGCGTCGCGCGCTACCTGCGCAATCTGGCCTGCCCCGAACAACATGCCCAGCATATTGACAACCGCTGAGCTGGGGTCATTGACCGTT
Organism: Aspergillus sp. MA 6041; assembly: GCA_025768905.1. NCBI lineage: Eukaryota > Fungi > Ascomycota > Eurotiomycetes > Eurotiales > Aspergillaceae > Aspergillus > Aspergillus sp. MA 6041. Next base: position 728,824 of record JAMFNV010000014.1, on the reverse strand, counting down.
TCATACGTGGCCAGCGCCGCGTTACCCAGCTCACCCGCGATAGCTATGACCCGAGCCATATTTGCAAAGCCCAGACCAGCCGCCACCTCAGCACCGACTATCGGCACAAACATCAACGCCACCCCAACAATTAGCAAGATAATGTTCTCCTGTCGCTTCTTCTCCTCCTCCTCCTCTGTCTCCTCCTCCTTCTCACCGAGCTCCTTAGCCTGCTTCATGCTGTCCACTGCCTGTTCCAACATCAGCACAGCAGGCGTATACGCCACAGCAGCAGCGCGTGGGTCACCACCGATCCACATCCCGCCAATGATCTCCTGCCTGGTAGTCTGCATGTCAGCCAGCAGGCCTGGAATATCCGGGAGACCCTCGGTGACAATATCTTTGGGGTTGCTGACGACCATAGACTCATTCCGGATAGGCCAGCCCGTGAAACTGAGGGTGTGGGAGGCTGGCGGCCGGGCCCTAGAGTTTCTACGGTGGATGGACCAGTCGCCGAAATCAACCCAGTCGCGCATCAGACCGGCGGCTGCGAGGGCCTCGTCGAAGCCATCCTCGTCGCGGAGCTCGAGATCAGTGGCGTCCATGTATCGCCCGAGCGGGTCGCGATTGTCGTCCCAGCTGGCGCACGAAACCCAGTCGTCTTGCTCAGGGAATCGGCAGTCGAAGTACTGCATACCGTAGCCGTCGTTGGGGACTATGATGTGATCCTCCGTGGTGCTCATGTTGAGCATGAAAGCGTAGTTGAGCACGTCGGGGATGATCCTCTCGATGTACTGGACGTAGTAGTCAAACATCTCATCGTAGCCGTTATTGACATCAGTGTAGTCATCGTAAGCCCTGCTGAGCATCCAGCTAAGCGTGCCAATGGTCATCGATGCCGCGCAGTGGTCGGGGATGCCGCCGAGGTCAAGAGCGTTCTCCACCCCTTCGAGGTATGGGAAGTAGATAGGCGGGCAGGGCTCAAGTTCCGGCCAGTCCTCGCCTGGGTCCTCTAGGTCACCTGTGCCGTTACTACTATATGTGTTGTTGAGATCGGTGGCCCAGTCGACGCTGCCGCCGAGGTTCAGGTCGTCGTACCATTGTTGGCGGGCACGGTAGCTCTCGGGGGTGAGCCATGACACCCACTGGGTTTTGTTGTAGATCTGCAATTCCCGGTTAGCCCTGTGATATAGAAGAGAAGAAGCAGCTGGCTATATAACACGCACTAAGATATCGCCTTCGTCCTCGTACTGCTCAATATTGACTGGGTCCTCCATCTCGATGCTGTTGGCCTGGTTGATCACGCTGTATATCTCGATATTGGAGATGTATCCGGCACTATATGACGTTGTTAAAAATGTCACACTCAATCTTTATTATCCCAGGGGACGTACGTGTCGGTGCAGGAACCCTTGGTGGCGCCGGATTCCTCCCCGGTAAATGTGCAGTTCGGGCCCTTGCAGTCTGGGTCTGTCATCTCAAAGCTGCGCCCGTAGAGAGCAAGACCAGCAATGATCTTGGTGGACGGGAGTCCAGCCTTGGTCACCATGGCCAGGGTGTACTCTGTCTCAGTCTTGTTCACATGGCTGCGGAGGCAGTTTCCGCGCGGACACCCAGGGCTGGAGCATTGTGTTAACCTAAACACATAGACTAACGGGGGGACTGACTTACTTGGCGTACTCGTTGTTCCAGTCCCACTGGCCGTGAAGATCGTAAGTCATGTAGACATAATAATCCATGTAATCATCATACTGGGTCAGAGGGTCGAAGCCCTTCAGATACCAGTAAGACGCCGGAAGGGCCATGGACAAGGACCTGCTTTGGTCCAACTCCTCGCGAACAAGCTTCAGGAAGGCTGCATAGTTCTTGCCTGAGTCAAGGCTGTCGGAATCAATGTCTGGAATGTCCTGCGCCTGGAAAGCACATCAGCCAAAATTCAGACCACTAGGTTTGGATGTGAAGAACTTGCACCAGGGTATTCCCAGTCAAAGTCCACCCCGTCCAGGTCATGATCGTTAATGAACTTGGCAACCTTAGCAGCCAGGACCTGGCGATTCCCGTCCTTGACGCCGTTGCGGAAGATGTGGTGCGTATAGGGCTCAGTTGAGAACCCCCAGCCCCCAAAGCTTAGGATTCTCTTGATACCCTTGAGCTTTTTGAACCCGTCAAACTGTTCCTTCTGATCGCTGACGTCAACATCCCAGCTTTCCGTGATGTTTCCAAAGGCCCAGTGGACATGTGTATAGTAGTCACCATCCGTCATCTTGGAGATGTCCATGTTGGCACAGGGCCGGTTAAGATTCCACGCCTCGAAGTAGCCGATTCGCATCGGACTGTCTGCTTCCGTGCTCGAACTCTTAACCTTGGTGCCGCAGTTGGAGATACAGCCATTGGTTTCCTGCTTGGCCGTGCCTGGTGCTCTGTGAGGTGTTAGTTTGATCTTTCATTCTCGTGAAAGGGGGTTCTTACCCGCCGTCCTTGGTGGTGTTGGTACAGAATTCCGGTGTGATACCGCACTGACCCCATTTGTTGCAGCAGGCATTGAGGGGACAAGGGTTCAACTCGGCCCAGTCCCAGCTCGTGCCTTTCTCTGGCTTTTCGGTGCCGGGTTTCTATGGACTGTCAGATGCTGCCAAGCAACGAAAGAAGAGAATGGCAAACTTGAGGACCGCATATAGCGGTATCAATTGTGGATGGAAATGGCGGACTGCCCTCGCTCAGACAGATACTGGAACCTTCCCACAGCGGATTGCACCCCGTCCAGCCCCAGGTGAGTGCGTTCCAGTCCTCAATCTTGTCTTCGTCCTTAATATGGTGGGCTTTGGCGATGTCCTCGCAGTTGTCATTGCCCTGAACAACGTAAACGTAGCAGTTGCCATCGTCGTCTGGCTTGGGGGAAAAGTCTGGGAGATCGCCCTTCGAGCAGCAGACATACTGATCAAGGACGAGGTTGTCACAGAAGCCATTCCCGGGATTATACTTGACAAGATCTTTCTGCGAGATGCCACATCGGTCGGCCAGCGCCCAGCAGCCGTCGTCCGGTTCGACTTGGATATATTTACAAACGCCACTCATTCTGTCTGGCGATGAGACCTGTGTGACTGGATAGGGGAGACCTCTGGGGTGTGCGTCGGATTCTTATATTATGTATTCCCTGGAGACCGCCTCTTTGCACCTATTCCCTGCATTCCAACACGGGACGCCTATACAACTGGGCAGAGGGGTCGGCAGTGCATTGTAGCGAGACTGGCAATACCATGTCATTTCGTTTGATAGCCAAGAAGACAGAAAGAGGGCATCCAAGGTTACATTAGGCCCCCAGCCCAGGGCTGAACCTTGCGTGATAATGTGAGGATCTGTTGATGCATTTCCTCTTCTGACAAGGAGTCCGCGGGATTCTTCTAGTGGTGGTTCAGCCCTACAGCCCTAACCATCGCTTCCCCAGGGTGCTCCCAGGATCGCCATCAGGCCCCCCATGGGTTTCTTTTCTCACCGCTCATACCTAGGTAAGTGGCCAGCAATAAGGTAACCCTGCGCCAGTCTAGCCTCTAGAGAGCCGGGATAATGCGGCGGACACGGCGTCCTCCCCCGGAATCTATAACAACTAGAGGGAAGGAATAGACGAGGCATCCCACGTCAAACCTCTCGGGCCTGAACGCTGTCTGTGTACATATGGTTGCCAATCCCCAGAGCGTTGCATCGGTTGTGCAGATGGTTTGTTGGTGATTGGTTTCCTCGTCTCATGCAGAGTGCGCCAGGCCCCGGGGAATTATCTGCTTGTGTATGAGGCGCTTTCCCAGTGGCATCTCGTTCTCTTGGCTTCAATTGCTGCTTGGCTTACAGATACATTGTACGAGTGTGTCTGTAGACCTGTTGCTCAGCCGGCATATAGTCTTTATATAGAGCGTTCGAAACGGCAAAAAAATATCATGTTCATCCCAAATACTAAATAATTTTCAGGTCCTGTTCCTATTAAGTCAATATCCCACGATCTTGCTTTCTAGCTAAATTAGCACCATAGCAGGATGCTCCTTAGAGCTGTCTTGTTGCTGAGCGCACTGGCTCAGTATGTGACTGCCAATGTACTTGCAGGGCCATACCAGGTTGGTGACCCCTATTCCCTTGCGCTCCTGTGTTTCCTTCAGAAGTCCGTGGGCTAACTGCCCACCTTCAACACAGAGTATGTACATCTGGTATGCTTACCAGCTCGACATCGCGGCTTTCGATAAAGGCTCCCACATGATCGCGCCTGAGTGCCCCGGCTCTGCTCCAGACGGGACCTGCTACTTCGACGAGCTCATGGACTACCTCCAGAGGAAGGGTAACGAGCTCGCCGCCGGCCAAGAGACCTCTGTCGGAAAACAGCTCGCCCCCGACGTTCTCGAAACCGCTAGAGAGATCCGTGGCCTGAAATCCGTGGCTGGCGGCGGCACAAAACCGTTTGTCTGCAACATTGACGAGAAAAAGCTCTTCAAGCCAGGAGACTCCACGCAGCCGATCGTGGGCCTCGCCCAATTGCTGGAGCGTGTGACCGACCGTATCCAGGCTGCCAGGGAGAAGCTCGACGACAGCAACTTTGGGGATAAACTCATCAAAGCGCAGACGGCCATGGAAGGTATTCAAGAGCAACGGCTCCGTGGCCTGGGGCAGAACTACATAGATACGGTCAACGCATACCTCGACGAGCAGGGCTCTTCCACCAAGGTGACCACGACGGAAGCAACGGATATGGAGGGGAATAGGTACACAAAAATCGGTTTTGCGAGTTCAACTGCGGCGGACCCGCAATTTGCGCAGCACTGGGATCGATTCCCGGAGTGGCTGGCCAAGGCAAAGAAGGACAAGACACCCAAGGGCCAGACCCGGATGCATTTCGAGGCTGTGGAAGCAGTTAACAGGCTGTCACAACGCATTCATGGGGATTACTCGTGCTAGTGAGGGCTTCTCTGTTGTATGATGCTGTACAAACTTGATCTTTTACTACCACTGGGGCATTCCCCTCTCTGATTATCATTTGTACCAAGGGCTTTATCCGCTGGCACACCAACCAGTCTGTATACTATACAGCGTAGCGCTGCATGCACGCCCTCGTACTACAAAGCCGAAACATGACAACCGGACGCAGTGCTGGAGCCTTATCCTCTGACCCAAAGACTGCCTTGACAGCATCCCTTAACTCCTGTTTGCCCGTAGCCAGCTCCTCCTGCCCAAAGCCAGCCCCTATAGTGACACCTGGAATATTCCCCAACGCCATGAATGTATCAATCCGTTCACCATCATCCGCATCAACCAGCTGCACTCGCGCGTCTGCCAGAAGCCCAAACGGGCCCGCTGCAGCCCCCGCATCAGCATGTATAATAACAGGTTCCAAGATCACCACATCCCAGTTCGCCCGGGCGCGCATTAAATCAGCAAGGCCAGACCTCGTCCACCTGAACTGCGGATCAGGCTCCTCCGGACGCGCACGGTGCTGAAAGACCTGCAGCAGACCTAACATGATAGATGCCTTGCCAGCGCGGCTCCGCGCCGCAGTCGCCATAACACAGCGCACCGGATCCCCCAAATCATAGCTTTGCCACTCAATATCCACCCAGGGCTCCCAGTTCAGGTGGACGGAGTCTTGGACTGTATCCAGCCAGGGGTTATCAATCTGGTAATTGCTGAAGGCCTCTGTATCCGGGTTCGTGGGGTCCGGTAGCTGCTGTGGACGGCCGGTCTCGAATGCAACTGCTCGCGACTCGTGGCACACGAGCGTGATAAGAGGAGGGGCCCGGTTTGTCCATGATATTTGCCAGTTCTTGCTGCAGGGGCACTCTTCCCAGATCAGGTCGTCGCTCTGGACGTCGAGTTCCATGACGCGTTTGTGCGGGAGACAGAGGCGCCAGATGGCAAGCCGGATTTCGGTCGGCAGCCTGGGAAATAGGTGAAAAGTATTTTTTGATTCTGACATGTTAAGGAGTGTGCGTGGATTTGTATTCAAAAATGGGGAAATGGCAAGGTCAACGGTAACAAAAGCTGCGTCCTGCTTGCCGCTTGGCTGGCCGCGCTAAGTATAAATTTGCTTAATCATAAAGGCCCTTAGCCTGATAGGTAACTATTATGTTCAATTTGCGTTACATTTATCTGTATTTATGACTTACCTACAACATAGTTTAGTTTGGCCGCTAGTACTATAACCCTAATAAGCCTCTAGATAAGTTAAGGCTACAAATACATTTCCTGTCCCCTACATTCCCGTTTCTATTCTGTAATTTGGTTCGAATTGTGGTAGATATTAATTAAGACTTCCCATATATATTAAAGATTTTAAAAGGACTGTAATATTAGTTCTCTCGCTAATCAATCTTTTTGCTTATACTCTGACAATGACCCAAAGGGCAGGCCTTCTAATAACTGCTTAACGCTGTAGCAATATTGAGGAGCTCTGCACTTGTAATAAATGAATATGGTCCAAAGCCAAAAGATTGGGGATTGCGGTGTTTGCCCCGCAAGAAACCTGCAGGAAATGCCCACATCTTCAGTTGTTAACATGATTCGCATAATCGTGCAGCCGGGCGAGGATCGACAATCCACAGGGGCAGGGCAGGGCAGGCGAGGAGGGGATCGGGCGTTAGCTTATCGGTATTGATCGGGTGACGAGCGACCACATCTTGGCCTACTCGGATTCTGGAGATGCATGTCGGGCAGTCCATGCTCTCATAGGTCTGCTGCAGTGCTGATACTTCGATAGACTTTACACCTCAACCACCCTCCGCGGGTTTCCCCCCACCCCCACCCCCGGGGGGAACCCAGAGGGGGGAATATGGGAAGGCAGGTAGGAATAGCAAGGGATAGATAAAGGGGCAAAGGATATCATTGAACGAGGCCTTCCGTCTTTCCAACTCCCTCATACTGCGTTCTATCAGACAACTTGACCACGAAGCCCCGAAGATGCTTTTCTGGGACACCACAGGTTCCCTCTGGGACCGCATGCTGCTCATAGCTGGCGTGATTGGACTCTACTGGATTTTGTGGATTATATATGCCCGCACTTTGCATCCCTATGCCAAATATCCAGGTCCCTTCCTGGCATCATTCTCTCGGTCCTGGATTGTGATGGAGATTCTCCGAGGGCAGGCACATAGGACACAGGCGGAACTGCACAAGAAATATGGTATTCCCTCGAGCACACAGTTGCTCATTATATTGGTGAAGATAGAAATACTGAGTTTGTAAAAGGCCCAGTCATACGTATAGCCCCCAACGAAGTTGCAATCTCTGACCCGGCATCTATTAAAGAGATATATGGAGTCAGTTCAAGGTTCAGCAAGGTAGGAGTTGCAGGTCATTATATTTCCTCCTTACCAGAGCTGATTTGCTGGGGTAGACCGATTTCTACACTCCCTGGAGACCCAACTTTGGTGAGAATATCCTGCTATATCTGATTGTGCTTTTTGAGCGAGAAGTCTAATCGTCTTCTCTAAGCTCGCTTTCCCGATCATTTTACGTCCACAGATGAGAATATCCACAAGGAACTGAGAAGGATCGTTAATAATATCTACTCAATGAGTAGTATTGTAAAGTTCGAACACTATATTGATGTATGCACCGAGCTTTTCATGGAACGAATGGGAGAGTTTGCCCAAGCACAACAACCCGTGGACCTTGCAACCTGGGTACAGTGGTACGCCTTTGACGTTATTGGCGAACTATACTTCAGCTCGATGTTCGGATTCATGAGACACCGTTGCGACGTTCGAGATTATATTGCCTCTCTCGACACACTGCTTCCTGCTCTATGCACTGCTAGCGTGATGCCAGCCTATGCGCGGGCGCCCTTCCTTGCGTCCGGACTACTGCTCAGCTCAGTAAGGAAAGCATTGAAGGCTTTGAAGAATATTGAGGAAGCGTCGGAAACGTGTGTCCGAGAAAGACTGCAATCCGGACCAAATGAGGATAATTCAAGAGCAGATATCCTCAACAACCTACTTGAAATCCACAAGCATAAGGGTGATCAGCAGAAGTTCACGATGACGGATGTACAGACAGAAGCATATGTTGGACTGTAAGTCAGAGCACTGTTTTCCTGCCCCAAAAGGCAGGTATATACTTATCACTGGCGTGCTTTATCCAGATTTGCTGGTAGTGATACTACAGCTGCCGCCCTTTCGTCCATACTGTACCACCTTATGAAAAACCGCGACGTTTATGAAAAGCTCCTTCAGGAGATAGACGGAGCAACAGCTGCAGGCAACCTTAGCTATCCACGCATTAAATATGCCGAAACAATGCAGCTCCCATACCTGGTGGCGTGCTGCAAGGAAGGAATGCGGATGCACCCTAGTGTTGGGCTAACGCTTCCTAGAGTTGTCCCTCCAGGAGGGTGCCAGATTGCAGGCCAGTGGTTTCCTGGAGGCCTGCGTGTTGGCATAAATGCTGCAGTTGTCCATTTGGATAAGTCTATATTTGGCGAAGACGCCGAGACATATAATCCGGATCGGTGGTTCCGAGAAGACGCAGTTCAAATGGAACGACACATGTTTCAAGTGAGTTCTTACCACAAGTTCCTTGCATGTTTGTTCTCTTGTGGATTGACTAATAATCGAACGATGGTAGTTTGGAGGAGGGTCAAGAACATGCATAGGTAAAAATGTAAGTTTCATGCTTGATCTCTTGAATCTTCCTTATCTGCCCTTCAACCATGGTCTGCCAAATGCGAGAGATTAACCGACTCGGCCAGATCTCATTATGCGAAATTCATAAGTTAATTCCGGAGCTTCTCCGGCTGTACGAAATAAGGCTGGCCGACTCTGAAGCGGAATTCAGAACCAAGAACCACTGGTTCAACAAGCCTTTGCCTATGTCCGTGCAGATTAGAAAACGAGATAATACTGTTTAATCGGGCTCCCAACTCCAAATGGCGGGTGGCTGGCACCAGGAGTCATAAGTTTAGGGTTACCGGAATCATTGTGATGCACTACCTGTTAAACTAAAGATGTTTGACTTTCATATTTCACGAATATTTAGTTATTTTGATTAGGATCAGGTCGATGGTTGAGAATGTCATGTTATTTATAATCAGGACCTTAAGCAGTTACTATTTGAATTTGGGGTATAAATTTCGCTCTACCTACTACTAGGTGGTCAGGGCTGTACTTCATTTGTAGTAAGCAGTGCATTTCATAAGTAGCAACATTCTCGCTTGAGTTCCTTGGCCATATCCTCCTTGTTACCCCGTCGCGGATCAAAGACCCTTGTTGTTAGGTTGGCATTCACATGCTAGTAGTGAGGCATGAGCTTTCCTGGATAAACAGATTTACTGCCATTCTAGGTAAACCATGCTGTGAAGCAGTTTCGGGAGGGCAGTCAATGTCATTTGCCGAATACCAGGGCTCTGCGGGGTTAGTAGAACCTTGAAACATCATGATTAAAAGACTTACAGATTACAGAATACAGATTACTCCCTGTCTAATACCGTGCATACATTGACACTCACCATTTATGCTCAGGTTTCGCTTGGGCTGTGCAAAGGAACCAACCCCAGTCCATCCAGCAACAAAAAATATGGAGATAGAAACCTTCGATGAAGTTTATCAGTGTTCCATCCAATCGAACTGCCAATATTAATTCAGTGTCTGCTCTCGTGGAGTTTGGATGTGGAGGTGGCGGCGGAGGTGGAGGGAAGTCCGCGATAGCCAGCAAGCCCAGATCAACCTTGCTGTGTGAATAGAGATCTGAAATATGAGTTCGCTTTCATGAAAGGGGGGCTATTGTTATGGTTGAACAGCTGTCGCCTCGTCATAGACCCAAAGGAATTCTAAAAACCGATTACATTCGTCCAGCCCCCCTTGCATGTCAAGGCACAAGTGCATGGCAGCTGGGTTGGGGTGCCTCTTCTTGGTACCAGGAAAAGACTTGTCAGAACATGCCCCCAGCCTGCAATCAGTAACCCAGGACCTCTGGTGTCGCTGGCCTAGGAGTGTGCTTAATGCATTGAACTCAGTCGGAGCTCTATTTTCAGGGCATTTGAGTTTCCTGCTACTCTTTACACTGTTTAGTATTTGCCTGTATAGAGAATGAATCGGCTCCCACCGCCTCATAACGCATGTTCTCAATTAATACTTCAGTAGCACACTCACCAAACGGCTATATTTACTGGCACCTAGGCGACGTATTATGTCTACAGTCCTCGAAAGATCCTCTACCCGCAACCATGAAGCATTCAAGTGGCCAGAGGTAAGTAGCAGGATAGAAGGAGAATAAGGAGAAAAGGGAAAACAAAATATTTGTACAGACTATCTGGCCAGTCTGGTTAGGACTAGGGAGGAGCTGAGTTTAACTATCAAGAAGGCTACTTTTAGTATTATTCTAGTTATAAGATAAAATATACCAAAGCTTTCTAATTTTAGCTATAGTTATTATTAGCCTGAAAAAATAATGAAAGAACGTTTAATAGGTATAAAACAGCGATATAGAACACATGAGCACAGTATTGCTGCTAAAAGTTACAGAAATGTGGCTGTTTCTAGCCCTCCCCTACTCTGCTATTAACACCCTATACTACAACGACAAAGATTTGAATACACAGTAGCATCACTGGTAAAGGAGCATTATTTAAACCCGACAGAGAATTGGGTCTGTCTGCACAGACAAATTCCAAGCAGGCTCATGTAAACGAGCTTTGTATATCCGATGAACCCCACACCGAAACGGGAGTCATAGCATCGGGTCAGGCCAGCCTTTCTCAGCGAAGGACCTGCAGTTTGGGATCTCTACATGCCGTCCATGTTGACCGACAGTCTGGAATCGTACCTGTGCCGGGCTTACCGAACCCAGAAGGATCGAGATTGTCTTTAAGATAGCTGCAGAGAGTGATACTGGACTGTTTGTAAGCTCTCTGCTCCACTCATTCCGCCCTATGGATGTATCATGGAATTACGGATATAACCTATATCCGCAGGGCCGTTTACTAAACACACGGCAACCGACACTAACGACACGAGTTTAATAGTGGCACATGATCAAACAGTACTTGGAAAGGCTTAGTGTGCGTATTTCAAGCTGAATATCTGGTGGCAATAAAATTAACGGCCCTTCGGATATAGCTGTATCCGAGATGGGAGAAAAGATGATATTTATCGAGATATATAGGACTCAGCTAAGAACTCCCAAGTCTTAATCCGCGTTATCAGATTTGCCTTCATTGCTTGCTGTACCTAGCTGAGGTAGCACACTTAGACCTCATGGAAACACCGTCATCGTCCTCCGGGACTATCGACCTGGAGCAAGGCGGCCCTGGGATTTCGAAAAGGATAACCCTTACGTTTCGAGACTTAAGTGTGCGCGTTACGGCGGCTGATGCGGCACTCGGGCAGACTCTGTTATCTGTGGCCGATCCAAGGCAGTTGGTTGATGTCTTTCGGAAGGATAACAAGCCGAAGAGGGTGAGAGTGACATCTGGAGGTGGATTTATCGATAGTTGCTGATTATTATAATAGACGATTCTCAAAGAGCTGACAGGCCAAGTGCGACCAGGAGAAATGGTAAGCGTTCTTCGGACAATGGCTGACCTAGGGTTTGCTAACGGGTATGCGATGTAGATGCTTGTTCTCGGCCGACCAGGGTCAGGATGTACATCATTCCTACGGGTTCTATCAAACGACAGAGGCTCCTTTGATGAAGTGGAAGGCGAAACATGGTATGGGAGCATGGACTCCGACGCGGCAAAGAAATACCGACAGCAGATCATGTTCAATACCGAGGACGATGTGCATTTCCCTACTTTGACGGTGAACCGGACGATGAAGTTTGCGCTGCGGAATAAAATACCCCAAGGCCGGGAGGATGGAATTGGGAAGAAGGAGTTTGTTCAGCAGCACCGCGACGGCATCCTGGATTCCCTGGGTATCCCGCACACGAAGAAGACACTGGTGGGAAATGAGTTTGTTCGTGGAGTTTCCGGCGGAGAGAGGAAGCGAGTGTCGCTGGCTGAGCTCATGGCTGGTCAGGTAGGTGTCTCTCTATACGCACTCTCTATCAGGTTCTAACTGTACACAGAGTCCCGTCCAATTCTGGGACAACCCAACTCGTGGCCTCGATTCAAAAACGGCCTACGAGTTTGCGAGAATGCTCCGACGAGAAGCCGACGAGAACAGCAAAACTATGGTGGCCACCATGTACCAAGCTGGTAACGACATATATAACCAATTTGACAAGATTCTGGTCCTTGCCGAAGGGTTGGTCACTTACTACGGACCGCAGAGTCAGGCTCGGGCATACTTTGAGGAACTGGGATTCATTTGTCCAAAGGGAGCCAACGTTGCAGACTTCTTGACCTCTGTTACTGTGCTTACGGAGCGAACTGTTGCCCCTGGAATGGAGGAGAAAGTCCCTAATACGCCTCAGGAGTTTGAAGCCCGATACCGGGGAAGCTCGATCTACCAAGAGGCCATGGACTCCATTGTTTGCCCCGAGAAACTGGCATCTGAAGAAGAATACCTAGAAGCTGCAGTGCTTCGTGAAAAGAAGAGGCGACATATCCCTCGGCCTCAGAGTGTGTATACAACTGGACTGTGGGACCAGGTTATTGCCTGCGTCATTCGGTGAGTAGTATCCACCGTGCCATGAAATACTTGCTAACAATTTAGACAATTCCAAATCATGGCAGGCGACAAGCTCTCTCTTACCATAAAAATGGTATCGTCGATACTCCAGGCGCTGGTCTGCGGAAGTCTGTTCTACAACCTCAAGCTAGACAGCTCCTCCATATTCCTGCGACCTGGTGTACTATTCTTCCCAGTTCTATACTACCTCCTCGAGTCAATGTCTGAGACTACCAGCTCCTTCATGGGAAGGCCCATTTTCTCTCGTCACAAGCGATTCGGCTTCTATCGACCAACCGCCTTTTGCATTGCCAACGCTATAACAGATATCCCTATAACTATCTTGCAAGTTACCTGCTTCTCCCTGATTCTGTACTTTATGGCTGGGCTGCAAATGGATGCAGGAAAGTTCTTCACGTTCTGGATCATTATCATCGTGAACACCCTGTGCTGCATGCAAATGTTCCGGGCAGTGGGAGCCCTATGCAAGAAGTTCGGGCTGGCTTCTCAGATAACTGGATTTCTTTCAACTGTGGGCTTCGTATATGGAGGTATGTCCACAGTCCTATCTTGAACCGAGCTCATTCTAACAATTCGACTAGGCTACCTGATCCCCTTCCAGAAGATGCACCCCTGGTTTCGCTGGATCTTCTATCTGAACCCATCATCATACGCCTTCGAAGCGCTGATGGCATCTGAGTTCACCGGCCTGCAGCTCGACTGCGTAGAACCAAACTATATACCATACGGCCCCAGCTACCCAGACTCGGCCTCACAATACCGGGGATGTTCCGTCCCCGGAAGCAACGGTGATATGATATCCGGAGCGGACTATATCAGCCAGCAGTACAGCTATTCTAGCGGGCATATCTGGCGGTCATTCGGCGTGATTATCGGATTCTGGCTGTTCTTTATTTTCCTGACTGCGCTTGGATTTGAACTTCGCAACAGCCAGTCTGGATCGTCCGTGCTGCTATACAAACGGGGGAGCACGCCGGGTGAGGCGAAACAGAGACCAGCCCAGACGGATAATACTATGGCTCTGGCTCAATCTGGCAAACAGTCGACGTTTACATGGAGTAACCTCGACTACCATGTTCCGTTCCACGGTCAGAAGAAGCAACTGTTGGATCAGGTCTTTGGCTATGTGAAGCCTGGAAACCTGGTGGCCCTGATGGGATGCTCGGGTGCAGGAAAGACAACGTATGTTGAGCATCTACTGCAAAGACGACAGAACTAACAGTTCGATTACTAGACTTCTCGATGTGCTGGCCCAACGTAAAGATAGCGGCGAGGTGTACGGCTCTATCCTCATTGACGGACGACCACAGGGTATCAGTTTCCAGAGATTGACAGGGTACTGTGAACAGATGGACGTTCATGAGCGAACTGCAACTGTTCGCGAGGCACTGATATTCTCTGCCTTTCTTCGTCAACCGGCCAGTGTGCCTGAAGAAGAGAAGCTTGCTTATGTCGATCACATCATCGACCTGCTTGAGCTGTACGATATCCGTGACGCTCTTATCGGAGGTAAGCTTTTTTCTAAATTTCTGCGATGGAAATATACTGACATTTCAGTTCCTGGTGCTGGTTTGAGCATTGAGCAGCGAAAGAGAGTAACCCTTGGTGTCGAGCTAGTGGCAAAGCCAACCCTGCTCTTTCTGGATGAGCCGACTTCAGGTCTCGATGGACAGTCAGCTTATAACAGTAAGTCAACTACCGATATTGTATTGTATTGTATTTTAGTTTAGGTACTGACCAGCCAGTCATTCGCTTCCTGAGAAAGCTGGTGGATGGTGGACAAGCTGTTTTGGTATGTGCTAGACCCTTCAGCCAAGGATATGTATTCTAACTGTTGCAGTGCACGATCCACCAACCTTCCGCTGTCCTATTCGATGCATTTGACTCCCTTCTTCTATTAGCTAAAGGCGGGAAGATGGCGTACTTTGGAGAGAGTAAGCACCTCAATTTCCTCAGTACCTACCTAGTCTAACCAGGACAGCTGGAAACGAATCCCAGAAGGTGCTGGACTACTTTGCACAAAACGGGGCCCCATGTCCTCCCGATACCAATCCGGCTGAGCACATCGTCGAAGTTATCCAAGGCAACGACAGCCAGAAGGTCGACTGGGTTGATGTGTGGAACCGGTCAAGTGAACGTGAACGGACCATCGGTGAACTGGAGGAGTTGAACCGCATCAGCCAGGCGAATCCCAGCGAAGAGGACAAGGCAAGTTTCGCTACCTCGAGAGGGTACCAGTTTAAGCTTGTCCTTCGCCGTCTAATGATCAAGTTATGGAGAGAGCCGGTGAGTACCAAACACCTGGTCAAGGCAAGGCATGCTGACTTCTGTAGGACTACATGTGGAACAAGATCATCCTGCATATCTTCGCAGCGCTATTCAGCGGTTTTACCTTCTGGAAAATGGGAAATTGCACATTCGACATGCAGCTGCGACTGTTTGCTATCTGTGAGAACCCTCAATAATGATTTTATATGAGTCCAACTAACCAGTCAGTCAACTTCATCTTCGTCGCCCCAGGATGCATCAACCAAATGCAGCCCTTCTTCCTGCAGAACCGCGACGTCTTCGAGACTCGCGAGAAGAAGTCCAAGACATACCACTGGTTCGCCTTCATCGCCGCACAGGCTGTCTCCGAGATTCCGTACCTGATTATCTGCGCCACGCTGTACTTCGCGTGCTGGTATTTCACGGCCGGCTTCCCAGTCGAAGCGAGCGTTTCCGGCCACGTCTACCTGCAAATGATCTGTATGTGCAGACTGTTCACATCCTAAGGTCCAAAGCTAACAGAGATAGTTTATGAATTCCTGTATACATCCATCGGCCAGGCAATCGCCGCCTACGCACCGAATGAGTACTTCGCAGCAATCATGAACCCTATTATCCTCGGCGCAGGCATGATTTCCTTCTGCGGTGTTGTGGTGCCCTACGACGCCATGCAGCCGTTCTGGAGATACTGGATGTACTACCTGGACCCATTCACCTACCTCGTTGGTGGTCTCCTCACTGAGGTCCTGTGGGATGTTAAAGTCGAGTGCAACCCGTCTGAATACCTCCAGTTCAGTGCACCCGCAGGCCAGTCGTGTGGTGACTACATGTCTGACTTTCTGTCTGTGAACCCTGGGTATCTCCTTGATGCGAATGCGACGGGGACGTGCTCGTTCTGCCAGTACACGACTGGAGCGGATTATGCCAAGACGTTTAACAAGTTGGAGAGGTACTATGGCTGGAGAGACGTGAGTTATCTATCCATTTTTTATATAATCGTGTACTAATGGCCATAGACTGGTATTACGGCGCTGTTCTGCATCACGTCGTACATGCTTGTGTTTGTGATGATGAAGCTGCGATCGAAGAAGACCAAGGAAGCTCGATCGGAGTGAGATGTCGACCATTCAAAGAGTATAAGTATATATAGAGGACTGAGTCATTGGGTCGACTTGGAGACTTGCAGTTTCTCGAATAATTTCGTTTAGGGTTAATATGCCTGACTTGCCGTGTTTGGCCTACAGCATACTGGCTGAGCTCAGTTTGTCAGGGGATTTGGCTTTGGGAGTTGGGTTATAAAGTTCGCTGCATTTAAAGCGCTAATAGACACATAAATAGATATACATATATAAATCTGATAGAATGAATAGATTTGTTTCCGACAATAGTATGCCACTCGATGTAGATAGGAAGGCTTCGGCTACACCGGACACAAACGATAATTGATTCTCCACACTGTCGCAAGTTAATCATGCGGACATTCCATCGCTATCTACCGAGTGTTATGAACATGTCCGAATGACGATGGTGGACCAAGTTCAGGTGGCAGGGTTGGGCAAAACCCCTGGCAGAACCAAGTCAAGCTTCTTGCCTGAAACAACTTTGTTTATTCGAAGCAGGGGATACCAGCCGGAGTTCCTCCATTCAGTGACAGATAGAAACAAGCAGATGTTACTGAGGACTGTGG
The DNA here is from genome assembly GCA_025768905.1 of Aspergillus sp. MA 6041. Classification (NCBI taxonomy): domain Eukaryota; kingdom Fungi; phylum Ascomycota; class Eurotiomycetes; order Eurotiales; family Aspergillaceae; genus Aspergillus; species Aspergillus sp. MA 6041. The sequence goes on along the minus strand of JAMFNV010000014.1, from coordinate 712,288 downwards.
ATGCCCTAATTGGCGGAGCAACTCCTGGCTGGACTCTATCTCAAACACCGACATCAACTTCAAACCTGCAGTGGATTTAGCGCTCGGGCTGCGTCAGCGAACGAACTCCGAGTCTCCAGCAATGGCCCGACAATTATCAGTAGAATCGTTTTCCCACGAGTATAAATGTGCTGGCCATGCCGCCGGAATTCCATCTGCAGTGTGTCAATCCCAACTTCATTGATTGAAGCCTGTCTCTCTTTCACTCATCTGCGCTGGTCGCTTTCATTCTTTAGCTTTTCAATTCAATATGTCTCGCAATCTTCTCGCTTTTGCTTCTTTCGTTGCCTCCGTCGCCGCCCACGGCCATGTTACTGGCGTCGTGGTCAACGGCGTGGAATACCCTGGCTGGGACATCGGCAGCTTCCCCTACATGGAGGACCCCCCTGTGGTGGCAGCCTGGGGGACACCAAACACTGGCAATGGCCCTGTCGACCTGACCTCCGATGGCTACTCGAACACAGACATCATCTGCAGTCTCAACGCCACTAACGCCAAGGGCTCTATCACCGTTGCTGCCGGCGACAAGCTCAACCTGCTGTGGACTGAGTGGCCTGAATCGCACCATGGATATGTCTCCCTATTCCCTATTTTAAAACTCACAAGCTGACATCCCCTTACTCCAGTAATCGACTACCTCGCGTCGTGCGGCGACTCCTGCGCAACAGTCGACAAGACCGCCCTCGAGTTCTTCAAGATCGACGGCGTCGGACTCGTCGATGGCGCCGAAGTCCCCGGAACATGGGGCGACGACCAGCTCATCAAGAACAACAACAGCTGGATGGTCCAGATCCCCGAGTCCATTGCCCCCGGGAACTACGTCCTGCGTCACGAGCTCATTGCCCTCCACGGCGCCGGCACCGAGGGCGGCGCTCAGAACTATCCCCAGTGCTTCAGCTTGAAGATCACCGGCTCTGGCTCTGACAAGCCTGCCGGCGTTGTTGGCACGAAGCTATACACCGAGGATGATGCCGGTATCCTGGTGAACATCTACAGCAGCCTCTCAAGCTACAAGGTCCCTGGTCCCACCCTGTACAGCGGTGCCTCGTCTATCGCCCAGACGACCTCTGCTGTTAAGTCCACTGGCTCTGCCGCTGCAGTAGGTGGTTCTGGATCTGCTTCAGCCACTGGATCCGCCTCAGCAACCACCACAGCAGCAGCTACAACCACCGCTGCTGCAAGTGCCAAGCTCGCTGACCCATCGAGCACCAGCGCCAGCGGCAGTGCTACATCTGCTCCTGGAAGCAGCACCACGCTCATCCCTACCACATCCAGTGTAAGCACTGCTGCGCCTACATCCACGCCCGCATCCTCGGCGCCTGGCACCTCCGCCCCTCCTTCTCCTTCGACCGGTGGCTCGACTGGCGGCTCCGCAGGTGCGTACGAGCAATGCGGTGGCTCCAACTGGAAGGGCGCTACGAGCTGTGCTTCGGGTGCGACATGCAAGAAGTTTAACCCTTACTACTCCCAGTGTGTTCCTGCTTAGATAGTTCGTGGTGATTGGTGGTCGGAGACTGGAGTTATGTATTATAGTTAGCACTGTTATACTAAGGTCAGATAGTGCGCGATTTGTGGAGTGAGTTTGGTGGCGTGTTAAATAAAATATATCGGTATATATCAGACAGTACTATTGTCACTCTAGGCGGTGCATAGAAGCGTAGTAACTAGGTGACCCAGTCTGGGATTAGGCCCTAGTAGATTAAACGGCGAAGAGCAAAATAGCCAGGACGCTTTACATCAACCTTGGAAGCAATATAGTATATATGGAGCAGTTGAATCTAAATACTCGACAGACCAGCTGCCATGGCAACATCTAGAACGAGCAAGCTCGGCGTCTCCCGATATATACCAAGGAACTTCATAGATGGGCCAACGGGAGCCCTTATATATATCGAATTCCAGAATCATAAATCATGCCTGAACCCAAAGCCAAACCCTACAAGACAGACAGAAACCTCCAACATCCACCCTATCCAGCAGCCAGCTAGTAAGTGGCACTCTCCAAATTCCCACCAAAAGTGTCATCCTTCAGCGGGACAGTCGCATCGCCAAAGTCCGCATCCTGCAGCGCCTGCCTGGCCACCTCCGGCAAGCTCTCCCACGCAATCAGCGGCTGCGTCCCACCAACCTCATCGGTAAGATCCATCTGATGATTCACGGGCCAAGTACTCGAGTACTTAATAAGCGGCCTCGTCCCGTCCAGCGTAAAGCCGTCGGTGTCGCAGTTCCACTCGCCGTGCGCGCTGGGGCATACAGCGGCGATGTTATCAGCCGTGGTCGAGGATTCGTCTGACAGCCACACGATCACGCCTTCCCAGTCGTTGCGGTGGCCGAGGCCTGTGCTCGGGGAGTCCTTGGGCATGTACCAGGAGTACATGATGCCGGCGCCGTAGGTGGACACTGAGCCGTCGGATATTGTGGAGCGGGCGTAGACCTGCCCGGTTGAGGAGTCGCAGTCGCTTGAGGGGGCGCCGGAGGGTTGGAGGCCGCCGCTGGTATTCCCTGTTTTAATTAATACACGTCTTAATGAAGGAGATTGGAAGTGCAGGATGTACCGTCGGCGTCAACAGCTGGGAACGGGACACAGCCGTCCTCGACGTATAGGTACGGCTGGTAGGCTAGGTACTGCTGGCCGACTGTGGAGTCTGGGACTGTCTCGTCGAAGCCGACAACGGCGTCATGGTCGATCACATCGCGAGGGGCGAGTTTGGTGGCCGTTGGGTTGAGGGGGATGGCGGCTGCGGTGGCAGCGAGGGAGGCGATGAGGGCGCGAGCGGCCATGTTGTCTTGTCTTGCTTATCTTCGGTATCTGGCTTCAATACTGGCTTGGCTGAGGGGCAGAAGTTCAAGGACGGAGAGCAACGTATTTATATCCGGATCAGTTCTTCAGCAGTGGAACCAGACTGTCGATCACGGCATCGGGGATGAACTAGATAGCCCTAGTCGAGGAACGCGTCGTCACGACGGCCTATGATTGTCCGCCAAGAAGGCCAGGGGAAAACGTGCGTGAGGGACGCAGAATAAAAGGAGAAACGGTGTGTATTGGCCCCCATCCCGGTGTAACCTGGCGGGCTATATAGACTTGAAGCTGCGGTTACTCCGCAGGAGAAATGCCCCAGTGCAGGCATTCTCCGTGTTTAGTCTATGCTAGTTATGCACTTATGCTAGTCTCTACGGCAGACAAGTCAAGAAATCCCCCAATTTCTGCAACACATCCCCCTGCAATGTTGCATCGGCGTCGCTCTTGTCGCTCTTCCCCACCGAGATGCTCACATAGCATCCGTCCGTGTCGACAACGTCGCTTTCTGTTGGCAGACGGTTCGACCCACAAGTTTCGACATCGTCGTCCGTGATGAGCGGCACCGCCGTGAAGAGTCTCGACAGAACGAAGCTAAAGTCATCGGCGCTACTGCAGCCATCGACAGAAGGGAAGTTGACGTTCAGGAAGACGTCCTCGGGGAGGTACGGCGTTCCAGCTTCCACCACCCGATCGACTACGTTGGTCGCGAGCTCGGCGTAGATTGTACTGTAGTCCGGGACGTCATCGTCCCAAGCTGTCGCGGAACCATCCTTGCCTGAAAATGCGATCGCAGGGATCTTGGCTGTTCCGGCAGCGTAGCTCGCTGCGCCGACAGTGCCGGAGAAGTGGACGGTCAGACCGAGGTTGCTTCCGACATTAGGACCTGAGACGGCCAGATCGGGGTCGCCGTTGAAGAGTTCCGAAGACAGCGTGTCGATGCCGTGCTTGATAGAGGTGACCGGGTACGAGTTGACCCAGTTAAGATTCGGGTCTGTTTCGTTGGCGCCGTATGGACCGCTGTTCTCTGGGCAGCTATCAAACTCGCACGCCTCGGTCCTGTCCGAGGGAGTCTCATCTCTGGATCCTACGGCGACGTTAGCTGAGAGTTAAACCTGGCGGAATGTCTTTCTCACCTGTGCCGCTCTGGTTCTCAGCGGGGGCAGACACGACGACGGAATGACCGGCTGAGGTCAGGGCGCTGTACAGCGACCGAAGGTTGATTTCAGCCCATCCGTCATCGTTGGAGGAGATGATGTTGACGGCCTGCGAGGCCAGAGGGAACAGGGCGAGAGCCAGAGTAGAACGCATGGCGAGTCAGTGATGGAGGGATTCAGGATGGTATCTTGCAGCGCCGGTGATCTCGGAATTTATCTTGCTGATTTACCTGGACAATGCACGGAAGGGAGCCGGAAACAGGCAGGTCCGATAGTGTTTCGCGTAAGCGAACCGACTAAGGATCCATTAATCCATGGATACAAGCCGTGTGGATGACGATCACTGCGCGATGTCGGACCATTGCAACCACCGATCTTCACACGTGCGGATCAATCGGTTTATCTGACAGCTACTCAACGAGCGTTATGCAAGGTTGAAACAGACTGGCAGCTATGTGGGGTGAAACATCCGAGCTTGCCGCAGACTACAATATACTTGGGCAATAAGCAGGGGGGACTTTGGTTTGCACATTAATCAAGGCAAAGGTGGACATCGGGAAATGTATGGATGTCTGTTCAATTTCGCAATGCCATGGGTATAATGCTATGGATTATATAGAATGTCTCATCTATGCCGCGCGTCAACTGCCGGCGCATGATCGGCGCATGGCGAGTTGATCTCCTGTTCGACAACGGCGGCGTGTCTCCGGGCGGGAGATCGTGGTGATGGAGCAGTTAATCCGCCCGTAGAGGTATCTGGTTCACCTCGCGCGTCTTCACGCGTCCTGTTTGTAGGGTGCGGCTGACTGATAAGTCAATGGTTTGTAAGAATATGTCCTGGGTGACGGATGTCAGTCATCTCCATCAGGTCTGTCTGTCTCATTCCTCCTTGGGCACGGATTGTGCCTTCACTTGCTGTATAGTCTGCAGGATCGTGTCTAGCCGAATATTCATCTCCTGCCTGGCCTCCACCATCTCCCGCCGCATGCTCTGCACGTCCATCCGTAGACTCTGAATATCCACCTTTAAAGTTTGGAACTCCGATCGCGTCGGCCCGGTCGGAATCGATGGAACAGCGTTGGTCGACATCGGATGTGTTAGTACGGTGTTCTGCGGTTGCGACAGTGGTTGGGACCCCGGAGGTGGCATAGAAGGAGATGGTTGCCCGTGTTGTTTGGGTCGTTTCGCAGCGCTGGGATCAATCGCAGGGGAGCCGTCCTCCCCCGGCCGTTTCAAAGACTGCGCCGGCGAAGCGATACTGGGAGACCCAGCCACAGAATCACTAAACGAAATCCACTTGTCCGTCGTCAGCACCAGCTCAGTCAGCGGTTGTTCCTTGACTTTTCCCTCCGCGACATCACGACGACGCTCCCGCCGCTCCGACACCAGCTCCTCGATTATCTGGCGACAGGACTGCCATGAGAAATTGCGCTTGATCTGGCGTTTCAGGCTGGTCGCGACGCTGTACCAGAACCGGGACGGGTTGCCGTGGTACAAGCTCTGGAACTCCAGACAGCAGTTGATCAGGATCAGGATCTCGTTCTCCTGCAGCTTGCGACCGCGACGCTTGGTCAAGGGTGAGCTCTGGGTTTGGTGCGGCGACTGGGCGACCTGGTTCTCCTTATCATCGTGGGGCGTGGTCTGTGACTGTGACTGTGACTGCGGTTGGGGGCCGGCGGTATAGGGGGAGGTGTACGGCGGCTGCCATGTCGCAGTCTGGGACGATGGACTCGGCTGGGGGGGAGTGGGCGTGGGCGTGGCAGTAGGAGGAGGGGCAGTCTTGCTGAGGCGATAGATGGGGGTGCGGCCAGAGAGGTCTGGGGGCCGAGTGAACTTGACGGGGGCCATGTCGTGTTCTTCTCTGGTTGTGGTGAAGATCCGAGTGGAGGAGATGATCGCACGCGTACTGGGTACTGGCGCTGACTAATGCGCATAACTCGGCAACTTATATAACTATAAACCACTTATGACCTTCTGACTATCCATGAATTAACCAACACTGACATGGTCCATGCAATAGCATGCTCTGCCTCCATGTTGGCACTAAAGTCTCCAGCTCTTCTAGCGAGCCGCTGCTGCAAAAGGCAAACGTACTCAAGAACGTCAATATCAGGATCAAAGCCTCTTTTTTATCGCCTAACCAGCACAATATCAAGCAACTGTCTGCTTTCCACACAGCTTACAGGCCTATCTGGTCGCACTTACACTATCGAATATGTTCTGCAGGACGAGGTGTCTCCACCGCGTCAAGCCTATCGTGCCTCGTGGGTCGACACCAAACTTTCCCCATGCTTACGCTTACATGCTTATACTCTTTCAGCGCAGATGGTCACAAGTTCATATTAAAGTATATACATCCCGTTAACTTTGAAGATCTTCAAGAAGTCAATAATAGCCTTCGCGGTAATGCAAGCCATGTCCGGCTTTCTATAGACACTGTCCCTAACAAATCTATGTTTATCTTTGACCACTTCACCGGTCATCTCTTAACTCTTACTCAGAAGAACTTGCCCCTTACAGTAATTAAAAGAATTCTCAAGGACGCACTGACTGGGCTTGCCGAGCTTCATGAACAGGATATTATTCACACGGGTATTTTCCCTGCTGTTCTCTTGGAATACCCGGCAAGCAATAACTTATCATTTCCAGATATAAAAGCAGATAATATTTTTATTAACTGGCAGGATTGCCATAATCAAGTTATCATCCACCAAGTCCAGCTTGGTGATTTGGAAGATGCAGCCCATATTCCCCCAGGGTGCGATATGGTCGGGAAACAGGCAGGTAACTGGATGTGGAGGAGTCCAGAAGCCCACGCAAGAGGGCCTGTTAACAAACCTTCAGATATTTTCTCATTTGCTCTTGTTGTAAGTCCTGCACTAGGAAAACTCTTAAGCGCATCTGGTAACTGGCTAGCTAGTGTATCTGTGCTGTTTACAAGCGCATCATTTTCGCAGTTCAAGAAGACGAGTTGGAAGAGGGCGTCGATCCCCTTGCTATTATAATCGAGCGCCAGATCTCGTACTTTGCGGATGAAGACGGGCTTAATGGGTTCTTGAAGTATCTTGGTGATAATCCATGGGTTCGCGTTTTCGAAGTGACTCGGGATGGATTCAACCAGGAGACCCCGCGAGAGCCTTTCGCGTTCTGGAATGGTGTTGATGATGACTTTAAAAGCCTTGTATCTGCCATGACATGTTTTGATCCGGGCAGACGGATTACGGCGCGTCAAGCGTTGGAGCATAGATGGTTCGATGGCGTTTGATCAGGCATTTCCATGCGTACTGTTTAGGGAACATGTATTAATGTCTCTCTTCAGTCTCGCTGTGAGCTTCACCTCAGCCATAATTGGCGCTGCTTATCCCTACGAGTTACCTACTTTACAAGATCAGGTCGCGCCTGTTCAGGGCGGCAATGCCCACCTAGAAGAACGAGACATGCCGTAGTTTTTGCTCGTTAGGCAGCACTGCGATGGTGTCCATGCAGTCCAAGCGCAATAGCATGCTCTGCCTCTGCTCGTGCTATCTCCGTCATGTCCCTGGCAGACAAACACAGCAGGTACGACCGCCCGGTCTCCCCATCCAGCACAACGCTCAGCAGGTATCCTGCATCTTCAGCCTCATTCGTCCCATCAGGGATAAAGATCGCTTCTCCAGGAGTATGCGGCTGTGGCTCCCTGCTCCAGTACGTGATCTCCCCCGTCTCCAGGTCCGTCTTTGCCAGCCCATCCACAAAAGATGAATGCCCCCTGTCAATAATTCCATATGCGTACCTCTGTCTCTTCGTAGCGTACATTGGATTGATAGTGGGCAGCTCCCCAGCTGCATCGATTTTCATAACGACCTCCGCTGCTGCGACATGCTTTTTGACTCCCTGTGTGGGAACACCAGAGAGCTTGTACCGCACCAGACTCGGTATGTCGCCGTCGTGAGGCGGCTTACCTTCGCCAGTGGAGAGGATGTTCTCAAAGTATAGATTCCTCAGTATACTATCGCTTGAAAACTGGATGATATCACACATGATATCAACTGTTCCATCACGATCTTCCTGGAAAGCGTTCACCGTGTGGAAGCTGAAAAAGGGAGGGCTAGTGAACGTGGCGATGTGGCCCCTGTCCCCTTTTTTGTCTATCACCAACCACTTGGTTTTTGCCTGGGGATTGAATTTTAGCGCGTCGATTATATTCCTCTCCCAAAGCACTGATGCTCCGTAGCCAGTGAAGTACAGAGGCCAGATGCAGAGAATGACAAAGTCCCCAGACAGGAAAAACGAGTGGATATACGCAGGCTTCACACCGGACCCAATGGTGGCGAGAATTTCAGTCTCCCCTGTCTTTGCAGATGTCCGAAAAATGCGGTATTTGGCTGAGCGGCTGAATTCGAGGTTGAAGTTGTATAAATCTCCGGTGACCGGGTCGTATGCCGCGTGGGCACAGGACATCTCGCCCTATCCAGTTAGTACTGAGAACATATTCAGAAAGTAATGTTTACCTTTAAGTCCGGATGCAGAGCCGTCTGTCTCGAAACACCCACTGGCTGCAAAGTATCCATATCAATAGTCTGCATCTGATTCGCGTCCGTCAAAGCCGTCACCGTACCCCCCGGCATCCCCGGCATCTCAGGCCTCACCGTAACCCACATATTTGCCATTTCCGGGTGTTCATTACTCGGTGCCACAGGCTGGAAACTAGTCTTGACCTTCTCAAAATACGACATGCAGGGATCCCTCTTCTGCCCGAAAGTAATGTACTTGTCAATATTCCCGCCCTTCCGGGCCTCCTCCAACAGCTCGTCCACTTGGCTTCGCGACGTGTAGAATACGCGACAGGTTCCTGGGTCCTCTGTTTTAAGGACGATCTGGAAGCGATGGATCTGGCTGAATCCATCGAACCAGTGGCTGCGCTTGTACTCTCCATTCGGCGTGTCGAGTTTGTAGTGTCCCGGTCCGGTTCTGTAGAGGGTACCTGCTACCTCTGGTGGGAATCTTCCAATGACTTTGAGTTCGGTTGGCTTTGGTGAGGTGGTGCTTGCTTCGAACTGAGAGAATCAGTATATATTCAAATAAAGGCATTGGATGGACGTACAGCAGCATCATTCGGCCAGTTCTTATACGGCGCTTTGGTGGGGGTCTTCGATATGGAATCCATGTTTACTCAATAAATGGCTGGAATTCTTTAAGCAACGGAGATACTGCTTTGTCGAAATATCACACAAAAGCGACCCGACAACGTCTTTATATAGTCAACCATCTATAATGCTCCAGTTAAACCTTCGAAACAACTATTTCATCCGCCTCAACCAGCCACGTCCTTCATGAGTCCCATGGATCGCTCAACCATGGTCAATTCAACCCCAGATGACAGCACACCAACTCAGCTCGTATTCGCGAACCAACAGCCTGGCAGGCTTAGCGAGCAAAGAACTTTCCGAAAAAACGTGGTGTGCTTTAAGCCACCTCCGGGCGAGACTCAGCTGTCATATTTAGGTTCAGTAGATTATGTAGGTAGCAGTAGTATTAGGTATTAGCACGCGCCGCATATCAGCGAGCGAATAGGAACTAGCCTAGATATTAAATATTAAACATTACGTATTAGCAACCGAGAGTAATATACCCCGGGTGCATGTCCGTTCCAATCCCCGTGTCCGTGTCCGTGTCCATATCCATGTCCATCCGTATCACGGTATACCGAGGGTGTTCTTCTCCGAGGCTCTACCCATCATTATAACCATTAGTCCGTCTCTCATATTAGACCGTATAACTGTAAATCATCGGCACATCATAGTCGTTTACGCAGCGACAGCGTTTTCCTTCCGCTTGGCGTGCTTCTTGCTCTTGCGATCTTTGTCCGTTGCCCAGCAAGCCCAGATGAACAGGATTAACTGCGACGCACTATAAATAAGACCAAGTCAGCAAGACCGAGTAAAGAAAGCAGGTAAGTAGATAAGTAGCACGCACCAGCAAATCAGCGACATTATAGCCGCGTACCACTCGACGCGGGCCAGGACCAGCCCGCCACACTCAGAGCCTCTCAGGCACGAGTAATCCGAGCCAAAGAAAGGCTCGATGAAGATAGTCATTAGGATCGTCACGGCGGTTAGGGCGGCAAAGGAGAGGAAGTCGAAGGCGATATAGACCCCTGGGTGGATGGGTTTGTTCAAACCGAGGCGGAGAATTAGGACGGTCGTGGACCAGACGAATGTATAGGCGCTCTATCAGAGGAAGTAAGTTAGTGGGTTGTTGCCATAGAGATAGACTCGAGGTATAGCTGCGTACCGCTGCGAGCACGCCGGGGTTGAAGCCCCAGCCCACCCCGTCGTTTACGACAACGGCGTGAGCGTGCATAGTCCATGCCACAGCAGGGAAAACGGGGAGGGTGGTGATGATGCTGAGAATGCGAAGGCCGATGATGGCCTTGTGGCGGTCGTCTGCGTAGTATGGGCTGTTCATGTTGATTTGTGATAGAGAAGTGTGAAAGTAATTAGCTGTATTCCAATAGTGACCCTTCAGTGCGAAGAGAGCCTTGTTATAGTGCATGTTAAGAGTATTTCTCGTATTGCGTGTCCACTGGCTACGTCGGCCAAGCCCTACCAGGATGGCTGAGCATCTGAGCCTCACAAGCACCAACATTCCTCAGATCGAACACGCGGATTGGATGAAGCGCTGCCCCCAAGAAATTTAACATGGAACGCCTGACGATCACCGAGAAGCGCCACGATGCCAGCGTATGCAGACCCTGAGTGCATGATGGATCGGCAAATGCTCTGACCCACTCAACCAGGCTCATCGCCACTCTGAGAATATGTCTTTCGAGGACATATGGATAAAATGACTGAGTGAGTTGTTATTGATCGGCAGCTACACCCACTCAGCAGGCAGTGGCAGCCTAGGTTTACCGATTTGGGAAGTACTCTGCGCGAACACCCAGTCTTGTACCAAAATAAATTCCCGTTCTATCGCGAATGTCGGGACGCACTGAGTGCACAAGAAATTCCCGCCTGGCAAATATCTGGCGTACTACCAATCATAGGACTCCAGAGAAGACCACGTCTTGACCGGTTTCCAGCTCGCTGAGAAGTATGGCGCCGTTCAGCAATTTCAACCCTGGCGGACAGTGCCTGGTGGTGACCTAAGACTCTTTCATCCACTTGGGGAGGGTACTTGCGTTGTGGAATTAATCCGGCACCTACAACAGAACTAGGCGTTCAGTAGGCTGTGCTCCGCATAGGAACGTCCTACCTGTTACAGTCGGTTGCTGGCATTCCTGGCGCAGATGAATGTCTCATGGCTCTAATCCCTCGCACTGCCGCTTCTTGAGGTCCCCTCGAGCCAGAGAGAGTTATCCGGCTATGAGAACAACTCTCGCAGAGGTACTCGGAAAGCAAGGTAAACAGGGTTATATATCCAAATGAACATTAGTAATCTCCTTCGAGCTGATTCAAATCATTTACTCTCGTCAATCCTTACCACGCCGCCATGATAGTCAAGGAACCATACTCTTGCTATTGCCCCATCTTGGTCCATAAGTCGATTGCGGAATACTCCAGTACCGCCCTCAAGAAGGCTATGGGGCAGGTCTTCGGTTCTGATCACACGTTCGTACTAAAAGAATAAGCGATTGGTAGATGATGCAGTAAGGGCGCGACAACCCTCCTCGGCAACCCAGAGACATCTGAAGATCGACACACGCAGATGAGGCCCATCATCGTTTCGAAAGCCTCAAAAGAAATCGCCAACCGCGTCTGTGATAACGCTCGAGACTGAAGAGCAGGCACTTGCGATTGCGAACGACACGGGTTACGGCCTTTCGGGGGCCGTCTTCTCCGCAGACCTAAAGACAGCTCAGAGAGTGGCGAGGAAGTATGAGGCCTGGGATGTCCACATAAACTCCATGGCAGTGCATAATGAAGCTCCCTTGGTGCATGGTGGAGCAAAGAAGCGTGGGTAAACACCCGCAAGTTTTCCCCATCCGCCGTACTTGGTGGCTTTAATCCATCACACCCAGTGCCGGACTGTTCCGCGGAAGCCAAACTCTTACTGGAGACTCTCTAGTTTGGGACTATAGCTGAGCCCAAACCGCCCTTGCCAAAGATGCTATTAAATGTAAAGTCGTCCCGAGTGCTGATTGCAATTGCGCTGACTCGGTAATACCTCCAAACATCAACTTCAACCGTCATCATGTCAGTCAGAAATCGGGGCCGCCCTCAACAAAAAGGAAAAAAAAAAAAAAAAGCTGACGTCTTATTGCCAGGTATACTACGTCCTTCGCATTCTTCGAGGCGATATGGGAGGTGTGTTTTGATTACGGCGTTTACTAACTGCCATCTAATAACATTTTGACCCAGGCCGGTATCAGCCACGTTTTCGTGAACCTGGGCTCCGACCATCCAAGCATCATGGAGGCGATGGTCAAGGGCCGACGTGAGAGACCCGACGCATTTCCTAGGATTATCACATGTCCCAGCGAGATGGTTGCACTTTCTATGGCGGATGGATATGCACGACTGTCCAACCGGCCCCAGTGCGTGATTATCCATGTTGACGTGGGCACCCAGGCCATGGGTCAAGCCATCCACAATGCCTCATGTGGACGAGCCCCTGTACTAATATTCGCGGGACTATCTCCCTTTACAATCGAAGGCGAATTACGTGGCTCCCGCACTGAATTTATTCACTGGATTCAAGACGTGCCGGACCAAACCCAGATTGTCCGGCAATACTGCCGTTACTCGGCGGAGATCAAGACAGGTCATAATGTCAAGCAGATGGTGAATCGCGCACTACAGTTTGCGACGAGCGAGCCCCAAGGGCCAGTTTATTTATGTGGAGCTCGAGAGGTGATGGAACAGGAGATTGAGCCCTATCGCCTAGAACAGAAGCTCTGGTCTCCTGTTGAACCCACGGCTCTCCCTGCGCGAGCCCTTCCAACGATTGCCTCTTCGCTGCTGAATGCTCGGGAGCCCCTCTGTATAACAGGATATAGCGGCCGTAACCGTGATGCCGTTGGCAGCCTTGTCGCCCTTGCAGACGTGGTCAAGGGCATGCGTGTTCTCGACACAGCGGCTAGTGACATGAGTTTCCCGGCTGATCATCGTGCATGGCTGAGCAGTCGATATGGTGTTCATGAAGCTATTACCACAGCCGACGTGATCTTGGTTCTTTCCTGTGATGTCCCTTGGGTTAACACGAGATGTAAGCCATCCCAATCCGCCCGGATCATTCATATCGATGTGGACCCCCTTAAGCAACAGATGCCGGTCTTCTACCTTAATGCAGAGCAGCGGTATAGAGCAGATGCAGCCGTCGCATGTCGTCAAATTGCGGATTACATCTTGGGAGATACAGACCTGTCGCAGCTGGCCCGGTCTTCTACACTCGACAGGCGTTGGGCAGCACTTGGACGGTCTCACGCCCTATTCCTGGAGTCCATCCGGCAGCAAGCCCAGCCTAACCAAGACGGTTCTTTCGGAACGGCCTACCTTTGCAGCATGATCCGACAACTAGCAGCAAAGGATTCCATTTTCGCAATCGAGGCTGTGACGAATACCTCGGTGGTTGCGGACCAGATCCAGGCGAGTATACCTGGTCAATGGGTGAATTGTGGTGGAGGAGGACTGGGATGGAGTACAGGCGGCGCTTTAGGGATCAAGCTTGCGAGCGATACAATGCAAGGCCCGGGACCAAAGAAAATGGTAATTCAAATTGTCGGCGATGGTTCATTCATGTTCAGCGCTCCCGGCAGTGCCTTCTGGATTTCCAGCCGCTACAGGATACCAATCCTGACCGTTGTGCTAAACAATGGAGGTGAGTTCAGCTGCTACTGGCTTGTCGAGTAGCTCTTCCCTCTCAGTGCCAGGTGCTAACAGGATGCCTCCTCATCAGGTTGGAATGCGCCCCGAGTATCGATGGAGCTTGTCCACCCGGATGGGCTTGGGTCGCAGGTTAGCAATGACGAGCTCAACATTGCATTCTCCCCATCGCCAGACTATGCTGGAATTGCAAGGGCGGCTTCCAATAACACGGTCTTTGCAGCCAAAGTATCAGAAGCTTCGCGACTGAGAGATGTACTCCAAGAAGCGATAAGAGAGGTGCAAAATGGAAACACTGCTGTCGTTGATGCAGTTGTCAAGAAAGCAGTGCTCTAACCCGGGGGAAATCAGCGGAAAAGACACCTTGCATAGAGAAGCTAGGATACGATGCAATAGCTATCGACGGGCTACTCTAGAACTAGATTAATGTTACTTTCGAGCTATTCCATCTACTCTATAAGTCTCCTCATTGTCAGCCTGCGAACTATACACTATCGGTCAAACGTCAAGGAGGTGCAGGGTTATTGGAGTCGAAATTCCTACTCCCATCCCCCGCTCCCCTTATCCTCGCTCTATTAGTGTGGTGATTCGGACGAATTGCCACCATGTTGCTCCGCAACCTTCTTCGTCTCTGAGGAAGCCAGTGCAAGTTCCGCGGAATCAGCCAAAGACATGAGTGGCCGCGGCAGGAATGTTGCCTGCACCGGCACCCCCATCTATGCTCCGCGGAAAGCCGGCGGACCGCCAATGACGAATATCCACCGACTACAAATATATTCTTTATTCGGGTACAGTATCACTGCATAGGCTTGAAGGCTGTTACCAGAACCTGCATTCTCTCTTTCGCGAAACCCCAACCAGCACCGCTGCTACACGACTGCATCATGGCTAGACCGAATCTTAAGCTTGGGGAATTTACTATCCCATGGATACCGGCCGTATCGCCTGAGGACCAGACAAACATGCATCCTTACAAGCAGCAGACTAGGAGCACTAGGACGTTGCCTGTAGGGTGGAAATTCGCGAAAGGCAGGCGGCCCCTGCATCAAGAACTGATATTTGATGAAGTTGTCGAAATTCCGCTCAGAGACGGAGTCAAGGTATGCCAATCAAAATATATATACCTGCAGAAGCCATTACTGATCTGGCGGTCCAGATCTACTGTGACATATTCAGGCCTGTCACGGACGAAAAGCTCCCGGCCATATTGGCGTTAAGCCCGTACGGCAAGAATGGACACGGTAAGTTACTGTCGTGGATGCACAGGCTGTGAACAAAACCTGATTGTAATGGTGCCTCCAGGGTTCCGCATCTTCGACAACATTCCTTTCCGGCTTGGTCTACCAGAGAGTGCCACATCTGGCTTGGAGAAATTCGAAGGGTAAACCGGGTTTTACCCCGAGGTACCAAATGAGACATGTTGACCAGGCAATGTAGGCCCGATCCTGCTGAGTGGTGCCCCCGAGGGTATGTAATCGTCAATGTAGACATCCGAGGCACCTGGGAAAGTGAAGGTAATATCTATATCGAGGGAAGTCAGATGGGTATGCTTGCTGCTCCATATCCAGCACAGAATGGGCGCGACATTTACTAACAGCAGACAGGCGTGGATGGCTATGATACAGTTGAATTCATTGCAGCCCAGCCATGGTGCAATGGTGCTGTCAGCATGTGTGGCAATTCCTGGCTTGCGACGGAGCAGTGGGCAACTGCTATCCAAAAGCCACCCTCACTCAAGTGCATCGCACCCTGGGAGGCATTTACGGACAAATATCGTGACTTGGTGTGTCGCGGCGGTGTTCCTAAGACCAGCTTTGCGTCGTTCATCTTCAACAAAACCATTCGCGGCCGGAATCTTCGAGAGGACGTTGGCGGAGCGCTCGCAGAATGGCCCCTTTTTAATGCATACTGGCAAGACAAGGTCTATGATACCAGCGGGCTTACACTACCTATCTATGCACTTGCAAGCTATTCTTCGGGGAATCATGGATCTGGCACCGTGAGAGGTTGGAATAGGGCAGCCTCAAAAGAGAAATGGATTCGCTTCCATCCCACTCAGGAGTGGTTCGATCTTTATACACCAAGGTACATTGATGACCTGCAACGGTTCTTCGATCGCTACCTTAAGGAGATAGACAATGGCTGGGAGAAAACTCCCAAGGCTAGAATCTCTATTCTCACATATGGGAATCGCTTCGAGCCGGTATGTTCATACGGCAGGGATCATCTAGATACACGTCTGACATGTTACAACAGGGCCCCAAGTGGGACGTGCCATTTGCCGACTATCCTATTCCGCAGACTGAGTATCGCAACCTCTACCTACAGGACTCAGGAAAATTGGCAACCTTACAGCAAGCCAATGAGGGCTCCGTTGCCCATCGTGCGGACAGCTACCAAGCAAAACCCTCTGAGTTTGTCTTGACCTTGGACAGGGCGACCACTCTTGTTGGCCATTCTAAGGCCGTGCTTTGGATGTCCTGCAAAGACAACAACGACCTGGATGTGTACGTGTCCATCCGAAAGCTTAGCAAGAGCGGAGAGGTATTAGAACACGTGAATGTTCCCTGGGAGTCTTTGCCTGAAGGGATCAATACCCAGCATGATGTTCCAATGGCACAGACAGTCAAAGTAAGTGGTTCAAGCCTAGACAAGCATTTCATGAGAAAGCTGACCGGATTGTTGTCACAGTACACTGGCCCAACCGGTATCCTCCGAGCCTCGCATCGCGCACAGGACCCAACACAGAGCACCCCCCTCATCCCATTCCACCCACACGATAAAGAAGAAAAGATACCCCCAGGGAATATTGTCAAGCTCGAAATATCTCTTTGGCCTATGGGGATCCACTTTGAAGCAGGAGAGGGCTTGCTCTTCCGTGTTCAAGGTTTCGTCGATACAAGCTCGGATTTTCCCAGCCACATTGACAAGAAGCTCGACAATCTGAACAAGGGTCAGCATGTAATTCACTTTGGCGGAAAGTATGACTCGAGAATCATCGTCCCTGTTATTTCCTTGCCAGCGCACTAGTTTTAGAATTCGAGTCCTCTCAGGTCTGCTGATCATGCGATGCCCATTTCGAGTGCCCTTGGCAATATTCTAGCTTTAAGAAAACCGAGTTAAAGTCATTCCTTAAACTACATGGCTTGCTTCTCTGTGTCGTTCTGCTAATTAAACACCGAAGTGTATATTCGCTTAATTGGTCGCCAAGAAAGCAAGGATTATCTAGAAATTCCGGCAGCAAATATCTTGACTAACTATCTTATATTCATTATTTTATGCATAAGCCGCATGTAAATCATCGCAGCTTGCGATAGTACATTGCGAGTAATCATTTGTCCACAGGTTCTGTAGCAACAATGAGTAAGGACACCAAGTGGATGCAGGCCCACAGCTAACTAAACATATTGTTGATATATAACATATCTGGTTGCGCCATATTGACATCCCCCAGTATGGAGAAAATATCCGAACCCGGCGTTTGAAGCTCATCAAAGACGTTCCCTTCACCAAGTGCCTGTCCAAGATCGGTGTTGGTGTTGTCTGCACCGTGTTTGTGATTTATCAAGGGTCCTGGCCGCTTGGATGGTGACAGCTGAATGATTTCAGCGAAGCTCCGCAGTTGCTCCAACGTCCCGCAGATGTCGATACTCGGGTCTTTGTTGCTCCACTGGGCATGACCGAGTATGTCGATAGCTGTGTGAAAAGGTTTGGTGCACAGCGGTCCATACTCCGTGGCGGATTGTGAGACCGCTAGGAGCATAAAGGATAGAGCTGAAAGAAGAATTTTGATTGCTGAAGGGAGTATCAGCGGGCTTATTCCGCCATCATTCATCATTTCCATATATAAGTCCACCGACTCGGCGGCTAAAGTGATGAGCCCTTTAGCTGACTGGGGTTGAGAAATCAGGTCCTTTATCGAGCTGAAGGTCCCAACGTAGGCCAGCACCTTAATGTGATGCACGCGAAGACGGGTGAACCGCTTTAACGAAACGCGTAGCCAGGGTGGTGAGACTACTGATGGCGCTAGGGGGGGAAAGTCGCCTGTTGACATGCTGCTAACGAATTTCTGGAGTTGAAAGTTGAGGAACTCGACACGTTCACGGCTATCTTTCGACTGGGAAGACGGCGCATTGATGATAACCCATGTCTCGGACAGGTTCCTGTCTAGGGAGATCATGGTTGATAGATATGACTCCTGCGGTTCCTAAAGCCAGAAGTGGTGTCAGCCTCCAGGACGTAGCACCGTGCATTCAAAGGAAGTGACAGGTGGGCTTACGAGCCGAAGAATGGACATGTCGATGTCTCCGTCGTGGAGTGTCCATGGCAGGCCCGAGTAAAAACTACATTTCCTGTCCGCATCGTAGACACAGGCGAACAAGCGTTTACAGGTCATAACCCGGTCGGGATTCATCCGAGCGTTATCAAAGAAGCGTTCTTGATGAATGCCAACTTCGAGACAGAGCTTCGCGGCGACTCCGGCCATCCGCCACGCCTTGACTGGCCTGTGTTTGAGGTCTAAATACAGTGACTTGGGGGGAGCATGATCCGGTTAGCAGAGCGCATCCAGCTGCGGTAAGACCAGCTAAAACGCTTACCAACAAAGTTGCCATGATGATATCCTCGATCTGGGGATGCTCCTGATCCAGGCAAGAGCCCACGCTCCAGAGCAACTGGCTTTCAAGGTCGGTGGCTAAGGGACTTTGCATGTCATCTCGAGTCAGCAAGGCAACCGCCATGACCGACTTCATGATTTCTACATCGATTATCTCTACATTGCAAGTCGCGCTGTGGGGAACACGTCTCAGCAGTGAGAAGAGGGAATCGACCGAGTCCTGAGCCAATTCCAGGCTAATGCAAGGATAGAGCGGGTATATCTCATTTTTGAAGACAGCCAGAAGCTGGGTGGCCTTCTCATGGCCAAGGTCCACAACTGGACGCGCATTCTGAAGTAAAGTAATCAAAGCGTCAGGCGATTTGAGTTCGTCTACAGCAAGGGAAGGATGCCCCCCAGTGAAGACGGGAGGGGACGGTAACCCTTTTGCTTCCAAAACACCCCGAGTCAGGCTCAAAGTGTACTTAAAGTCCGTGAGAGATTGCACCCTAGGCTGCGTTGGTCCATTCTCGCTCGGGCGTTTGCGTTGTAGGCAGGTCCTGTTTATATGAGGGTCCGCAAAACGCCCCATTGATTGTTGAATCTGTTCGCAAATCCTATTGATCCGCGAAACCGAGAGTTCAAGGTCCAGGTGAGTTACTTGTGAGCCGGTGTTGCTAGTTGCTGATTAGTACAAACGTAGCATACAGGCACTCTTCTTAGTGAATCGTACTCGATGTCAGGTTGGGAAGATTCATTGTAGATGCACTCGACTTGGAGTTCGTCACATCGATTGCAGGGTTGATTGCCGCCGCACTTGACCTTTCGGACCTTGCATGATGAGCTATATACGGTCAGCAACTCAGACCGATATATACACCGGGGTTTCTGCGCAAAACCTACCAGGCAATTCGTGTGTACTTCTCCCTTTTCCGAGGCCGGGGCTCTCGAAGAGCAGCCGGCGACCGTTTAGTTCGCGGTGGTGCTGGGGGTGTGATGGCATCCATCCTATCGACAGAGCTGGATAGGTAAGAGTTGAGGTTCATAGTAATCTCATGAGATGGTGATGAGCTGGGTCATTCGCTTTAATATGGCCAGTGGGGGGGTGTGACAGAACTGAATCCAGCCTCCCCACAGATCCCCGAGTGGAAACCCAGCTCATAGCTTTGGAAGCCCAATCAGCCTTCAGATCCAGAAGACTTGCGAATCCCCAATGTTTGGGAGCTAAACCCCGCACGCGTGGGAAAGGAAATATGACCTTACCTTTGCCCCAGGTTGGCTACGGCAGATGCCGAGTACATAAGTGCCGGTGGTGACTTTGGCCACCAAGTGGGAGGGGATTATTTCCCTTTGCTGAGTCCAGTAACGAGCCGGACACTTTTGGAAGCTTGTAACAAGTACCGAGTCCTAATACCGCCGGCAAGGGGGCCTGTCCAGTGGCTTTGGCCACTCGCGTCCTGAATGTTTTCAAGCACAATGCCGATTAGCTAATCGTGTCCGAAGACATACTCTGAAGTAGCTAGAGAAGTAACTAACCTAGTTAAGTTAGTTAAGTTCCGCTTACTAATCATGTGTATCAGCAATTTGGCGAATCTAAATAGCTAACAAGATTACAGTGTAGTTTATATAATGTGGAGTATGGATTTCTCAAGCAGTCCAGGAGTTCCACAAGGAATGAAGACGAGTTTTATGGATCAAATCATGGTACAGAAGGGCCTCAATGTGTACCAACGGAGGAACAGATGCGATTGCTGAAGCTATACCGCAAGTCCACATACTGCGGCTGGGATACCGTAGTGTCCCCCAATGCTGCGAGTCAGATCTCACAAGGATGCCTGGCGATCGTCCGGCTCGATCGGGACGTGCTGGCCGAACAGGTAATCCGGGTCGTACTTCTCCAGCGAGCTCGGGCTATAGTTGCGTTATGGGAACACCTCTCGCACTTGGTGACGCTGTCGGATAAAGGCTTCGCTACTTTGAGGAACCGATCGATAACAAATTGATAGTGCTCGGTATATCCCACGCCAAAGAAGGTCAGGGCGATGATGGGCTAGTTAAAATCAACGGCAGGCTCGGCAACGGCCAATAATGATACCATGCAAACCTCACGGTTGGGACCCGGACGCCGAGCAAACCCTAGGAAACCCGATACCTGGGTTAGAGGGCATTGTTGTAAAAACCTCTGGCCGAGCGTGAGCAACCGGGATTAGAGCGCAGATGATGAGACTTACCAAGCGTACAGAAAACTCCTCCAGAATAGGCTTCAATGAGCCACCAGGAAAGACAAGGAATCGGAAAACGCGTTTGCCCTAGGCTCGTTTTCCAATCATTGCGTGTAACTAGCTGGTTTCCCATCGCGGTCGGTGTTAGCGTTCCGCGGAGCATTCCGTTTCGAGACCACCAAGATGGAGACTCGAGTCAAGTCCACTAATGGCTGCAAATTGTCCTGCCTGTGGGATGACTGCACCTGGGCGCCTCGGTAGCACCTACAGCTACATTCCCTCGTAGAGCATCTCTTCCGCGGGAATTCCGCCTTGTGCCACGCCATGGCTGGCACTTGAGGAATTCACGGTACTTCAACAGGGAAGCAATACATTTGGTTAGCACATTCGTTCAGCCACAAGTAGCAGAAACAACTCTTCAGATCTCTATGGTTCCTGTCCAGGTGCTGCATTAATTTGGTTATTTGTATTTTTCATTCCCGATAAACCACCATGAGCCGCAAAGAGTACGTTTACAAAGAGGTTGGAGGAGGCGAGCCCTTGGTGGCAAGCGTCTGGTACAAACCAGGGGGTTCAGACACACCCAAGCCCATCGGTGAGTCTCACATGCGATGTATGGGTTACTTGACGATACTAATCTAAGAAGCACACTACTTCCATGGAGGCAACTGGGTACTTGGCCATAAAAACATGCTCTCACCCTATTACATAGAGAAACTCCTTGAGCTAGGGTTTGGCGCAGTTGTCTCACCAAACTATCGGCTTGGGCCAACAATCTCCGCCCAGGAAGGTCCTGTTCAGGATGCAAAAGATAGTTATCTGTGGTCTCAAGGGGAGCTACCGAATATCCTGCTGGATGAGGCCA
Source organism: Aspergillus sp. MA 6041 (assembly GCA_025768905.1). NCBI lineage: Eukaryota > Fungi > Ascomycota > Eurotiomycetes > Eurotiales > Aspergillaceae > Aspergillus > Aspergillus sp. MA 6041. The sequence goes on along the minus strand of JAMFNV010000014.1, from coordinate 690,808 downwards.
ACATCCACCTGGATGGCAGCAAGGTAGTGACCCTGGGCCACTCTGCCGGAGGTACCCTAGCCCTTCTGATGGTAGGTTTCCCGTAAACTCCTTGCGCCTCCGCTTCTCTCCTCTCCTAATAATCTAAAATAGGCGTCGCTTCCACAGAAACCCCTGGCGATTCTCGACATCTTCGGCCTGAAGCATTTTGATGACGAGTTCTACCACACTCCAAACCCTGCATTCGCCAAGATTCCAGATTTCCATCAAACACTCCTGGACAGGGTTCTAGACGACGTTCCTGCTCCAAGTGCAGCGGCTCCCCCCGGCGGCCCAAATGGGCCGGACTTTAGTAACTATCGCGTCGCCTGGCTATTCACTGCCTTCAAGAAAGGGTCTTGGTTGTCTTCAATTCAACCTGATGGCAACTATGGCGCCATAGATCCATCCAGATTATTTTCGTCTTCCTTCCCTCCGACCTATTTTATCCATGGCAGCATGGATACCCTTGTTGGTGTCAGGTTCGCTGAACAGGCGTTCGAAGAGCTGAAAAATAAAGGTGTCGAAACCAAGCTCGTAGTTGAAGAGGCGCCCCATGGGTTTGATGTAGGATCAAAGCCGGGCGAGCATCGGTATAATGTTATTACAGATGGCTTCAAGTTCCTCGCGAGCCACGCGATTTAGAACCTAGAGGCGCCAATTACTATACTATTTGTTCACCAGCCCTCGCTCCTTGGTAAATTGTGCACTAAATTTATATGTCCACAGCTAAGTTTTCTTCCACTGGTTTTGGATAATGAAGGAATCTTCGAAGAATACTGAAGGTGTGGCTCAGCCCATTGGCGCATTCCTACGATAGTACACATGCTGAAATATCTGTTCCCCTTGTGTATACTTAGTAATAAAACAAGACCGCAATAACATTATAATAGGTCAGGGAGATAAGTTAATCTTGCTTGTTGAAAGGACGGTTGCTCAGACCCAGTCGCAGCTGCTAGTCTACAGCATACCATCATGTAATATTCAACAATACGCAATCCTCTGACAGAGCTCTAGGCTCAGATTCCGCTCGCCTATTCTCCCGTCTCCCTGTCCGAATCCCAGTGAGCCAGTCTCATGATGCGCCATTTGAGAGTAGCGTGACGAATCCTTTTGCCCCATATATACAGCGGAAGCCAGAGGGCCAAGACGACGAAACTAAACCCAGCCATGGTTCCAAAGGCCCCTGTATAGCCACTCGTATCGACCCAAGCATTTGCATAGAAGGACATGAGAAATGTGACGATTGCTACAATGCCCGTTGGTTAGCTAGGAGTTTGGGAACATCGTACCGGGAGGGACAAGCTACATTTAAAGGCAACCTGGGCCACCACAATCTCCCCAGCAATTGGCCTGTAGCAGTCAATTGTATAAACCACACTGATACCGATTGCAGCACTACTCCCAAAAGAGACTGGCGTTGTTATTGGGATTGTAAGGTCAGCCAGCTCTTCTAATTTGATGCATACTGAAAGGAAGCAGACTTACAGAGGAAGATACCCAGGGTTGGAACCATCCAATGCGCTTTGTAATTGATACCCAGGCCATAGAGAAGGAGTGATGCCGGGTAGGAGAACATGGCGACGCTCACAGCAGGAAGACGCATTTCCGGCTCGCGAATGCCACCATTCTTCGAAGTAGCGCGGTTGGCTACCCAGTCTGAAAAGTATCCCCCAAATGGCATGCCCAGCACGTTACCGATAATGCTCGCGATCCAGACCAAGCCCACTTGCCAGTTGGTAAAGTGATAAATCTGTGTATAAGCGGTTGCGGCGGTGGTGGACACGACGACGAAAATCCCGATTCCTATACCAAAGGCAACTGTCGACCAAAGGACGGAGGGGATCCATATCACGGTCATTGGACGCAACGCAATCTTCCAGATTGACTCATGAGTGAGAGGAGATCGACGGAACGCCATCCGATGGATGAAAGCTTTCTTCTTTGGGGTGTTGACTACCCGAATGCTCTCCACCTCGGAAAATGCGGGGACTTTATCATTTGTTTCATCGTCGGATCCGATTACATCTCGTTGAAATGCGGTTTCGGGCATGGTGAAGAAAATTAAAGCTGTCGTGCATAGAACAAGAGCGGCGCACAAGTAGTGAAATGTCCTCCAGTTCTGAGAGACTGACATGACTCCAGCGACGAGAGACCCCAGAGAGGCACCAGACGAGAGTGCGGCCGAGTAGATCCTATAATCCTAGTTAGTAGGTATATGAAGCATTGCTATATTAGGCGCGCGGTTTTAAATACGCTGTCATTTGACCCCTTTCATGGAGGAAAAACACATCGGCAATCGTAATGGGAGCGACGCACTCGGCGCTGCCAGCAAACCAAGATGCTATAATTCTTGCAGTAATAAGGCTAGCGTACGAGGTAGCCTTTGCCGCCCAGACGCAGCAAAGCCCAAAAACGAGAAAGGAGCAAGTATACACCGTGCGACGACCGTATTTGACGGCGAGGGGAACCCACATGAGGTTGCACACACCAGCGGCGAACGATGCCGTAGAAAAGAGCAGGGCCACCTTGGTCACCGCTGACGAAAATGCTGCTGTCGCCGCGGGGGTCAGTGTCGCGGGGTTGCTGGGGTCGGGGGGATACGCTTTGTAGAGGTCGATTACTATTTCGACCATAACCGCTGAGGGGCCAGCTGCAAAGAAATTGACCCAGAGTAGGGCCAGGCAAGTAAGTATGGCAACATAGACCTTGAATGGCTTTGACCTGTAGGTCGATGTCAATGGCTGTCACGGGCTTGAACAGCCAGGTAGGTACAACGCGACCTACCAGTTAAGAGGGTCATTGGGGTCGGACGACGGTTGGGGTACAAGGAGCGTGGCGCCTGTTGTCTCATCTTGAAGACGCACACGGCCGAGTGTTGCTTTTTCGCGATGTTCAGGCATAATGGAGGCAGGACGTCTGGGTGATGGGTGGGTAGAGCTGAGGAGGCCAGCTGGAGGGTAGGGTATTGCAGCTGGGAGTATATATTTGTCTCTTGGATAACGGCAATAGCATGCCCTAGTACTAAAATAATAAAGCTTGCGGGGGAATCCAATTAAGTTTGGTTCATATAAGCCCTAGGTATATTCCGTGGAGGATTATAGCGCCAGTATTGAAGGCAGGAAGGTGTGAAGCCATGGTTATTGGCGTACGTAGATTTCATAGCAGCCAATGATTTAGGATACACACAAAACCATGGCATGACTGCGACACTCCAATCGAAAAGCCAATCCTGAGGACCGGGTGTCGCCTGGAAGTGGCCGCACTGGAGAGTACATGGAATACGCTGGATGCCTAGGCTTTTGTTCTCTTGGATGAACAACCTCGCTTCTATCTTCGGTACAAACCAGCTACAGCACATGCGGTTGAGCAAGCCACGCCTCTAGCAAATGAGGTTGTTTCATGGAACACCACTGGTGGATAGTTACTTGTGATAATCTGTCACATAATCTAATATACATTCGGTGGCGGGATGTTGTTGCCATGATGTGTGCAGCATGGTTGCTGCAGCTCTTCCCCCGCCCATTCCCCTTTTTCAATGTACTAGATGTCGATAAACGAGGTGTTGGGTAAGGCATGTTATGTCCGCCCAACGAGTCTGCGTTCTGAACTGCCCACTTGTGACACATGGCACCAAGTTTCCGCTACCAGGACGTCTGGCGTATCGAATGCGCAGCCCTGACGCTCCCGATGTCTCCTACTGCGGGGGGTGAGCCATGACGGGATATTGAATAAACACCTGGAGTAAGAGAGCATTCCGCGGAGTCCCTGGGATTGAACGAAAACTGCGATTACCGCGGGTCTACCAGAAACATAAGGACTGACTACGTAAATGACTTGTGCATAATTCAAATGTCCACCCCATGTTCCCCGTTATTGGCACTACGCGCGGGCGACACTGATTGAATATTAGGGCAAGAGGGATTCCGCGGAATGAGTCGCCGCGAACCAGGACTGTGCTGATGGCCAGTAATGCGGGGTGTGGCTGTAAAAGGTGACGGCATGATGCACTTGTTGACTATATCATAAAGCATCAATCAGCGTAGGTAATGTACTTTTTATACCAAAATAATACACACAGACCGCACTTACAGCTATGGGGAGACCAGGATCTGAAGTCGTACAGACTGAACTCAAACCACCCACCTCAAAAAGCCTGCACGAGAAACATTTTGGGCTTACGTCGCCATGGGAACACTATTACAATCCTTCCGACAGTGGCCCTCAGGGTCGATTCGAATGCGAACTGGACGAGATGGTTGTCTTCGGCGAGATCCCAAAGGAGATCAGCGGAACCTGGTATCGGATCATCGTCGACCCTCACTTTTGCCCCCAGGTCGGGATTCCGTTTGTTGACGGGGATGGACATGTCTGCGCGTTCCGCATTCAGGATGGCAAGATTTCTATGAAGATTAAATACGTGCATACGGAGAGGTGGCTTCTGGAGCGCAAAGCTGGTCATCGGCTTTTTGGTCGCTACCGGAATCCTTTTGACAATCACCCGTGCGTGCAGCTTGCGAATGACAGCACCGGAAATACCAATATCATTTACTGGGCGGGTCACGTCCTGGCCCTGGCTGAGAGGGGGTTACCGTATGCCCTCGATCCTGACACTCTGGAGACAAGGGGCCCCGATCCATTTCAGGGCCAGGTAGCGGCGAAGACCTTCTGTGCCCATCCGAAAGTCGACCCGCACAAGAATGAGTTGGTTGCTTGGAGCTACGCAGCGAAAGGCCTCAGCACTCGGGACGTCTGTACATACGCCATTGATCCCACTGGGCGCATCTCCAATGAACATTGGTTCAAGCAGGATAAGCCTGGCTGGCCCCATGATGGCTGGATCACCGACAATTGGATCATTCTTTCCAACATGCCATTCGGCGTCAACAGCGATGAGGTAATGAAGGATGGGGGAGATTACTGGAGATTCATTCCAGATCAACCCTCGGAATTCCTGGTCACTCCGCGCTATGCCAACAGCCCGAGCCATCCAGACTGGAAACCGGGCGAGATGCGCAAGTATACCGCCCCGCATGGTCTGATCATCCACACCGGCAACGCATGGGAAGAGGAGGATGGAGTCTTGAAGCTCGAAAGTCACTGGTGCAGCTTCAATGTCTTTCACTTTTTCAATCCGAAAGACTACGAGAGCCCCAAAGGGAAGCCCTGCGGTGACTGGCTACGCTGGACCATCGACCTTTCCAAGCCCGATGGAACAGCTCTGCCGCCATCCGAGATGCTGTTGGAGGGCATTTTCGACTTCCCCATTTTCGATGAGCGCATGACCGGCCGTAAGACCAAGATTGTGTATCTGGGCGGCATGATGGCTCCGGAGGGGCATCCACGACCCCAGTTCAACGCGGTCATCAAGTTGAATACGGAGACTGGCGAGAAATGGACCTTCCATGCATCTGAGGACGGCGGTGTCGCGGAGCCAGCCTACATCCCTCGGGGTCCAGACTGTGAGGAAGGCGATGGCTGGCTCATCTTCTACACTGAGAGGGACTCGTCGCCCAAGGGGGAACTGATTATCCTCGACACCAGCGACTTTTCAAAGCCGGTAGCCATTGCGCAGATGCCTTTCCGGACGAGAAATCAAGTGCACGGAAATTGGGTGCCAAATCCTCATCCGGACACGCCCCTGCCAATGTTGACGGGCAATCCTGTTCAAGATGTCGAGCCCACTCCGGCGTACTCCCAGTTGAACAGGCTCCCGTGAGCAGCTGATGGGAGGTCAATTGTGACACGTCTATGTGAAGAATATATCCCCTCGGCTTGAGAGTAGCTTATATCTCTTTATAAATTCTAAGCCTAAAGTCTTATTATATCTTTTATATTCGAGGATATATTTTACTTGCATGTTTATTATTAAGTATAGGATATAATATATAGCCTGTCAAATATTTTCAATAATATTAATATTATTCAATACTCTTTACGAGCTTGTGGCGAATGATAGAACATATGCCTTCTTCGGTGGTAGAGCTATACGTGCACAAAGCCGTGAAATGGGTTACAGCGGCAGTGCTTACTGTATTGGCAGGGAGACAAGCTGATCAACTGAATTGGCGATCCATGAGTGCCGTAAATACATAATAATCTTTGGTTTTTTTCAGAATCCTCCCAACAGGCCGCCGTACCCACGTCGATGCCCGCGGGGGTTCCGAATCTACTTGGCCACCCCCCCAGGCCCCCTGCTTCACCGCGGAATTGTCGGAAGCCACTGGCGTCAACTGTGAGCAAACACAAGTTCGGATATTCAAAGCCATACCAGCTTGCAGATCCATAATTCAGGCCGGCCTACGTTCGCTCAGTGACTTTGACTTGAATCTTCTGCTTCACAAACCATCCACTGCTAGTTGTCCAGTCTGCATCATCCACAGGAGCAAAGTCAAACCTGCGCACGAGCTGTGGCAGCAGTTTTGTCATTTCAAGCAGCGAGATGTTCTTGCCAATGCAGGTTCTTGCCCCAGCCCCAAACTGACTCCACATCAGCACGAATTCCACTTGCAACCAAGGCAATGACTACTTACCGCTAGGAAATGCTGTTCCAGGAATGCAAGCTTCTCTTTTGAAACGAGCCATCGCTCTGGCCGAAACTCGTGCACGTCTTTGCCCCAGATGCTTTCATCGCTGTGAACCACCCATGCATTGACGCCAACCACGGTCTGTCCGGGCATATAATCAGTAACTGTTTAAAAAGCAAATCGTTACCTAGAAATTGAAACTTACCCCCTTTGGAAAATGCCTCCCAGCAAGCTGTGCACCGCCCTCTGGGACCACCCTGCTGAGGATCTGGCCCACAGCCGCATGCAGCCTCAAAGCCTCTTTGATGGTAGCTTGCAGATATGAGAGCTTCTGCCCTTCTTGGAACGTCGCAGGATTTGAAAGATGGCCTTCCTTAACAGCAGTATCAATCTCATCGCGGAGCTTCTGCAAGGAATTCGGGTTCTTCATAAGGTAGTAGATGATCGCAGTCATGCTGATACCAGTAGTATCAGAGCCAGCACCAAGGTTCGCCCCAATGACATTGTTCATGGTAAACTGATCTAATTTGCCAGCGTTGCTTAATTCAAGGCATTTTGCCAGGAAATCCTTGCGGTCGCTGCGGCTTTCCCCATTGGTCCTCGCCCCAATCTGTTGCTCTGTCGCTCTTTGCATGACCTTCAAATGGCTGTCAATCGGGAAGATATTCTGGAGCCAAAGATACCACGGATGAACCTCAGGAACAAGTCCGGCCATGGAGCCGTACCCTATGGAGCCGACGTGAGCAGCATGCAAAAGGCCGCTGTTATCCTCACCCTCTCCGATCAAACCAAATGATCGACCAAAGGTGATCTCGCCGATAACGTCAAATGCGTAGAACTGCATCCAGGTAAACAGATCGAATTCTCGTCTATCCTGAGCATGACTGGCCAATGCAGCCATGAATTCGCCATTGACCTTGTCAACGAACGGCTCGTAGGATACCAACGAGCTCATCGCGTACATGTTGGACGTCTTCCTCCGCTCGACTGCATGCTTCTCATTGCTGGTCTCTGAGAACACATCTTTGTGGTCTGTGAAAGGGCCACCAAATGGTTTGTAATACTCGGATTTGCTGAATTTCGAGCCGGGGCCGTAGATTGTGCGAATGGCTGAGGGATCCCCAATGCTGTAACGATTCGGTGCTAGCCGGACGATCGGGCCTACCATATCGAAGTCAGTATATAGCTATTTCCAGTGATAAAGCTGTTCATGTACCATGTTCTTTATGTAGAGCGACTGTGACATGTTCCAGCTGGCCTTGCCAGTTCTGGTACAGCTCCCATAGGCGAGTATATCGGGCGAGAGCAGGGCCTTTGACATCACGTAACGGACTGAAAAGGGCTGGGACCAGGTAATATAGGACCAAGAGAGCACCAGTCGCAGCGATGAGTATCGGCGTGCTGAGAGGAAGGCTCGCAATGTCAGAAATCATGATGCAGCTTCTTCACACGTACTTGTAGGATGTGGTTTTGGGACTCGGATGAGGATCGTATAGGTTGGGGATTTCTGCATTATATATCAGTCTTTACGGCACCCATCGGCTGTTACTACACTTGATTAATACATTTTTCACTCCATTGGCGGGGGTGTGGAGTGTGTTCTTCATCCAAAGTCTGGTCATTATTATATACTCCACTGTACAAATCCTAGCACCGAATATACGAAGGCCATTCGTTCCGTGCTGTCCGTATCCCACTGTATCTGCGTAATAAGCAATAGCAGGCATCCCATTCCTGGCTTTTTCCTCACAGCCCTTAACCTTTTAACTATTTTGTTAGTTGATATGGCTAGTTAGTAAGCGGATGAGGGCATCAAGACCGATTCCGCGATCAAAAACGGACTTGATGAGCTAATCGGGATTGAGGTAGAGCAATATCTCCTTTTGTCTTGCTTTCCTGCACATCTTGATTGTGGGACTTGACTCCCTGGACCGATTGGCTTTCAGTGTCCACTTGGTTCTCGTTGGAGATCTTGAGGATCTAGGCCGAGATATTTCAGTCGCCTTTGCCCGTACTAAGAGGACACTAACCGGCTGACTGCCACCACACCATATTGGGGGAATGGAGTACCAGTCATTCAGTGCTGCGGGGGATAAACCGTGTCGGTTGGTCTTCGGGAAAGAAGCTTATATGAATGCAATACCCGCCGCTCGCAGGAATCTTCATCTATGGACAGAATTCCCCGTACCGGTAATTATGCACCAGGCCCTTCCACAACTCCATTGACATACTCAGCAGCGCGCAGGACAGAATTAATGAACGATACTTACATAGATGGTGGTCTAGCTTTTATTGAAATTGACATGACTGGTGGATTTAAGCTTCCCAGATCTGATATTTTCTTGCTCTGCTGGGCTACACACACAATATCAGGATATCAACTCTGTCAAATCATGATAAAGGTAGTTGCTTTCAACTAATGATATATATTTCATTTTAATCGGTGAACAGAACACTTGTACACTTCATTTTCAACCATCATAGCCAACCTCCATCAACCGAGTAACAACTTCCACTGACGAACGAGCTGTCCGGCCCCAGCAGGAAGAGAACTACATTCGCCACCTCTTCCGGAGTTCCTTGACGTTGGAATGCAATTGGGTCGTCAAATGGTGCATCGGCTGGTCGGCCAATGCGATCCCATTGCGCCTGCATCATTTCCGTATAGATTGGACCTGGAGCAACGGCATTAACCCGCACTTCTCGGTGGCCGTTCTCCTTTGCAGCAGCCTGGGTGAGACCGAGTACACCGTGTTTACTGGCTGCATATGCGCCGTAATTTGCCATCCCTGGTGAGAAATCAGTACTGTCCAAAAGGTTCAGTGGTCAGCCGTCTCACCTATCTTGGAGTGGATGGAGGCCATGTTGACAATCGACCCCTTAACCTCGATGACATTCAGCTGCGCGCGAAGACAATACATGACTCCCGTCAGATTGATCCCGATGATCTTATTCCATTCGCCATCCTCAGTCTCCGCTACAGTCTTGGTCCCATGGTCCTTCCCGCCAATGCCGGCGACGTTCGCTGCACCGTCCAGTCGATGATATTTGGCCTTGATCGCGGAAATCCAGTTCTCCACCTGTTCTTTGTTCGAGACGTCGACTTGGGTCGCCATATACTGAACCGGAGGTGTCTTGGAGGAGAAATAGGCCTCGACCTCGCTCAGGGCATCGCGGTTGACGTCGGCGATGCAGACTGTGCCCCCGCGGTCGGCGATGAGTTTTGCTGTTGCGCGGCCTATGCCACTTGCTGCACCTGTAACGGCATAGACCTTGCCTTGGAGGGACATTGTTGAACGGCAGTCTACTCAGAGATGTTGTTGCGGTGGTGAGTGATGGCGGGGTTTCGGTTATTGCTTCCTGTGGCGGACTTGCTCCGACGGTTATTGTTATTGGCCGAGCCTGAGGCATCTGCCTCTCCTATACTGGTGAGTTGTATATCCTACATATAAACTGGGCAATAGACCCCCACCCCCACAAGAGCACCACATCCGGGAGTTCAGGGCTCGCTTCATCTGCCGAAAGCCCGCCTGCCAAGCGCTGTCTCCCCAGTGCCAAGTCGAAGGACAGGGGACAGGGCTCTCCGCTGTCTTTTGAATGGCCCGCTATGGCTGGATGGCTGCCTATCACCAACAGGGTCTGTCTGCTCTGTTCAATCAGGCGTAGTGCACGGCTCTCCGCAGTCTGGCCTTCCCCGGATCTGGGGCTGGGGCATAATGCCGTCTGTGTTTTGCCAATATAACCGGACTGCTCCTGCTGTGGTGTTGGGATGTTGGGAATATCAGTCTGCCTTCTCGTCAAGATCACAGTACAACCAGCAACGTTGTTCATACCCACGCCATGGAAGAAAAGGGCCTTGCTGAGTATGTGGAGGACAGCAAATACCAGGCTCCTACCGAGTCTTCTTCAGAGAATGACCAGTATGTATTTCGAGTACTTTCCAATGGCCGCTGACATGATTACAGCCATGCCACTGCTTTCTGCTTCGACCCTGAAGCCGAAGGCCGATTGCGTCGGAAGATCGATTGGTATATCGTGCCCACCGTCTCGCTCATGTACCTCTTCTGCTTCATCGACAGAGCCAATATCGGTATACATGGCCCCATGAATACACGACCAGATGCTAAATGTAGCAGGAAATGCCCGCCTTGCCGGCCTCGAAGACGACCTCAACATGGCAGGCTACGACTACAACACCCTGCTCTCCGTCTTCTACATCTCCTACATCGTCTTCGAAATCCCATCCAACATCGCCTGCAAATGGATCGGCCCAGGCTGGTTCCTCCCAGCCATAACGCTCGCCTTTGGAATCTGCTCCGTCGGAACCGCCTTCGTGCACTCCTTCGACAGCGCATGCGGCGTCCGCTTCCTGCTCGGCATCTTCGAAGCAGGCATGCTCCCCGGAATCGCATACTATCTCTCGCGGTGGTACCGAAAGGCCGAACTCGCCCTGCGTCTATCCATCTACCTCGTCATGGCCCCGCTCGCAGGCGCATTCGGCGGCCTCCTCGCCTCGGGGATCCTCAACCTGGCCTCCTTCGGCAGTCTGCACACATGGCGCATGATCTTCGCCATCGAGGGCATCATCACCATCGGAATCGGCGCCCTCTCCTTCCTCACCCTAACCGACAGACCAGAAACCGCCATCTGGCTATCCAAAGAGGAGAAAGAACTCGCAGTCGCCCGCGTGCGATCTGAATACGAACACGCCGGCGCGCGCGAAGTCCTCGATAAACTCGACAAGAAGAAACTCACCCGCGGAATCTTCAACCCGGTCGTCCAGGCCACCTCGTGGATCATGCTCTTCACCTGCGTCACAGTGCAGGGCCTCGCGTTCTTTTTGCCCACGATCGTGCGCACGATATACCCCGAGAAAAGCACCATCCAGCAACAGCTCCAGACCGTGCCGCCTTACATCGTCGGTGCTTTCTCGACCATCCTAATCCCGTATCTGAGTGGGCGGTTTAACCGCCGCATAGGCCTTTTCATTGTCACACCGATCTTCATGATGGTCGGGTATATCATGTTCCTGGCAACTGATAACCCCCGCGCGCGGTATGGAGCAACATTCCTAATCGCGTTCGGCTCGTTCCCCGTGGGCGTCCTCACGACCGCCCATGCATCAGTCAACGTCGTGTCCGATACTGCTCGCGCGGCGGCAATCGGTACCGTCGTGATGCTCGGGAATATCGGCGGACTGGTGGCAACATGGTCCTTCCTCCCGTTTGACGGGCCGGACTATCCAATTGGAAATGGATTGAATCTTGCTACGGGGTCGACGTGTCTTCTCGTTGCCGTTGGGATGTTGATATGGTCGAAGTGGGATAATAGGCGTCGAGAGGCGGCTGAGAGTAGTGGCAGGAAACTTGATGGGCTGAGTGCGCGCCAGATTGAGGATTTGGAGTGGCGCCATCCGGCTTTTAGGTGGATGCTTTAGTTACGTTATAAGGGTTATGTGTATCTGCTGGTGTATTTAGGTCGTATATCTGACACTGTGGCGTATAGTCAACAAATCACTCTTTGATTTTAACCATTGCCATATACTAGACCTACTCCTCGTATTGATTTAATGGGGCATATTCCAAGGCCAATGAGAGTTGCTCCCAGAAGACAGTGGCTTGTAGATGCCAAGTAACAGCCCTCAGCCTTTCGGCCGTGCATAACGAGGCCGGACAGCCTTGCGAATTTCCTAATCCGGCCAGTGCTGAGGCACGTAACTCCGGCTGTATCCACTAACCATGTACTATTTACGACAGGATTCACAGTGGCGCTGTTCTGAACGAGTCCCAGCCTGGTCCAGTCGGCCAAGCCTGGCTGGGTTTAAATATAAGGTAGTCTCAAGCGTTTCTCTGTGCTCCCTTTCCCAACTTCAATGCAAAGTACTGGAAAATGACCACGCCAAAGTATTGCCTACTTGATTCTACCATGCTTCATCCAGTGAAGCTTTTGCCAGTAGGGCAATGTGCCTGGACCATGGTACAAGAGGAGGTCCAGCTATCCTGTTGTGTATTGTTGCCATCTTTTCCAGACTTCGGTGCTGTCACTACTGCCACTACTGTCACTTCTGTCACTAACGCAGCAGACTCCATCAACAGCTTGCAGACAGCACAATGGACCCCGCCATATCATATACACGCCAGAGCCATCGCTTGGCTTCTTAGTCAGCACCAGCGACTCCAAAGACCGAAATCGCAAATTGCAAATCTCCAAATTCACCACCACAACATCCAACCCCACTAAGAATATAATAGAATATGCTCCTAGCCACCGCCAGCCAACCACCCGCCAATGCGCCCCAGCCAGCCGTCCAGGAAGCCGCGAAGCCGCGCCAAAAACGGGCCTGCGTTCGTGTTTGTTGATGCGCCGAATAACCGCTCGGGAAAACCGCACGATGAGATCTCCAGAGCCCAAATCAGACGGCAGGCTGCGCGGTCGGGGCGGAAGAGTCGGCGTGTACAAACCTTGGACGGTGAAGATGGTAGCTGTACACCCGAAGAGCTGGAGTTGGAGCTGGAGCTGCAGTCAGAGCCGGGTTTGCTTCAGCTTGTGCAAGTCCGAGGCAGCCCCATGCTCACAATGCAGCCCTCATTCTCCGGCTACGAGGCATTGCGGGTAAAGTACAACTTCGACATCACGTACCTGACCAGTTTCACGGACGTGGATCTGGGAAAAACCGCATCGCTGTTCCTGCACGAGCATGAAAACGGACGGGCGGCGCACCTCACCCGCCTCCTGCAGCAGCAGTCGTCCTCGTCGTTCCTGAGCTACCTGCCCAGTCGCTACGGGGCGAGTGCGGTACTTGACGATGCAATGCACTGTCTTGCCGCGCGAGCAGGTCAAATCTTCGGCTTCAGTGTCAGCGCCGGGACCATTTCCGCGCTGTATGCTCGGGCGTTGAAGAGCTTGCAGGGTGCGCTGACGGATAGCGGACAGTGTTTGGGGGCTGATGTTTACTGTGCGACGCGGCTACTAACGCTATATGAGGTGAGTTACACCCCCCAGTCATTGATTGCTTGCTCTGCGCTGTGGTTGTAATGTTGGTGCTGGATTAGTTGATCGGTCTCCCTGGTGCAAACCACTGGGTTCTGCATAACCGGGGCGGGATTAAGCTGGTTGAGCTGCGAGGGCCAGATAACCATACGACCAGGTTTGACTGGATGCTATTAAAGAGCCAGGGGCCTTCCATTGTGAGTTCAGTCCAGTACTCTCAGTCCAGTGTCCACAGCCAAGCAGGTAGGATTGATACCTAATACGTGTGACACCCACAGCTAGTAGACGAGCTATACAGAAGAAAGACTTCAATCTTCGAAGCGCCCGCCTGGCAACACCTTTTCAACTATGCATCCCGCTGCGAACCAGACCCAGATATGAGTCTCTGGTGGGAAATCTTCAGCAGCATCAGTTTCGTCACAGGAATCATGAAAAACATGTCCGACCTCTTCCAGCATCCGCTCCCGGATGGTATTTCGTATACACAAGCACACCACGATCTAAAGACCGACACACTGCACCGCGCTCAGTCCATACACCGCAGGCTCCACGAGATCCGCGCACGGTCCCAGGAAGCAGGATCACCATCCCTATCCGACCTCCCCCTCACCCCCGAATCCCCAGACCGCATCCGACTGCGCGGGTTCTTCCTCTACAGCCTGATGCAAATTTGCCGCGCTCTGGCAACCATATCAAAGACCGCTACGTCGCGCGCAACGGCAGAGGAAGAGGCACAGACTCTAGCGGCGCAGGCTCTCCTTATCCAGTATGCGACGACGGATCTGGATCCGGCCATGTCGTGGCACTTTGGGCAGAGGAATGCGCTTGCGGAGTCGATTGTTGGGACGAGGGCGGAGTGGATTTCGGAGGGGGATTTTGGGGGTTTAAAGGGGGATTATTATGAGGAGGAAAGAGAGCGAGAAAGATTCCTTGGGGCTCGGTGGTTGGCCTGGTATGAGTCGTGGATGAATCAGTATCTTTCTGTAGCGTTGGAGTCGTAGTTTAACAAGCCTCCATTGGACATGTATGTTCTAAGGGACTACTGTTAGTAGCCTGTATTCGGATGATAGTAGAGCGAGTATATTGTAGTAATGTACAGATTTATATACTCATGCTGAATCTCATTCCAACGTATTCTAGTGCAGATAAAACATGCATGGAACAAAATAGCTGCAATGCTCCTAGACGAAGCCGACATCGTCCCCTTTGGTGCTATAATATATTTCCACCACGCTATGAGGCATTATTCGCACAGGAGAAACTAGCAGTACTCGAGTCCTCATGCAGTGCCTTTCCGGATACATATAGACCTAAACCGCACTACGTAGTACCATGTTAGCGACAAGCCAGAATATCCTTCATTGGGAAAACTCACAATAACAGCAGCAACAACGATCATAAAGACATTGACCACCGTCAAGAAAGTCTTCATCGGCGTGGAGAAGAAGCGGCCTTTGTTGAGGTAGAGCCAGAACATGCCGGTGAACCCGTCTGCAACTGTTAGTTGGTCTCCATGCATTAATATAGGGACATTGCGTAAAAAGGACCTACAGGTAAACCAGCTAGCGAATATGGAAGCCTAGATTAATCGGTTAGTCATGTCTTGGTATATCTGGGTATTGGAAATCATACAATCAGACTCAGAAGATTATTAAACACAGGAATAGCAGATGCGATGATCCAGGCTAGAACCCATGTGCAGAAGGTAATAAGAAGCCAGGAGCCGACGGCAACAAAGTCCTTCTTATGCATGCGGTCTGTTTTCCGGAACAGGCGGACGTAGATGTACTTGCTAGCTACGTGGCCGTTGACGACGCCTCCGATGATGATCTATACTCTTGTCAGCTGCATCATTCATGTGGCTACGGGATGCATACCGTTGGGAGTGCAATTCCGTAGGCAATCTTTCCAATGATGGGGCTTGCTGAGCCTAGCGCAGGCGAAGTAACTCCTGGCCCCGCGTAGCAGTAGATGACGACGGCACTGACGATATACAGAATCGTGTCCGTGCCCTGGAGGAGGAAGAGGGATTTGGGGTACTCTCTTGGGTCCTTCAGCTCGGAAATGAAACTGAAGAATGCGACGTGTCCACCTACAGCGTGTAAGCTTGGTTAGAAGTATGTAGTGCCGTGACTTACAGAAAGAAAAGACGATGTTGCATACGCCGAGGAAAGCGTGGTAAAGGTTTGTCTCTACTACAGCTTCCGGCGTACCATCGAATGGACGTTCCACGCCAACCGCAATCATGACAATCAAGACAGACGAGAAGACGCTCAGGAACGCTACTCAAGGTTAGCCCGTCATTTCAATACAGGAATATGCAGGCACTCACAGATAACAGAGAGGTAAGATACGTTGGCGGACGACCGCGGCAAGCACAGCACGTAGGAGATAACCAGGCCAACAACCCCAAAAACAAGCGAGCACGTCCCATGGTCGGTGAGCGTGTTCATTGCAACGGTGAAGGTGAGCAGATGGCTACCCATGATAAAGATGATGAGAATTAACTGGCCCATGCCGAGGAACTCGCGGCCAAATTTACCGGCCAGCACTTCTCCCGCATCAGCCATGCTCTGGACATGGGGGTATGCCCAGCGGAACTGTCCTATCACATAGCCTGTGTAGGTAGACATGATCCCGATTGCCGCGAGGATGATGACAGCCCTGAAACTTAGCCAATGGTCAAGGATATGGTAAGTAGTAACTCACGGAACAAGGCCCAGGGCAGCTACCACTGACGGTAGTGAGAGGATACCAATTGAAACTGTTTCAGCAACCATCACTGTGTCGGATGTTAAATGATGCTTTGCAAAGATTATACTTAGGTAACTCACGGAATCCAGCTTGCCTGTAGTGCGTTAGTAGTTGTATACACTGGGGTAAACAGGGCAACATACCACCAGCTCAATACCTTGTACTTAATCTCCGCATTCTCTTCGTCTCCAAAGACATCCTCAGGGAGAGCCTTCTTGTCGTTTACCTTCTCTTCTTCGTCCGGATTGCGGCCGTGGTCCGGCGCTGGAGCATCCTCCAGGGACAACACCGAATGGGACGCCATTGAGTCATGCAATAGTTACTACTATACTGCAATGCACCAGCCTTGTCCCAGTGAAATTGAAGCTAGCAACTTAGCTTCAGCTCTAGATCTCTTTCGATAACGACGGGATCTCCGTACTAGCTAGACCGTAGGTTGTGTAGTCCCGCAACAAGACCAGCAGCTATAGCACTTCGCAACTCACAAGGAGACACCGAGCAGCAGATGACACATCGCTACCCCGGCTTGCGGAAATTTGCATCGAAAAGTCTGCTGCCCCCATAGTTCCACTCTTCCATCCTGTTACCTAACAGTATCCATATACAACTCTGGGCCGAGGCGAAAATTAAACCTGACTCAGCAGGTGTGGCCAATCACATTTTAGTTTAGTAATAATCACGTGAACTTATACAATGTCAACCGGAGTATTAGTCAGAATTAGTCCTCTCCAATGACCCTTGGTGCAGTGGCAAACCTGCATTAACAAGCCACAATTAATCTAATAAACCTAATACACGGGGAGTTATATCGGAACTGATATAGAAGTATTTCTCGACGTTGAATGCTTATGAAAGTAGCGTCGTCGTGGACTTGCTTTCATTTATCGTCGTGTATGTATATTTCTCCGTGGATATATATCCCCGATTATGGCGCGTTATTTTATTATGAGACAAACATGTTACTTAGTTGACTACCTGTTGATTTTGAGATTGAACCGGCCTCAAAGCCGGCAAATGCAAGGATCTGAAAAAAAAAAAAAAAAAAAAAAAAATGCCTGTAAATGCGAGTTGTCGCTGGAAAGGATAGAAAATCCATGCAAGGATGACAGTCAAGAAAACAGAGCTTTTCCACTCGTCCGGCGAAACGATTACCGGTCGTGCTATTGTTCAAGTCTTTCGTCTATACCGTCTAACCTGGGATCCATCGGCAAGCCCCACCGTGACCTGATGCAGCTCATACTGGAACGCCCATGGTACCACCAAAAAGCGTAAAGTATAGTATAAGAAACCCAACGCCAAGATGGCCAGGGCCACCAATGGAGACAGATAGTACGGTAAGCCATATGTCTCTTTGCTGCCGTTGGGCGGAATGAAGGGCATTACGACCAGAAACTATGCAAAGATTAGGTGGTTGGCGAACAAGAACGAAAGGGTATTCACATACAAGGCTACCAGCAAGGTAAAATAGGATAATAACCCACGGGGTGGAGTATGTTGGCTCGTAGTCCGCACTCCTGGAATAGCGCAGCTTGATGAGTGCGAATGTTGTTGCGGTCAACATCACGGTTGTAGGGTATGATGAAAGCTTTACAACAAAGTTGAATGCATCACCTGCTGGTGGTGCACAGATAAAAATTATTGTCACGCAGAGATGTATAGCAAGTGCGACAGCAGGAGTCTGGAATGGCCTGTTTTGCATTATAAGAGATGGGAATGGTGCGATCCCGTCCTTGCCTAGCTCTTGTATGACGCGTGCTGCATGATATTAGTGAACGGGCGAAGACGAAGCACATAATACTAGCGAAAGATGAAGTGTGTAATACTCACGAACTGTAAATGCAATACCAAGGAGGTGCCCAATGGCAGAGATAGCCACCAAGGCTGGGAGAGCTTTGACCGCGGCAGACTCGCCGAATATGTTCTTGAACATGGATGCAGCAATGGTAATATCAGAATCAATAAATTCCTCTTTTGGTACGGCGGAAAACTGGGTGCATATGTTAGGGAAAGTATACAGTCTAGTATATAACAACTCACATATGCAATGTTTGCAAGAATATAGAGCACAGTAATAAGACCCATAGCAACAGGGAGGGCAATTCGTAGTGTCTTATGTGGCCTTTTTACCTCCGACAAGACCTGGCTCAAGGTTAGCTCCCACACTGGCTAGAAAGATGGAGTCCCATTACCGCATTGACATTGTCGTAGCCATGGAAGGCAAATATGGCATTTAGAAGCGCGGACCCTATGCTGTAGCCGTCCGATGATGTTCCTTGAAACGAGGTAGCGAGATCAAAATTATGCGGGTCTGGAACCTTGCGATGGCCAGCAAGAGCAGCAAACCCCGAACAGACAATGAAGAACAGAATGAAGAGCTTGACGAAACTGAGAACATCCTGCAGGGCCCTGCCTCCCTTAGGCCATACTGTGTGTATACCCACCGAGAAAGTAGAGGCACCGATGGCCAATCCACGTAATCGCCACGTAGTTGTAGCTAGCCCTGCGGCTTTTAGGAGATATGAAGATGCTGTAATTGCATTGCTTGCAGAGACCTCTTTCGAGTATTAAAATCTGTCTCCGTATACAGCATGGAACGGGCGACTCACGAAGGAAAACGCAGTAGAAAAGGTAGATACAAGTCACCAGCAGGCGCGGCGAAAACGCCTTTTCCAGGTAGACCTTCATTCCCCCAGAGCGAGGCATGCTGGTGCCAAGTTCCAGCATCACAAGGGCACCACAAGCTGAGATAAAACCCGCGATGAGCCAGATCATAAGTGCCATTCCAACACTCCCACTAAGCTTGAAGATGGTGGCAGGAGTAGAGAAAATCCTTCGCAGAAGTCAGCATAGGTGCAAAAAGGTCCCAGCCAGACGCACCCTGCCCCAACAATCTTGTTCACGATCAAAGAGATGGCCCCAAATACTCCAATGCTCCTGCCCTGCAAAATATGGCTCTCATCCACTTGAAGTTGCGTGTTGTCCTCGGCCTCGGCCACTATGGCCGGAGCTACTGATCTATCAGCACTGTTATCGAATAATTGATTCATATTGTACTTACCTTTGGTGTTAGCGCTTACTGCCATTTTCTCTGTGTGCCAGCGACAAGGCAGTATTGTCTGCTGGCAATTGCATTTCTTATACATCTACCCTTGTCTATACGTCAAGCACGTCACATCACGACATAACACCATAACGCCACAGGAGAACACTCAAGGGAATCTGTGACACATCAATTAGGTATAATCAGTTGATCAGGAATTCGCGCAAATGAGGCTTGTCTCCACGTCTGCAGCAAACAGCCGCCGCAGCAAGAGGCGCTTTAGCAGCTTTACCCAGGTTGGCCCGCTTACAGAACATCCGGTGAGAACTATACATGATCCGAAAGGTGGGCCTTATTGCGTGACAGATAGACCCTTGCTAGACGCTTTTAGCGCGGGCTGGGAAGTGGAACGCATGTCCCAAGCCAGATATCTTAACGAGATAACGAGGCGACCGTACTGGGTACCTAATAGACAAGCAATCCTTGGCTTCCCACATACAGTGGCATGTCAAATATGTTCGCTGTAGCTCGTCTGACTGCCTGTTATATTAGGCTGAATGGCGACATTTTGAGGCTGCATTGTGAATGGCCCGGACAGAGTTTGTTCACACAGCCAGAATCTCGGAGTTGCTAACCTCTGTTGATCTTGCCAGTCGCATTCTGATGCTCAACGAGTCCAATTTGGCCATATCTTGGAGCGCGGAGCAAACTGAGTGGCAGGATTAGGGCAAGGACAAACCGGATAGGGTACCTTAGAATTGCAGGGTCTCTGAAGGATCAATGACCCCAAGAACCACGCAGTTCCACCTTCGTAAATCGAGAAGCATCTTGTGGATAACTCGATTGCACCAACAACACGTGTGCAGAGGTGATTCCTCCTCAGGTTGTCATATATAAAGCAGAATTAGGGCACTTGCTCTGCGCCGCCCAGATCTCTCGCCTCGCACCGCCCAGATCTATTCCTCGCTTGCCAGATCTATTCTCCACTTGCCCAGACCTAAACATGACCACCGCAGCCGTCGCCAGCCCTGTTCCCCCGGCGCTTGTCCAGGGTCTGAGCAGGACTCCAGTTGCGCAGCCTCCGCCCGGCCAGCCAGACATCGCCTATCATCCAGACTGGCAGAAGTACCAGGCCCGAGTTGCCCGCCGCACCGAGACTGAAGACCTCCCAACGACGCTGCCCGAAGGGTTCCCCAAGGAGTTGAAGGGCGATCTGGTCTGGGACGGCAAGACTCTCGCCCAGAAGTACGACTGGACCTACGTGCTCTCAGCGGACCAGTTAGCGGAAATCGACAGCGCCGTCGTTCATTTCAAGTGTGAGACTCCCAACATCTTACCGCGAACGAATTATTTTCAGCTGACAACAAACTAGCTCTCAATATCCCCTTTGGCTACATAAATCAGGAGTCGTTCCCGCTTCCAACCCTGCATGCAGAGCTGCGCCGCCTGTCCCGCGAGCTGCATTTTGGCCACGGCTTCTTCGTCCTCCGTGGCCTTGATGTCGATCGTTACACGCGTGAGGAAAACATTATCATCTACACTGGTGTCTCCTCACACATCGGCTCCGTCCGCGGCCGGCAGGACGCGTATCACAAGGGCAAGCGCGCCGACGTGGTCATTGGGCATGTAAAGGACGTCAGATCCAACCTTGGAGAGAAACGAGACAAGGAACAGATCAAGATCGGCACTCCGGCATACACCGCGGACAAGCAGGTCTTCCATACCGATTCAGGCGATATTGTCTCACTCTTCGCGCTCTCGACGGCTGCTGAGGGAGGCGCCAGTCGTTTGGCCAGCACGTGGCGCGTATACAATCACCTGGCGGCAGAGAGACCTGACCTCATCCACACGCTGAGTGAAACGTGGACTGCGGAGCTGTGAGTTCCTCAGTCCCCTACTTGTTCCCCTGGTGGTACAAAAAGAGGGGAGAAGGCCTATGAATCACTGACAACGGCATGTTTGCTTTCCAGCTTCACCAAAACCGTCGACGACAAGGACAGATATATGAGCCGCCCCTTGCTGTACTACACACCCGCCAGCGCCGACGGCAAGACGCCCGACAGAGTGCTTCTTCAGTATGGCCGGCGCTACTATGTCGGATTTGGGGAGCTTCCACGCAGCAGCCACCTGCCACCCATCACGGAGGCGCAAGCCGAAGCCCTTGACGCTCTGCACTTCCTGGGTGAACGATTTGGCGTGTCGACCAACTTCGAAAAGGGCGACATGCAATACGTTAACAATGTGGCCATATTTCACTCGCGGGATGGGTTCATCGACACGGAGGACAAGCAGTGAGTTCACCCACTGGCAACGACTGCCAAATAGTGTAGCCGAGAAAGACCAGATCATAGGACTAACCAAGCCGGGGGACTGCAGGAGACATCTGCTACGGCTGTGGCTCCGCGATCCCGAGAACGCGTGGGAGACTCCAGCACCGCTCGCTTCGAGATGGGATCGCGTGTATGGTGGAGTGAGTGTCGACTTGCAGACGTTCCCTCTCGAGCCTCACACCCGGAGCGAGAGTTCGCCCCGGACGAAGTGAAGGCAAGGCCCTCGTAGCAATCTATGTATATATAAGGCTTGTTTGAGCATGATCAAGCTGAGACTAGGTATTCTCGTTCGGGTGTTAACGAGTGTTCAAATGCCGCATTGCAAGTTGTCTTAAGTGTGACCAAAAAGGTTTACCACGTTTGTAGGAAAGAATCTCGAATCTTCCGCGAGTCGATACGGAATAAATCCCGGCATGAAAATGGGGCTTCGCCCTTCAAAAGAGCCTATGAGTCTGCGAGTATTCCTGCCCAAATCCTGCAGCGCCAAGCCCTAATTATGCAACCTGGTCCCAAGCAGCACCTCGCTTGGGCACACCGTCATGTCGTTATTGGTCGCCCAGCGCCTCTGCTGAATCAAGAAGCTTCCTCTGGGTCTCTGAGATACGGAGGACAAGGCTGTCTTGCTGGCACTGCCCCTGAGCTGTATCTCCTGTATTCCTATATCCTCTCATGTCCGTTGTGTCTTGTATTCGACTCTCCGGTACTGGTCTATATAATTACTAAACTTTGCATAAACATATCTCAACGTAGTTTACAACAATGACACCATCAACGATCATTGTTCCCAACAGGAAGCTCCAGAGGCTGCGGCTGCACAACATCCGCCTCATGAACAGATTTCGAATCCACCTGCTGCGCGCCGCCCACTCCCCCAAGCACGCCCATGGGCATATTAATCCCCTGATTCTGAATCTGCGCATATTTCGCCTTCATACTCCGTCTCCCCCATAAGAATCCACCTCCAGCGCCAGCGATCGCAAGGACAGCTAGTGGTATGCCCACCCCGAGCCCGATCGCAGTCTTTGTAGATGAATCTGCCTTCCCCGAGACGGTCGCCGTTACGGTCGCGGTAGTACTAGAGCTGGACGAGGATCCGATCGGGACTAAGGTTGGGCTGAGGGTGAACATTTTCTCGTCGGTGCAGCAGGCGGTGGTGTTCCCGCAGCAATAATTCCCGTTGTCACAGTCACTCAGCTGCGATGTGTAGCTTGAATTCCCGCCGGCCTAAGCATGAAGCAGGGTTTACGGTTAGTCGGGTATGGTCTGGTCTGGTCTGGTACCTATGCCATGATATGATATGGTATCATGTGGACTTGAGGTGGTAGACTGCAGTAAGGGAGTTAACGTACATCATCATCAGCGCAGATAGTCTTCGGTAAACAATTCGAGGTATCCCAGCCCTGACTTGTGCAGAGACCCCTGTACAATCCATTTCTGCCGCCCCCGTCTACATTCTCCCAATAGCAGAGACCGTTTGGTTTGCAGATGTCGGGGTCGTGATCGTTGAGCCGGCAGCACATGGAGTCCATGCCGTCCATGGAGATGCATGGCATGAATCTGTCGTCTATGCGCTTGGTGTCGGGGGCGTAGCAAGGGGTCGCTTCGTTGGCTTGTATTCTGGGCAGAAAGGGAAGAAGCTGTAGACAAAGAAGAAATGCCAGGCCTGGGCCCGGTGTGGTGATTGTTCTGATCATGATCGAATCGCGACTAGACCACGAGCCTAAGGGTGTAAGATCACGACAAGAGGACTGAAGAAAAGAAAGTCAAGGCAGAGCCTCCAGATAAATTGGCACACGGAGAAAGATTGCTGACATTCCATCCCTTTGCTCAGCCCACTCTTTTGCCATGCAGACCCACAAAACTCATATACATGCGTGAGTTCATTGGATGGCCCGTGAGATTCCCAGCGTGGAGATGAGCTTCTCTTTGGCCCCATTCGCACAGGCCACCGGCGAGGCTGAATTTTGCGCCGCCTTGTTGACTTGTCAGATCGCCTCATCGGAGCACCGGAGACGGGGGCGATCAGGGGCATGCACGGGGTATAACACCAACAATGGCTCATTTGCCTAGTTCTCTGCGACTTCGATGATGAAAGGAAGTGTGCATCCGACAAACGTTTTACTGGGAAATGTTCTCATTCAATAACCTTGAAGACACGCATATCTGGCACGTTATACCACACCTGAATAGCGTAGTCATTACGCAGACTGACTCGTTAATTGTCGGGGCGGAGGGACCATTTACAATGTATTGAATTGTAAACACTGGGAATTGAATAGGCTGCGAGTTATAAATAAGCAAGTGTCTTATAGAAATGGAAACAGAATATCCTATCGACGCAAAACATATCCGTGAAAATGTACAAAAGCCAGAGAATAAAATGTTGAATTACAAAAGTAAGCCAAGAGCTAGGTATCTAAAGAAAATTATACAACCCCCCCAAGCTTCACATATCAGGTATTACAGCATACTCATATTCCAGTCGAACAACTACGGCGTAAACATAAGCGTGAGACCCGAAAACATCCATCTCCTGCCCACCTGCACACTACAACCCTTACCAATCCACACCCACACCTCCTCAACCTAGGTGTTTAAACCCATCCTAATGATGATACTCATACAACTGCTTCTGAGGGGGCACATCAGCCCTGAGGACCCACTTCTTGAAATACCACGGCAGCATCTCCGTATAATGCTTGATATGGGTACGCGTCGGCACAGAGAAGACCTGGTCCAGCTCCTCAAGGGAAAGGGCCTTGGTCTCAGGAAGACAGAAGTACGCCGTGACCCAGCCAAAGAAGTTCCAGGCCGCGTACCACCCGAATGCACCTTGCGGGGTGAATGCCAAGTTCAGAGACGGCCAGGTCAGGGAGACGATGAAGTTGAAGCCCCAGGTTGTGGCGGTTGCGAAGGACATGCCTAGGTCGCGGATGTAGAGGGGCTATACAGTATTAGTCTGGTTGGGGCGACTTAGAGTCAAGGGGGACGTACGAATGCCTCTGCAGAGTATGTGAACGGGACAGGCCCTTCTCCGGGCGAGTAAACTATCATGAAGAGGTAGATGCCCGTTGCAACCATGGCGGTACGGGCCTGGTCGTTCTCAATCCAGAACGAGAAACCTGTCCAGAAGAGGAAGATGGACATTAGCGGGAACGTCGTGAGCAGTAAGTTGCGTCGTCCGAAGGTGTCAATTGTGTATACGGCCGGAAGAGCGAAGATCCAGTTCGTGATACCGCAGCCCAACGACACGAGGAGGGCCTCGCGAAGCCCGAATCCGGCGCTTCTGAACATGGAGGATGAGTAGTACATGATAGCGTTGACTCCGCAGAACTAGAAGTTGTCAGTACTACTATAAGTGAGAATAAGATAGGTAGGTGTACCTGTTGCATGAACATGACGAAGAAGGACGACTGTGCGGCGCGGCGGTTGCGAGGAACAGTGAACATCTCACGCCAGAGCTGCTTGCCTTCACGCATCTTCTCCTCAGCCAGCAGGGCAGTGTGGATGTAGTAAAGGTCTCGCGCAGCCTGGAGCTTAGACGGGCGGAACTTGCACAGGGCGTCGTACGCAGCCTGGTAGCGGTTTCGGATCATGTACCATCTGGGAGACTCCGGGCAGAAGTACACCTGTGCACAGACGAGCATTGGACTGCTCTCGTTAGCTAGGTCTATGAAGCTTGGTGGAATCGTCTTACGGAATTGCAGTAACGCCAAACATCAGTCGCCAGTTGAGGCCTGGGAGGTTGGCAGGCGAAGGGACATCCATGAACGCAACGGACGCAATATAACCTGGTTCAATTAGCCACTGGCCATTTACACACTGGAGGATACGTACCAAGCATAATTCCAAAAGCCGTCCACATCTGCCACTGCATAGCAAGGGCACCTCGAATCGAAGCCGGTGCACACTCTGCAGCATAGACTGGGGTGGTGGTAGACTTCGCACCGACAGCAAGACCAAGCAGGAATCGGCCAAGGAACAGGTTCCACCAGGTATGTGCGGCACACATCCAGAAGGTTGCGGCAAAGGAAACAAAGCAGGAGATGAAGATACACCCTCGACGGCCAAAGTGTCGGTTCAGAGGAGCTGTTGTCCAGCATCCGATGAGACACGAGCAGAGGTAGGGAGCCCCGTTGACGAGGCCTTGAATCCAAGTGTCGGTGACACCAAATTCTGCGAAATAGTATCTGCTCGAGTTAGTTTTATCCAAAAGCAATGTAAGGGGATCTTACTCTTGCGCCCCGTTGACAGCAGTCTGATCCATTCCCTGAACAATAGCCGAACCAGCACACAGAACTATTACTGTCAGTCTGTTTCTTCATTCAATGGAGAGAAATACATACTCGTCATAAAGTACATCATGAAAGGCTGCGACCAGCGGTGCGTCTTCTCTCGACGAATCAACTCCTTGTCCTGGTCAGACAGATCGGTGAGAGACTCAAACAGCTTTGGATCCTGAGCAATGAGAGCACCCTTCCTCAAGTCCGGCAGGAGATGCTCGAGCTGCTTATCAACAGCAAACCGCTCGACATCATCCAGCAGCTGCTCACGAGTCAACCCAGCCAAGGGGTTATGCAACTTCTTCGAGGCGGGGATAGCCTCTTCATCCCCCTTCACGTCGCGCGACCATTCCTTCGCAAGTTCTGCATCCTCTTTACCGGCGGCGATAGAGCTGGATGTCTCGACATGCTGAGTGTCCTGGCCAGCAGCCTGGGGGTAATCGTCCTTCTCGCCCATGGTGGTAGATATTTAGCGTATACAAGACTCTGTCGGCTGCAGCCAAGTATGTCACCACGTGAAGCGCGCAGTGTACGCAAGGGGCCTGAGCAAATGAAAACAGAGTCAGACGAGAATTCTGGGTCGAGACAAGATCCCCACGGGGTGAACGGTGCCTTTTAACGTCCGCTAGCCCGGGGTGGTGAGAGGGAAAAAATTGCACGTCCCCACTATCGAGTATCGACGAACAGGGGAGTCAAGACGACAGGGTTGCAGCGAGGCGCTATGGAAATGACATGCTCCCCGCATGTTGACTGGATGCGCCCCGGAACCGTCAGAGGAGCTGGTCGAACAGCGCGTCATGCTTTCTCTGTTGTCCATTGGGGGCTGCGCCAAGGGGCCAGGAGCGTCAGGAAAGACAGCGGTGGGGGGCTTGGAGGGATCTCGGGCTGCAGATGGGCACTCTGCTAGCGGCACGGCACTTTTCTCGGCGGGATGCATCTGGTTCTGAGGCTTTCATAGGCGGCTCGGAGGGCGTTGCCCCAGTGCAGGATCGCCGGCCGTGAGATATCAAACATGGATACACCAGCCGCTGCGTAAGGCAATCGGCGCAGAATCCGAAGGCCCGAGTACAAGATCCCGCCAGGGCCCTGGGATCATACCAGAATCTGCCAGAGTATATCGAGTACCATTACCGCAACCATCAGTCAGTGCCAAGCGGTGTATATACGTAAGAGTTTCCATTGTGGCGTGACGCCGAGAGTGCCAGAGCAGGAGGCGAGCAGGTGAAGGAATCCCGACTACAAACGGCACTATGGAAGAGACCGAGAATCACCATAACGAGCCTGAAAGTGCAAGAGAAAGCCCGACGTCAGCAAAGATCCCTGGCATCCGGATTGAGCATCTCGGGGGTCTGGGCAGTCTGGGCGCCCAGAGCCGCCCGCCACTCACCAGCCCCGGATTCAAGCAGAACTGGGGCAGGATGGGGCCCCAAGCCGGTGACTCCAAGGCCGCTGCTCTGCTTTTCTGCTTTTTCATGCTTTTGGTGCTGATCATGACCGGCTTCGAGCAGAGTTTGTGACTTGGTCGCACGGTGCTGGTCCACTTTGTCTCGGCGCAGTCTCCCAGCTATCCTGATTCCTTATTCCTGTGCCCCAACTTGGCCTTTTTTCCTGGACTGAATCAGCCCGACGCAAGGAGCATCCTGGCCCTCGTCTTCCAGAGTTCTCGGGCATTTTCTACGACCTTCGAGACAGCTTCCATCTGCCCAGCACCACGTGGGGCGACGGGGATAGAAATGAAACAGCAGATCATACTATTTAATATATCGTGCCACAGAGAGCAGTCGACAACATACGATCAAACTAAAGAGACTCGGAATCGGCAACGCCGAGGATTCATTCCCCTGTCCTGCAAACGGGATCTGACCACCGGCTAAAGACCACTCTCCCGACGCCCCGCTAGCCACCCAGGGCCTGGTGCGACTCTGGCCTCGCCTTTGACGCGGGTGACTTGATCCTGCCGAGAAAGAAGCATTGGCGTGGCTGAGGCGCTTGCCGGGTTCGACCTGTTGCGGCGCGCCTGATATGAAAATGATGTCAATGGCGCGGTTGGGTGGTGGTCCAACTACGCAGTGGTTTTTGGATGCAATATTCCAACATCTGATGTCGAGAAGTGCAATGAAGTTCGATTCAAGTGTGGGGGTTGCATTGCAAAGTAAGGGGCAAAACGTGGGCCTCGCTTCGAATCGTGGAGATTGATGGACTGCAGATGGAGAAGGCTGGGGAATGGGGATGGCCTGGAATGCTGATGCACGGCCCACTCCCTCCATGTCCGCCGGATTCGTCTGACTCTTCTTCCTTAGCTGCTGCCGTGAGTTGGCTTACGCTGCGGGATAATATTTAGCCTGGACTGAGTCACAGGGCTGGAATACAACGATAGCCTCCTTCCAAATACCTGTCCATTTAACAATTATAAACTGTATTGCAGATGCCCAGCAGATCCACGACAGGGTCCTGTGCTTGTTCACCGGCGACCGTAAAAGAAAGAGTTCGAGAAGCTCGAGTCTAGACGCAAGAAATACAACGTCGGCTTCTAGCGTGCCCACATCGCGAACTTAGTGCGCTTCCTTGGTCCAAATAGCCTTTCCATCCAGGCCAGGCCGTCTGCCAAGTGTCAGTTGCAGCAGGGCACGAGTAGCTCCCTACCCAGCGGTCTATCATTATACAAATGCAGTCATGATGGGCAGACTGACATCTTGAATGGACTGGTAATTGCAATGAAGTTTATACCGGAACTCTGGTCCTTGGGTTGAAGAAAACCACCCTATCAGCATGCAACGGATCACCGTTTTAATGGCCAGTCTTGTACCTGGATATGGGGAATCTCTACCTCCTAGAACAGGCCCAGGGAGTCTTCTTTCCTTCTCTTTCGGTCCCTGAATCCTATAAATATAAATACTATATATCCTCTTATCACTGAGCTAAAGTAGAGGAAAGACCATTATAGGGCCTGCCCCTATCTCCAACTATCCTCCTATAGATTATAGCCTACCATATTCCTGTACATTGCAGCCCCGTAGTTACTTACAGTTCACCACCGAGTACCGGTGAAGAGTGATAAGTAGCGAGGCAGACCAAAGGCATGCTAGTAAGAGATGAGTTAATTCTAACAGAACTCGCTCTAATAGGAAGGTTTTACAGTAATAATGCCTGTTTATATCTATGGCCAGTACACAGCCCCTTAGGCCTTTGCCGACATGTTATCTCAAACAGTTCATGCTGACCACAACAAGCACTGCGACGGACAACCGAAGGGAAGTCCGGGAGTAGGATAGTAGTCGACTCAAGAGAAATAGCAAGCCCGAGAACTAGATATGTTTACAAAAAGTTCAAAGGATTTGACCCATGTTTTTGGACAGCCTGGGTATCTGGAGATGGTGAGTTCCTGCTCCGATCAAACTTCCTACCAGCTGGCCATGTACTATAGGCATCTTCAGAGTAAGGCGTATCTCAGAATGTTTAACTGTAGTAAATGAACACCGAACTGAATATTTTGGCCTTGCATAATACACCCTTCCAGCAGTTTGTTCACTCTTCCAGGTCGTCGCAAGCTGCTTCTATCCTCAATCCATCCCATCCTCCACACCACCTTGGTTTCTTCTCCGGT
Organism: Aspergillus sp. MA 6041; assembly: GCA_025768905.1. Classification (NCBI taxonomy): domain Eukaryota; kingdom Fungi; phylum Ascomycota; class Eurotiomycetes; order Eurotiales; family Aspergillaceae; genus Aspergillus; species Aspergillus sp. MA 6041. Next base: position 661,262 of record JAMFNV010000014.1, on the reverse strand, counting down.
CCTTCAACCGTCTTCAATGGCACCAGCCAGCTCACCCTGCGACAACTGCAGAATTCCGGCCACACTTCAATGTTTCGGCTGCAAAGACGCACCTCAGTACGAGCACGGCGATGTGAGAAATGCGTTCTACTGCAGCTCAGCCTGCCAGAAGGAACATCGCCCCCAACACAAAGCGTACTGCAAGATCATGGCCACTCGAAAGAAGCTTCTCCGCGTTGCAGCCGTCTGCAAGGCAGCTGTCCTTGGCTATCGCGAACTCGAGTTCGATGTTGAGCTCTCCAAGATTGAGCTTCGAGACAGCACCTTGTACCTTTACGATAACCAGAAAGATCTTTCCGTCCCCCCGAAGCGTGGTCCGTTCCCTAAGCATCTCACCTCCAACGCTCAACACAGAGAGGCCGCCCTTTCCTGGTTCTTCTGTTTCGCAAGTCAGGCATTATTGAGCGTGCTTCTACCAAAGCTTCTAGCTGGTGAGTGCAGGCCAAGAGGCCGCCTTTATACAGTTCTGCAAAGATGGCTGATCCTGATTGCTCCCTAGACCTACCATGCACGATTGAATGCATGGACATGAGAGTAACGAAACCTTTGATAGTCACCCAAGTCATCCCCGGCCCCGACTCCTCCCCCGACGTACTTAGCCTTGATGCTGCCGAAGGACACCACACTGCTATCAAGATCAACCTGCTTTCAGACAAGGAATCCTGGGTTCTTGACGTAACATCAGCCCAGTACGGCTTTAAGGAACCCCTTGAGGCCTATGCCAGATACGTTGCGGAAAGGAAATGTGTTGGTATAGAACTCGACCCATACAACTTTACTGTGACGTCCGATGTGGACTTTATCTTGAATGACCCGCTTGGAACAACAGTGCGACAGAAGATGTTTCAAGCCGAGCTCCCATCACGTCGCCGATTCGCAGCATTTGTTGATACTGGCGTTGGCAAGGGTATTCTAGATGGGTCGCCTTCTGAGTTTGCAAAGAAACTGGAAGCCTTCAAGCTCGCGTTGAAGTTGCACATGTGTATGTGATTGGATAGATTACGTGCAAGCTGCGATCTTTGGCACACTCTTGCTATCAAAACTTGCACTTGACAAGTGGGATGCCACTGGTGGCTCTGATATTTAGAGATACATCTAGGAAACAACGTTCTTCATTTATCCCCCTTAACTGTTTACATAGAACTCCACTAGGCGGGCGTGGGAGTTCGTTCCTCTTCCATGATAGTCGCTCCTTCTGTATGGAGTAGGCCGGTATCGTAAGTAGTAATAGTCCTGTATGGAAGGTACCATCACTGCCATGAGAGCTCAGCTAGATTCAGCGACGGGATACAACCACTGAGGAGACGGTATTATACTTTGATCATTCAGATTGACGGGATGGATTGAACAACAGGAAATCAATGCAGCAAACATTATATATAAAATTATACGCACTCAGACAACATAACATCGTAAAACAGCCATCACATAACACCAACTAATGTCCAGACGGGAAACACGACGAAGGCCGCACACAAAGGCCCTCAACACACTTATTCTTATAGCAGCAATTCTCATCCGCAATACACGGTCCCATGTCCTCTGAGCAGTTCGGCCAGTCGTCGTCCGTGCTGCGACACTTGGTAGCAGCGCAGTAGGTCGAGCAGCACATCGGACCGGAACCGCCAGAATCACAGCTTCCTGGGTGTTGTTAGTCTGTGATATAACTGGGATATATCAGAGTGGTGAAGACTCACCGTATACACCGATGCAGGTCGGGGTGGGGACACAGGTGGTGACGACTGTTGAGACGGGGGTCGTGAATGTCTTGGTTACGCAGTGTTCGGTTCCAATGCAGGCGTCGGCATCGCCGCATCCGCCTGATGCAGTGGACTTCGCGTCTATACAGGATTAGAACTATTAGTGGACATCTGAGTAAACTGCTGGTACATACAAGTCGCGGCAACCTGGATCAGGACAACACCGAGTGGTTTGGAGAAAAGCATATTGAGTTACAGTAGTAGTATTTGATCAAATTGACAGAAATATCAGAGTCCAAGACCAGAACGAAACTTGCTCCACTGGGTAAACACGACAGGTTTATAACCTGGCATGGAGGACAATGATGCTGATGTCTCAGCCTCCTCACCCCGATTGGCAAGAATGTTGCAGATGATCAGGCAATACGAAGAGCAGCATCATCTTGACACATGGGCAGCCGGATAAGGTAGCCAAACTTAAAAAAGACCAAAGGGTCTTAAACTCAGGATCTGGTGAACCCATGAAGAGTTTGTGGCAGGCGTTGTCAAGAATGACACTGGGTATGTGCCATGGGTGGCTGCCTTTCTAGATAGGGTGGGATTGGATGAGGATGTCCCGCCTGGACCTGGTTTCAGATTCCCTGCCAATCGGAGAGCTCTCTTTGCTTCAACTGGGCTGAATACGAGCAATGACGTTGCGCATGGTCCTACATGGCTGTTATCGCCGACCTGTTGCTGGTGGCGGCAGCTTCTGCTTTGGATACTCAGCTTGCACCTCTGACTTGATAGACCGAGATTTGCCAATCTATGCTGGTTGGTACGACAGAGCTGGGAGTAGGAAGAACTGATTGTACTTTGTTTGATAGAGAAATGTGGGTTGTGGGGGAATACGAAGAGCTGGAACCCCCCGCATTCCACATCGCCACGCAGCTCCCCAGCATCCACATCCAAATAACTTCACAGCCGTAACGGTCGCAACGGAAATCCTTCTCTAGCAGTAAACCACTGGTGCAGGTCTAGGACACCTGGTAGGTCGCACTGATGACGTCCCATACCACACTGAACGACGCGCTTCTAACCTGATAGTTGAATGAAGGAAAATACCCATCATGGATTCCTCCGAGATCAAAGCTTGCGAGCACAAAACATGGGACGCGCTCTGCAAATCCGGCTCCGCCCTGGTCCCTCTACTGGCAGAGGACAGCATCATGCTGTTTCCCGGTGGAATGATTCTATCCAAGCAATCGACGCCCAGCCTCGAGTCGGTCCTAACCAGCGAGATGTTTGTACCGTGGCAGAAGTACACCATATCCGAGGACGAGGTCCGCTTTCTCGACTCCAACGCGACCTCTGCCCTTATCACGTACCGGGTGGTGGCTGAACGGCCCGGAGAGGAAAGTCCTACGGTTTTCCAGGCGTTGTGCTCGAGTACGTGGCGGAAGATAAACCAGTCTGAGAGAGACTCTGGTCGGTGGGAGATGGTATCTCATCAGCAGACTCCTATCTGAGTTTCGCAGGTGGCTACTATAGAGTATTGGGAATAGAATGCTCATGGGACCGGGTTAAACCAAATGTATACTCATAGACGCCAGCAGTCACTGTATCGAGAAGTATGAGATCCTAGGCAATATTCATCACTTACAGCTCGAAGAAAGAGCCAGCGACTTATTAATTTTTATATTTTAAGAGAAAACACACGGGATTCCGCTGAAAAGCACTGTATCAGCCGCATTTCCACCTGTCACTCAGTGGTATGCAGCCGCCATGATCATTCTTTGGTAGCACTTTTGCCATGGTTTAAGTTATGTTAGATTTAGCGAGCCTTTACCAGCTCATCCCTTGCTGGAGGGTCGAGAATGCCAGCTTGACCAGCAAGTTTAACTGTGGGGGCGTTGCTACTTCCGAAAGGTGCACTGGACGCCGTTCAATGCATGCATGCAGCGTTCTCAACCTTCTGGGAATATGGGATTAATCCAGTCAGATCAAGCAAACGGACATCGGAGCTGACTGTATTAGCATAGAGCCTTTCAGCACTTTGAATATAAATGAGGCTGACCTCCCTCTGGTCAAGTGCTCGCACCTCTGATCCACAACCTATATAATTCGACTCGCGGCTTCATTCTGCTTCCAGCTCGCTCCCATCGAAGCAATCGCCTCGCTGCGGCTTATTTGTGCCACTGGGCCCTACCGATACGAGCCCCCCACAAGTGCCCCGTTCCAGGGCTATTTTTGGCGTCCGGCCAGCCGATAACATTTCGTCAGAGCTCGTATCGCCGATGATCGCGATGATCCCCATCAGAATGCGAGATAATAAAAGGCACATCGCTTCGATGAAGGTCCATGCGCTCGCTATGATATTGCTCTGAATGGAAGCGATGTAGATCGGTGCTCGTATTGCCTCGCTTAATCTCTCTCCAGTGTTGCTGGAGTCGCGTATATAAGAGTCGGATTTCGCCACCTGGCACAATAACTATATCTGAATCATCCTTTCTCGCCGATTCAAAATGCGGTACTCTTCACTCCTTCAGGTGGCCGCGGCCCTCGTTTCCTTCTCGATTCCAGCCCTCGCAGCAGACCCTCGCTACTGCGCAAACGGCAACGTTATCGACGCGAAGGACTTCACCCTCGAAGAACAAGCCGACAACACCCACCTCGCCCCGCTATCCAAACACTTCCAGGATGCCGGAAAGAACGTCAGCGTCTCGGCCGTTCTCTCGTCCGCAAACCGCGCCATGAGCAAGGGCTCCCCGCCCTCCGGTAATGGAAACCCATCCGAAGCCTGGGCCTGGCAATCCGGCGATTACAAGACAACCAAGTGGATGCCACAGGGCGTCACCAGCTCTGCCGATGCACTCGGAAAGGGAGACTGGAATGACCACGAGGCTTGGGTCGTGAGTTGGTACCAGAAGGAGGGGGGGAAGAATGTGCGGGTTAGCTTTGTGGATCGGAAGACTCACGAGTACCGCCACGTTCTGCTTGTTTATCCCAGTGCGGACGATGACTTCGAGTCTATCACCATCCATGCGGGCGGGATTATGTGGTATGGGAACGTCCTGTATGTGGTTGACACGAGTAACGGCATCCGGGCTTTCGACCTCGATAACATCTGGGAGGTTGAGACTGGAGATGGCGTTGGAAAGACGAGTGATGGCAAGTATTCAGCTGCTGGATATAAATATGTCCTGCCTCAAGTTCGGTGAGTCCCCCAGAATAGCAACCCCCCGGTTCTATATATAAGTAGATTTCTAACAACATCAGCTGGTACAAATGGACCCCAGGCTCCGACTCCCCCTTCCGCTTCTCTTGGATCTCGCTCGACCGCAGCGACTCCCCAGACACTCTTCTCGTCGGCGAATTCGTGCGCGACGGCGAAGTCGACGATAACAACAACCCCGTCCCCATCCGACTCGTCAAGTACCAGCTCGACTCGGAGACGCGCCGCCTGCGCACGGACGACAAGGGCATTGCAACGGCCAACTGGGCTCACTGCATCGACATCGTCAATGTCCAGGGTGGCATGTCCCACGACGGGAAATTCTATTTCTCGCGCAGCAATGGCCGCAACCCCAAGGCTGGTGATTTGCTTACCTGGGAGGAGGGAAAGGCTGCGAAGGAGCATGCCGGTTTCTTCATGGCTGGGAATGAGGATCTGAGCTATAACCCCGTGCGCAAGGAGTACTATACCGTTACTGAGTATGATGGTGGGCGGTACATCTTGTCCTACAAGGACTAGGTACGTGGTTGGAGAGTCCGTGGGCCCGTTTCACTGTGATTGAATTCGTTGGCATATCATGCAAATAGAAAGACGGCCTAATACGGCTAATGGTTGTTATGGTCGAATGGTATTTCGACAGAATTCATCCGGAGGCCAAGGCCGTCCCAGTATATTGTATATATAGGCAAATCATATTATCATCATTTTTATACAAACTCGTACCCAATCTGGATCTGCCATTGCTGATCCGGATTCCGGTTCTCATACATCCGGGCTATCACTTCCTGGCCAGGTTAGCGCCCGCTCGAGCCCGTTGTTCTTGTCTTCTTGTCGGCTGTGGCTCTCCCACTTCCCCGTCTTCACACCTTGTTCAACAGTCAATGTCATCCAAGCCCGATGGTAACCGGATCAGACCAGCTTTCCTCGTCCGACAAGAAACGCCTTCGCGATAGAAGGGGCCAGAAGAAGCTCCGGGAGAAACGCGAGAGCCGGATCCAGGCTTTGGAGCGCCAGGTTGCGACTTGCAAACAGCACCATGGCGTCGATAGAACAGGCAATCTCATTTCCGTAGTGAACCAGCTATACAGGGAGAACGAAGCTCTTCGGGCGCGACATGCTGGCTTACGTGCAGCTCTCATGGAGGATGATCCAGCAAACCACATACCAATCAATCTTGGGAATATTGGGCCCCCTACGCTGTCTAGCTTAGACCAGGTGCCTATATCCCTCGCACCAAACCAACTGCCAACCGAGTCGGATCGTTCAGATAATGCCCAAGGCCTGGCCACGACTCCAACCCAGGCTGGACCACGTCTAAGCAAAACCGCGGATGCCTCTCAAGATGCTGGAGATCAACTTCCCCTAGAGAGTGCATGGTACTTGGTCCCTATGAGCACTACCCAGGCGAACCAAATAGCATTCCCCGGAACCTGTCCATGGTTCGAATATCCCGATCTCGTATCCGCATGCCCTACAACGGCATCACCACTGGACCTTCTACACGGGACTCGCCGCAACTTCCTAGCCGATGAGATCCATGGCAGCCTTCGGCACCGCGCGATCCGAGACGCCGAATGCCTAGCATTTGGATGGCTGCTGTACCACTTCAGTAAATGGCTTGTCATGCCGGATCCCACGACATTCGCACGACTCTCCCCATTCCAACGGCCTATCAAACCGCAGTTCCAGGTTGACCACCCCCGCGCGATAGATATGGTGGTGTGGCCGCAGATGCGAGCCAACCTGCTGAACAACTGGACCAGCTACGACTTTGTGGATTTGATGGCGTACATGAGCTGCTGCACGAAACTGCGGTGGCCGTGGGGGAAGCCCATTCTGGAGCGTGATTCGAATGATGAGTTGCAGATGCGTGGAGACTATTTCGACACCTTCACCAGGGAGAGTGCGTGGGGATTGACGTCGGAGTTTATCGAGCGTTATCCGGAGCTGTTACAAGGAATGGATGTCGAGGCGGTCCGGTTCCGACTCAGCCTACCGAATGAGGTTTAATGTCTGTTTCAATATAGAACAATTTAATCATTCTAACGGTGTGTTGGCCTTGCTCGGTTGGGCTGTGATCTGCCTTGTTGAAGAATCTCCAACTTCTACCCTGCTATAATTGCAGAGAATCAGCCATTCATGAATTAATACTTACTACTCGGCTGGACGATGATTCATTGCCCCTGTTGAATTGGCAAAGATCACCAGGGTTAATATTGGCCGATTGGGGTTTCGTGGCCCACATGGCCCAGCATTGATTCATCGGTCCACCCCGTATCTCGTACACTAGAGTTCTCACACTAGAGTTCTCGCAGGATCGACAAGCTACAGCACTTGTGATTTGGCGATGCCGCTAAGTGCGTATTCCGCGTGTTGCGTATTCCGTCGGAAGCACAAATCACTATGCCTGTATTATGGAGATACAGCCCGCTATAAAGCTGTCTCCTTTCTCGACAATCTCATATTCCTTGCACCAGGGAATATCATTTACTACTACCAATCATGGCATCCGGTATAGTCTCATACCTGTCCGGCCTGGACACGGTCGAGATTCTCGCCGTGCTTCTCCTGCCGGTGGTGCTATACATCGTCGCCAGACCCAAGGGGCAACAGTTACCGCTGATCAATGGGAGAAAAACATTCGAGTTCTCCGACAGCGCCAGCAAGCAACGATATTTGAAGGATGCCCCGCAAATGATCAAAGCTGGACTACGCAAGGTATACTTTAACCCACTATATCACTCTCTTCCACCGTCGCAGTCAGTAAAGCGACTAACCAAATGAGCAGGCATCTGTCTTCCGCCTAATCTCTGACAATGGACCAACAACTGTCCTCGCGCCCAAGTACGCCAAAGAACTCCGAAGTCATCCTGCGTTGGACTTTAACGGCCCTATTGCGAGAGATTTCCACGCCCACATCCGCGGGTTCGAGCCGTTCAAAACGGGGACGCGCAGTGACGAGCTAGTCCAAACGGCCGTTCGGACGAAGCTCACGCAGTCACTAGGTAAGTGGATACATTTCAATGGTCTTCGACTACAACTTATAGTACTGGATAGGAGGTATTACGGAGCCCCTATCTGCAGAGGCGTCCATCGCACTGGAGAAAGAATGGACGAACAGGAATGGTGAGTTAACGAACCCTTCCCACTAATTAAGAAGATATTAACATTCTGCAGAATGGCACGATCTCGGTCTGAAATCAAGCATCCTCAAAATCGTCGCGCAGCTGTCATCTAGGGTTTTCCTGGGCGACCAAATCTGCCGCAACCCAGACTGGCTTCGCATCACTGTCAGCTACACCGTCGATGCCTTTCTCGCTGCACAGGATTTAAGACAATGGCCGGAGCTGGTCCGGCCTTTGGTAGCGCACTTCCTGCCGTCCTGCCGAAAGGTTCGACGCGAGCTCGATGAGGCAAGGGATATTATCAGGCCGGTGCTGGAGGAGCGACGAGAGGTAAAAGCTTCTGAAGCTACTAAGGAACGCTTCAACGATGCCATGCAGTGGATGGATGATGTTGCGAAGGGGCGTCCGTATGACCCTGCTGTTGCCCAAATGTCGTTCTCGCTCGCTGCTATCCATACGACATCCGATATGTTGACTCAAGTCATTTATGATCTGTGCGGGAAGGAGGATCTTGTGCAAGCCCTCCGCGACGAACTTATTGCGGTTATCAGTGAAGACGGATGGAAGAAGCAGACCTTATACAAACTGAAACTGATGGACAGTGTCCTGAAGGAAAGCCAGCGGCTAAAGCCCATTGCTTTTGGTGAGAATCACCTGCTTTCCCCATTTATTTATCAAGGCTAACTTAGATACCAATTACCCAGCTTCCATGCGACGACTCGTAACAGAGGACGTGCGGCTCTCCGATGGAACTCTCCTGCCCAAGGGAACAACCACCCTCGTATCCGGCGAGAGCATGTGGGACCCAAGCGTATATCCCGACCCCGAGACTTTCGACCCCTATCGATTCCTGAAGCTGCGCGAGACGCCTGGCCATGAAACATCTGCCCAGCTGGTTTCACCCTCGCCCGAGCATCTTGGGTTCGGATATGGCAACCATGCCTGTCCCGGGCGTTTCTTTGCAGCTAATGAGGTGAAGATTGCGCTGGCACATGTCTTGTTGAAGTACGACTTTAAATTGGCCACTGGAGCTGCTAAGCCTAGTGTGAGACGGTCTGGGCTCTCTGCGAACGCTGATTACATGGCGGAAATCTCCATTAGAAGGCGCAAGGAGGAGATCGTGTTATGAGGACTTAGTCCGGCTTTCATATCTGTCAACCACATATAAAGAAACGCAATCAATTTTTCAATGCTGCACCCGTTGTAACACCGTCTTGCTCAGTACCGCTTTGCTGTCCCTAGCTGTTGTAGAGGCATATTAGGGTGGTATGATCTATGGGAGGGCTGTCACCTTTATATTCCTGTCTTAACTTAATACTAATACTGAGAAAGATGCAGACTACTCTAGAGTTTGGACTTTTACTACGCTTCAAGATAATAACAAAGCTGGCGCCCTGCTGATAGTCGATATACCCTAACGGCATGCTATGGATGGGATTGCACTCTGTTAAGGAACGCGCCTCTTAGCAAGCAGCTTCATCACAGTCTCATGACCATTTTCCGTAGCCCAGGCTTCTGCTGTCTTGGTTTTGTAATCCGGTATGGCTGGGTTTGCCCCCCAGTCGAGTAGTAGCTTCACGACCTCCGCATGGCCCAATGCCGCGGCGTGCGATAGGGGCGTTTTCCCGTACATATCTTCGATATTTATATAGGCTCCCCGGGCAAGTAGTAGGTTTACTGCTGCTCCGTGCCCATTTATCGCGGCCAATGCCAACGGACTGATGTCTTCGTCATCTGTAGTATTTATATCGCCTCCATGATCAGTCAAAAGTTCCATGACTGCCTCATGCCCGTTTCCCGCAGCCAAGGAAAGAGCTGTTCGATCATCTATGTCTTTGCACTCTAGATCGGCTCCGTCATCAATACAGACACTGACTACTTTATGATGTCCATTCCGGGCAGCCTCCAAAAGAGGACTTGAACGGAAATAATTGTACTTAGGGTGAACGTATGCTCCCCTCTGTAGCATGAGGGCAACTATCTCGTCGTGACCATGGGTGGCAGCCAGAGAGAGCGGGGTGAATTCCGACTTCGACATAGCCTCCACGTCCACCTCATCCATTTCCAGGAGCACTCGACAAATTTCAATATGTCCTCCATTGGCTGCATAATGCAAAGCCGTATACCCCTGCACGTCTGGGAGGTTGACTGTGCAAAAGCCAAGGAGAATCTGCGTGATTCTTGTATACCCGAGTTTAGAGGCGACATGAAGGGCGGGGAGAGATTCTCCAATGAGTGGAAGATCACTAATCCGCAGCAAGGCGTCGCCCGTAGCCAGTGCAATTGTGAGTAGGGGTTCATGTTGCTCTTTCACTGCCCAACCGAAGAGTCCATGTAGACGCGAGTCATACGACCGGCCACCAGAAGTCCAAGGGTGAAAGTCCCATACCTCATTGAAACGCGTGGCAAGAGACTCGAACTTTTCCCAGGTCACGGAGGGTGATAGATCTTTCGTGTGCAACGCCCAATATGTGACGGCGTAATTGAGGAACTTATATAGTTTCGGATCTGGTGGCGGCGGTCCGCGTGCAATACTAAGGGATAGGTAAATATTACGGTTCCGACTCCAAAATCTCGAGAACAGACTGCTGGTACGAGGATGCCGAGAGAGGGCTTGGTGTGCCAATGAAGCAGGGGATGGTACAGAAAGTTCTGCTTTTTCCGTTGAGTTCTTCGTAAGTTGAAGATTGAAGTCAGAGAAAGACAAATATGCAACGCATAGTTCTCCGCATTCTAGGTTGCCTCTCTTTGCATCTGGGTATTCCAAATGCCGATTCGAAGGATCCTCTCCGGCGAGATGGCGCTCGAGATATTGCTTGACGGAGGAGTGGGCGAATCGCGCACAGTTATCGACATTGTCCACGATAACAAGATTCGCACAGCAGCCAATTAAGACGTCTTTTTGCGGCATTCTCTCATCGTTCCACTTTGTGTCGTCCACTCCGAATGATACAGCCTCTCTCAATTCGTCGATATGGAGTGGGCGGATTGCAAAACTAACCCACTTCAGGACCTTGGGCGCAAAGCTATGTCGCCGAGTGATTCTATCGATACAGCGCCTATATACTTCTTCAAGCCCTTTTGGTAGCGTAGTCAGAGATGTGCGTATTTCTGCATCTGTATGGCACGTATCCCATAATATCTCCAGTTGAAGGTACACCCATAAAAACCTAAGTAAATGTCAGTATGCAATTGCCAGCTATGTAGCAGGGGAGAACGTCATACATTTCTGATGACTCGTCGAGAAGTGTCTGCTTCACCTGCTCTAGCAGCGAGAGGTTATCCGTAATCCTTCTGTATAAGCTCTTATCCGTGATACTCGTGTCAATGTAGCGCTCGATATCTCCTTGAACATTGGTCGATGTTGAAATTCGACAAATCCCAGGTACAAATGTAGAAATATTGATGTATCCTGGAACCTGGTCGCGGCTGAATAGAAGAAGGCGTGGTCCGTTTGAGCTTTTGGTCCGGCGGAATAGCGAGTGGAAAAGCTCCAGGAGGGATTTGCTATATTTCTGATCCATAGCATCCAGCCCATCAACAACATAGACAGAGTCCGGCACGAAGTCGAACAGCAAGGTGAAAATATGTACCAGGTCCATCCAGTCTGGTTGAATCCGGTCTGGACCAAAGAACTTGCGGAGTTCGGAAGATATTTCTCTGGGGAAGGGTTTTACAGCCAGATTCAAGAACTCGCAGAGCTGTTTGATCAGACTGGAGAGAATATATGTGTCGACCAAGGTTCTCGGAAGGTCACTTTCACAATAAAAGAAAGCAGTGGGCGAACGATTCTCCGCACTGCGATACATGGTCGCCTCTACGGCCGTGGTCCTGCTAGATGTTAGCTGATAATAAAGGAGGCACGGCCCAGCAAACCAACGCTATCATTGTCTTGCCAGATCCAACTGGGAAAGCGCACATAGTTAGCCGTGGTCAACATTGCGTGAGAGAACTTACTCTTTCCTGAGCACCATAGACTGGAGATGGTTCTGTCGTTGAACCAGGCTTTGAAATCCGGATGATCCAAGAACCATTGCGTCGTGCCAACGAGGCGCTTTTGCAGCAGTCTTCTGTGGACTTTCTTCTCGTCGTAGTCCGAAATCTGTGACACGAGCTTTGCAATATCTCCAGCATCTGCACTCCATTAGCCTACACTTCTCAGACGCTTTGTATGCACTGACCATGTCCATGCACTGTCATATCCGTGGTGGTACGTTCACCACGACCATGCATGATGCCACGGTATTGCGATACTGATAACATGTTAACGCACCGCCAGCGGAGGCCTGTCTATAACTTACCGTCGGACTGTGCTAGTGGTGCGTCCACCATCTGGACTGTATGGACCACAGAAAGAAGCTCTTTTGCGAAGGCTGCCGCCGTTGCTGCCGCATATTCCTGCCACTGCTTGTTCTTATGAGAGTCCGAGTAGTCGCAAATTCCGCGAACCACCAGGCACTGGAAATGGTCCATTACCCCAGCGGCCTCCATTTCAAAGCATAGGATTCCAAGTTCCTGCGCTAACCTGTCTCTCGTTTGGGCGTGCTTTATTACTTGATTTCCGGACGCGATGAGGCCGTAGTGGATGGTCGGATCAGAGCCAGGCCGTGCAGTTCGAGGCACCTGTCTGCTAGTATCACAGCAAATATCGCAGCTCTCTTCGGGCTCACAGTGCTCATATTCCGATTGAAATAAGATATCCTGGTCGTTTCCGGGATATCTGGAGCTCTCCTGCAGGCGGGGATGCCTCTCTCGCATCTCGGACAGTAAGGCCGGGATTTTGCTCGATGCTAACTTATGCGCAGCTTCCAGTCTAGCTAGAGCTGTCAAAAGCACTGGTTGTGGCTTGTTCAACACCCCGGTACGCTCGAATCCTCCACCGTTGATTGTCTTGCCATAATCGTACTGAACAACCCCTCCAAAGTCCCTTGTTGGCTTGCTTACCACCACATCACCGAGGCGAATATCGACCTTACTGGTCGGAGCTCCTCCTCCAATGCCGACAAGTAGAAAGAACCGGATCGACTTGAACGTTGCTTGCAGCTGTATGGCACATGCCGATGCCGACGTTGTGCCATAAACCCCGGATCGGCAGCATGCAATGACAACATTATGCCTGAATACTCGACCCAAAGCGTAGGTGTTGCCATCATCCTTTGCCACTAGCAACTCAGGGTGTCTCTCATCCAGCATCGCTTCCGCAGCAGCCATCTCGCAGGGCAAGGCACAGAGCCAAGCCACGGTATAATCCTGGTGAAGACGATTCGTCGCCATGGTGGCCGCCTACGTACACACCACGTTCTGGTATGCCGGGGCTTGTACGAGCATAACAGGAGCACGTCGCGATTGAGAATCCACTTTGGAGGTTTGAGCAGCTCAGCAGGTTCCCCGACCAGGTCAGCCTCAGCCTCAGCCTTGCGCCCAGTCCGTGTCCTGCAGTGCCACGTCAGAGCTGTGCTGGCCAATAGTAACCATACAGAGCATGTACTTTGATCACAGTCAAGTTGAATAGTATTTATCCAATAAAATACCGTGTTATCGAGCTCTGCATTTCACCATACAAACACTTTTGGCAGTAAGCCTTTCTTTCAGATTGGGTTACGCGGAGTGTGCCCACAGAAGTAATCCTTACTAAAGGGCTCTACGCAGAAGGGATAGATATAATATATATATTAGAATATAATTCTAAAACATGCCCAAGGATTATATAAACTATGCGGCCTCTTACCTACTTTTGGGCTCTGGCGATGCCTTGGTGTTTATGCCAAATTAATTGGATACAACGATCCCCACGTATTCAGATGCGGCTCTCCACACGAAAGAGGCATACTTTGACGAGGCTCTAGAGCCGCGATTGGTTGCCTTCTGCCACGGCTTAATTAGCTTGCATGGGATGTTATCACAACCTGTCATCGAGTTGATCTTCTGAACTTTTGAGTCAACTGGTCTCCCTGCTAGGCCTTTTTTTATTCTTCCTACGTGGATCGAAAGAATTGGATACTTCTTATAGCCCCCCTCACTATGCATTGCCTAATGTTCTGCGGGGTTCCACGACAGGGCTCACCACCAGCCCCATCCCTATAAATATAGCATGACAGTCTCGTCTTTGATCCTGGTTATTCCACACTTCTGTACGCTCCTGCACCACTTCATCGAGTTATTCTACTATCAACATATTTAATAATGTGCTCTTATTGGGTTACCACCACCACGTACGCATGCGGCCACGCCGAGGATTTGAGTGAACCACATCCCTGCGGTCGAAACTGCGCGCAGCCATGGCCGGAGTCACAGGTCGGAAATGCCTTCCCCATCAAAACGTGTTCGGCCTGCTCCTGATTTATGTACTTTTACACCGGGTAAGGAACCCCCTACTGAATCTGTCGCAGCTGGCATTATTCTGAATTCCCGAGCCTTAGGGTGGTGAGGTGCAGCAAGCCTGGGGCCTGGGCTCTTACGGTATGGGTCCGTGTGTGGATGGTGTGTCTGGTCACATTTCTCAAGGTGCAGGATATACTCTGTGTGCTCATATCCAAGTCAAAGCCTTAGGATAATTGACTTATTGTGAGCTCTGTCGGCAAAGCATTGAGTATGCATCCTATACAATTAAACCTATCGCTAATTGGATGTTCCCTCGAGTATTCTCATTCTCCCTGTATCGGTCAGATTTGGGAGAACTGCGTAGGCAGATGTAATCCTTGGATGATGCTGTCCTCGTTGTGGGCGTTTGGATGGTGCACTGAGTAGTAGACTGTTTCGTAATAGTGTAGCCTTTGCATAGTATTGTATTGTTGCAGTGTTAGAAGGTCTAGATCCTCTAGCAGCTGGCGAGGGGAGAGAATAGTTCGTGATTTGGATCTAAAGAAAGAAAAAAAGAATTATAACGAAGCTGTATTATACAAGCGTCAGAGTCCAGCAAATGCTTTGTAGACGGCTAGTGATGAAAGCAAGTCACATGCCTTCACCTGGAGGCAATGGAGAGAAAGAGGCATCGCCGAAGGAATCGTAGCCGAATTGTGTGTATTGGGGTATTGGGGCATTCAGCTGCATATGCGGGTCCAAATTCGAACCCATGAGGGCAGATCGTGTCTCTGGAGTAACAACATCTCTCAAATCAAGCATAACCTCTGCCCCGTAGGAAACATCTTGTCCCGGGAATGCTGGAAGCCAGACATCGAAGCCATTTGGACCATCTACCAGAGCGTCTTCGCTTCCTGGAAATCCGGGGGGATTGTGTACCGACGTTGACTTCGGGTCATTGTATGCCGGATTTCTCTCGTTTTCCCTGTCCGGTGCCGGTGCCTCATGAGCAGCCCGCCGGCTCGTATGCCCGACCGACTGTGTCTGGGCTGGGAAAAGGGATTCAAGCTGCCTGGCTGCTTGACGATCAAGTATTCTCTTGATCCGCGTTCGAATTATGTCAATGCTTCGATTCAAACCGGGCATGGCAGAAGATGTGCGTTGGAGAATGTCAAGCAGGAACCTCAATTCTGTCCATACTGCTTCATTGGTATGATCACGATCTGGCCTGACGTCAGAGGTTTCCAGTTGGTATACGGCAGTCGTCGCCGCTGTGTATGTACAGTAGCTGTTCATGTATGTGATATGATGAAAGCCAAACGTCTTGATATACATTTGCAGAAGATGGTATATCGTCGTGGTCGCTGATCGGCATATCCCCCAGCTTTTCCGGGATGCGTCGGAGGAGAGGGCTTGCCCACTGGAGACAAGCGGTCTATGCAGCAGAATAAGGGTAGTATGGTACATCAAATTGAGTGATGTGATGTGTGGGGGAGGACTCAGCTCAGGAATGCTGTCTGAGGAAATGTGCAGAAACGATGGCAACGAGTCATGCCACTGCTGCAGCTTTCGATCTATGTCCACGAATGCTGCCGCCCGAGCGCCGGGTGATGACTGAGTGTCGCTGACGGAGCTCGGGCTATACAGATTCAACAGCATCTGGGATATCAGCTTACAGAGCTTGCATAATTGTGTGAAGCAAGATACTATGTGGCCCGGAACCGCTGGATACGCTGGAAGCTCGCTGGAAGCTGGATCGGGCCCGTAGAAGGGTTCCCATGGGTCGTTATCCGTGAAATCGTCAAGGAACTCGAGTGAGACACTTTCGGAACCCGTTACAAAGTTAGGCATTCGCCCCAAGTAAAGACTAATGTGCTTGTCCCATGAGTACAGGCTCCAGAACAGGCGTTTTCTGATTTCGACATCTTCTGTCGAAAGGGTAGGAGAGTGGCGTTGTAATATATCGGGAGAAACATGTAGTCCAAGATCAATCGCCATGCGAAAGGCCATGCCAGAATAGAGCCAGGAAGACGATGATTGACCACAAGCAATATCACGAGCAGATTGTTGCAACAGTGCTTGGATTGTAGGTATTGAAGGTTGTTTTAGTGTTTCCATGGCTAGGAGTGCTTTTGCCTCTGCCATGAGCCGACTGCTGAGCTGGGTGAAGTTGTCCTTTTGTTCTTCAGAGCTCCACAAAGCTTCTGGGTCACGAATAAAACGACAGCTGTGGGCGCATAGAACCTTGAACAAGGTAGCAGAGCAGTATGTGGTGTCATGCACTTGCAGAGCTGATTGCAGCAAATCTCTTGTAAAGGCCGGGCGATAGACGAACAAGAAGCTCGGGTGTAGCCAACACCAATGCAGCCTTAAAAGGACGTTGGAGACCTCTGGAGGCACATCTGCCTGTGGCGACGTAGCATTCAAAGTAAGCAATTCGAGATCCTTCTGAGCCGCAGCATTTGCAACAAGGTGACGTCTAGTGTCACTGGTGGTTTTCTCAGCGGCTGCCGATGTGGAGGGCTGAGGTGCAGAGTCTGGTGATTGATGGGAAGCATTCGGTGGATCTTCGTGGATGGCGGACGTTTGATTGTGGTAGATGACGGCTCCCCGGGCATTTAAAGAAATGGAACTGTCGTGTTGGTTGGTGAAGGCCGAAGTTTCAAGAAGAGAAGACGGTGGAGAAGCAGCGGTTTCTGCATTTTCCAACTTCGCCTCCAAATCATGGATCCGGGACTGCAAGCAACGCACATACGCGATGGATGGTGCTTTCTCATAATGGCAGGTAGAAGAGCTAGCGGCGCAAGCGGAGCAACGTGGAATGCCTCCATCGCATCTGCTCTTCCGACGACGGCACGTCGAGCACACTGCCTTTTGATGTCGCACCATGGCCAGAATCTCCAGGCTGGGAAGTCGGCGTCCTGGTACATGGAATATTTGTGGAGGCAACTCGGAGACAAACGAGGGAGATGGAGATGGAGATGGAGAGGGATGACTCTGGGGTAGAGCTAGTCCAGATGGGGATGTCACGTTATATGTCTCGGTCCCGCCAATAGCAAGACAAAAAGAATACAGTACAGCATGGTAGGGCTGTCGTTTTATAACTAGTTAAATTGTCTCATCTTTACGTAACGCGTATGACCTCAGGACGGTCCCTATCATCAACATAATGATTCCATGTCTATTCTAATCTAGCTCTTATAGCACATAACGGAAATCCTTGTTCTCGAACTCAGTATAATCCTGCATGCCAGCTTCATCACTCCGAGACTTATCCGCCGGACCATAGACAGAGTCTCGACGTCGGTTGACAATAAGCATGTAAACTATAGTTCATCCAAGTTAGCGTACTGGTAGATTTGGTTAGTGACGTTGAAGACATCAATTGTACGTACGAAATAGACATATGTGACAGCCCGCCTTAATTGCGTATCCGACAAGAAGACCAATGGTAGCACCTTTGTACTCGGGGGCTTCAGAGGGTTTCACCACAAAGGGCCCAGCAAAGTTGCCCCAGCAATACGCAGTGCTAGATAAGACAGTCGGTCAGTTCAACCAGTACATAGGAAGTGCTGTAGGATGGTTACTGACAAAACAAGGGCATTCGCCATAGCACGGTGGGTGTAGCCAGCCATGTTTGAGGATATTGTGACAAGCGAAATTGTGAATCCGACCGACTGTGCATTGACAAGCCAGAAGCAAGCCAGTCTCTGCCATTTCTGCTCGCGTGGTAAGTATGCCATACATGCGGCAGTAACAGTGCACAAGATATTAGCCGCGGTTGAAGTGAGCAATCTGCTGTTTGGTATATTCAGCGTTACTGTACCGCCAATAACCAGTGCGATAATGACAACTGCGTCTCCGACTGACTTCAGCTCTGTAGTCTTGGTTTTCGAGAACCCCATGTCCTCGATAATGATTGTGGAAAAAGAGTTGACGACACCATTCGGAATCGCTGCTGCAAAAACCGAGATAAAAAGCAGGATAGCTTTAGGATCGGCCAACGCGACTATTGCTTGTTTGGTGTTGAATGTTTTTGTCTTGACACCTGTCTCATTACCTGCAACCCTTTTGATCCCAATGACGCGCTCAGTCTTCGATAGGAAAAACGCGCTTGAGGGTGCATCAGGAAGAACGAATACAATGACGGCTGCCCAGAGGCACGTTGCCGATCCGAGAATATAGAATAACAGCTCCCAGCGTTCTGGCTTAAAATCGACTGGCAGCTTTGTGATTCCAAAAGAAATATAGGAGCCGACAATACCACCCCATCCTAAGGCAGAGTACCAAATGCACTGGCGGAGTGGGATCTCTTGTCGGGTATACCAGAAGCCGGTCATCAGAGTCAGCCCCGGCGTAACTGCCGCTTCGAACAATCCCATAATGAACCGCACCGCAAGTGCACTCGAAAAGGTGTGGCATTGAGTCATGATGATAACCATCAAGCCCCACATGAAACAACTTAGACCAAGAACTCGCTGTGCAGGAAATCGCCCTACTAGCCATCCACAGGGATATTGTCCGAAGAAGTAGCCGGCATATACCACTACAAAAAAACGATATCAGTGAACTTCGGGCCGCAAAAAGGGATGGGGTACTCACTCGCAGATAGATAATTGAATTGCTGTCCATGAAGGCCAAGAGTCTCTTGGTAGCCCAACAGGTTTGCATAATTCAAGGCGGTTTTGTCCATGAATTGCAGGGCTTGGGTGATGAGAAAGATTGGAAGAACAACGAGATCGATTTTCCATCTGACTCGAGAATTCTTGGAAGCAACTATCAGCGACCTGCAAGTATGGACGGCGATGACAAAAGAGTCACCCGCTTACCTCCTTCTTGGAGATGGAAATCCCCAGACCTTCTCGATACTCTTTATATCCGACCGTATTTGCATGTGCCTGGAAAGAGTGTTAACAAAATCAGAGCTTCTTGCTTCAGCTCCGAATCCAGGAAAGGCATACCTCAATGAGCGTTGTCTCTTTCGCCTCTTCAACCTCATCGATGCGTTGAGGGCCGCCCACGGAATTGAGTTGTTCAATATGCATGTTGCCAGGGGAGTCTTGTTTTTGAGGGGAAAGCATAATGGCGATTCATAAAAAGTGAGTTGACGATACTTGTGAAAATCCTGGTCAAGCTCTTCAGACAATCCACCTATCCCAAATGTACCCCCCGGTCTGGGGTGCATGATACTTATAGGCCCACGCACTGTCAACTCGACGTTGATGGGGTTGACAACCAACCAAGTTTGCGGGGAAATCCCCCAACTCCACGCGGCCAGACGCCGAACAGACGGGATACAAGTGGGCGGAAAGTGCCCGAAACTGTCAAAACATGCAAAGAGCCCCAAAAGTGAAATAAATTGGTCCACGCCACCAATTGCTGCAGGTGGGACAGATTACTACGCAAAGGATTCTATCTATACTCATCCCCTCATCCCCTCATCCATGATGCCGGTGTACGAAACTACCAAAAGCACCAGCTGGCTGGCGCAGCCATCTGGGCCGTGCTGTCTGAAAGGCACACTGCATGAGGGGACATCGCGTGGGCACTTTGATACGGTCGCTGGCGTGGAAACCTATATCTCGCGACCCCAAGCGGATTACGCAAATGGTCATATTTTGCTCTACTTTCCTGATGTCTGGGGGATGTTTCCCAACGGCCTTCTGGTGATGGACGCCTTTGCGGATGCGGGCTATCTCGTGCTGGGTTTGGACTATTTCCGAGGCGTATGAACTTTGTCTAGCTTTGTCAAGCCCTTCCATGTCGCTGTGTTCTTGAGCAAGCTGACCTATTGCAGGACCCTGTGTGGAAACATCGTCGCAATCGCCACGATCAATCCAATCCGAATTTTGACTACGAGGCATGGAAACAAAAGCATATGAAGTTTGCAGATGAAGCAGTTCCAAAATGGATTGACGAGGTAAAACGAACATATGGCCAGCCATCAACCAAATATGCATGCGTGGGGTGAGTCTTATTCTTCGACATTCCGAGAACTGCCATTCTAATGGGTTGTCCCCAATGGCACCCAGATACTGCTTTGGTGCTCCATATGTGTGCAATGAGCTGGCAAAAGAGACAGTCACTGCCGGTGCATTTGCTCACCCAGCTTTCTTGAGGGAAGAACATTTCAGAAAAATCACCAGTGAGTGCGCTTACCCCTGTACGCCCAAGCAAGGCACCAGGGACTCAATCTTGAATGCAGAGCCCCTGTTTTTGTCCTGCTCCGAGGAGGACCATACATTCGACAAGAACTCTCGTCGCACGGCCTTGAAAATTCTGCAGTCTGGGCGCAAAACCTACCATCTTCAATTGTTTTCCGGCGTTGAACACGGCTTTGCTCTTCGTGGAGATATGAAAGACCCTTATCAGCGTGAGTAGATACCGTCCTGGAATGTTGCGGTGTATGACCGTGGCCCACGGAGCTAATGTATAGTAGGATATGTAAAGGAACAAAGCCTGCGGGGTTGTGTGGAGTGGTTCGATTTCTGGCTATCATAGAGCAGTACAGTAGTATATAAACGAATCTGAATATGTTCCCAGCTAAATGTACCTTGACTCATGTAAGCTTCGGAGAATGGAGGATGACATAAATGCTGTGCATCACACAGTATTGAAAGTCCCGACTTAGTCACTTGAAAACCTCCATGGATGAACCAGTATCAGTAGCTGCCCCCGAAGCTACCCTTGTCGCTTGATTCGCCGCTCCGGATGGCCCGCTTGATGGGGCTCCCGCAATGGAGAACCGGAGAATGGCCGGACCAATCATCGCACGGTCACTTACTTGTTCTTCCCGAAGCCCGACTTGTTTGCCTGAGAAAGTGAGAAGGGAATCTACTTATAAATCATATCCAGGTTCCAAGGAAAAAAAAGAAAAATACGCACCGTCTCCTTTCTTTCAACAGATACCTAAGAGTCTGGAAGTTATCATAATGTCAACCACCAAAGCCTTCGATTTCACGGGCCAAGTTGCCATCGTTACCGGTGCAGGATCTCGCATGCCTGGTAAGGATTTTCTTTCTTCTTGTCCTCTTTATGACGTGACTGGGAGTATGGCTAACAAAATATTGCAGGTGAAATTGGCAATGGACGTGCAACTGCGATCCTGCTCGCCCGACAGGGCGCCAAGGTTGCCTTAGTAGACTACAATGTCGAATGGGCCCAGGAAACAAAACGAATGATCGACCTCGAGGGTGGCCAATCAGAAGTAGTCCAGGCTGATGTGACTGACGAGGAGAGCTGCCAGAGGGCAGTCGCGCAAACAGTTAAAACGTTTGGCGCAGTAAATATTCTTGTCAACATTGGTAAGAGTCCCATGGAATGACTTACCGGTACACGATTAGACTAAACACTACGTCTATTAGTCGGAGTCGGGGGTGCCATGGGCGATGCTACAACGCTTGATGTCGTCGCATGGGAGCGTGATCTGAGGATCAATGTGACGAGCATGGTTCTGATGAGCCGGCATGCCATCCCGGAAATGAGGAAGTGCGGACGAGGTGCGATTGTCAATATGTCTTCCGTCAGCGGCCGTACGTCCCCCTCCTACTTTCCGTCTCTTCAGTAACTAATCTAGAATATTCAGTCCTCGGAGGCAATCCCAGCCTTTTGTACCCTACAAGCAAGGGCGCAATCATTCAAATGACCCGAGCAATGGCTGCCCAGCATGGCCCTGAGAATATCCGCGTTAACTGCGTGTGCCCTGGGATGGTTTTTACTCCTATGGTGCGTGGACGGGGGATGACGGATGAAATGCGCCAGGCGCGTATCAATCAAAACCTTCTCAAGCAGGAGGGAACCGGATGGGATGTTGGCTATGGTACGTCCTTTCCATTCGATTAAGATATTCCCTGTTCTCCATCTGACACATACAGCCATACTCTTCCTGTGCAGTCAAGAGGCGAAATGGATTACTGGGCTGATCATGCCGGTGGACGGAGGGGTGAGTAATGTCCTCTGGGCAGTTGTATCTATTCCACTTGAGCTAACATTGACCTATACAACAGACGACAGCAGGAAAAGCGGACAGGCCAGCTCTGAAGGCTGATAAATTGGCTGAACAGATTTCGGGGGTTCCGAATAACGCATGAACTTGTTTCGCACAAAATTGTGACTGGTCCGATATCAATATTTTCAATGTGAAGTCGTTCTTATGTATTAGCTACTCAAAACAGAAGTGTATAACATTGAATAATAGAGATTTCTGTCTTGATATATATCGCTGCTGTGTGAATGACCCTCAACCAGTGGATTTGAGACAGCTGAGCTCACGGATTGTTGTTATAGGCGCCTGGATTCTCACCGTCGGAAACCCAGAATAATCAGAATGTGAGTAATGTCCAACCCCAAGAGGCAAAGCTTGCTCGTTAGAGACGGAAGATGGCCGGCTGTCGGCAGATGACCGGAAGAGATAGTTCCTATTATGAAACAGGTAAGCCTAGCCATCATGAGTCAACTAGAGATGCATTTGTAAAAGCTTCTTTCTGTTCTCGGTGAATTGTTCAAAGTTGTTCAGAATTAACTGGCAGACCGCGTTTCCGCATTGGGTTTACTACTGCTCATCCTCTCACCCGTGTACCAGCTCCGGCTTTCTTCCTCTTCTCTCTGGTCAATCTTCTGAATACACGCGTTCATGCCATCTTGCTTGTGGCCTCACGAAAGTACTAATTAGGCGAGCAAACTTTACATATTCACACGATGGAAACACCCGCCAACCGGAAGAGGTCTCGCAATGCCTGTCAGAGATGCCGAATTAGAAAAAAGCGATGTACAGCGGATTCACATTTTCCATGCAGCAGTTGTGACTCTGTAAATGTTTCTTGCATCCTCCTTGATCGCGAATCCATAAGAAACCACCGTCGGCGCAGGTAAGCATGATTGCAAACATCACCGTAAAATAATATTTCAGATTGAACTGTCATTCGGTTACAGGAAATGTTTCCTCGCTAATGCTTCTCAGGAGCTTGACAAAAGTTGCCAAAACACCAGATCCTCGTGTACAAGACACTTGGAGTGCGTTTTCCTCTGAAACAAGATCCATCAGAGATGATTATATGATACCTGCCACACCTATCAGTGAAGATGCATACGGCATGGCCCCTGAGTTTGTAGAAAGAGCTCCTGAGAAAGCCTCGTTCTGCTCTCCTTCCCATACTCCAGGGGCCAATTTTCAGAAGCCTGTCGCAGCCGGTGCTGTGACTAAAGCTGCGGCTCATCAAATTACTTCCTGGCTTTTACTTTGTCCGATACCATTACCTGATCATCTGAAGAACGGCCTAGCAGTATACGTGTCGAGAACAGAAGCCGGGACCGATGAGCTGCTTTATATTCTTCTAAGATGCCTTGAATCCATTCGCGCGCGTGTTAGTGAGATTCACCCGGGCCTCTGTGATGAGCACCGCCCTGAAAGAGATCATCACAGGTGTCATTGCCGTCGTGAAGAGTATGGAAGTATGGAACGTCGGCTTGACAGACTTTATACACAAAGCCACATCCAGCAGAGTGGAGTTCTTGCAAGGTGCCAGCATCTACTGGAGTTATGCGTTAACCTCTCCAAAGACACGAAAACCACAAATACTCTTGATTCGGGAAATGCGCATTCTCATCCTGATGAGGATCGCCTTTCGATTCATTGGGACGTTTTATCAGATATGCTATCCGACAGACGCAACCTTTGTCTGAATGGGTCACCATTGGACCCTCCAGTGGAAAGGACGGTCTCTAGAGCAGATGCAGACGCTGAGAACCATTTACGAAAGTGGGAATTGGACCTGATGATGGCTAATCTGAGCCAAGCGTCTAACGAGAACATACTGGCCGACGTACAAAAATCCAAGTGGGTTGACTAGCTTGGGTGGCATGTATAAATCTGTAGCTAAGGATATTTACTCAATCAATCTTAGACATAATTACAGAATTAACAGAATTAGGAGGTCTACCCTGATAAGAGAATATACTAGCGGATCTATATATTTCCTCCTTCAGTGTCTCTCTAGCTACATCTCCTGCTATCCTCGTTCCTGCTCAATACACTTCTTCCCGTACACTGCTTCCGGTATCATGCTCACACTTGCGCGAAGGTATTTCCCAACATACATGAGATCCATCGGGGTCAAACGGCATTGCGGCGAATCGCCGGCAACGAAGCCTCCACTTCGGCGTTTGGCCGGCACCAAACCAACAGCACGAACTTGGAAAGGATGATTAGAACACAAATGGTAGTTGGTTTTGGGTTGCCCGTTCCCAGAAGCTGGGTGGTTTCTCTTGTGCAACTCAAACAATTGCGAACCCAGCAGCAAAGCCTCGTTGGACCGTCACCTCGTCCTCGCAATTCTCCGTCATGCGTCTACCCTATGCCCCGAGGGAACCACCCCCAACTGATAGCGAGGCGATCCAGATTTATCAACGGATCTCAGCGCGTCGCTTGCCGCGCCCTCTCCTCCCCCTGGACCTTGCATTGTTACAAGCGCCTCCTGTGGCAGACGGCTACAACTCCTTCATCGGCTCTCTTCGCACAAAAACCAATATCTCGCCCGATATCCTGGAACTGAGCATCTGCCGTATCGGCGTCCTCAACAAGGCGGTTTATGAGTGGAATATACATGCACCGCTGGCACTGAAAGCAGGGGTTTCAGTCAATCAACTGAGCGATGTGGCTGCTCTTCCCACTCTCTCGGATGAAGAGCACTCACGAAAGGCCTGGGCTCGCAGTGTTCTTACCAGAACACAGAAGGCTGTGATTAGATATACGGATGAGATGACGGTGCGCGTGGCGGTTAGCGACGAGGTGTTTCAGGAATTGCATGAGGTTTTGCCATCCGACCGCGCGATTGTTGAGCTTACTGCGACTATCGCAGGGTATAACTGTGTCAGTCGGTTCTTGGTGGCTTTGGATGTGGGAGAGCATAATGACGGCAAAATGAATAGCCCTCAGAGTATGATCGAGTCCGCTTGAGTATGTAGCTATTGACCTAGCACCGTATCTAAATCATAGCACCTCTACGTTCGGTATCCGTCCAATCGCACACAATGCAGTGGCTTTAAAAACTCATGGTACCAAATCTATTTCACGCGAGAACTGTGATAATTTGGCATTCCTGCTAGTTTCCGCTCCAGGTTGTCCCTTAGTGATCTATGACAGCGGCAGATGGCCGAGACTATACAACGCCCTCGGATCTTGGCCTCCGCAATTGCCCCGGGGACAATGGATTAGACTCTGCGGGGAAGTTGATTCACGTTCCTGAATGACCCAGAGTCGACGGGGAATCGCCGCCTGAGCTGTGATCGTCATTTCCATTTGATCATCTTATGAAGTTATTGAGGGGGACAATCTCCGCACAGGAAATTGGCATAGCAGTATACATAGGAGACGTAAGATTAGTTCAGAGGCTCTTCTATTATTTCCCTTTTGCTAACTTTCTAGATCTTGGCTCATACCACCATGCAGCTCCATCACCTGCTCACCGGCTCCTATACCAACACTACACTCTTTCTCCTCGCCTTCGACAGCGTCTCGAGGACTTTGAGCTTGGAGTCGACAGTTCCAGGATATGGACTGCATCAATTTGTGACGAGCAATTCCGCCAAGGATCGTATCTACGCAACTGCCATGAGCGAGCCTCCGCGCTTATTCTCTTGGAGTGTCAGTGAGAACTTCACGTTCAACCACCTCGACACGGTCAACATCAGTAACTGTCGTCTGTAACCCGAATTTCGGAACCATCCTGCTGACATCTTGCAGCTTCCTCCGCCTGCTATGTCTCGGACAACGCTCAGTACGCCTTCAGTGCTGGAGGACCCACCGCACATGTCCATGCTCTTGACCAGGACGGGGGCATAGGCCAACTGATTGACGAGATCGATCTTCTGCCATCGGAAGAGATCGAAAGAGTAGATAAAACCCGCAATGCTGTCGTAAGTAGATTGTGGAGTCTATGTCAGGACGTTCGACTAAATCTCGCTCTTGAACTTAGCTATACGGAGCTCATGCGTTTGATGTCAATGTCAACAATAAAGCCTTCATTCCTGATCTGTATGTGAGCTAACTATGCCATTTTCCCGCTCGTATCACCCCTTGCTAAACTCGACCAGTGGCATGAACTCCATCTATATGTACGATATTGCAGCAAATGGCTCTGCGGCGCTTCTATCCATCAACCTGAGCCCTACAGATGGTGATGGCCCTCGCAATACCTATCCTAGTAAGGATGGGAGGCTTCTCTATGTGGTAGGCTCTCCCCGGAACTAAATCAAAAAGCACGCAAGAGTCTAATTTGATGATATTACAGATAACGGAACACAGTGAGTGGTCAAAGTTCCGCAGGCTGCACAGTACCTATTTACTAACGAGTGACTCCAGCGCAATGGCTTGATGTTTATGAGATTGGAGATACTCAGCTGAAACACGTTCAGCGTGGTAGCGCCATACCCAACAGTAAGAATATGAAAATCTGCCAGTATTCGAATGAATGTCCTGACAGGATTGGCAGATGTTCGCGGTAAATACACCTTCCGCGGGAATACTGTGCAGCCATCTCGAGATGGAAAATATCTCTTCACCTCGAGCCGAAGCTGGAACAGTCCAGGTGCAAATGGATACGTCGCTGCCTTTGCACTAAACAAAACAGGATACCTAGCAGATGAAGACGCTCTAACCTTTTATGAAGCCCCCGTCTCTCTTGGATCAGCAGGTGGTCTTCGGGTTGCTCCGTGGACTGATGAGACCAATTCTAATCCCAACGGCCTGACAGACTACATGTATCTGAGTGATACATCGGAGGGCTGGATGTTTATTCTGGGCTGGACTCCGTCTAATACGTCCTTGAGCCTTGTCGCGTCGTATCGGTACATTGACAACACAACACCATACGAGGCTACCTGGCTAGATTAGAGATACTACGGCATATGCGGCTTCGATCAGATTATCCTACGTGATGAGACTGAATCGGGAGCCTTGGTTTTAAAATCAGCTCGGTGATATGCCATATATGTAGAGAATATTCTTAGTGCACCATATCAGGACCGTCAATAAAATTCTATCCATGGATGTAATAATACTCATTAGGAGTTTCATCGCTGGTTGGATCCTCGATCAACATCTTCCTCCATAATTACTGGTACTATTCAATGAGGTAGATATGTTATAACTAGCCGTGGACCTGAATACCAGGTCGGCTTTCAGGGAAAGACTCGCACGTATGCACCTTTTCGTTCATCTGTGAGTCAACCCCAGTAATTACCTGCGCTGTTTCCTGTCCATCGGAATCTGCCCGGGGAGTGAAAGGGTTCAGCATATCCAGCAGACATGCGATGCATGCAGCCCCAGTAACCGGACGATCCTTGCTTACCCCAGATATTAACCCAACATCCTGTCCTGTTGACGCGGGGAATACAGGGGAGAGCTGTACTCGTATACCTCCGAATACTGTCGGCCATTCGCCGATTCTCGTTGAATCCTCTGACAGGGAATCCATATGGGATTCCTCATCTACCCGACTTCAGAGGCAGCTTAAATGCAAGTCAGAGCCACTCTGCCGCTCAATTACTGGTTCCACCGAAACAATAATCAACTTTGGAGGTTATCACTTTTCCCTTTAACTACTGTTATATCAGCATGGCGACCAAAAAGCTAGCCTCGTGGGCTCTGGCGCTCCATTTCTCCAACCTCACCCAGCCTGTGACCGACATGGCAGTCAAGAGCATCTACAACTGGGCAGGATGTGCCATTGGCGGGTACGCGCTTCCACCAGCCGGTGTTGCCCTAGAGGCCCTATCTCCCTTACTCCCACAGCACTCTGGCAATTGTTCAATCCTGGGCTCAGATGCAGTTGTGGATGTTCAAACCGCAGCCCTGGTCAACGGCATAGCATCTCACGTCGACGACTATGACGATACCCATGCCGACACACCAGTGCACCCATCAGGACCTGTAGCATCTGCATTGCTCGCAATGGCTGAGCTCAAAGCCCCAGTCTCCGGGGTGGATTTCATCACTGCATTCGTGGCTGGTGTCGAAGCGGAATGCAAGCTTGGGGTTGCTGTGTACCCCGAGCATTATGATATTGGGTGGCGTAAGTAAATCATCCCCAGTCCAGCCCCTGTGCTAATCCCCATGTAGACATCACCAGTACGACCGGCTCGATCGGAGCAGCCGTCGCCGTTGGCAAGCTTCTGGGACTTGACCTCGAGCAACTCCAGCACGCCATTAGCATCGCGTCTGTGCAGGTTACTGGCATGCGCGAATCCTTTGGCACAGACACCAAGCCCTTCCACGTTGGACGCGCCGCGCAGTCCGGAATCCAGGCTGCAGTGCTCGCGCAGAATGGGTATGGGAGCTCGTTGGAGGGACTGGAAGCAGAGTACGGCTGGGCGCAGGTGGTGAGCACGCGTCAGAACGTGTCAGAGGAGCTCTCGACCCTTGGAAGGGTTTGGGAAATCACCAAGAATACTTTTAAGCCGTTCCCTTGTGATCGGATTATCCATGCTGCCATTGATGGGTGGATTCAGATCCATGATCAGGTGGCCAAGAAGGGTCTTGGTATCGGTGATATAAGGAATGCGACGGCAAGAGTGAACCCGATGGTCTTGTCCTTGACTGACAATCATGGTCCTAAAACGGGTTTGGATGCGAAATTCAGTGTTTACCATGCTGGTGCCGTCGCGTTGATTTATGGCGAGGCTACTCCGGCCCAGTTCACAGACGAAGTTGTCAACAACTCGACCGTGATAAGCCTTCGTGACAGAGTCAGTGTCACAGCCGACAAAGAGGTAAGTGAGCATGAAGCCTTTGTCGCTGTTGAGTTCGCAAACGGGACAAAGTTGGAGGTTCATGTTGAGCAGGCTCTGGGAAGCATCGAGAAGCCATTGTCAGATAAGCAGCTGAAGGAGAAGTTTCTGGAACAAGTCAGCGCTCAAATTGGAGCGAAACAGGCCGCTGCTGCATTTCGTGCATTCTCTCAGATCGCAAATACGACAGACGTGGGCAAAATCGCGCAGAAGTTCAAGCGACACGCTTGAAGTTGCTCTACGATTCGATCAACCAGTGGTCTTGGGTAACAAATGATATTAATACTTAGGATGGTTAAAGAAGGTTTTATATATTTAAGAGTGCCCCCGCCATCTCCATGAAATAGTAGACTAAGTTAGGAATAATAAGTAAAAAAAGAAAGAAAGGGGTTATATATATTGTAGAACTAGAGAATAAAATCGTTAAAGAGAAAAGAGAAGAGAAGAGAGAAGAGCCATTTTAGTAGTTTCTATTATAATTAGAGCGGGACTGACTACTAGATAGGGAATATATTCTTTTATGCACGGAAGAAGGGAGGGCATAGCTGTAGGAATATGCTAGAGATACAAAGACAGGGGCTGAAGTAGGCCAACCGTCACATCGTTAAATACAGTAATTGGAGGTTATTTTATATACATTTTATATACAATCGAGACCAGCTCAATACTCCAACCGATCATCATGCAAAAGCTGCACATCAAACCTCTCCTCCCCCTTCCACACAGCACCAGGCTTATTACACTCAGCGACTGCACTTCGGAGATCCCGCACCATAGACAACGGTCCACTGGCAATAACACGGGTCGGACCACTGACAGTCCTATCCACAAACTCCGCAAGCTGTGTCCCGAGTGCAGGATGCTGCGTGTTCCCGCTTGAGAGGGACGCTGCCGAGGAAGACGGTTCGTGGATGGCGAATGTATCTCCTTTCATGTTTGTTCGCAGTGGAGAGGAGGATCGTGACGAGGATTGATCGACGATAACCTCTTTAGATTCCTCGAGTGGTGGAACTGTAGCAGGTGTAGGTGTGGCGTCTTTATCATGCGTCCCGCGCGTAACAAAGACCCGAATCCGGAAATTCGACACAGACGCCGCAGCCTCTTTAAGCGTTTTCAGCTCCGGCTCGATCCATTTCAGGTCATCCCTGCGGCGAATCACCCAGACGAACTCGAGCAGTCCTCGCCGTTGGAATGCTCGGGATTGGGAGTTTAGAGCGAGGAGGGCGGGGAGGACGAACGTCACGCCCGTGCCGCCCGCGACGCAGAAGACGTTGATGTCATCCTGGGTGTAGAAGTCGTTTGTGAGGATTGATTGGCCGTAGGGGCCTGAGAGGAGGACTGAGGTATTTGGAGTGGGTGAGGTTGCGGTTTGTGCGAGTTGTTTGGTGATTCCTTTGCGGCTCCGAATGATGTATGTATGGTTCTGGCCGGTAGTGCTCTGGCCGGGCAGGTTGCATGGTGTCATTGGGTGGCTTTGCCAGAGACTGAGGTCGGGAAAGCAGAGGAAGAAGTGCTGGCCGATTTTCCACTCGTCGTGGTTGTGTTCGAAGTCGAGGCGGATGATGTCGCCGTCGTGGGCGCGCTGGAAGAGCGTCATGCGGGCGTTGGGGACGTGCATGCCGAAGGAGTGGGATGTATTGGGGGTGTTGAAGTGGTGCAGGGTGAAGGTGCGGACGAGCCGGATGCCGCGGTCGAGGAACCAGACGATCAGAGACGAAATCATCCAGCAGTAGAGTTGCTGCCAGTGGCCCCAGCAGGCGCCGATGTAGATCATGGCGAGGACGTAGTGCGATTTGCGGAAGAATTCGTATCCTGTCAGGCGAATGCCCCATTTTGTGCTGCCGGCCACCATCACAGAGAGCAGGATCATGGCGACAATACCCCAGATGATATACGGCTGGGCAACCCATTCGTTCCAGACGGAGGGCTGGGGCTGGTAGAGCTTGCCCTCGATGATGGTCCAGCCGATTGTGTGGAGGGCGGATTGGATGTAGATGATATAGCCGGTCCAGCGGTGCAGGAACATGAAGTGGTGGTAGGGGACGCCGGTGATGAGAGACAGGAGGGATTCACGGCTTGACAGAAGAACCGACAACGGAGTCAATGCAAAGGCCAAGATGCCGATACGGTCAGACCAGGGTCCCAGACCGGTCCTGGTGTTGTAGACGCCGGGCGAGCCGGAGACTGGGCTGTACCAGACTTTGTATGTGATTCCGACGAAGGTGAAGACAGTGAGGTATGCGACTAAGATGGCGAGGATCAGGATCTGCAGGCGGGTTGTATGCCCAAAGACAGTCGTCACGCTCTCAGGAAGCAGATGTCGTCGACTGAAGGCCCTGATGGAAGTCCCCAGTCGGTGCCAGGCATTCTGTCGTGGACGAGAGCCTTCAGCGACCTGCTCCTTGGAGGGACCGGCCACTCGAGCAAGAGGGAAGAGATGTCGTCCCAGCGCCCACAGAAATAAACCTCCGCAGATCACCGCCCAAAGAATGAAGGTATAAATCATCCCGAGGTCGTGCTCATGGTAGACAGCATCGAGATAGGCACAAGCCCCGGCATCGCTGGTGCAGGGGACCTGGCGGGAGGCATAACCCCAGTGGAACTCCAGCTCGGAGTCCTGACTGAAGTCCTGGATGTGTCGCTTCATGGCGTTGCGAGTGACATTGACAGATGACAGTGGCAGACTGACAGTGACTGACAGACAGCGGACCAGGTTATATTCATTCTTCTGCATCCATCGGTGGACCTGACTGTCCCCATGGCATCATCAATCTGAGAACAGCCAGTCCCACCAATTGAGCAGATTAGGGCTGATTATGCAAGCCCCCATTGGCTGGGTTGTTCCTGCCAAGCCCGCCAAGGCCGAAATGTGCTCAAATGTGCTTGATCTAATCAGCAGCATCCACTGTGCCATCTGGATAAAACGCAGATACAACCACCCTCAGCACCTGCCTCCCTGACAGTGACAGCCCAAGAGTCAAGACCTGCCTGCATCAATCACCATGGAACAGCCAAGCCTGCTCCCGCGCATGGCGGGCATGGACATGGGCAGCTCAGCAACCAACAATTCCTGCTCCGTCGAGGTACCAAGACCGCCCTCCGTCCCCCACTCCGCCTCCAATCCAACCCTCCGTGACTAACAGGTTCATTTCCACTGTCTAGATGCTCTGGAACTGGAACACGATCGATTCATGTTTTCTCGCCTCGTCATGGCACGTCACCTCAAAGGGCATGTTCGCCGTCTCCTGCATCGGCGTCGCCCTCCTCGGCGTCTCCCTCGAATTCCTGCGGCGCGTCAGCAAAGATTACGAAGAGAGTCTGCAGCGCCAGTTCCAGCGCCATGCGATGTCTCAGCTCGACGATCCTTTAGTTTGCGGTGCTACAGCGAATGTCGTCTCCTACCGCGCGAGCCCCGTGCAGCAGATCATCCGGGCGGTCTTACACGTGGCCCAGTTTGCGGTCGCGTATATCACCATGTTGATTGCGATGTACTACAACGGGTATATGATTATTTCGATTTTCATTGGGGCGTTTCTGGGCAAGTTGTTCTTTGATTGGGGGCAATATAAAGTGGTTCTAGGGCAGACTCAGGGGTCCGTGGCACCGCAGGCCAAGACTGCTGTGGTGGAGGACGATGCGACGAAATGCTGTGGGTGATGCATAGACAAGACTTCTTTTGTCATAATAATGAGTCATGATAATATAATCGAAGCGCTGGCGCTATTACCAATTTACCAGCATCCGACGTATTGCTGTTTCAAGCACTGTAGGCACTTGGCTACCACAGGGAATTATGCACAGGGAGGCATTCATTGATACAAGGCGTCATAGTTTTATATGCGTCAGTTATACAAAATCACCAAAAGCTCAATGTTTGACACCGACCTTCCCCCCTCGAAGTGACATCCGGGTAGTTGGTATCTAGGACGCACCACGCCCTTCCCATGCATCACCGAACTCAGAGGACGCTATAACCAAGGGCGGGGGGAATTCCTCGTCGAACTGAATTGCCTCCGTGTCGATATGCACCGTGAGCGGGCTGTCTGGGCTTTACCTGGAGGCCAGTACTCGTGTCCAGTCATAGGGGACTGCGGATTCGAACTCCTTGATATTCCCGCCGAGGCGTTCCATAAACAGACCCTTCCTTGTGCCTCGACTCGCTCGCTCAATATTTGCCCGACGAAGGGACCTCGTGGGCTTCGTAATTGCAGCAGGTGGTCACACGCCTTGGTAAGCCCAATCAATAACGACCACGCCCGACAGCCTCGATGCAGGTATGCACTGTCTATGGTCTGGGAACGAACCGAAGAACCTCGTGGTGTGCATCGGTGGCATGGAAATTCTGAAGTGCCTTTTATCGGCGGATATACACGGGTCTCCGCGGTATATCACAAGAGTATATTTGAGAAGCTCAGTCCGCTAAGTCGCCATTGCCAAGGAGGACCAACCGGCAGGCGAGGGTGCTCCTGATCCGTCGAACAATGAGGTATATCAATTCAGTTCACTTGTATAGCACCCCGTCCTCCGGCGTCGTGACATGCCCATCCGAAAAGGCGCAATGCCCAATATCTCCCGTTCCTGGCAGACGGGGCTCAGCGCCCCATCGCAGAAGTCGATATTCGATACCTTGCAATTCGCCATCCGCACCGTCTCTTATTTTATCCCACGGATGACAAGCTGCAGAAATAGCAAGACTGCAGCTCCCGGCGACTGGCATCCCCGATTTAAAGCGCCTGAAACCCATGAAACATAAAGCCGCTGGTAAAAGTACAGCCACGCAAACCGCAATGACAATTGCAAGCGGCGAATAACCCAGTGCCATGATATTATAGCTAAATGCCCTCTTATTCTGGGCATCATAGACATTAGCGCGCACTAGGAAGATACTTTGAGAGATAAGCCAGTGCAGCAATGCTGAAAAGGCAATGAAAGGGACCCCGTAGTAGTAGGGCAGAGACAGGAAACGCGATGCCCGCTGATGGCCTCTGGGGGAGGCTGAAACCCGGAGCCCTAGGCTACAGAGGGAGAAGGAGTTCCATTCGTCTGCGAGAGTTATGCTTGTCAGGATGCCATTGCATAGGACGTAGAGAAGGGAGTAAATAAGCTGAGGAATGTTAGCTATAAGGACGTTGGGAATCAGCTCCTCCGGCCAGTTATTGGTTTGAATCATCGTGTTGGACTGGATGGCTCCCAGACCGGAGCTCCAGATGTTATTGGAGAATTTCATCTTGGCCAGCCCTCGCCCTAGGAAGGCAAGGGAGACGGCTAGAGAGACAATGTACCTAGCAACTAATTTAGCTAGCTATCGTGGAGGGAGGCCAGATGGGTGACGCACATTGAGAGAAAGCTGGCCCAGCGAGTCCTAGAAAGGGACGACCACCGTCGATTCGGCTTCGCGATATATGCTCGAGGCTTATCGGCAGAGATGTTTCTCCAGCGTTTGCTAGACAGCATTGGGCGCGCGAGGAGGCAGCTTACCACTCGTGCGTCATCAGGAGACCGCAGGAAGGACGACACAGCATCACCGACTGTCAGAAGCGGATCGTCCTCAAGGAGAAACGCTACCAGGAAGATCGGGATGGCCTTGGCCAAGTTGGCTACCATTACCACTATAGCAAGCGGCATGTTATACTCGAGCGTGCACTTTTCTGCGGTTTTCTCAGCGAGGCAGTGATCCACCTTGTGCCCCCCCACAACCCAATCGTCTCGCGCACGAATATCAGACAGCTTGCTATTTGTACAGTTATTATGCGAGTACAAATCGGCCTCATACTTGCATATCCAAAAATATGGGACGTCGGTGCGCCATATGGGGCCTGCGACTGTCTGGACAGCCACAGCTTCGACGGGCACGTCAGATCCTTTGAACTCCGGGCTAACGAGGATCACACTGTTGTACTTGGATATGAATTCGGTAGCATACGCTGAGATGCACTGCTCTGGCGAGAGACGCTCCAGATTTTCCGAATTCCGCAAGAGCCTGACAGCGTTTTGAACATTCTCGCTAGACCACGATATTAGGGTGTCTTCATCCATCGCCTTCGTATATTGTTCATGGTATGCGGTCGTGATATCGGCGGCAGTCAAGGAAGCGAAGCTCGAGTTGGCCACGAAGATATCGGGCATGTTGACTGAAAGGGAGGAGTAGACCGTCGAGTTGTAACTGCTTCATCAGCGCCTGACTATGTAGAAGTAAAATGAAACATACAATAGATGCAGAGGCACAGACGACAGAACAAGACAGAGCCAGAGAAGCAAGCGCAGTCTGGGGAGCTGCCACAGATTGCGTACGCTAGGGACGCCAATATCAAGCCATTTGCCCCGTGCATGGGCCCTATCCACATCCCTTCTTGTCGGTGCTGCGAGACATTGCTGCCGAGGCTATCTTAACACCATCCTGGAGTAAGAGGAACGCGGAATCGGCATACCATGGCAAAGTTACTAGAAGCTAACAGAAGCGTGCTGAGAATGTTGATCAAGAGATGCACCCCGGTGCTGAGCTGCTTGATACGCTCGCAATTGCCTACACGCAGAACACCCTTTCCACCATCTGAATGGCGAAGGCTCGCCCACAGAACCATGGCCAGGTTGAGAAGTAGAACAGTGGCCGACGTCACTGAGCCCATGTATAGGGTGCGCTTCCATTTTTCAACCCTCCTTGCCCCAGGGTCCGTAGGCTGCGGTACCTTATATTCATCGACATCGTCCCCCAGGGTACTCTGGCGTCGCGGGGCAGTGAACGAGAGGACGAAGGACTTTGGATTCCGCATCATTGCGAGCACCGTCTTGAGTGCCTGTTTGGCTTACCCATCCGGAGAAATAAACAAACGGCCTGAGAATATGATGTGGGCGGCGGCTGAGTTAAACCAGCTGCCCCCAGGCACACAGCCTCGTTTACAGGGTCTGATTCCGTCTAAGCCTCTGTGCTGACCCGCACTCTAACAGGCTGAATAGCACTGGGCCAATGGGGCTGGGAATCACAGTTTAGCGCTGCTGTTTGGGCAAGATCATCGCAAGATCAACACTGATGGATGGCTTTTCTGTGGTGAATACGAGGAACAGAACCAACAGCACCAGTGTCTTTCCAACATAAACTGCAGCCTATTTGAATAAGTACATAAAGATCAACCCGAAATGACATCAACCAAGCCTGCTATCTGCTCTTGCCCCAGAAATCAGTGGCGTCACGATCGCTACCCCTGCATTTGGCCCCTAAGCCTGAGCTCGAGCCTTTGCCTGAGGTCCTGCTATGTCGCCTTCTCACCTAGCAGCAATTCACAGCTCCGCTGCCCTGACAACTCCTACATTCATGGTTGTATATTTTGGTGGACGTATTGAACAGCCCTATTTACAATCCGCCCCATATATAAAGCTGATCAAATCATCAACGCTACCAATAGGCATAGATTTAGGTCATACACCCATGAACGTTTGCACCGCAGCCGAGTGCCTGGATAAGATTATTCCGTAACACGAATGGCATATCTAGTGTCGGGAATTCTCCCAGCCACTCCTGTGGCTCTGCAATCCGGACCGAGAACGCAACTTCTCGCAATACTAAATGAATTTGAATTATCAAATTATCCCTGGGGTCTTTTATGCACAGTATTCTTACGCAGGGTATCTAGTGGCACTTGAGCCTGGTACAGACATAGTCCATAAGGAGTCAGCGTATGGGAGTATTTACGATGAGGTATGATATTAAGCTTATAAAGAGCGTTGCTGCTATCACATGCTACTCCGTAGATCTATATTTTCTCCGATCGAGGTACTCTGCCCTGGGCGAGGCTGTAATTCGTATATAGACAAGGCTGGTGAGAATGAAATCTCCAATCACCGCCCGCCACGATACGAGGTCTGAGTCCGGAGAGTCAGAAGTTCAAAACGAGCGGGGTCGTTATACAGAACAATCAGGCTGACATCTGGATCGTATAAATAAGAGACCTGACTCGCCTCTTGTGGTGATCTTTTCCTAACGCTGGCTAACATCGCATCCCGAGTCTCAGAACATCCATTAGTACAGCAACCCTTTCCTGGGCACTGAGAGTGAGTAAACAAATACCGCGATAGTCTACTTCAGCAGCTAACTAATCAGCAAAATGTGCTACCTGTCCGTGAAAAAGTGCGTAATCAACACATGCACCAACAGCATCAACGAGACCGTTTCGTGCAGGCAGCAATCCACCCGGTCTTGCCCTGTCTATAATAAGTCCAGAGACGAATGGCCGGAACTTGATAGCGGGACTAGTACCTCGAGGTGTACAAGCTGCCAGGCACCACTGACGACGGAGGAATTGAGGAGGGCGAGGGATTAGGGATGTGTATTATATGGATGGAGCTTTTTATGTTATTAGCCGGAAGCAGTGTTCCTTTCTACTGTAATGCCAAAGCAATTCAGGAATGTGCATCCATTGCTGCTAAGACGCCAAAGCCATATAGTTGAACACTACTGCGGCAACCCTGGTCTCTTATACCTGAACCTCCTTCGTCTCAGCAGTCTCCACATGCATCGTCTTCAGAACCGTCGTTTCATCACGCTTAACAAGACTCCTCTTGACAGGGTTCGGATCAGAAAAGACCTCCTCCAGCTCCTCGAGCGTGCGGTCCTTCGTCTCAGGGAAGAAGAACCACATGATGACAATCTCAATCAAGTCCCAGAACACAAAGACGAGATAAAAGTAATACTTTATGTTCTCGAATGCCGGGCCCGAGCTGTACTGGATGACCGCACCGCTGATCGAGGAGGCAAGGTTACCGACTGCAGTGCCCTTGGCGCGGGTTGTCGTTGTCAGGGTTTCGGCAATGTACATGGACTGCAGCGGTGTCCAGCCAAAGGAGAATATGATTCCGAATAAGTAGATAAACGCGATGGTTGTGTTCGCGGCAGCTGTGTTCGAAGGGTCGTCCGTGGCTAGCTTCGATGTCCCCGTCATAATGGCAAAAGCGACAGAGCAGAACAAGAGCGAGTATATGAGCAGTGGACGACGGCCGATTGTATCGGTCATTCTTGCGCCGGTGATGGCTCCAATAAAGGATAGTGGAGGATATATGCCATTGAGAAGCAGCTTGCGACTCTCTGTAACGATGCCTACGTTCTCGAGCATAACGGGCAGATAGTACGATGTGACCGAGTTACCAGATATCTGGCCGAAGCAGGCCATACCGAGCACGCAGATGAGTCTGCGGCGGGCGGAGTGACCGGTGTAAAGCTCACGGTAGTCCCACCATTTCTTGTCGGAGGCGTCCGTGGCGATGCTTTGCTGCATTTCCTTGAGTTGCAGCACGACGATGGGATGTTCTGGGTCTTTATCTCCATGGTATTTCGCCAGGACCTTAGCGGCGTCTTCACCGCGGTCCTGTGCCATCAGCCAGCGCGGCGACTCTGGAATGAACCAGACCCCGAGGACAACGAAGGCGGATGATATGAGCTGGCACCATATAGGAATGCGGAATGAGTCTGGATTGTCGAGTTTGGCGCATCCGTATACGACCCAACTGGCGAGGATGGATCCAATGTACCTAT
The DNA here is from genome assembly GCA_025768905.1 of Aspergillus sp. MA 6041. NCBI lineage: Eukaryota > Fungi > Ascomycota > Eurotiomycetes > Eurotiales > Aspergillaceae > Aspergillus > Aspergillus sp. MA 6041. The sequence goes on along the minus strand of JAMFNV010000014.1, from coordinate 622,577 downwards.
AACGTCAGCCTATTCCAGATAGATATCGGATGTGCTGCCTACCAAGTGGTGTTGTAAAGACCGGTAATCGTACCTCTATAGGTATGTCAGTCTGTATTCATTATATAGACGGGATATATACCTCCACGCTGGATGAGCCATCTCACTGACGTAGCACGGCGCAGAAACGCAGCAGAAGCTCACACCAAATCCCAAGATGAACCGGCCTGCGAGGAACATCCCCCTGTTGACAGATGGCGCTTGTATGCAGGTTCCTATAACGATTATCAAGGCGCCAATGAACATACCCATGCGGCGGCCCCAGTAGTCGTTGACCGGCCCGGTAAAAAAGACAGCGGGTATGGAGCCGATATTGTAGATGGCAAAGACGATGCCAGTGCTCGAACCGGAGGTTTTCCTACTCGCGTTAGAGATGGAACCGTGCCCAAGATTTGGGTGTATACATGTTGAAAAAGGCCAGGTATGAGTCCATCCCGTTCAGTCCTCCCATCAATGAGCCATCGTACCCGTTCAGACACCCGCACAGATACGGGACGACAAGGCACAAGTACAGACGGAACATCGACACCGTAAAGGGGCTGTATTTCATGTTCAGGGCGTCATGAGCAACCCTGACCTCCTCCACCTCCTCCAAGTCCTCTTTCCTCGCCTCAGGTGGTGGTGTCTTCTTTTCCTCGGCCATGATGGTAAGATAGGGTTGGAAGCTGCAGAATAAACCCCCAGTATCCCCAGACCAGCACGCGGACTTCTTATATTCCCCCGACAATGGCAAAGAGAGACCCAATAACGGCAAAAGCAAGATCCAATCAGCAGCTGGCACGGGATAAAGGCACGCCCCTTGCACGTCGCTAGCCAGGATTAGGCAATTTCCCCACGGGGCTGCGGTTCTTGATCCAGCTAGAGGGCGTCAAAGCGCCTCGGGGATGTCGGGACCGAAGCGAATCCAATCGAACCAGACCTGAATCCCCCGCTTCAATGGCCAGAGAATGGTGCATGCCATTGGTGGTCGGTATATTAGTGTCTTTTTTTCAGCACCTGCTGGGGGTGTGCTTACGGCTCAAATTGACTGCGCGAGTTCAACTGTGAGTACTGCTGCAATAATGGATGGAGATCTGGATTCTAGGAAGCGGAAGAGAACCTCTCACGCGGTAGGTGTCCCAGATGGTTGGTATTTGTTAATATTGATGGACTGACTGGGCAGTGTGACGCGTGCCGCCATCGCAAAGTCCGGTCTGCAGTTGATTCCTTCCGACAGCCCCAGATCAACAATTAACAATTAACATCTCTAGATGCGACGGCCGTCAGCCCTGTGCAACTTGCTCGGCAACAGCTGAAGACTGTCTCTACGGTGCTGAGGCGATACCGTCGGTCCACTTCCAGAATATTCTAGGAGTTTGCTGACGAGACTGTAGCAAGAGCAAGTCTGATCTGATCCTCGATGTGGTCCTCCGTTCAGAGAATCTGCTGCGTGAGATGTCTGCCCATATGGTAAGACTCCTCTGTTTACTTGTATTATTTTTACCAGCCTAACTGGACAGCAGCAGACTGTTCTGGGCCCAACAACCCCCGTAGACCCCCGAATAGCTTCGTCGCCCCTTGCATTCTTCTCCCCTCCCACAATCGATTCCCATCGCCCTGTTACATCCCCTGACCAGATCTCCAATGCGATACTCTCTCAATTCCATTCGTCAACAACCGAGTCGATTCTAGCTTGGCCTCACTTCAAAGAGTTCCATCTGCTGCGACAGAACTATCAGGGCTCTGTGTTTTACCTAGAAAGCCAGCGTTCCCCATTCAAGCATCGAACTACCGGTACCCTGCCCTACGTAGGTAAAACAGAGCTCGATAACATCCTTCAAGGCTTTGAGCAGAATGTCAACTTCTGGTATCCGACCTTGTCTCGAAATAGGAGTACCGAAGTGGAGACCCAGATCCTGTCGAACAGTCTGGATGAGGGCATCGCCTCTTGTCTGGCTTTGCTTGTCATGGCTCTTGGTTGTGCCAGTGAGCTGATTCGCTCTATTAGCTCAGACGCCGCTGCAAGCCCTGATGAGCTAGAGCAGCGACATCGGTGGCAGCTTATGAGTGGCTTATACTTTGACCTCGCCTTCAAGAAGATATACCTCGCCCAGGCGGAATGTACCACAGAAGCTGTGCAATGTCTGTTCTTCACAGCGTAGGTACTGCCCTCTTTGACTATACACAACTGACCTTTCAGTCTATTCTTTGCTTTCCTGCAACGCCCTATACAAGCATGGTCCTTTATCAGCGCCGCCGCAGTCAAATGTCGCTTACTGCTGTCATATCCTGCATCCGAGGCCGAACCACAGCACCTGGAGTGCCTTCGCCGGATATTCTGGTCGTGCTATATTCTAGAAAGGTCAGTAGCATTCAATCTAGACTGCCTTTTCTAACCAGAATAAGTGACTACCTCGCGGAGCTCGCCGCCCTTCCTCAAACTGGCATTGCAGATATCGAGTCATCCATCCCATTACCAGGAGAATACCACACCCACACCAGTCCAACAACAGAAGAACAGTCCTCCCTGTACTTCCTTGCGTGTATATCCATGCGCCGCCTCCTCAACCGAGTCCACGACCTCCTCTACGCGCGCAACAACGGCGTCGCCTCAGACATATACCAATTCCCATCCGTCGTGGCAGAACTGGACCACCAGCTAGAAAAATGGAAAGATCTCCTCCCGCCGCCGTTCCAATTCACTGAAGACCGCGAACCGGCAAAGTCCACTGAAGCAGGCTTCCTGCGGCAGCGATACCTCACTTGTAAAAGCGTCATATACCGACCGTACCTTACCTGGGCACTGTCACTTACAACACGAGGCGAGACGGTGTCCCCAGCTGTATATGAAGGATGCAAGACATGTCTTCAGGCTTGCTGTCTGCATGCTCAGAACCTGCATGGTTTTCCGCAGACGATTATGGTTGATACGTGGATTTGCTCTCTTTCGTAGGTATGTCGCGTTCCTTCATATATCCTGTGCTGATGTGGATAGGATGGCATCTGTTATGCTTATTGTCCTCGCCACTGCACGAGAGGCTTCCCTGCGGAGCTGTCTTCCAGCAAATGTGACCGAGATAGGGCCTCATCTGGGCAAGTACCTGACGCAGTGGATGCGTGTTCCTGGCCATGGGGTGTCGCCGAGTGTGATGCAGAGTATCCGGCTGATTGAGGATGCCAGTGTCTCGCTGCAGGATATTCTAGATGCATAATATATGTAACTATACAGACTTGACTTTCTAGAGTCGATGAATATAACTCTTATAAAGGGCTTCAAGGCCTGATTTACTAGTAAACTTATATATCTAATATTAACTATAGCTAAAACAGGAGGCTGATAATCAGATCTATATAGTTATAGATCTATCATTCATCCTCCGACCTCCACGCATCCACCCCCGGTCGACCACTTTATCTCCTCACAGTCATCATCTAAAGTGAGGGACAGGTTAGCACTCTGGTCGGCGACAAGCACAAGGGACCACTTACCAAGGTCACACTTCACACTATCATCCTCGCTAGATTTGGTCAGATCGATATTCCTATCGTCGACGTCTGGTGTCTTGAAAATGACATCCATCTCAGTCCAGTAGGCATTGATCCGTCCAATGAGCTTATATCCATCGAGGCAATCGAACTTGAAAGCGCGCTGGAGGAGACCATCGATCTCTAAAAAGTCTTGAGTGGCCTTGGAGTCGCATTTCTCGACACCGTCAACTTTGAGTGAGGAGGTGGCATAGGACTCGCTACCAAAATATGTCTGATACACGTCAAGGTTGATCTGAACACAATGGGATGGATCTTCTGTGGGTTCGGGAGGTTTGGTGGTGGTTGACGATGAGGTTGGGGTTGGGTAAGCGCTCGAGGATCTCGTTGAAGGGTCGTCAAAGACGGGCGGTATTCCTGTCGGATGCGGCACGCAGTAGTATCCCCGACACAGCGTTCCACAGTTCGCGGTACAGCTTGGAAATGGATCTCCAGAGCCCCAGGCAATAGGATCGGGGACAGGTAGAGCACCCACATAGCCGCCGCTATTGCAATCAGCTCGCTTGGCGGCGGACCCGCCAGAGACCGGACAGACATCAACGTTGAAGAACTCGGCTACTGCTTTGCAGGGTTGAAAGTCAGCTCCGCCCTCGGGGTTGGGGTACGTCAGCTGGAATCCATCAACCAAGCAGTTCTTGTCCAGGACATTTCCGTTCCAAATAATGGATTTGGTGCTGTATCTGCTTCCAGTATTGATCCCCTTTGTCATGGCAAGCATGAGTTGCTTCACTTTAAGAGGCTCCTCGAGCTGCGATTTATAGATGGATGGCAACCCTCGGGGGTACGCAACCAGCCCACTGACGAACGGGGCTGACAGAGAAGTGCCGCTATCTGTTACATACTCGCCGGCCGCAAATCCCTGCCGCTCGAATGTCCTCGCCCGGTGCGAGTAGAATAGTGCTGTACTCATTATCGAATGCGAATTTACTGCTCCAGGTGGCCCTTTCAAATTGAATAGTGCTGGCCCCAGCCACGAAGAAATTCTCTTTTAGCTTTGGGTCTTCCAGGGCGTATCTTTGCGGAATATAACCATCGGTAGACGCCCTCCCGTTGGTGGAGGCGGCGATCAGGAATGCCTTTGTGTCCACTATCCTATGCAGGAGTTCGACTAAATATGAGTTAGCTCAAGCTGATCTCTCTGGCAACAGGAAGAAGAAGGATATGCTCATCTGCATACTCAAAACCAGTTCGGATTTCCTGGAAACACCCAGTTTGGGGAAGTTCCAAGACATGTTAATCACGGCCTTTCGGCCACGCTCAGGGTGTTTCAACAAGTCATCCAAGACCCTAAGTAATCCCTCAAGCAGTAATTCGCCGGTGGCCGCGTATATGGGGACTGGCACCACATACGCTTTGGGCACAATGCCGACAGACGGGCTTCCAACAAGTGATGCCACCATACTTCCATGCTCGCAAAAGTCAGCTGGCCTGGAGGGTCCATGGCTTGGGGCATCAGCCGGGTCGAGATTAACCCGTTTGATTGCCTTCATTTCCTGTAGTACAGTCTATCAGTAAGAGGCCTTATGAAGAAACAAGCTGGCCTCAGGGATCCTACCTCATTTTTCGTGAAATCGAAACAATCATCGATCACATAAACGTACTGACCTTCACCCAGGGACTTGTGAAAATGATATGTATGCTTGTCACCGTCCGAGAAATTTGGGTCGGTAGCCCAGCCAGCCAGGGCTTCCTCTGGCGTGGATATCTGAGAGAGAGCCCAATTCTCGGTGGTAAGCGAGTTGGTCGAACCAGCCCTACTTCCCAACAGCTTGGTGGAATCGACACCGACGATCGCCCGCGGTTCATAAACATCACCGCACTCACTCATCCTTTTGATCATGTCCACTAGCTTGCTTGGCAGCTTTTCAACCCAGAAGAACGCGATGTAGTCGATCTGCGTAGAACTAACTTTGACCACTCGAAGCTTCTCTCCCAACCTGTCAAGTCGGTCTGCGAGCTGGCCACAGTTGGTCCGGTCCATGCAATAGATATAGACATCCGGCCTGGCGCATTCCCAATCGTCAACATACTCGAGGTCATCACTCCACGCATCCGTGTGGTCTTGGTTTTCGCGCCGTACATGTTGACGACGGTCAATCTCGATGCCTTCGTGCTTGTTTTCCTCGGGACTACCGGATGTCAGATTGAAATCCGGGACTGCAGCATCCGTAGGGATCGTAGCGATGTTCTCCAAAGATGAAACTAGCGAGCGTTTCGCCTTTCTGTCAGCTAAATTGGAGGGAAGGCAGGTTGCCCCGGTACTGGTGCTGGTCTCATCCCAATCGGAGACCTGGCAGCCGTAGAGCGTATGGCAGGCTGAGCTGACCTTCGTCGTTGTTGTCTTGGGTGGATCCTGGCTGGTATCGACGCCGTAGGAGGTGGTAGTTGAGCAAACAGAGGCCGATTCTGTTTTGCAGTTGTCGGGCTTGTCGGGGGTTGGACTGGTCAAACCATCTCTGCCAATGCTGCGCAATTCAATAGCATTAGCCAACCCATCTCCATCACCGGGCTGCGTATAACCTACGTGATCTTAGGCCAGGGAGGTGGTGGTCCCTCTATCGACCAGCCATCAGGGAGTGGTATCATTTCGGGCGGAGGTGGTCCTCTATTCATCGAAGGATTAGCATTCACGGCAGCAGGGTGTGGATAGGATCTGCATACGGTGGGAGAATAATTCCTGGAGAAAACGTCCACTTCCACCTCTTGATTCCTAGCTCGTCGATACACAACTAGCATGTTGTCAGCTCTCCGCAAGTATCCAAGTTCGGTGGGCGCTCACATTAAAAAACCACACGTTGCAGGGAACCGTCGCTCCGTCGTCGTCGTCGTCGTCATCATCATCATCGTCCGAATCCTCGTCAACCGGTGTAATTTTCCCTGGCACTTCATACCAAGCAGTCAATGTATAAAATGTGGTAGGCTCTTCAAGGGGTGCTGCAGAAGGAAGTGGGGGAAGAGAGGAAGGGGGGAAGGTTCCGGGTTGACCACCAGTGGAAGGAGGGTTGGTACTCCAATCTTCCGGTTGACCTTCTGTGATTCTGGGCCATGGAGGCAGTATCAGGGAGTTTGAGGTGGTTGTTGTCTCCCCATCCTTGACTATGGTCAAAGTAATGAACTCGGGGTCGAGATTGATACTTGGATAAGGCTGAACAGTGGTGTTGGTCGCGCCCGAACCGATCGTGACGTCGTAGAAGCTGACAACGATTGTTGTTATAGGCTCTGGAGTAATGGTAATTGTGGTTGTGCTGTCTCCAACATCGATTGCGGTTGTATAAGGCGGAACCGAGATGGTGGTCGTCTCAGGAAGAGTGCTTGGGGGCAAAACCAATTTGCATGGCGGATGGCAGCCGATTTCAGGATCATCGTAGACACCATCGTCCACATAGACAATTTCAGCATCATCACCACCATCACCACCATCGTCGTCATCGTCGTCATCGTCGTCACCGCCGCCGCCAGGCTTTTCCCAGCAACGATTATGCCAGAGCCTAAGGCGCCCGTTGTCAGGGTTCACAACTACGTAGTCGGCACGACTATCGCCTGTCATCTGAGAGAAAGTCCTTCAGACCATCCAGGGCGGTTGACATGCCGACCCCGTCTTTCATATCATTCGTCCCCGCATGCAGCAGGGCAATGTTCGCAGATTTATAGATACCAAGTGTACTCGCCGACGCAATATCTTTGATCACAAAGCCTCGATGTCCTTCATGGTCAGTATCCGCGAAATCACCATTACTCATCACGCCGACAAAGTCCACCTTGTTGCCGCGAGCCACGAGCTTTTCATACAGCGATTTGCGATACCCATTGTCCCTTGAGCTTTGCGCGCCCCAGGTAATCGAACTAGAGCCGGTATTCCTGTTAGATGCATGATCCCAAACTGCCCATCAGGCATTTGTGCAGGTGGTAGTGACTCGTAGGCAATACGTACTCTCCGATAGGCAGGACTCGCAACTCAACACCAGCAGCAATAGGGTCTCGGCGCTCCAGAGTCTGCGTAGCTATTGTCGCCGCATAGGAAACCGGAAACCAGGAACTGCAGAGCAACACGAGCACTAGTGCCGTTAAGGATTGCCAGGCATTCCACTGGCCGACACCAAGCGCACCCAGTGCCATATTTCAATCCGTCTCGGTCAAGTCACAACTTTGAAGAAACAATCAAAGAACTCCATTAGAGCACAATTGGAATTGGAACTCCTTTATAATAGAAAATGCAATAGTCCCAACCGCTGGCCTCGACCAATTTACAAGGCCCGCGCAGCTGAAAGACTAATCTCAGGAAGATGTAGCGCGAGGCTTCGCCCATCAAAGGGTCGTAGTGGCCGTTGGGGGCCAGACTGCGCGCAAGTTGCTACTCTATGCAGCTAGCTTCGGAGGAAGATTGTGCCTTACCATGTGAACCTTGCTTAATGTTAAGTCAGTAATCCATGTCTTGCTTGAGGTAGCGTAATTCCCGTGTACACAGGCCATCCGATCTTTCTGCAAAGCTGGTATGAGCGTCACCCCCTACACATGATACTAAAACAATTAATAATTAATATTAATATAAGCTATCTTTATAAAAAATTACTATAATTCTATAGTATCTAACCCTAACAAATCGCTGGAGGTCTGGAAGACCAGCGATTCCTCAGGGTCATATGTATACAGAGGGGTCGTGATTGGTGATTCATCCCAAAGCAATTAGCGGGTAGTTCGGTCACCGAACTAGAATGGCCCCAGCTGCCTTTCCTGTGTTGCCTCGAAGCCGCAGATGGTTGATTTTCACTAATTCCAAAAGCTATCTGGAAAAATGCTCGCGCTTGATGAAATTAGCATATTATCTAATCGAACAGGCCCGAATCCTCTGCTCTCCAAGAGATGCAATCTGCTCCCTCCGCATTTGACTCGAAACGGCTCCATGTGGCGCTGGTAAACATGAGCCTCATTTGACATTGCTCACTCCCCATCTCATTCTAAATCCCTTCTTCCATCCATCCATCTTGAATGTCCCTTCTAGATTTCCCGCCGGAGCTAATCTCCCACATCCTCTCCTACGTCCCACCATCTTGGCATTGGGGTAACCTTGGCTGGGACAGCGATCGCTCGCGCCGCACCGTCGCGAACAATGTGCGCTGGTTTCTGCGGTTGAGGCTTGTTTGTCGTGAGTTGAACATCTCCCTTTTAATTAATCTTGTCCCTTCGCAGAAAAAAAGAAAAACAACAATATAAACCTTTTAGGAATGGAAATTGACTTGTGCCAGGAACATTCGATGGCCTTGTCATTGACCTCGTCCTTGCGGAGCTCCGAGCGGGGAATCTGCATCAAAGCCTCCCGCTCAAGAGGGGCGCCGCGAGACGATCCACGATCGCGTTTGTGGAGCGATTACTTTGGGCGTTGGCTATTCAAACTGCCGCTGCGGTTCCTATGTCACACGAGAATGAAAGGTCTATTATTCGAACGATTGTCGATGGCGCAGCGTTGAGTGCGGATTTCCTCCCATGCTCAAGGGAATCGGAAACGCGGCAAAATGGCAGCAATGCCGTGGATGAGGAGGATGAGGAAGCAAACAAATTACGAGATGTCTACACAGGAGCGCTGGTTTCAAGCCTTACCATTATACTCGGTCCGAACCTCGTTCTCGACGTCCTAGAACCGGGTCAGGACCACGGCATCGATATGTTCGGCCCGCTCAATGGCGACAAACAGCAATGGCGCATCGCCGCACTCATGGGCGCTGCATATCTCGGTCGAGTATCTGACCTCAAGCGCATTCTCTCGTTGGGAGTCGACATCAACTTTGATCCGAGCGATCGCTGGCTATACCCGCCCGTCATGGCGGCCGCGGTAGCAGGGCGCGTGGATGTGCTCGAGTTTCTCGCATCCCAAGGAGCCGATTTGCACGCGCTGACGGTCGGGAATGGAGACAATGCGGTACATTTCGCAGCTCTTGCTGGACATACCGACGCTGTCGAGTGGTTGATCGACAAAGGGGTGGATTGCGATGTCGTGAACAATGACGGGGTGACGCCACTGCACCGGGCTGCGTCTGCCGGACACGCAGGTGTCGTGAGGGCCTTGTTTACTGCTAAGCCAGAGGGTCTGCGAACCGAGATCAAGGACTCGCTGGGTCGTGCGGCTATACACTATGCGGTCGAGCGAGGCTACGAAGATGTCGTGCACGCGTTCCTCTCGCGCAAGGACACAGATATGGAGATCCAAGACGCAGCCCTTATAAACCCGGTGCTGGGGCGCCTTGTCACCCCACTACTCCTGGCCGCTTTGACAGGGCGAGGTGGAATATTTCATGCCATATTGGCTCGTTGTGGTATGCCTGACCCTGAGACTATCCCCCGGCGCACGATGTGTCGTGTCATCATTAGAGGCAGTAGCCTGGCCATCACCAAGACGGTCATGAAAAGGGAATCGAAAGTGTATTCAGACGAAGACAGGAACTGGCTACTCGCTGGTGAAACTCTTTGTTGCGCTGCGGATTTGGCGAGCGACGATGTCTTTCGGTACCTCCTTTCCTTCGAAGATGCCGAGATCCACCACGTGCGCTGGAAGTCTGGACAGCCCCCAGAGCCGGCCGTGCTGCGCGCCGCAATCAGCTCGAACAAGGTCGGGCACGTGCGAGCTATCCTCGACCATCCACGCTTTGACGCAGTGCGCATCTTCTCCCCGGACATAGCCAAACGTTCACCGCTCCATTACCCAACGCACCCAGATGGCCTCGACCCAGCTATCATGGAAGCGCTCCTGGCGCACCCGGCCTTTGATGTAAATGTACGAGACGAGTTCGGACGAACCCCTTTGCACCACGCCGCCTTGACCGGCCAGATCGAATTGGTGAAGCTCCTCCTTGCGCACCCCGGGGTCGACATTAAGCAGGTCGATGCACAAGGGAAAACGCCGCTCTGCGAGGCCGCAGAGAGGGGTCATGTAGCCGTCGCAAGGGTATTCCTTGAGATGGCGGGACCAGTAGCTTGGGATGCGACACCAATCGATAAGTCACCGCTAGCGTCTGCTGTATTTGGGGCAAAGGTCGATATGGTGCGGGTGTTGCTCGAGCCGCAGTATCGGATTCCGCGGGACGTGGTGCTTCTTGAGAAGGGCAAGGCTGAGAGCATCCTCACACAAAACAAGGCTGACTTGGCGGAGTGGCGGAGAGGGGTGTGGGACGAGAAGGCGGATTGGTGGTTCGGGAATGAGGAGTTTCGGGAGGTGTTCCTGGAGGGTGTTGAGCTTGGGGCTGTTCTCCTGAATGAGATGGTAAGCAGTATGTCGATGAGACTGGAGGAGGAGAAGGAAAACAAGCAATGAGCCCTACCGGGAGCCAATGCCATCTTTTCTGCCGACAGTAGGTGTACGAGGTGAGACGTGTGTTGGATGGGCCCAAGCAGGATATACAGATGGTGATGGCGTGCCTGCTCTCTGGCGAGGGCGGAATATTTTTATCGGCTGCATGTACCTACCTCAGCTGGAACGAAGCGAGAGAACTTCTGAAACCCCCTCGCATGTCTACGCCAGGGACAAGAAGAACCGAGATACCTCCCGCAGTCTTAATATCCGTAGAGGGAAACAGCACATCAAGAGCAAAAGTACTATTTATGGCAGAATCCCCTGTACAGTGCTTAAGTATGCATTTAGAAGGCGTTCAAGGTGACTCGTAATTATCTCTAGATACTTGAGTTATAACAGGAGGCTAGTTAAAGCTATCAGTATGACCCAAAAGACTGCTAGAATAGTTAAGATAAATATAAGCCCTAAAGACGTTAAAGATCTGCTTGATCTGCTCTAATAAGCTCCAGTCAGGTTTTTAAGGACACTATCTTCGATACTATGACATTCCATAGTTCTGGGCGCTGAGACAGCTCCTGCTTAGAGGGCAAGATATACTGAGAAGAGCTCTGGAAAACACACTATAGCAACACTTGTTATGTCTTTAATATCTCTCGTCAGTCTCCGAACTTGCCATCGTATGGACAATTCATGCTTGGATAACAGATTCACATTTTAGATTACTGCAGGCAAGAAGGTGGACTTCGTGCTTTGTAGAGATATATAGGCCATAGTATGGAGTTCATCTAGAAGCTCTTAAACGCGTTTCTGCTTGTATTCGCACTCGTTCCGCCTGCGCAAAATGAACTCGACCGGACCACTTGTGAAGCTTAATAATATCTTGCTCAGAAGTTTATCATTCCACATCCTAGGTAGTATTTCAGTGATGAGGAGAAGCATTAGCACTTAGGAATAATCATATAGAAACACTTGTCTAAGTCTCAACAGTTTTGAAATTCAATATTCAAAATTCTGTAAAAGTAGATATCCAAAATAATTATCACCAATATAACTATCCAAAACTGATTCATCTGATCAGCTTGAATATTCGAGATACTCAGTTTATCGAATCCTGCAACGCTGCCTTTACCAGCAGTTAGATACACTGGTACGAGTACTGGGACTCAGCGTCCTCCGTCCATCAGGCTCCCTTCGATGCCATTGAAGGCCTTGTCATTACTCCGGCGTCACATCCACTGGCAACACTTTCAAGCTTTCCGATGACTGCCACACTTTGTAAGGCCAGCACGACATGGCATCACTCCCTGAACAAAACCACCCCTACAACAGCCGGTCATTCACATCGGCATAGCCATGGTTGCTCACATAGAAAGCCGCTGGGTCTGGCAAGTAGTATGACCGGGACTACCACTAAGAAGACGCCAATCACTACTAAGACTACGGATATTGTTGTCGGTCAGTCCGCACAGCCAAACCTGAACGCTACATACTTCGTGTCAGGAGAGCGACCATTGCAGCCTAGACGTTTTCTTGGCCCTATCATCCTTGCATTTATCGCGAGCCTATTTTGGGTCTGACTGCGGCTCATGAGCTTAGCAAAAATCTCAGGAAGTGTTAATGGAATATCTGCCGCGCTATATTGCGAGAAATGGCAAGCTCCTTTCTGTAGTCTTTTCCAGCTGTCGTGCAATATTTAACATGCCCGTTCATGGCTTATTAGTTATGTTGATAAAGAGAATCTTATTGAATATAATACAGCACATTTGATGATGATGAGAATGCTTTTATATATTTACCCTGAGCCCTTACCCATGTCGATTTCCCAACTAGACTAAACTACGATTCCGTACCCGGCCTAGTGGGTTGTGGTTTTGAATCCAACTATAAACAGAATATGCTGGCTACTATATTATGGTGCCCTCATAGCGCGCGACTACAAAACTATTAGAACTTCTTAGTGAAGTCCGGCACGGTGTTGAATTATTTCAGCTCACGAGGGAGTATCTAGTTTACCTTCTTTTTTACTGTACCTTGGTTAGAGCCTCTTAGTATACTTGACACGCTATTAAACGCGTCCCCGACCTGTCCCCATAATTTCATCCGCAGCCCTTGATTCTGGTCTGAGAAGAGACTTCCAGACCCGTTGGATGCTTTATTAGCTATAAGAGCAGAGGCATCCGGTGTATAGCGTCTAACACAAGAATAGCCATTAAATAAACCTTCTAATTACAGTACAACGGCATGTAGTACGCAAAGGGATATAATTGCGTTCGATAAAGCCTAGAGAAAACCAGACTTGTAAGACTGAGACAATTCGCAGGTAGTAGCTATGCTGCCTTGCGCTAATTTTAATCATGCTGGGCATGAAATGTATGATACCTAAACTTGACAATGCCGTGAGAAACATACACTAGGAGGATATATACTAAAGAGACAAGTAAGTAAGATTTGCCTATATATAGTTAAAGATATCTAGATACCCCATTAACTAGATAACAGCAGTAAATACTACTAGGATATAAAAGATTAAATAGGAGCCCTATAGGTCAAACTTACCAGAATATTAACTTTCGGGAAACCTAGTCTTCAGTACCACATATATTAGGATTTATTTTTCTCTCTTATATAGTATTAGGAGACTTACTACATAGAATAACAGCCTAGATAAAGACAGCCCACTTTTACTAAAATATAGGGAAAGGCTTTTTTTATTATCTATGATATCCTAAACCTATTAAGTCTATAGATCAAGGGTGTAATACCAGATATACCAGTTACCATGAATATTAATGCTCGGAAAATATGATACTTCGAGCCCTGGAATTTAGGATACATTATTATAAAGACAGTTAACATCCTAATAACTCCAGTCTATTAACCAAGGACGGAATATCGTTAACTTATGCATCAGGCCTGAGGCAAGGAAAACCAGCTAGAAATCAAGTATGTATGTTCTATAAATATATAGCTCCAGTTTGTATAAAGTATGGATCGGAGTCTACGTCATCCGCGGGGTAACTATCAACCCCTCACCACATAACAGCCACCATAATAACAACAACACCTTCAACTATCATCTCAATTAAAGCTATCAAAACAATGTCACCAACATACCCCCGCCCCGACTTCCTCCGCAAATCCCTAACCTGGGCCTCCCTCAACGGCCCGTGGTCCTTCACCTTCGACGACACCAACACCGGCCTCTCCCAGAACTGGCCATCCACGGGTCTCCCCCCAACGCACTCAACCCAAATCACCGTCCCCTACGCCTTTCAAACCCCGGCCTCCGGAATAAACCTCCAAGAAGCCCACGAAGTCATCTGGTACGAGCGGCGCATCAAAGACATCCGCACCGAGCACGACCGTACAGCAGGGAACCGTCTCCTCCTCCGCTTCGGGGCCGTCGACTACGAAGCCGAAGTCTGGGTTGACGGGGTCTCTGTCGCGACACACCGGGGCGGATACGTGCCCTTTGACGTGGATATATCCGATTCTATCTCTTCTGCGCCCGGTGGTGAAGCCCGCGTGACGCTGCGTGTTCGCGACTCCCCGACGGATCTTACGCAGCCCCGCGGGAAGCAGTACTGGGGGCCTGTTCCGGAGAGTATCTTCTATACGCCGACGAGCGGGATCTGGCAGAATGTTTGGGTGGAGGTTGTTCCGGGTGTGAGGATTCGGGATAGTAGTGGGGGGACAGTGTTGAGGGGGGATGATATCGAGAATGGGAAGTTGAGGGGGGAGATTGCTGTCTCACAGCCAGGTAGCGGGGCCCGTACTGTTACTGTTACAACAGCATTGGCTGGGGCTGTGGTTGGGAAGGCGAAGGTTGATATTCCGGTAAATCAGGTATCCGGTGCCTTTGAGGTGGATGTGCGTGTTCCTGAGGGCGCTGTTCCGAAGGAAGGCATCTTTGCTGGTGAAGGGGTGTGGTATAATGGCGTTGCACTGTGGGCACCTGAGCATCCGGTTCTGTATGATGTTGTCCTGCAACTGGCTGGTCCGGATGGAACTGTAGTCGACGAGGTGCAGACGACTGTTGGCATGCGAAGTGTCACCTGGGAGAATGGCGATGGCACATTCCGACTGAACGGCAAGCCGTACTTCCAGATGCTCTGTCTGGACCAGGGATACTGGCCTGAGACGGGCCTTACTCCTCCATCAGCAGAGGCATTGAAGGAGGACATTGTGCTTGCGAAGAAGATGGGCCTTAACGGGTGCAGAAAGCACCAGAAGGTGGAAGACCCGGCCTTCCTTTACTACGCAGACCGACTCGGATATCTGGTCTGGGGCGAGATTGGCAACGCGTACGAGTTCAGCACAGACTACATCGACAGATTCAACGACGAGTGGGCGCAGGTCGTCCAGCGCGACCGAAACCATCCGTCTGTAGTTGTCTGGACTCCGGTTAACGAGAGCTGGGCATACAAGAACCTGAAGGACAACGCGCAGGAACGCAGCCATATCCGGTCTCTCTACAAGACCACCAAGTAAGTTTGTCCATGATATACTCGCCAACTAGGTATTAATCTACGACAGATCCCTCGATCCCTCCCGCCCTATCAACGACAACTGCGGCTGGGAGCACGTCCAGACAGACCTGACAACATATCATGACTACAGCGACTCCGCAGAACTCGCAACCATCTGCTCCAAGATGGAAGGCGGAATCCTTGCACGGAAGCTCAACGGCGAGATGTTCCTGGATCCAATCACCCAAGGCTCAACCGTCACCGACCCTGGCTCGAAACATAAGCCCGGCGCCCCAGTGATCTGCTCGGAGATGGGCGGCGTCAATATCGCCCCGGCAAAAGGGGCTCAGGCGTCCTCCCGGGACTGGGGATATACGACGGCCGCCGATCCGAACGATTTGCTTGCTCGGTTGGAGAAGTTGTTCATGGCTGTCGTCAAGGGTGGGCATTCGTGTGGATTTGTTTATACCCAGCTGTAAGTTTCATACCACCCCAACTTTACAGTATACTAACAATTCCAGCTCCGATATTGAACAAGAAGTAAACGGGCTGTACTCGTATGACCGGAGGGAGAAGGTTCCTGCTGCCAGAGTAAAGGCGCTCATGGATGCAGCGGCGGAGTATTACTACAAGAAGGTTGCGCCTGCATCCTGAGCTGTGGAGTGTAAATTGGCCTGTATCCAATGGCTGTAGTAAATGGAATCCCCTTCTTGTCCACTGGACTCCGTACTCTGGACTGAATCCTTGAGGCTTGGGTGTGGATTCTGGTGCCTGGTCCATCCGATCCTTCGGACTTGACGACATCCGGTGGCAGTGTCCAACTTTAGCTAAATGTCCATTGGCTATACCGTCACTCGTGAGAAAATAGTAACAAGATCGTAAGAAAATAGTAAAAAAGCTTCGATCCAACCTCGGCTACTCCGAAGGATCTGGTGCATCGCCATTGAAGAACTTCGGTGCCTGCATAGCAAGAGCCGTATATTAAGCCCTATACCAACCCTCGAATGGAAGGCAAGACTCATTCTCATCATCCTTGCAACGTCCGCATACAATGAAGGCTTTCTTCTTCGTAGCAGCCACTGCCTGCAGGCTGGCCACTGCACTTTCTCCCCGATCCTCCCCGAATATCACCATCGACGACTGGAGTGCTGTAAGCACCTTTACCCAGGGAACAATAGCAAAGCTAATCAAACCCTCTAGCTTCATCCATCGCCAGACCTCCAATGGACCCCATGTTTACAGAACTACACCTGCGCCAAACTCCAAGTCCCCCTCGACTACGGAGATCCATCGCGCGGCACGACAGGCATCGCTTTCTTAAAGCTCCCAGCTAAACACACCACCAACGACACGCAGAGCATATTGATTAACCCAGGCGGACCGGGCGGCTCAGGAATCGAGACAGTTCTCGCCGAGGGAAGCGCTCGAGCAGAAATCGTGCAAGGCCGCCACGACATCGTCGGCTTCGACCCAAGAGGCGTCGGGCATAGCGGCCCAGTTGTGGACTGCTGGCCGGGGAATCCCGCGGCACGGGCACAGTTTGAGAGCCTGTATTATCCGGAGACTTCGAACGCATCGTCTACCTCTATGGGACGACAGTATGCGGCGGCAGATATCTTTGGGAGGGCCTGTACTGATACTGTTGGGGGCAGGAATGGTGCAGCTGCGTTTGTGAGTACGCCGGCTGTGGCGAGGGATATGCTTTCGTTTGTTAAGGCCGAGCAGAAGAGTCCAGCAAGTGCAGGCGGCAAGAGGGATGGGAAGCTCTGGTATATGGGGGTTAGTTATGGGACGGTTCTGGGCGCTACATTTGCGCATCTGTTTCCGGGCCATGTTGGCAGGATGGTTCTCGATGGCGTTGTCGATGCGGAGGACTACTACAGGCTTGAATTGAAATCAAACCTGTATGACACCGATAGGGAACTGGATTCCTTCGTCGATACCTGTTTCGAAGCCGGTCCAAGGAACTGTCCATTCTGGAGCAACGGTGCACGCAATATCAGACAAAGACTGGATACGCTATTGCAGGACCTGAAGGACCAGCCTATTCCTATTCCCACCTCAGATGCCTGTCCACTGCCGATGCTGGCGACATACTCCGACCTCAAGCAGCTCATCCTGTACGCGATGTACGCACCGCTGGAAGGATTCCCAACCCTCGCGAGTGTTCTTTCATCCTTGGAGCAGGGCAATACCACAGCCTATGCAGCTGTTATTACCAGCGGCGCAATACCCGCGAATCCATGCAACTACAATTACACAGAGACGGGTACAAAGGACATCAACGCATTGATCGGGTGTGCCGATGGGGTAGCCGGCCATGGCCATCGACAAGTCCTCCAGGATATATCTGAATTCGAGGCCTATGTCAGCGACTTAACCGAGCAGAGCAGCTTCTTCGGCGAAGTTTGGCCGAACAAGGCCAATGGCATCCTGTGCAAATCTTTGGATGTATCTCCTCCAAAGACTGGTAGACTGGCAGAGTCTATTCTCGAAACTAGACGTACGGCGAACCCGATACTGTTTGCCACTTCGGAAATCGATCCTGTCACGCCTAAGAGAGGGTACGCATTCCAACTTGACAATGTTTCCTATATGCATTACGCTAGCTGATACTGTTCCTATAGGGCTCATAAGATGTCCTCCGCCTTCCCGGGCTCTACGGTCCTGACGCAGAATTCATCCGGGCATACTGCGTTGGGCAGTGCTGGGACGTGTCTGTTGGGACATCTTCAGAAATATTTACTGCAAGGGCAGCTCCCTCCTGCTAATTCGACTTGCCAGCCGGATGTGAAGCCTTTTCAAGGGAGTCATTGATTAATATGATTATCTAGATAGAGTCGCGTAGAGCATGTACACTCAGGGCGGGATGTTGCACATAACCAGTCGAGATAGATATTTGGACACACAACGATAGATAGTGCAATCATTGATCGAATCAAATATCAGACTAATAGGTAACCTACCCTTCAATGGCCTAGAACATGAGTGACCCCGCATAACTCCTCCCGACACCCCCGGATGCCCTAAACAGGAACACCGGACTCTTGTCCGTCTCGTATACAGCACACTGCAGGATCCGGGCCATCGTGGCACCAGTTTCCCCGTCCACCCATCCGATATCCCCGCTGGAGGTGCTGGAGCTGCAGCTGCTCGCTACGTCAGCGGGGTATCCTCGCGGCTTCATAGATTTAAATCAGACCTTTTCATGGAGAACAAACAATGTGTTAAACAGGCAGATTAATCCAAGCATTGCACGCCACTTACATCGTCGTCTATACCGATTACCCTATCTGGTTCATCACAATGACTACAGAATCCACCAACGACTGGGAAAACCCCAAAGTCTTCCAGCGCAATCGCCTAAAGCCCCGCGCGTACTGGATTCCTGATACATCGCTGTCACTGAATGGCAACTGGGACTTTAATTACGTTTCCTCGCCGCTCCTTGCCCCATCGCCTTTGCACTCAAGCGAGGAGAAACACATCGCAGAAGACGCCGATCTACAATGGAAGCCCATAGCTGTGCCCGGACACTGGCAGCTACAGGGGTACGGCCGGCCCAACTATACAAACGTGATCTTTCCATTCCCAGTCAATCCGCCATACGTACCGAGCGAGAATCCGACTGGGACATACAAGCGAACGTTTCTCGTTCCGTCAGACTGGGATGAGTCCTCGCAGATCCGTCTGCGCTTTGACGGCGTGGACAGTGCTTATCATGTCTGGGTCAACGGTGTCGAAGTTGGATATGCCCAGGGTAGCCGAAACCCAGCTGAGTTTGACATCTCTCAGATTTTGAAGAGGGGTGAAGAAAATGAGGTCTTTGTCCGTGTTTACCAGTGGTCGGATGGGTCTTATATCGAGGACCAGGATCAATGGTGGCTATCTGGTATGTCATACTCTATGATGTTGATATGGTGCTAATGAGAGCAGGAATATTCCGCGATGTTACTTTGATTGCATTCCCTTCTGCTGCTCGGATTGAGGACTTCCTTGTTAAAACGGTCCTGGACAAGGACTATGTAGACTCACAGCTTGAAGTGTCTGTTGATCTGGTTTCCACCGAGGAGAGCACAGTCACCGCGACTCTCTTCGACCCTTTCAACGACTACAAGATCCTCACATCGCAGGATAAAACACTGCATGAATCCAAAGGAACGGTCAACCTCGTTCTACCCGTTAGCAACCCCAAGAAATGGACCGCAGAGACACCCTCCCTGTACGACCTCGAACTCACCCTGCACACAACCACCAAGCCCTCCACCCCCATACAGAAAATAGCTCACCGAGTCGGCTTCCGGCAGGTCGAACTCCTCAATGGCAATATAACCGTAAACGGCAAAGCAATCCTCTTCCGCGGCGTCAACCGCCACGACCACCACCCCGTCTACGGCCGCTCCGTCCCCCTCTCATTCCTAAAGAACGACCTCCTCCTCATGAAAAGACACAACATCAACTCCGTCCGCTGCTGCCACTACCCGTCGCACCCAGTCCTCTTTTCTCTCTGCGACGAGCTCGGCCTGTGGGTCATGGACGAAGCAGACCTCGAGTGCCACGGGTTCTACGACGCCGTCGCCAGACCGCTCGATATCCCCGAGAGCATGGACTACGAGCAGCGCAAGCGGCTGACATTTGCGCAGGCGGCCGAGTTTACGTCGAATAATCCGGACTGGAAGGATGCGTATCTGGATCGGGCGGTGCAGATGGTGGCTAGGGATAGGAATTACCCGTCTGTTGTTATCTGGTCGCTGGGCAATGAGGCATTTTATGGGCAGAACCATGCGGCTATGTATGAGTATATCAGGAGTGTGGATCCGACCAGACCGGTGCATTATGAGGGTGATATGGAGGCTGAGACGGCGGATATGTATTCGTACATGTACCCGAGTGTGTCGCGGATCGAGAGACTGGCGGTGGAAGAAGGGGATAGCTTTACGAAGCCGATTGTGTTGTGTGAGTATGGGCATGCAATGGGGAATGCTCCAGGGGCTTTGGAGGAGTATATGGCTGCTTTCCGCGGTCATCGGCGGTTGCAGGGAGGGTGGATTTGGGAGTGGGCGAACCATGGCTTGTGGGACGAGGAGAAGGGGCATTATGGATATGGCGGGGACTTTGGGGATGAGCCCAATGATGGCAGTTTTGTGCTTGATGGGCTGCTGTTCAGTGATCATACGCCAACGCCTGGACTCGTGGAGTTGAGGAAGGCCTATGCTCCTGTGTATGGCTGGGTTGAGGGGGGTGTCGTCCATGTTGAGAATAGACATGACTTTGCTGGACTGGACGGGTTGCAGGCTGTTTACAAGATTCAGACTCTGGGTGAAGAGTGCGTATACCTATCGTCCTGCTTGGCTTTTACTGACAGCAACAGATCGAGAGTCATCGCCGCCGGCACTCTGGACATTCCTGATATCCAGCCCGGAAATACAGGATCCCTTCCCCTGCCTCCTGTACCTTCATCCAAGGCAGAGTCCGAGGTATGGCTAACGGTCACCTTCACTACAAAGCATGACTCCCCCTGGTCCGACGCCAACTACGAAATCGCCTGGTTCCAGCACCGTCTTGACTCCTCGCCATCTCTGACCAGGATATCTCCCACATCCAACTTCCCAGTGACTGTCACCTCAACAAAGGCCCAGCACACCATAACCGGAGCAGACTTCACCCTCTCATTCTCCCGCACCACCGGCTCACTCACAACCTGGCATATCCACAACCAAAACATCCTCTCTTCAACTCACCCCTCCCTAACCCCCGGCTTCTGGCGCCCTCCAACAGACAACGACATCCCCCACGACCTAGGCGAATGGCGCCGCTACGGTCTGGACACACTAACATCGACTCTGCGGCAGCTCACAATCAACCAAGTCAATACCTCAACTATCGAAATCCTCACAGACACATTCATCTCCCCACCGATTCTAGCCTGGGGGTTCCAAACAGCAACCACATACCGCATAACCGGCGACGGGGCACTGACGGTCCGTGCCCATATCAGACCAACCGGTGCAAAGCCAAAAGATCTCCCTCGTATCGGGCTCGATCTGTATCTCGCGGACCGGCTGGACAGGGCGGGCTGGTTTGGCCTTGGTCCTGGGGAAGCATACGCCGATAAGAAGAATTCGCAGAAGGTGGGTGTTTACTCCGCCACTACGGCAGAGCTACATACCCCGTATGAAGTGCCGCAGGAAGGCGGGAATAGGATGGAGACGCGGTGGCTGCGACTGGGTGATGGACGGGGTTGGGGGGTTCGCATTGTCCGGGATACGGCATCTAGTTCTGCATCTGAGCATGACGAAAATGAGGATTCTTTCCAGTGGCTTGCGACGCGGTACAGTCCTGAGGCTATTGAGAAGGCTAAGCATGCGAATGAGCTGATTCCTGAACCTAAGGTTCGGGTGAGGCTTGATGTTGCGAGTTGTGGTGTTGGTACTGGTGCGTGTGGGCCTACGACGCTGGACAAGTATAGGGTTCCCTGTGAGGAGAGGCAGTTTGGGTTTAGGATTGAGCCGTTTATTGGGGATTGGATATAGTCAGACAAGAGGTATCAAGTACGACTATTTACGTTTTCTACATGTCATAGGGCTTCGGATATCGTTCTTCATCCAGTCGACATTGAAATATTCGTTATCAAGGCTAGAGGTGCTACTACTTATCTACATGACGTCTATCGCTAGTTCACACGCAGGACTCGCACGTACATAGTCTTTAGCTTTTTAAAGGTCTCTGTATCTTCACACTCACCTGTCTGGCGGTTCTCCATATGTTGCATCACCTCATCAACGGTCGTCGCAGTCTCACCATCACCCGGCCACATCGACAGACCTATCAGCTGCAGATACAAGCACTGGAGAAAAGCAGCTCGGTAGTGGGAAAGAGACCAGCTATACCATTCGAACCTTGTGTCTGTTGCAAGTGCAAGGTAGGCCTGGAGGTACTTGTTTGCTGAAATGCAGAATCTATGTGCTCGAAAGATAGTCCTGGTTAGATATTGATATGCAATGGGTTCAATGGCACGTACAATGTCCAATTGTCCTGGTTCTTCGAGTGCAGACTCCTGTGCACATTTGGGACGAGGTCGACGACAGCAGCTTCAAGAGACAGCATGTCCATCACGGACTTTGCCCATTCCAGATCAATCTTGACAAGGTCTAAATCATCCCATTCAGGTAGCTGACCCATCTGAGAATTTATGCCGTGCAGTATCCTGTTTAGGTCTTCGAGTTGCAAGCCATTATAAGCACGCGTCCTTGGGTCGTCAAGGATTAAGCCACGAACGTGGCTTATGATGTGATGCTCGAAGCAGGCTACCTCTGCTCTGGCGTATGACAGTAACGCTGCAATGTCGCCGTTGGAGTCGGATATAGCAGGAGGTTGTCGGGGCTTATCGCCAATTAGTTCTTCCCGGAAGGGCTCCTCGGACGCTATCCCAATAGCAATGCAGCATTGGGCATCCAGCCACCGTATATGATCCCACAACCTCCGGCAAAGCTGCTGTGTCGCTGTATCTTTGGTCCACGCGCTGTTTATCCCCACCCGTTGAGCTGCTACGGTCATGGACTTGATGTAGCTCTTGCGGCCAGATGACTCGACCGGGCTGCCAAGGGCCAAATCCAGGAGCAATGAGGAAGTAATCGTATAGAGGGTTGGGATATCATTGAATGCGCATGCGTTGAGAGCCATCCGACCACCCGTTGCTAAGGAAGATATTACGCTATGCCTATCCTCTGTGAGCAATGGCGGATCGGCCCAGACATCCTTTGTCGCCGCGGCGGCCCCGGCGCACAGCACAGCGAGGAGAAGACATATCATGCTGGGATTTTTCAATATGAGGGGCCGGAATGCGTCGAAGTCTCTGCAGTTACCGTATGCTTCCCAGAATTCAGCGTGCCACATCCAGAAGAATTCCAGGTCTATCAGAGGGTAGATCGGATAGACTGAATCGAGGAAGGCGTCCCATAGAACCTCGCATACAGCAAGGCTGGGTAGTCGCATCAGGAGGAACTGTAAATGATCTATTTTGACGAGTGAAGAGGCTGTGTCTGGTGATGGTGTTACGCTGTCGATATCGCGGGTTACATCAAAGTCATCCATATACTACAACGCATTAAAGATGGTTCAGTGGGATAGAGAGCTCTCGCATACCACACCGAATACATGTCTTCTGCTGTGATCTCTAATGACAATTGGGTATGTGCACGCTACTGGACCCATCCTGTTACGGCAGCTCACACAGACTGGCAGTTCCTTTCCACATCGGAATCCCCCCTGGCGACAGGGAGTACATTCCCTCGAGGAATATCTGGCTTCTGACTTATGAGACAGTGTAGAGTCCATATTCGCGCGTATAGCTTGGACTCGGCAAAACGATTGTGATTGAAATAAGAATGTATATTATACGAACAAAGAGTGGTGAATCGCTAACAGAGGAAAACGAGCCCTTCCAATTTGTATCAAGGGCTGTCGCAGGAACCGCCATCACTCTGGAAGGAGCGTTCAGGGTACAATATGGCTAATGGCATGATGGCCGGCGTATCTTGACGTTGCGGGAAGTCGTGGCCTCCTAAGCCTTCCCAATCCAGACAACACTGACAACACGATCAGCAGTAGTTGATGCTCGTACTATATTGGTCGACAGTAAAATGGCCACGAGGCTGTATCTCGTAGTATCATTGACTCGCGGCTAGCCCTGCATCAACAAGAGGACCGTGAGCAGGCCTCCCACTATCACAATCCAGCAACGCCTAAGGAACCCTCGCTTCGTTTCTCCCCAAGCCGTCCCACGCGGTGGCAGAGGTAGGAAATCCAGCTTTGCTCCGCCATCTGCAACCGTAGACTGGAAGAACAGTGCCATCCGCTCGGACGTCATGAACATGGGACCAGCGAGTCTTTTCACGAATGTAGCCCGCGTATGCAGGCGAATGGCCTCGTATGACGCGTATCCAATTATCCTAGCCCGCTGGTGATGTGACTTTCTGAAGTTGCTCAGGCTCTCGTCTACCGCAGCTTGAGACGGCTTCCCTTGCGTGCAGTGCACAAGCTGATACAGTTGGCTTGCGAGCGCGGCCGCACTCTCCATGGCCATACTTGCGCCGAGTCCTGTATTTGGGCTTGCCTTACTATGTCAGCATCTTTCATTGTCATTTCTCTTCAGCCTACCTTGCTGATGCTGTCACCAATGCACACAATCCGGCCACTGTGCCACGTCTGGAACACGTTCTCTTCCACCAGCGCAGAAGAAAACGATGTCCTTGCGTTGAATACATCTCTAAACCGTACTTCGTCCCATATCTGCACGTCCCCTATGCTCTCGCAGAATCCAATGTTGTCGGCCGTTGAGTAGACAGGTTTGTCAGGATACTGATATCGTCGATCCAGTTTGTCGACTACAAACCAGCCCAGTTCACTGTCCTTGCCGCAGAAAACGAATATCGCAAATCCGTCGTGGCAGCGGACTATTTGCTCTCCAGCGCGTATGCCAGGTATTTGTTTCGACATCCCAATCAAGACTCGATATTCCGACGCCAGGCCTATACTATATTAGCAACTATCCCAGTGATAACAGGCAGACCCAACCTACTAGCTGCCTCTTGCATCGCACTCTTCCCTGCTGCCTGTAGCATATCGAATCGAGCGATGCTATTCACGCCGTCTGCCCCGACGACTAAATCCCCCTTGTATACTCCACCATCAGCCGTATGCACCGCGACTTCTGATTCCTTGTGATAAATGCCCGTCACCCTCTTGCCTCCTAGAACATTAGCTGACTCGCGGAGGCCATCATACAGCACCTCCAGCATCTTCTGACGCGTTATAACATTCACCGGGTATCCATATCTAACCCAGCATTAGCACCACCCACCCGATATGAAGCAGCTCACCTCCTCTCCAACTCTGGCAACCAGTGCTGACTCGAGCATTGTCCATCTGGAAATCCTGTTCGAGGCGTTGTAATTGGCTCTGAAACCTCACTCATCCTCTCGTAGAGCCCGAGTTGGTCAATGATGCGTGCTCCAGACGGCGCTATGACAAGGACGCCTCCCAGTCGGGGGCGGAAGTCATGATGCTTTTCTAGCAGCGTGTACAAAATCCCTGCGCGTTCCAGGGAGTGTGCGAGAGTAAGGCCAGCGATTCCTCCGCCTATTATTATTACTTTGAATTGCTTTGAGTGGCCGTTGGTGGCCTTTTCTGTCGAGAGCATTGTGAACAGCTTTGGTGTCCAAAAGTCTGGAAGAATTGAATGAGTCTAGAAATCACGCAACTCGAGGTTTTATTTTTCTCAAGGCAATCAAACAAAAAAGCGGCTGGTTGCTTGATGGATGTGTTACAGTTTCTGACTACAGCATGGATACTGTTACAGACTCCACCTCCCATACGCTCGTGTAGCAACATATTCATCCAGGACGCTTTCATTATATACGTTCGTACTAGATATTAGGCAGTTATGGCTTCATTCGAACTTTTAAATGTTATATCAATGGAGAACCTCGAGTCCCAGACTGATGTTTAGATCTTCGCTGCAGTCTTGTTTACTTAACACCTCCCAAGTCTGAGGTTACAGGCGCGTTTCTTAGCAACGTCCTGTCATACTTTCCGTGGAACCTAGTTGATGAACTGCTTGAAAATCGGACGTTTCTGAAACAGACATATCCCTCAAAGGCCGGGAGTAGTGAATCAATGCCAGTCAGAAATAAATGGCGTAACTCGAGGTTCTGCGTAGAACTACGCAACGACAGATATCAGTCTATTTCAACACCCCCAGCCAGATAATGTAATCTAATCACACCTGAATGACCCTCCCAGCATCAAACCCATCCTTACCCTTTCCCTCCGTCTTCGTCCACGGCAACACATACCCCCGCTGATTACTGACAACCGTCACCCCCCTCTCCCTGAACTCCGTCGTATAATGCGTATGCCCAAACACCCACGCCTTAACCCCACTTGTCTGCGTAATGTTTCGCAGAACATCCGTTCCGAACGCAAATCCCCAGGGACTATTCTCGTGCTGCGGAGCCGAAGTCTGCTTGAGACACGGGGCGTGGTGCGTCACGACCAGAATCGATTTCCTCTCACTGTCGTTCTGTGCCTGTTGATTCTCTTTCTGTATAGAGCGAATCTCATCTAGCAGCCAACTGGAATCCTTTTCATAGGCCGCATTATGACTCTCAACACTCCACTCGCTGATCTTGGTGAAATCGGAAATCTTGTATCGCACGATATCCCTCGCCTCGTCGGGAATCTCAGACCAGAGTGTACATCCCAGAACCGTAACACAAGAGCCGGAATCCGGGTCTAGAATGTCATACCAGCGTCGATGAAGGAGGACTAGCTTTCCATTGAAACAGGGTTCCTGTTCGAGCTGCTTCGCCTTCCGGATCCCCTCTTCAAAGCTGAGATTGTAGAACTCATGATTCCCAAGAACAAGAAAGACAGTCTCAAATTGATCCGTCTGTTTCTGTACGAAGGTGCGATAGTTCTCGTAGTCGACTAAGCGCCCGATATCGCCGCCGAGAATGAGGGTCTTGGCGCGGGCGGGGATAGAGAAGGATGCGTACTGCTGGTCGATTTCGAGATGGAGGTCGGAGAGGATTTGGATAGGAGGGGATTGGGGTGGGGAGTGGCTGAAGATGGATTTGAATCTATTCAGCATGGTGGATGTTGTGTTGAAGTTGTGTTGATGAAGAGAAAGAGAGAAGAAGGAATACCGTAATACGGTATGCCAAGCCGAGTTGCTAAAGGTATAAAATACCAGATTCTATCTCCGTCTATGGTCTATTCACTCTAAACCTCTCTCTCCTGTCTGTCTCTGTCTCCCCCCGTCTCCTGCGCATCCACAATATCAACCTTATACCTGGCAAACCTCCTACTCTCCACCCTCCTCTCAAACAACACATCCAACTCCTCAAACGTCCTCCCCCTCGTCTCAGGCAAGTAAAAGAAGCACCAAACCGCCGACAACGCACCCAGCCCCGAAAACAAGAACCCCATTTTCCCCCGCCAGTCCCCCTGGTCCTCGTTCATCGCATACGGGATCACAACCGCAAAGACAACAGACCAGACGAAGCAGGCAACGGTCGCCAGTGCAATCGTGAATCCACGCAGGCGCGCAGAGGATACTTCCGCCAGGAGCACATAGCAGAATGGGCCCAGGGAGAGGTCGTAGATGAATGTACAGAGCAGCATCAGCGCGCATTGGGCCCAGGTTGCCGCTACCCTTGTCGAGTCATTCCCACGCGGTGCGAGATCAACAGCGCCGATGGCGAATAAAGCCACGGCGAGCGAGCAGCAGCCGAACAGGTACATCGTGCGCCGGCCGATATAGGAGAGGAGGAACCAGGAGATACAAGTCCCGATGAATCCAATCGCAGTCAAGCCGAGGTTCATACTAAATGCGTCCGACGCATCCAGGCCTGCAAGCTCCATAAAGTGCACAGCGTAGGAAATGAAGAAGACGTTTCCGGTGAATGCTTGCATGCTGTATGCCATGACGCAGATGGTGAGGCGGCGGAAGTTAGGGCCCCGGAAACACTCGAGGTAGTGCGGGCGGCCACCCTGGAAGCTTTCCTCGAGGCGCAGGGTCTCGCGGATGTGAGCCAGCTTGTGGGTTACGTCGACTGGGGGTGTTGCGAGGCGGCGCAGGGAGGTTAGGGCGTCGGTGTAGCGGCCTTTGCGGCAGAGCCAGTAGGGAGGGTCGGGGACGAAGTAGACGAGGGATAGCATGATGCAGGGGAGGGCCCACTGGGTGGCAATGGGGATTTTATATGAATATACCGTGTTAATAGGTTCAGTGCCTTTGAGGATCCCCGAGGCGATGAGCGAGCCGATGGAGAAGGCGAGATTGGTCATTGTCGCTGCGAACCCGCGCAGGACCAGCGGGGTGACCTCGCCGACGTAGGCAGAGGCGCAGATTGGGTAGAAGGCGATGATGCAGCCGTTGACGAGCTGGCCGACGAAAAGCTGGGCTGGCGAGTGGCTGAAGAACTGGATGAAGATGAAGCCAATGGACAGGACCGAGCAGACTGCGATCATGATCCGGGGGCCGAAGCGGTCGTAGGCCACGGCAGACAGCAGGGCACCGACAATAGCTCCCAGCAGGTTTGCATAGTTGAAGGCCGAGAGCCACTGGGCTGCAAGCATGTACTGGCCGTTGTGATAGTAGCCGTATGTCTCTTTGAAGACATCGAGCCCTACGAGCCCTTTGACAACGCCGCCGTCCTGCAGGATTAGTATGGACCACTTTACGAGTGAGATTACTTACTATTCCTTTCAATACAGTAGCCTAAACCGTTAGCCTATATTATCTATTATAGAAGAAACGTACCAGGTTCATGAACATCCCCCAGGCCAGGGCGGGCCAGTGGCGGCGGGCAGCAGCGAAGAAGGTCAGGGCATGCTCGTCTTTGGTGAACTCGAACGACAACTCGGCCTCGCGCAGGTCGGCGTCTGCAGGGAGCACATGCACCAGACGAACCTCCTTGCCAGCGCCCATCTTGTCTGTTGACGAGACAGAGGGGAACTGAAAAACCAGTCGTGGTGTCTTGGCTGGCGGGGCAGCACAGTGGGTTATAAGCATCTTTCATACGCCTTCCATTGGCTCCTGCATTTGCTTGCATGAGCAGTTTAGCACTCATTAGTAAAGGAAAGACACTTCACAAGTCAATACAGGCTCTGATTCTCATTTGCTTTAGTTGGATGGTTCCCCGTATCTGCCGAAATCCACCCCGACAGACCAAGACAGGAACAGAAAGCCTGGCGATCTCAGTAGTTTAGAACTTTGGAAAGCCAAATTGTCTAAATTTTAGAATAATGGATCAGTATGGGGTTGATCTGCCCCGCACCCCGCGTTGTCTCTTTCGCTGTCTCTCTCCTTTCCTTGCCCAGTCTAACCTATAATGCTATTGTTCTACAAGGATCTCGGTCTTCACTCCCCAAATCGCAGACCATGCGGGGCTGCTACAGTCAATCCTTCAGGCGCTGACCACATCCGCAGTCAATCACATCCAGTCAGGACCAGCCGGCTTGCGGGTCGGGAATTCGCGTGCCACGAGGACGAAAACACCCCAGAGCTGCTGCCGGTGCGGAATCCGACGCTCTGTTTTAGACTTTCCAGGACCTGATAAGCGCGTATTGGCGATATAGAGGGGTAGCTGGGGGCAGCTGGAGGGGTGGCTGAACTGCCGTTGTGCGCAGCCGACAGCCCTATATAATCCTCTCCCAGTCTGCATCCAACACTCTTCCCTTCACACTCACCCTCATCAACATGCCCCTCGATACTACCACCTTCCGCAACGTCATTAACGGCGAGCTGACCACCACAGCTAACACTCGCCACGGCATCAACCCGGCCACCAAGCAGCCCAACCCCGAGGTCCCTGTCTCGACCCAAGACGACCTCGACCGCGCCGTAACCGCCGCAAGGACTGCATTCAAGTCCTGGTCGCGCACCTCCTTCGACGAGCGTCGCAAGGCCATCTCCGCCTTCGCCGACTCCATTGAAGCCAACCAGGATGCCCTCGCCGCCCTTCTAACCCAAGAGCAGGGGAAATCCCTCGCCCAGGCCGCACAGGAAATCGGCATGGCTGTCCTCTGGGCCCGCAGTCTATCCACCATCGAGATCCCCGAGACCGTCATCCAGGACAAGGACGACTGCAAGATCATCCAGCGGTACACGCCTCTCGGAGTCGCCGGTGCCATTGTGCCCTGGAACTTCCCTGTCGTGCTTGCTGTCGGCAAGATCGTGCCCGCCGTGTACACCGGTAACACGGTCATCGTGAAACCCTCCCCTTTCACGCCATACTGTGATCTCAAGCTTGCTGAGCTCGCAATCCCCCATTTCCCACCTGGCGTCATCCAGGCCCTCAGCGGCGGCGACGACCTTGGGCCGCGAATCACCGAACACCCGGGCATCGACAAGATCAGCTTCACGGGGTCTACAGTGACAGGCCGCAGAGTCATGGCCAGCTGCGCAAAGACACTGAAGCGCGTAACCCTGGAACTAGGGGGCAACGACGCTGCCATTATCTGCGACGATGTTGACATCGACAAGATCATTCCAAATGTACCCCTTACCTGCCTATATACATTGAGTTGCAGAGCTAACGAGTTAAGCTCGCAATCCTCTCCTTCCTGAACTGCTCGCAGATCTGCATGATGATCAAACGCCTCTACGTGCACTCCAGCATCTACGACACCTTCCTCTCCAAATTCGTCGAAGCCGTCAAGGCCTTCCAGGTCGGTCCGGGCACCGACGAGTCCGCATTCATCGGGCCCGTGCAGAACAGCATGCAGTACGAAAAGGCCAAAGACCTGTTCTCGTCCATCGAGACCCAGAAACTTAGTTCCGTCCTGGGTGGGAAGATCTCAGAGTCTAGTGGCTACTTCATCCCGCCTACGCTTATTGATAACCCGCCCGAGGAGTCAAGGGTTGTGCAGGAGGAGCCCTTCGCGCCTATCCTGCCTTTGCTGAAGTGGGATAACGAGGATGATGTCCTTGCTCGCGCGAACGCGACGGAGAGTGCGCTTGGTGCTTCGGTGTGGACGAAGGATCTGGAGAAGGGCCGGCGCATGGCGGATCAATTGCAGGCTGGGACTGTGTGGGTTAACAGCCACTTTGAGCTCTCGCCGTTTGCGCCGTTTGGGGGGCATAAGAGTTCAGGAATCGGGACTGAATGGGGGGTGCATGGGTTGACGCAGTACTGTAACTCGCAGTCGGTGTGGATTAAGAAGGCGTAGATTGTCTATATGCTTAATATTGACATATTTCCTGTCATGGATAGTAGTATCTTATGAAGTCTTCCTATCACCCCCCGTATACTCATCATCATCATACACAAACAACCTCAGCACAGCCTTTGCAACCTCCACGCCATCATGCTCCAGATACGCCGTCTCCGCCGCCCGATCCGCATGCTCCAGATCCTGAATCCCACCCGCATCAACCCGGATCTGAATCTGCCGCTTAACCATATCCTCATCAAACGCCAGATGCGCCTGCGTCGTGAACAGCCGGTTCGGGATATACAAGCCCTGGACGGGCGTATGCTCGCTGCGGCCCCAGACCCGCACTTCGGCATCGGAGTCGCCAGCGAGTAACTCAGACGCAGACGCAGGCGAAGGCGCCCGCACAACCTGGTCCTGATGCATCTGATGCAGATGAATATGGTCCTCCAACGTGCGGAAAATCCTCTGTCCCGTCGGCGTAAGTTCAATCCGCGAATGGCCCAATTCCCAATCCCTGGATGGCGCCGGGCCCACCTCGCCCCCGAGCAGTCTCGCAAGAAGCTGGTGTCCAAAACACACGCCCACGAAATGGAACTCCGGCTTTTCTATCCAAAGCCTCTTCAGCAGGTCAAGTAATTGCAGGATCCACTCGTTATCCGCGTGCGCATCGTACACGCTCCCGGTAATCAGCAGGCCGTCGAAGTCATCGAACTCCTGCACCGATGGGATCCGCCCGCCCTGCTCGGTGACCACGAAGACCTGGTCCGTTTCCACGCCTAAAGGCGGGTGGTGTGCGCGGCCGGCGCGCGCGAAGTGGTTGTGCACGATCTGGCCGAAGGAGCCGCGCTCGGAGAAGGTGTCTGGGTGTGGGAGGTCGGTCTCGAGGACCATGAGGCGCACGACGGGCGCGGAGGGGGTGGGTTTGTATGTCTGGTCTCTTTCGATTGTCGCCATGGTTTGCTGTGTTTCTGCTGGGGATTATAGATTGTAGCTGGGTTGTAGGGGTGCAGGACTCTTTTAAGGTGGTATCTATGATGGCATCGCAGTGGATCTTGGCTTGACGTCAGTTCCTGCAATCTCTCATCGAGTTATCCACTTTCCAGGGCATGAACCCACTGGCTTCTCTGCTCTGGAGTAGCCAAGCCTGGTTGGCGTCTGCCTGCGACGATTGCTTGGCTGTTGGTTGAGCTCTACAATTATATTCCAGATGCTCTTGCCAGGCCGTGGTATCTCAACATAACCCACTATCTGTGAGTCGTACCATTATATGTGTAGAGCTAAGTATGGAATTGTCTTTCCCTAGCGTCTTTATATTTTTTAATTAAATAGTTTAATATATATTTAACATGCCCATGGAAACCGAAAACCTGTCCAATTCATTACCCATACGACAGGCATCCGATTCCAGCCGCGCTCCCACGCCCGCAGCTGTACCGACTCGATTCGTGGCAGCACACCATGGATCCTCAGGACTCGCCTTATGAAAGTCTTTCTTCCACCCGGACTGGTATTGGGGAAGTACCCTATGCAAATGAGACCGCAGGAGAGTGCTAAGCTGGTCCAGCAATGCAACCGCAGCGCCGATACCCTCGGAAGACAGCTTCGCCAGGCTGGCAACATGCGCTGGCGGTATCGATCCGGCAAAGCTGGCTGACAGCTGGAGGTCTGTGCCATTTTGGCACAAGCATAAGCCATGCTCCAGGCTATCCTGAAGCCGGAGCAGGCTGCACCTGGTGCGCCCCATATCGTCCATTAGACTCTGCGCAACGGCCTTGGACTTGGAAAAGGCAGGATACGAGGTTATGATCTCGTGCGTGGCTGCATAGTAGCCAGGACATTTGGCGCTTTCGTTGAATGCGTAATCTATCGTTTGCCCGAGAGGACTGTTGCTGGTCTTGGTCTTGGTCTCGCTTTCGCCCTCGGCAGGAGAGGGGTCGATATCATCGAAAATCGCAGCCCACTCTGGCCTTCCCAGGATGCAGGGCTCGCAGCGGATAAAAGCCTCTCCAATCAAGAACGGTCGGTAGGATAATAATAGATTCCGGCCCATGCCAGTCTTATGTGCAGCCGGCCCCCGCGCGGCCATGATACTGCGGATACCCTGGGAGTGTAACAGCAAGGAAGCCTCACTAGCCCCATCCACTGCCTCAAACATACAGAGCATAATCGCAGCGGCAAGAGTTGAGTCAGTCAGCGCGGCCGACGTCCCCAGTACAGACACAAGGTGCTGTATGGCCCTAGTATACATATGGCGCGCGGTAAGGCATGCATTCTCATTCTCAAGCTGCTTACCCTGCATGGCCCCCATCTGGTATGTGACGAGAGCGCGCACCCCCCACATCACAGCCGGGGGCAGCGGTTGCGGACTGCGCACAAAGTCCATCCAGCTCACTTCAACCCGCGGGGCAACAGACGCATTCATGATGGGGAAGTAGTGCACCAGGAACTGCTGGAACGCTTCTTTCGTTTGCACGTTCAGGGCCTCGTGCGCTAGGCTTGGTGCCAGGGCCTCGTCTATCGAGGCCTGTGGTATTAACGCATGTCGTCTGCGTGGGACTATATCCTTCTTCTCCTGCTGCTGCTGCTGCTGCTGCTCCTTCTCGCGTGTTGCATCGCGCTGTTCATGTTAGTTGGCGAGTGGTTTTGTATATGCCGGCTGTCAGTCAGGACTCAGAGACAAACCTGCCAGTTGTGGCGACGTGCGCGACGCTCATCCATGTGCATGTGCGCAGCTCTACCCATTCCTTTGGTATTCTCTCCGCATTCCAAATCCCTCGGCAGTTTGACTGTGAACTGGCGGCATGAAGAAGCCAAGGCAAGAAGATTATTTCAGCTCTCGTATTCCCACGGCGGGTCCGCTTTAAATGGCAATTGCGGGCTGTGCAGCCAAGATAGGTCTTGTCCAATGAGGCTTCGATTGCTGATCATTTACCAGCTGAGATTAGCTGTGGTGGTTGGGGATCATCTTGTTCATGCATCTTGGGGATGAGCACTAAGAAAACATGGTTACACATAGTTACACACGGGAGCTTCGTGTTCTGGGGCCAAATTCCACCCACCTTCCTCTCCTTAGGGGCGAGGAAATATATATTTAATTTCTTATACATTCCATTTAACCCGGAGACTCATAAGTACGCCTTTCCCTGCAGCATCTGGATGTATACCCAACCCAACACACAACAATGTCACCCCAGCACACAAAGATAACCATCGCCATCGCCGGCGGCGGAATAGCAGGGCTCAGCCTCGCAGTCGGCCTAAGTCAACACCCCCATATAGCAGTGCACATCTACGAGTCCCAATTCAGATACCCCAGCACGGGCGCCGGGCTAGCACTGCACAAGAACGCAATCGCCGCGATGGACCTGATCAGTCCCGAGCTGAAGAAGACGTATCTCGCGCGCGCGAATTCCATGAGTCGAGATGAGGGCGTTGAACTCGCTACTCAGGTTATCCTTGCCGAGGGGCGGGATAGCGGACGGGTTGTTGGACGGCTTGGAAGGGCAAAGGGGAGGAAGACTATTTCGAGGGAGGATTTGGTGATGGGGTGGATTGGTTTGCTTCCAGATGGGACGGTCTCATTTGGGAAGAAGCTACGCCGTGTTTCCTTACTGAATGACGGGGGTGATGGCAATGGTAAGCCCCAAGTCAAACTGGAGTTTACGGACGGCACAACAGCAGAAGCAGACTGTCTTATCGGCGCAGACGGAGTCAGGAGTGCAACGAGGAGATATCTCCTCGGGGAGGACCATCCGGCTACAGTGCCTAAGAACCATGATCAGTGGTATCTGTATTCCCGCGCCGTTCCCATGGATGAAGCCCGGCAGGTCGTTAGAGAGGAGTGGACGCGGAATGTGGCCATTCTGTGTGGGTCAAAAGGATATATGTGCTCGCTGCCAATTGACAAAGGGAGAGTACTTAGTTGCACGTTCCAGGCTCCAGGGGCTTTGTGTGGAGAGCCAGAATCATTCACTACTGGGCAGTTCCATGGATATAGCGAGGATGCGCGGGCTATTGCTGAGGTATCAAGTTATCCAACCTTTATTCCTTCGCCCAGTACTGACCGACTAGCTCATCAGTAGAGACCCACAGCAAAGCTGGAAGATCTATGACCACGATCCAGCACCGAAGTACTTCCACGGTGCAGTTGCGATGATTGGTGATGCCGCACACGCAACGGGTCCTTTCG
The DNA here is from genome assembly GCA_025768905.1 of Aspergillus sp. MA 6041. Lineage (NCBI taxonomy): Eukaryota > Fungi > Ascomycota > Eurotiomycetes > Eurotiales > Aspergillaceae > Aspergillus > Aspergillus sp. MA 6041. The sequence continues at coordinate 587,350 of JAMFNV010000014.1, read as the reverse complement.
TGGGCAATGGCGCCGGGCAGGCCATTGAAGATGCAGCTGTATTAAATGTGCTGTTCGCTAGGGTTACCGAAGCCAGTCAAATACCTACCGTGTTCTCTGCTTATGATGCTGTCCGAAGGGAGCGGTCGACTAAGGCAAGCAGCATTAGTAGGGATGTTGGGCGATTATATGCGTATGCCCTCGACGGGGTTGGAAGCGACCCGGGGAAGATGGAGGACTATCTACGTGAAACGGGGTCGTATCTTAATGATGTTGACCTCGAGGCTCAAAACAGCAATGTTATTGCTTTATTCGACAAGCTACAGAGCCACCATCATTAGAGTTGATAGAGAGATATAGGTAGAACAGTATAAAAACCTGGTATCATTCAACATCCAATCTCTCCCTCACCACCAACACAGAAACTAATAAATATACCTAAAATACATATTCTCCTGGTCCGTGCGATCCTCAAACGCATGCGCCAAGTTCTGCTCATTCGGATCCAAGCCCGCCTCCCTCAGCAACCTGTCCTTCTTCCTATTCTGGTGCGCAAGATACCAGCGCAAGAAGATAACAGAGATGGTCAAACAAACATAACACCCAAGATGCACCCCAAAGGCAATAAAGTACTTCGGCGCATCGCGGTCCAGGAACACCTGCGGGCCGATGGCATTACCCACAGCCCACGAGACGAATGTCGCGGCGATGACGGCGGATTTCTTCGTTGCGCCGCCGATGTTGCGGGATACCATGGACAGGCCGAGGGTTTGTGCGGACCAGAATGACAGTGTGATGTAGTAGCTGATCAAGAGACCGACTTTGGTGCCCATGTTGTGGTTTTCGACGGTCATGAGGACGATTGTGCCGATGTAGGAGCTGGACAGTGTTAGGGTTGCTTGACTAGAAATATACAAGGAGAACGTACGGGATGATAAAGCCCAGCATGACGTAGAGATTCTGTCCAGTCTTGCGGACGAGCCAAGCTGAGGTCAAAAGGACGATGATGATATAGAAACCCAGAACCATAGCCAGGAGCTGAGTTTGGAGGACGGTGAACTCGAAGCCCTCGATGATGATGTTCGCAAACGCACCCAGACCACTGGTAGGCAGGGTCGTGAAGATCTGAATAGCACAGTAGCACCAGATCTGCGGGTCAAGCAGGGCTTCTTTAATCTGGTATGCGCGGAATTTCTTGTTCTGGATACCAGTCTGGTTGGATCGCACACGTTCGACCATGAGGCGCTTGTCTTCTTCGCTGAAGCATTTGGCGCGCATGGGCGAGTCGGGCAGCCACCAAAGCACGAAGAAGCCCCAGAGCACGGAGGCGCAACCGTAGGTCATGAATAGGGCCTGGAAGGACTTGACGTTGTGGTCGTTTCCGATCAGGCTGAAGCAGTATGCGAGCAGACCGCCGACGATCTGCTGGGTGCCGTTCATCATGTACCTGTAGCTGTTAGAGCTGGCCTGAGGAGGGATTTGTATACATACCAGTATGTCACGGTTTCAGCCTGTTCCTCGCGTTTATACCACATGCTGGACATCAGGACGAAGGAGGGCTGGCAGACAGCTTCGAAGATACCCAGCAGGGTGCGCACAGCCACCAAGCTAGGGAACGTCTTGCAGGCACTGTGCAAAGCCAGAACTGCACCCCAGAGAATAATATTGACGCCGAGGTATTTCGCGATAGGGACTCGCTGGATGATCCAGTTGGTAGGGTATTCGACAAAGAGCACGGCGATGTAGATACAGGTCGTGAGCCAGGAGTACTGTGAAAGTCAGTGCTGCAACATAATATGAGAATGGCTAGCATAGACAACCTTTTGACCGTTCTCAAGACCAGCGTACTCTCTAATGCCCATGATGGATGAGAACGACATGGTTCCCTTGTCCAGGGCCTGCAGGAAGTACGTGAGGATCATGATAACCAAGACACGCCTGTCAATCATCTTGCGCAGGCGCTTGCTCGTCTCCTCGTCCACCTCGACGTACTCTTGACCCGCATACTGAGCAAGCTCTTTGTCAACACGCGAGTAGTCGACATGGTCCTTTTTCATGCCCTCGCCGTACGACGGGAGCCGCTCGACGTGGGCGGCGTCCTTGACGTCCTTGGGCACAGACGTTAATTCCGTGTTATCGGCCATATTGAAGTACACCGTAAACAAGAAAGGCCGTCCTTCAAAGGTGGAGAGAGAAAAACAGCCCGAAAAGAACGAAAAGAAGGGGAAGGGTGGTTCACCTTATAACCAGGCCACCACACCCTTGCCAGCTAGCGAGGCCCCGAATGGCCTGGAGCAAGCGAAATGAATCGGTCCAATACCACGGGCCACACGCGGACAATTCTCCTTCGAGTCAGCTCAGCGGTCCTCTTCCCCAGCTTCCTCTTCTCCAGGGTCTGCCCCGGTCCCCCTCCTCCGCCCGGGGTGAGCGCCCACATTGGACCGAGAAGGCCGAGGATCGATGTCGAAAGCAGTCAAGCACTCTTGTCGAGCGTGGCAGGCCATCTTGCCACGCCAATCAGGAGGCAGGTGGCTTTCTTGGCCAGTCGTTAGCGGATACTTCGGTGGTTGCTGGCCCGAAATGGACGCTGTGCTGTCCGGAGAAATTGCTGCGGTTTCTCCACGTATCGCAGTGGGAGCTGGCCCTAAATCGGGGATTCCCTGTGCGAATGCGGGACATCGAGCACCGACATTTCACTTCATTTAATAAAGTTGTCATTAATAAAATTGTCATTAACTTCGCCATCTTTACCTCTGTCATACCTCTGGCTTAAATCCATCGCCAACATGTCGCTCACACCCCCCCAAGCCCGCACCACAATCGACCGTCTCATCAACAACCTAATAAACATAAAAGACACCACCGGAAAATTCCTCCTGCACCTCGAAGACGGGCGCATAATCGACACAAAATCCTGGGCCGGCTGGGAATGGACGCACGGCATCGGGCTCTACGGAATATGGAAATACTACGAAATCACCGGCGACGCAGCCCTGCTGCGCATAATCGAGGACTGGTTCTCCGCGCGCCTCGCCGAGGGCACAACCAAGAACATCAACACCATGGCCGTCTTCCTCACCCTCGCCTACGTCTATGAGAAAACGGGCAATCAAACGTATCTGCCCTGGTTGGATGCTTGGGCTGAATGGGCTATGCATGAGCTCCCGCGCACGCCCTATGGCGGAATGGCGCACATCACCTATCTCTCTGAGAACCATCACCACCAGCAGCTGTGGGACGATACCCTGATGATGACGGTGCTGCCGCTAGCGAAGATCGGGAAGCTGCTGAACCGGCCTGCATACGTCGCCGAAGCGAAGCGGCAGTTCCTCATCCATATCAAGTACCTATTCGACGCGAAAACTGGGTTGTTTTTCCACGGGTGGGAGTTCAATTCAGACCAGTCAACAGCGGCTGGACATAACTTCGCCGATGCGCGCTGGGCGCGCGGGAATAGCTGGGTGACGATTGTGATTCCGGAGTTTATTGAGCTGCTGGATTTGCAGCCAGAGGATCCGATCCGGGTTCATCTGGTTGATACGCTTGTTGCACAGGTGGAGGCGCTGAAGCGGCTTCAGACGGAGGATGGATACTGGCGCACGCTGCTTGACCATGAAGACTCATATGTTGAGTCCTCTGCGACGGCGGGGTTTGCGTGGGGGATCCTGAAGGCTGTGCGCAAGCGGTATATCAGTGGGGAGAACCGTGCTGTTGCGGAGAAGGCGATTAAGGCGGTTTTGGGCAAGATTGACCAGGATGGCGAGTTGCAGAATACGAGCTTTGGGACGGGCATGGGTGATAGCTTGGACTTTTATAAGCAGATCCCGCTGACGAGTATGCCGTATGGGCAGGCCATGGCACAGGGGGCGCTTGTCGAGTGGTTACGGGGGACGTTTTGATTGGCAATGTATATACAAGTTACGAGTTACGTATATAGACTGACTGGGTATACTCTTATCTAGACTGATTGAGTATGATTTGCAGTGGTTGTTGTGCTCTTATCTCTGTTGCAAGAATGTGCCACGTATTAGCTGTCATAGGCCCCAAATCAACCGTATAGATTGAGTGTAGATTTACGCAGAACCAACCCTCGCCGGGTGGTGCATAGCAAACAAGCTATGCCCAGATTCCTGGTGAGAATCTCAACACATCTAGACCAACAGGATTGATCAATCCATATCTTCCTTTCGATCTCCCGTAGATATCATGGATGATTATTTGGAATACCAATAACATGATACTAAACGCCATCAAGACTCTGGCGAGGTCCGATAACCAGTATAATCTGACATGGGGCGAACCGTATGAATGTATAGTGGTAGTAGTGGTGGTGGTACTCATACGTCTTCAGCCTGCCGATTCTACTGGTCTGCTATGCCGGGGGGATTGGCCCGAATACTATCCTATCCTGGACGCCTAAATACAAAGATCCTAAGGAGCGGCGTAGGAATGTATAAATAAACCGAGCATACCGCATAAGTAAATACCGGCAGGGCTGTTTATGCCCAACTTGCGAGGACCATGCTCGTACACATTCAGCAAGCAGGGGTGAAAGACTGATCAGGCGAAAGCAAGTACCACATATATTTCGAGTAGCCAGCGTACCCATTCATGTACATGATTCATGTCAATAATCACTGGAGTGGTCAATATATCATATTTACTTTTTTTATTTACTAGTAAAGTGGCAAGGCACTAGATTCACTGTTTACACTGGTAACAATACTATGAGTATAAGGTGATATAATAATTCTTGCTAGTTAATTATTAGTATTACTAGGTAATCATTTAAGGCGGCCTTCACTAGTGGTATTAATCTAGGAATCATGCACTTTCATATCTTCAAGCACTCTCATGTAGCCTAATAATTAACATGTTATTATCTTGGTATATACAACACCCCTAAGAATAGCTTGATACAGGTATAGCTAGGTCTTTGTAACTATATATAAGAATAGTATATCCTGGTGTTATGAACTCAATATTAAAAATTGTAGCTTCGCCTCTGATAAATTTTCTCCAAGTTGTAACACTTTCCTCTTTCTCTTTTCACTCCCTCTGTCCCTTTCTTTCCTGCATCCCTTCCCGACACCTTATCCCATCGACCACCATCTCGCCCATATATTATCATGGTAATGTCATTTATCCCTGACCAAGAGCGTATCCACTGCAAGCACTGCGGCACATGCGGCGTCAGGCTCAGGAACTGCCCTCAATGCAATTTCTGTGTTTTCTGCAAGAAAGATGGCCATATGGTAGCCGAATGCCCCAAAGCACCGCCGTGTCCGAGATGCCAGAAGAAGGGCCATCGTGAACGTGATTGTCCAGAGGTTAATCATGGCCCCGGTACAGTTTCACGGGGGAAGAAACGAAAGCATCATGAAGATGAGAGTGTCGAAGTAAAACATGCGGCGGCCTTTGTGTTATCGCCCCGACATGATGATCTATGCTGGAAATCAATTCCTGTTGACATACGAGAGGTGGCATTCTCCCCAGCTTCTTGGTGTCATTATTGATGCTGATACCCTTATGTCGTTCAGGATTTGACCATACAAGAAGACTTTGAGTTTCCCGACCTCCGTGCCCTTCTCCTCGACACAATCGACGCAATAATGGGCAACACGTTGCCTGGCTCGCAGACAAAACCGTACTTGGAAGAAATAATTCAGCATGGCGGGCAGGAAAAGGTTGCAGAATGCCTGCTAAATTTGATCCCCAGGGAAATCAGAGAGCTTGAAAGACGGGTGGTCTCGGCTGCAACCTTTCAAAACCTCATATCGACCGGAGAAAATACAGGTACATGGAACAGTCCAATGGGTTATATCAGCATCTTGAAAGATAGCAGGAACGAAAGATGGTGGCGGGCCTATGTCGGTCAGTGCAGGAACGCAAGCAGACGGATTGTCCGCCAGCATGCGCAGGATATCCTACAAAACTCAAAGAGAAATCTGCATCACTTCATGCTATGGATTGGAAATGGCAACAGGTCAACAAACTTTGTTTTACTATGGGCATTTCCTGAGGGGACTGTTGAGGATGCATGGTACAGTACTCGCTCTAATATCTTAGAGGCAGTATTCTGTAGAGCTTTCAGAACGCACCACGGCATCCTTGAGCCCATAGATACGCCACCCAGTAGGGAGATGAGAAGTTTTGGTCTCAACATCATGTCACCGCTGGTGCAGGGTGGTGTTTTGTCAGCATTAACAAGAATCCAGGCAAATTCGGGACCAACACGTTCCCCCGATCGTCAAATCCGTTATTGGCCTGTTTTTCGACAGGGCCAAAAGAAACCGGTGCCCGCTGCGTCAGCAAGACCCTGTTTAAATAGGGACTTCAGTGAGATCCTGAGAACGGCATTGGGGTTAAATGAGGACCTCTACGCGAATGTTCGTATGTCTCTCCTACACATAAACGGAACCAAAGCGGCTTCGGCCAAAACAACAACAATACCGTTTATTGGAAACCTTAACGCATGTATTGCCTTCCTCCTGGACTTCGCAGCCGCATCACCCGCAAACGACGAATTGCTCCTTCCCATGCGTTGTGAAGAGTTGGCGGATGTGATTCCGTGGTCGCTTCGGGGTTGTCATTTTAATGACAAAAATTCCCTTATCTGGACCCACGATTTCGGGTCATTTTCTGAACTGGGATTTGAAAGTTTTTCCCAAATCCTTCCAAATCAGAAAGTACTGGACTGGCATAGGTCATTACTGGAGGAGAGTCAGGCGAATGTCATACTCCTTTGCGGCCCCCGGGCAGAGAGGGTTGTGAAGTCGCTTCTGGGTAAAAATATATCGAAACACACGTTGAAACTTCGCGGGTTCGAGTATACGATTTATTTTCAGCGTGCTACAGAATCCGCACGCCATCGAATATATATCCGTACCCCAACATTGCCTTCTGAGTCTTGGTCCACGAGCGTAGGACACTCAGCGAGACTCGGTGAAGCCATCCGATTTTCCGTCAATATGATTGGATTAACGGGTATCAGACCATACTTCGTCGAGGCGAGCAGTGTCGTTGGATATATTCTGAAATGCGCGAAAGTGGAAAGCCAGGGAGGCGAGGTATTGACACCAGAAAACATTGACGCCGGCACTAAGTTGTGGCTTTGTCGCAAGGGATTGACTGAGCTGGATGACCTCCGTGAGATAGAGAAGTTAGGAGAGACATTCGTAAGAGGTCTTCTAATGGTCTTACACGCCCTTCCGAGAAAGAACAACAGGAAATACCAAAAAAAGCCTCCGTCACTTCAGGATGCAGATATCACAAAGCCTAAGAAGGCGCGTCTGCCCGAGGCATTCGATCTAGAAAGATTTCAAAGTGTGAAAAGTTTAGTTGATGAACGTATCAAAGAGCGTGAAAGTAAGTACGCTGTTAGGTTGGCAGGCCTTTCATCAGAGCCACTGGGGTCCTTCGAAAGTCTGCAATCCTCTGAAGATTTATCACCGGGACAAATGGAACCCTCGGCTTCTCTTCTGGAATTCTCCCAAATGGAAGATGACAGTCCAGCGGCGGTAGCCAAAATGCGGTCTCTCCTGACCAGCCGACAAGACAAGGTTTTTGGTTCTGAAGGTGCTGACAGCGCCGAATTAACAGAAGTTGATTTGGAGTCTACAGTAGAGGACTTAGCAAGCATCATAGACAGTGCTGTCCGCCGTGGTGTTTTTATTGCTGAGAAATCCTCACGTGGAGGAATCCCAAGAAAAGGGCAGATCACTGGAAAGCACAGGGGAAATTATGGCTGTAAGGATTGGGGTAATGAACTCGAAAACCTCCCAAACAAAGAGTACAACTATACAGTTCCCCTTGGGGTACCTTATGAGAGGCTGGTTCGCGTGTGTATGTGCCCTATCAAGTTTCCCGCCGACGTGGATGTCGGAGATGGTACAATTTCTGTGAAAGTTGAGCTCAGCCCGCTTGGTCAACAGCATCCCCACCATTATGCCCTTTCAGCTACGCATGACGACCCGGCGTGTCGTTTGGCCTTTCGCGTTCGAATCAAAGATACGGCAGGTATAGAGACAGTCTACTATGAACAGAACTCCAACGAGAAACCGCTGTACCGGGCAAATTCATTTGTCGAGATTCTTAACAGGAGGTCTCCATTTGACATAGCTAGCACAGAAAGGCGATACCTTTTTTACGGACCTGGTCGTGCTCCTCGAGGCCTGGAGGCGTTTGAAGGCGGTGGCTACACCAAGTCCAATAAATCTGAGACTGGGAAATAGATAAGATTGTTAGGATTACCCTTTGGAATGTACAAATACTGTGAAGTTGAATGTATAGTTTGTTTAATATTTGTTGTCCTGCTAATAAGCTACCAGACAGCACTCTAATAGCAACCCTACCCAGCAACTGACCAAGTCATTCAGAATGCATGAAAAGTGGGTGAAAATTGCCGCCCGCTAGTGATGTCAAATTTTGGTCAATCCGGCCAGCGATGCCCGCGTGGCGTAATGGTAACGCGTTCGACTGTATGTCACAGTACCTTAACTGTCGAAATTCACATTGCTAACAAATATCCCTCAGTCTAATCGAAAGATTTGCGGGTTCGACCCCCGCCGTGGGTTCACTTTTTTTGTCCTATTTTTTTCTCCCGCTTTCCCTTTCACTCGCTGCACATACTATGGCCGGAGAATGCTGGTTTTACCTACTTTGGGGTTTCGTTCGCGCTGTGACCTATCAGACGAAAAATCGAAATAAGAGGCTCAGTGATGCCCGCGTGGCGTAATGGTAACGCGTTCGACTGTAAGTTGTTCTTATTCATAAAGTCGATGAAAACATCACTAACTCCAAACCTCAGTCTAATCGAAAGATTTGCGGGTTCGACCCCCGCCGTGGGTTCTATTTTTCTTTTTTGCCTTCTTTTTTGCCTTTTTTTTTGACCCCTCTTCGCGCTATCGTTTTACCCGCTCGGTAGCTCGCTCAAATATATTGAATGGACGGTCCTCCCGCTTCGCCTAATAAGCCGAACGTTTAGGGGACTTCTCATTGGCCCTCTTTCCCGAGACCGGTCTTCTGACAGTCTTTGCGAGACTGTCGTACGAGAATGGCGAACGCGGTTGTCAGATAAATCGGGTAGTAGTACTCCGTCTCAACCGGAGTTTCCACTCATCCAGTCATCAGACAGAACTTCCTGACATCGACAATTCTCCGCTCGACACGTGATAAATTCCAAAGTGCGGCACAGCCTAGCCCGATCGGGCCGTAGCGTGGCTTCCCCAAACTTTAACATCCGTTTCCCCGGCGTTACATAAGCAGATCGTCTGTGCGCACAATCGTCAAGCACACGCGGACTCGAAACGAAGTGACATTCTGCAGGGGTTTTGCCTTCTGAGGCAGTCTGAGTCGAGGTCCGAGTCGCGGATTTCTCGCTCTTGACGGCCAGTCGCCCAGAGGTCCTTGCGCCACCAATTTCCCATTCCCCTGTCTGGGCATTGCAGTTCCGCAGTTCAAGGGACAGTATTAAGGACTCCACAGCCCAGCCCTCGCCACTGAAAAACCTCACAACGGCCTCCTCGCTCCAGGTTGCCACCCCGCCGCTGTGGTTTTGGTTCTGGTTCTGGCTCTGGTTCTTCTTGGCTTGCCTTTCTGGGGAGACCGCTGGCCTTCTGCCATCGAATTTCTCTCCCTGTCCTCCGCCAGCCCCTCGACACTCAACCAAGCCGCAGTCCGCGCGCATGCCTCCTCGCGCGTGATTCAGGATGCCTTCGAGAAGCAGCTCGCCTCCCTCAGTTCCTTCAATTGCTTCTGTCCCTCCCTCCGATCGACTGCGACGCCGTGACGCGCGCCACGAGCCGGTCTTGCCATGACGGTCGACCTAACACAACCCCCAGATGGACTCATTGGAGGCTACCAGGGCAACAACACCAACGTCAAGATCGTCGTCGTTACCTTCTCCTCGCTCGCTCTGTACAACGCGTTGGAATTGATCATCCTCATCTTCTTCACCTTCCAACGCTACTATGGACTGTACTTCTGGACCATGCTGCTATCCGGCATCTTGGGCGTCATCCCGCACGCCGTCGGATACCTGCTGGAATTCTTCGGACTTGGTCCTCGATGGCTGGGCGTGACGATATCGACAGTTGGCTTCTACTTCATGGTCCCTGCTCAATCCATTGTGCTCTACTCGCGACTCCATCTGGTCAATCAAAATCGCAAACTGCTCCGCTTCGTCCTCTGGCTTATCATAATCGACACCATAATCCTCATAATCCCGACCACAGTCCTCACCTACTCCACCGTCTACGTCCGTTCGACTCCGATAGTCATGGGTTACAATGTCATGGAGCGGATGCAGGTCGCCTGGTTCTGCGCGCAGGAAATCCTCATCTCGTCGATTTACATATGGGAAACGTCCAAACTGTTACACCTCCGGCCGGAAAAGAACACCCGCCGCACCCGCGTTCTCTACGAGCTCCTCGCGATCAACCTCATCATTATCGCCATGGACGTTGCGCTTCTCGTACTTGAATACATCGGGTTGTGGTACCTGCAGACGACGCTCAAGGCCGCCGTGTACAGCATCAAGCTCAAACTCGAATGTGGAGTGTTGCGCAAACTCGTCGAGATCGTCCAGCCCCACCGACAAGATACAAGCTCCACGGAGCAGGAGCAGTTCCCGGCGTTTGTCAATCCAGAGAACATCGTCGGCGATGTCACGCACGCTGCTCCTGCACAACGGCTCCAACAATACCCGTGGGCCAACTCCGTCGAGAGTTTTGGCCTCTCGGATCGCAGACGCGCGGCCTCTGTTGCGTCTACGTTCTCTCAACCTACTAACCCGCCTCCCTGATTTCCGCCTCGACCCTCATAACCAATCATCAATCCATACAGCGAGCGCCTACGCTAGACGAGCTATAACAAGGCGTTATGGCTTGTCAAAAGCAGAGCGACATAAGGTCAGCAGGCATGGGCCCTTATCCCCGCCAGCTACAGAGACCGACCAGTCGATGCTCAGGCGCAACCGCGTCCATAAAGTCCCATTCAAAGGGCTCACCTCCGCCGCGTACCCCGTACGCACACCTCGATATCAACGCTTACGCTATGTATCTACGAGCGCATGATCTACTATCACGGCACTCCTGGTGTCTAATGTACTTAATCCCCTGGTTAATCCAGGTACATAAAACGCGTATACCCTTAGAATATCTTATTTTTGCTATTGGCCATGATTTCTGGATTGATCTGCGATACTGTTTTAGCTCTACTTGCAAACTACGCATTTTATGAATGAATCACAATGTTTCATAATCACGGAGAACTTAAGTGTAGTCTATAATATCAACGTCAATCATCAATAACAATCACCTCCTGGCCCTTGACCCCATTCCCGCTCCCTAAAGACGCCCTCAACCACGCCGCAAACGCCCTTAAATACACAAATTCTCGCATCTTCTCCCCCTCACAATACCTCAGCAACGCCCTATCCCTCTCCTCAACCCCAGACCCCGTCGCACACAGCACCTTCGCCAAATCCACCGGACACAGATACGGCGGCTGCCGTGTGTCCTCGGACAACGAGGTACTGCCCTGCATTATACAGGCATAGTACACACAGTGGTCGATGCCGAGACAGTGACACAGCTCGTGGCTCGTCGTGCGGATTATACGCCAGAGCCAGAGCGCCGACTGCCACTGCGACTCGCCATCACCGGCCATCTGTACAGAGTGAGAGTGAGATTGTGGCTGTGGTTGAGCTTGTTTGAGGACGTCCATTGCGTCTTCAAGTGGTTTTTCTCGCTTCAAGGACACAGTGGCAGCGGGTTCAGGTCCATTACTAGAACCCTTACCCTTTGCCTTCTTCTTCTTCTTCTTCCTATCACCACAATCCCATTCCCTACAAACATCCTCAACAAACCCCTCACAATGCGACCCAGGCCACGCATGCCCCCTCTTAACCCCCTGTACCCCATCAATCACCGGATTATACCTCGCCGCTGAAACAACAGCAACCCGGCTCCCGCCATATGCGCGCCTGCAGACAAAACTATCCTCGTCGTCTTCGTACAGGTCGTGGTTCACAAGCATACACAGCGCGTACGCATCCTTGGGCAGGATCGCAATAGCCACGTCTAGCAGGTCGTCCAGGTTCAGCTGTCTGCTGTAGAGCCCGTCTGGGCAAGTACGCGTGCGAATCCGGATTTGCTCTGTGGGCGTTGTGAGGGCGATGTGCTTAAGCGTAGGTGTGCGTTTAGGCTTTTTGGTTCGAGGCACGTTCTCGTCCTCATCGTCTATCCACGGGGTGAATTTCCACCTGCCCTTGGGCATATTGAGATGTTTCACCGGTAGACCGTGGAAGAATGCCGCTAGATAGTCGGTTACATCCTCTGATGCTGGCGGTGCTACCGCTACCGCTACCTCCGCATCCCCTGCAGAATGCGAATGCGAATGCGAATCCAGGTCAGGTACATTTGGCCTCGTCCAGGCCTCTACCTCGTTAACCCGGCTATCCACACCAGGAGCCTCAACAAAGTAAATCGTTTTCCTCCGTGGGGTGACAGGATTGCGCTCCTCCTCGTCGAGCCACTCCTGGAATGATTGCGGGGGGTACTCCGGGTCCAACGCCAGATCGTCTCCTGGGAGGACGAGCGGGGCAGGAAAATTCTCTAAATCAGTTCGTGTAGGCGGTGCTAGCACTGACGATTTGCGTTTTGATGCTGATGATGACGATGACGAGGATGGTGCTGGTTTCGTGGCATTCTGCCGTTCTTGTTTTGAGGGTTGGTAGTAGTTTACCTGTGTGGCGTGTGGAGAAGGGGTATATGTTATTTTGTCATGAGGGCATGGTAGTTGTTGCTTTGGAGGCATTTTGGAAGGGTATGTGTAATGATGTTTGTTGGATGCGATGTTGAGGCTGTGGTTGTTGTTTTGCACGCGTCCGATTGCTGCCTGCGCCTTTAGGCAGAAATCGATGTTGCCCAGCTGAGATCTGTGAACTAGGATTACCTATTGCTATGTTTGTGTCGTTTTATACATCATGTTCTTGTTGTAATTAATATGGACTTATGCTAGCTAGCTGGAATATTCATTGTTTTTTGTTTTTCGGGTTGATACTTCGCCATGCATCGGATATACATACCACCCGAGGTTATTCTGATGATGGGATAAAGTCAAATACTTACAATTTTAGCGATATGAAAGTGATCAATGCAGTAGGATTTTATTTAGGTTATAGAGACATGGCGGAAGGTAGGCCGTCTGAGCCTGTGTGCTGTGCTATTGTAGTATACGCCGAGAGCACAGTTCCACCACCAACTCCCATCCACTGCCAGCCCTATCAGCTGCACCCAACAAAAGCAAAAAACACAAACGTATAAAGTTTAAAGCTCAACGCTGTAGGTGACATCCGGAGATAAAGCGACGGTTATCCCAATTTGGATAGCCGATGGCTTCCACTCTCGCAGTCTGACCGGGGATTCCCCGCAATCAACTATTGGGGTAGCGCGACATATTAATTTATTCCAGGCCGAGGATCTCATGAATCACTAAAGAAGCATCTTTTTGCCTGAACTGTCGAGTGACACTGCCTTTGTCTACCGCGATATCAACTAACAATATGCCCAACCTCCCTCCGTACCAATACACCGGCCCGGTGGACTGCAAGATCCCACCGGACCCAAGCAAGCTCAAGGGGAAGAGTGTTATCGTGACTGGGGGTATGTTCTCCTCGATCTGTATCAAGTATCTTCCTGACCAGTGTATAGGCGCCAATGGCATGGGCGAGACAACCGTCCGCGAGTTCGCAGCAGCTGGGTACGTCCACTCCCCCGTACCCTCTCAAACCAAGCAAGAACTAACAAAACCCCGAGATAGCGCCTTCGTAACAATCGCAGATCTAAATATCGAGCGCGGCGAGCAAGTCGCTAGGGAACTCGCACCGTATGCTATACCGCCATTTCCCCCAGCTGGCAGTTCTCTGACGAAGATAGAAACGCACAATTCGTCAAATGCAACATCGTAAACTGGGACGAGCAAGTGCAAGTCTTCGAAGCCGCAATCGCAAACTCGCCAAACAAGAGCTGCGACATCGTCATTGCAAACGCGGGCATTAGTCGTGCCAGTGGGGATTCGCTGTGGCCGCTGGATGGTACCCCCCTCCCCACCTACTCTAATTCGAATATGTTATGTTACCAAAGAGAGCCATGCTGATCTATATAATAGATATAAGTGCACCGCCCGTAAAACCAACCCTGAGCATCGTCGACGTGAACCTCACAGGAACACTGTATACATGGAAACTAGCGGTGCATTACTTCCGCAAGCAGCCTGATACCGAGGATCGGGATAGGTGCTTTATCATCACGGGGAGTATGGTTGCGTGGATTGACTCGCCGGTACATAACCTCCATTGATAAATATACCCAATTAGGCTGACAAGTATATATGATTGACCAGGCAAACTGGCAATACACCTGCACGAAATACGCACTGCGGGGACTGATGAGGGTCGCCAGGCGGAACTCGTGGGAGCAGGGAATCAGGATTAATTATGTGGCGCCTTGGTACTCCCCCTTTCTTCCTTTCTAGTATCTTGCATGTCTTTCTAGAAGATGAATGGCTGTTAACAGGATGCAGCTACATCAAAAGCGCCATCCGCAGCCCAACCTACGAAGCCGAGCTCATCGGCAAAGGCGTCGAATTCGCGCCCCAGGAAGACGTCGCCAAGTGTTTTATGCGGATTGCGACAGATCGGACTATGAATGGTTATTATTTCTATTCCAACTTTGTAATATAAGCGGTGCATGCTAACGATTACAGGCCACTCGCTGATGATTACGCCGGCTTCCATTGCGAAGGAGGGATTCAAGGATGTAGATATGGATGACCACACTGAAGGGTACTTTAAGGATACACAGGAGCTGCAGCTGAGGATTATTGAGGATCAGTGGGTGGAGGGCTGGAGTAAGGGGAGGACACCGGAGGGAGGGCGTAAGACTTGATATCTAGTTAAGCTATATGTAACAGATCTATTTACTGTCACTATCTCCGCCATCAGTATACTCCAGACTAGAAGCTATCCTGTAGTATCCTGGAACGGCCAAAGCTCCTCCCATCGTGCCCTCTCCTGTTCGTTTGCTGATTCTCTATCCAAAAACCCCTGTTTCGCAGCTGCCAGTCTTCTAACCACTTCATCGTAATCACCAGGAGTAACAGCCCCGTCCCATCCTGCATGAAGACCTATTTCATGAAGCACATCGAACTTCCTCTCAACATCCCTTTCCCAGTTCGCAAGGTCCGTCTTCTGTCTTTCCTTATCCTGCTCAGAATACCATATAGGACATGGGATACTTGGATTTCCATCTTCATCCTCCCCGACTATCTGTTTCCAGATGTCCTCTTCCGCGATATCTGCAAGCAGGCTTTGCACGTACGGCTCGCCATCATCATATATCGCCCCAATCAACCCCAGGATCTGCCCTTGGAGTGTATTCCTGTGTCGAAAAGCTTGCAACAGCCCGGGCACGGCTCTCTGGATGCAAACTTCGTATAAAGTCCAAAGCGTCTGAGACAGGAACAGCCGTTTCGCAGCCAGTTGTTGCGCAGGAGCAAGCGAGTCAAAGTTTTCAGGAAGAGCAGGCCGAACAAGTCCTTCCAACTTGGGGCCCTCATGGTCAATTAGGAAGGGATGTTGAGCAGTCAGGAAGATTGGGTTAATGGATATACCTTGCCAGTCAACAATACTTGTAATCTGGGATGGGTTCTCGGCGTCGACGAAGATGTTGTCTGTGTGGAGATCACTGTGCCAGAGGATACCGGATAAGAGAGCATCGAGTTTAGGGCGGAGATAAGAGCATATCTTGAGGAAGTCCCGCAGGACGGATTTCTTTGCTTCTTTCGTGGGCATATATCCCCCAGGCCCGTCGAATATGCCCTGCTGCCTGTCGCGGCGAAAGGACGGGAGGTTATCAATACATGCAGCTTCTCGCTGGGCGACTGTCTTGATAAGATCCTCTACCGAGCTCCCTAAGCACTGTTAGAATCATTGTTTTTAGTAGGACTCGCAGAGTAAGGGGTGTTCATACAAGGCCCCCTGTGAATATCAACATCGCCCCTGCCATCCTCAAACCAAGCCCGTCCAAGCGTACGTCCAACCACAAACTCATCGTCAATGGCAACACTCTCATCCAGACCAACATCCCGTCTCTTATACAGAGCACCATAGGCCGGAAACCTAGCTCGGGCAAGTTTGCAGCTGATATCAGCAATCTGTTCCACGATAGAAACTTTCTGTCGACCTTTTAGCTCATCCCATATACGAGATAACTCTACTCCGGGCGCTTTTTCCATCACGATGTACTCGGCCCCAAGATTGGTTCTGTTGGCGTCGGTGCAATAACCGAGGGGTTTTGGAACTGGGATGTTGAGACGTTCTCGGGCCTGGAAGTATATCAGCATAGTATGACAGATTATATGGAAGAACTAAGCCAATAGACAGAGGTCCACCTACGAAACACATCGTCGCAACCTCACTCGCAGTAGTATAATGCTTCGGCCCCGCATTCGGATTCGGGATTTTCACAATAATCTGCTGTCCGTCTTTCATCGCGGCAAGAAAGATTTTATTCGAGTTTCCCTCTGCGAGTCTGGACAGATTCAGGCAGACTGCATCGTGTCCTGCTGCTTTCTCGGCGATCTCGATGAGGGCGTTGATATTGAATCGGACGTATCTGCGTTGAAGCTGATCTGGTTCATCCCAGAGCCATCTTCGGGCGGAGTATGTGTACAGCGATTCTGGGGTGCAGTCTGTGGCATGTTAGGATATGTCCAGTCCAGGCTGTGATGAGGACTTGGGCTTACCAGGGATAGTAGTGTGTGATCTTAATTTGGCAGAGTGGGTGGTAAATAGCCGAGTATTGATACAATGTATAGGTCGTTCAAGAAATGTGTAGGCCAATCTTGATCTACTTACCGCTTCTGTAGGCATTTCGAGATGATTTGGTTGGTTAACGCGGTGGTGAAGTCGATGTTGACATCTTGCACAGACATGCGTCACGTGTTCATATCATTGGCAATGCCCTTGAAGAACAATTAAGTTAGTTTTACGTGGCAGACAAGACTGTGAGAGTAGTAAAGTTGAAGAGTATGCGAATCCGGTGTAGTTGATATGGGCATTTCCCAAGCAACATATTGATACATTCGCTCTATACTAGAAGGCACGGCCATTCACTAACTACATAGTCTAGACTATTTGGAGGTTAAAATCCTCATAGTTCAGTACCAATAAACGACTGCAACAGTGGCATATACATCAGTGGTAATTTCCACGTCAGAATATCGTTAGGGTCAAGCTGTCGGACTTCCTCGTCCGATTGTGATAGATACCAGTGCTCGACTCGGAGGAGAAATTCCAGACCCGAATCCAGATAGATCTTGTCTTCGGGGAATATGCCTACTCTTCTTCTGGTAGTCTCGAACGCGTGGTAGGGAATGCCCCATATGTAGCCACGTTGAACCTCGCGTCGGCCGCGCTCGTTGATATACTCAGGAATAAGGCCGCTGAACTCGGGTTTCTTCCAGTCGATTCGCATGTGGTCGTATATGCATCTGAGAGCATCTGGGAGTCCCTGGCTCGGATCCATATTCGGTGCGTCGTTGGGGATGGGGCGTGCCCACATGCTATACCGGTCTCGCGCAAACATCCTCGCCTCCACGCTGGAGACACCGGGTGGTGGTCCTGCGCTTGGAGGCCGCGATCTTTTGCCTACTAAGGACCAGCTATCTCCGAGTCCCGCCTCGACACACCCAGTGATGTGCTCGACGGCCTCCCGATGACGCTCTTCGTAGCTTTTTGTTGGCTCGTCTTGCTGATTGTCCTGTATACTTGCTTCATTGCCTTCTTTTCCCGTTGCCTGGCTCTGGCCCTCCTGTTTCTCACCCCATTCTTCATAGCGCAGTCCTGTAAACATCTTATTTCTCCCACTCCCACTAAGGATCCGAAGCTGATAACCATCCCTGTAGGCTAACATCCCTTCTCCTTTCATACGATAAATATCGTCAGCGTTGATATCGTCGAGGAATGTGCCGGCTGTGGGGTCATCCCAACACCGAAGGATGAAGTCGATCTCTTCGAAATACCGCTTCTCACGCCAATTTTCGAGGTCATGAAGGTATCTCTTTCTGATCGGGTCAGGGAGCCATCCTCGATAGAGCGGCATCTCGAGGGGAGGGGTCAGCAAGCTTGCTGCCAGATCGGCCTGGTCGCGTGTGGTGAGGGTTAATTGGTATATGGGTGGATGCATAAGGATAGGGTGTATTTCGATGGATTCGGACGACATTTTGTCAGTAATTATATGAGGATAAACGACAGTGATTGTTGTAACTGTTTGTTGTAATGGTTGAGTTGTTCCCTATCGGGATCTTGCAATGGGTTGATCAAAAGGTAAACATTCGAAGGAAGGAACGAGGCAGCACAGAAAAATGGAAAGAGCACAAGGTAATAGCCTAGCACAGATATGTCTTTGAACACCTTGGTGTAAATGGCCTTGCATGTCTCCGTTGTGGTAGCCTTACGAGCTTTATCTTGAGACCCAGACTCCATTATGGCAACCGCAAGAATGACCAAGAGAAGGCATAACTTTAGGATTAGAACTATGTAATATCTTCTGTAGTCTACTTGTATGCCAGAAGTAATAGACGTCAAACATGAAGAACTATCTCCATGTAGCCCAAGACAAACCTCACGGACGTTATATCAGAGCATGTATGGCTGTCATAGATTCTCAGCCATTTCTACTTAAAAAGCATGAATCTCAAAAGGCCCAGCAGCAGGGCTACTCAACGCCCACTTGATGCCCTCCACGATAGTCTCATCCCACTTCTTCGACGCCGACAACCGATCCCCAAATCTCCGGAAGCCATGCGGCACGCCCTTGAAGACATTCGTCTTTGTCGGAACCCTACACCATTAGCACCCAATAGCCCTATCAGAGGTGAAGCAACGTACCCATTCTCAGCAAGCAGCTGCGCAAACAACAATCCCTCATCCCTGAGGGGATCCATACCCGCAACCCCAAACGTCGCCGGCGGCAACCCCTTGACCTGCTCAGCACTGGCATTCCCCGGATTCAACCTCAAATCGGCATCACGGCCTTTGCCATCCTTCACGCCAAGGGCATCAAGGAACAACTGCACCCGCTCAAACGGAATAACCGGCGCATCGCGATTCTGCGCCCAGCTGGACACACTGGGATCGCGCAACCTCTTCACCTGCGACTCGTAGCAGTCATAATGCACCAGGCCGGGGATAATTAGGACCTGGCCTTTAATCTTCGGTCTTGAAGCAAGGCTCTTGTCATTCCCGGTTGCTTGCGCGATGGCCGTTGAGGCTGTTAACCACCCGCCGGCGGACACACCTCCGATGACGAGATTCGCGCCATCGCCGCCGATTTCGGATAGATGGTCGTGCACCCAGTGGAAGGCGTCTTCCGTGTCGTTCCAGGCCACGGGGTATTTGTGTTCCGGTGCATGGCGGTAGTTTACATTAACCACGACGATGGGGACGCCCTGTTCTGCCAGCGTCGCGACGAGGCGTGCGCACGCTGCGTCTTCGGAGTCTAGAGTTCCGAATAGGAATCCGCCGCCGTGTAGGTGGATATAGATGGGGAGAGGCTGAGATGCGTCTACCCCTGCAGGGCGATAGCTGCGTCCTGGGATGGTGGCGCCGTCGCGGGTGGGGATGGAGTGGTCGTGCAGGGAGACTTTGGATTGGAGGCCTGGAGATGTTAATTCGCATCCATGTACTATGATCCGAAGAGAATACCATTCTCGACTATATCCCTGGCCGAGACATCCTCGCGGCCCTTGTTGGTGACGGCCTTGAGTTCTTCGGTTGAGAGCGCGGGCGCGGGGGGCAGCTCTCGCGCCACGGCGATCCACTCCTCGCTGGGGCCGGTGTACTCGGAGAAGTCCATCGTAGAGTAATAGAGTAATAGAGTATCAACTATGGTCTGACCAGGGGTGTATGCCGAGAGTTAAGTGCAGTATATGGCTCGGACAGCTCGGCAGAAGAGAGAAAGAGGATAACCGAAAGCCGGCAGCTTTCTGGTCTTATACAGACATCCTCGGGCCATAATCGAATAAACCCCGCAGCAGCTCAGCCCAGCACGTCTTCTGTCCCACTGTTGATCCAATTTTGTCTCCCTCGGCGTATTTTCCCCTGGCGAAACCCAGATAATGAGCGACATCCCAATAACGCCGCCGTCGCGCTCTCTCGCCGGCAAAACCGCCATCGTCACCGGCGCTGGCTGCCAGGGCGATGGAATTGGCAACGGCCGTGCAATCTCCATCCTCCTCGCCAGCGACGGATGCAATGTCCTCTGTGTGGATCTGAACCGCGAGTGGGCGGAGAAAACGGTGTCCATGATCCAGGACCAGGCGCAGTCAAATCCGGATTATGGCGCTGCAGCAGCCATAACAGCAGACGTCACCAGCGCAACCGACTGCTCGGCTGTCGTGGACCATGCATTATCCAAGTATGGCCGGGTAGATATACTGGTCAATAATGTTGGAATTGGTGGCGCGGCAGGGACAGCGGTGGATGTGGACATGGAGGCGTGGTCGAAGAGCCTGGAGGTTAACGTGAACTCCATGGTGTTGATGGCCAAGTACGCCATCCCGGCGATGGGGAAAAACGACGGTGAGGTCCGAGGGAGTATCGTGAATATGGGCAGTGTCGCAGGACTGAAGGGAGGCACGCCGCATCTGCTGTATCCGACGAGTAAGGGGGCTATTGTGAACATGACAAGAGCAATGGCGGCGCACCATGCTGAGGATGGGATCCGGGTTAATTGTGTCTGTCCGGGGGTATGTCTTTGACACTTAAATATCATTCTCAGAATTTAATAACGTGTTCGGATTCTAACGAGTATAGATGCTCTACACGCCCATGATGTACGGCAACGGAATGAGCGAAGAGGCCCGCGAGGCCCGTCGGAAACGCAGTCTACTCGGCACAGAAGGGAATGGCTGGGACTGCGCAGCAGCAGCTGTATTCCTGGCTGGTCCGCATGCTCGATGGATGACGGGCGTTATACTCCCTGTCGACGCAGGGACAACAGCGGCCGTCGGAATCGGGATGCCCAAGAGCGCAAGTGTAAATGCATAGCCCTCTTTTATAGAGTAATACATTCATACCTATCTGCACTATATAGAGCTACTCTGGGACTAAGGCAACCCTATCCTCGATCCCTCCCTCTCCCAACTCCTTCAGATAACGCGGGAAATCCCTAAGCAACCCCCGTCGAACCCTCGGCCTCAATACTCCATCCTGAATCAACCCCAGCACCTCCTCCAGATCCCTATACTGGCCCCCATAACTAAAAATAAAGCTCAACCTCTTCCGAATCCCATTCTTCATATCAAGCGCATTCACCCTCTCTCCCGTGCCAATACACAACACCTTCCCACCAGCCCTAACAACCCGCTGCGCATCCTCAAACGTCTGCCTCTTCCCCACAAACTCCAACACCGTATCAACGCGCACTCCACGCTCAGCCACCCATTCCGCAATCCTCCCTTCTTCCTGGACACGCATCGGCACAATATCCTCCTCAGGAACACCCAACTCCCGCGCCGCATCCAGCTTCTCGCCCCGGACATCAGAAACAAGAACCCGCGCCTTGATATGCTTCAGCACAATCTGCAACGCATTAAACCCTAGCCCACCAAGCCCAAACAGGAAAACCGTCTCGTGACGCCGGACCTCTGCACGGCGTACAATGCCGTGGTACGCGGTCGTTACGGCGTCGGTGGCGATTGCGCCGACTTCGGGGGGGACACCTAACCGTTTAGTATCAGGCGAGTAATATCCGTAGTTGGGGGGGAGGTTGCGGTAGTACCATAAGGCAAAAGAACAGCGCCCCGCGCATCAATGGCCACGTATTCGGCGTAGAACCCGTCCTGGCCGATTCCGTGGTGCTGGCCGCTGGGACATAACTGGGCGAGATCGCGCGAGCACTCGGGGCAGGATTGCAGGCCGCAGCCTGGGACGGCGAGGAGGGCGATGCGGGTGCCCTACTAGTCTGTTAGTTTGTATTCTTGATATGACATAACGTGGTGGAATTGAAGAGGTACAATTTTAAACCGATTGTCTGTCACGTCTGCTCCGATTTGGACGATTTCGCCGCACCCTTCGTGACCCTGGGTTTGTTAGATTATTAAGTAGGTTTGGAGCGCTGGTGGGTGCGGACAAGAGTGTAGACATCGTTGAACTGGGGACGGTCTTCGACATCGAGGAGAGCTTGGTCGCTGTGGCAGACTGCTGTTGTTAGCCAGTGCTTGAGGCAGTATAGGGCTGGACATGCCTCCGGATGCGAGGAGCTTTACTAGGAATCCTGTAGGAGGCGCGGATGGAACCGGGATTTCTTCCCAGACCTGAACCGTTAGTTATCAGTCTTGACAGGATCGATTGACATACCGGGACAGGATTCCCTTTGTGCTTTCGCCAGGCGTGCATGGTGGTTGGGATGGCCATTTTGTAGTCAAGTATAGGGCTTACAAGCATCAAGACTGTCCGTAGGTCTAGGGGTGATATATAGAAGAGATAAATAGAAGAACCCCGCATCGGAGCTCAAAATGGATAACCGAACAAAAATGGATATAACTACTCTGGCTGTTTATTCTACCCCTCTTAATGGCACCGGCAGCTCAACATACCACGACAGATCCTCCTCCGGGTCCACCTCATACTCCAGGAACCCATTCCCCAGGAATCTAAACGAATTCACACTGCGATACTCAATCTCAAAGTCCTCCGGCCTGAGCTCACTGATCAACCGGTTAAAGAGCAGCGCCGACCCCCCAAACAGCGCCGTCACCCTCCCATTCGCCTTATTCCGCTTATACCAGCTCTTACAGCCCCCAGTCCACACAATCGTCTTGTGCACCTCGTCGCCATACCGCACAGAGGCCTCCTCCGCGCTCTTCTTGGGCACAACGGACTTGATATCCTCGCTGGCAATCTTCTTAATCCACTTGACAAAGTAATCCCCCGTCCAGTTCAACGCCTCAACCAGACTTCCATGCCCACCCAGCGAGTTCGGCCCCGTGAAGATAAAGTAATTCGGAAAGCCCGCCGTCGCAACAGAGAGATAACTCTCCGGCTCATCAGCCCACTTCTCAGCGAGATTCGCCCCGTTCAGCCCGATCAGGGGGAACTTGGGCCGGTGCGAGACGTCAAACCCCGTGGCGCAGATCACGACGTCGCATTCGAAGACTTGCCCGTCGGCTGTGTGTACTGCGTTCTCGCTGATCTTGGTAATCGGGCTGTCGCTCAGGTTGCAGTTTGGACGCGAGAAGGACTCCAGGTACCCAGGGCCGGGGGTTACTCGTCGACATCCAACTTCCCACTTGGGGATGAGCTTGCGGCAGAGTTCAGGGTCGTAGTTGAGCTTCGAGGCCATTTGCTCTGTGCCAAAGCGGACTGCTTCTTCGTTGTTCTCTCCTTTCAGAAACTACGTAGTAAACCATGTCAGTCTCCTGTCGTGGCGGGTATAAAAGTGTACGAGGCCATACCAGCTTAAACGCCTTATTCGTCCGGTTGATAATCCCCTTCCTATACTGCCGATGAACCTCCGGATCCTGAAACCGCTTCTTATCCTCCTCCGAATAAACCGGATTGACTTCGTCCGTGTCTCTCCCCAGATGCTTCGACGGCGGCACCCGGTAATAGATCCACGCAGCAGAGCGCATAAAATTCACCACCTCCGTACCCTCCAACTTGGCCATCTGCGGCGTAATCTGGATCCCCGAGGACCCATTCCCAATAACCGCAATGCGCTTATGCGAGTAATCAAACTCATGGTCCCACTGCGCCGAGTGCACAATCTTGCCCTTGAAATCCTCCCGCAGCCCCGGGATGGCCGGCCACGACGGGTGGCAGAGCACGCCCTGGCCGGAGATGACGATTTCGGCATACTCGACTCGTTGAACGCCATCGTGCTCGACGGTGACTTTCCAGACCCCGTCATTCTCAAGCCAGCGCGCCCCAACGACGCGTGTGTTTAGGTGCACGTCCCGGTTCAGATTCCATTTCTGGGCTGTGGTTTTGATGTATTCCTGGATCTCGGGGCCGCTGGAGTAGAACTTTGTCCAGTTGGGGTTTGGGTCGAAGGGGAAGGCGTAAATATGTGCTACTCACATTAGTATTAGTATTCATTAGGAAAGAATCAGTAATGGTGCTACGAACCAGGAACATCACACTGCACCCCCGGATAGGTATTCACCAGCCAAGTCCCGCCGAGGTCGCTGCGCATTTCGAAGATCTTGTGCGTGACAAACTCCTCGAGCTCTGGGAAGCGGTGTTGGATTTTGTGCGCCATCAAGAGACCCGAGAAGCCTGCGCCGATGGTGATGACGCGCAGTTTGCGCGGGGTGTAGCCATATTGCGGGTTTAGAGGGACGGTTCGTGGGTGAGGCGTTGCGTCTAAACCTGGATCGACGCCATTGCTGGCACCGTTTGTATGGCCGTTTATATGGCCGTTGGTCGGCGGTTGTTCTGTAGGGATGGCCATCTTGCTGTGAGTCTAGGTGGTTTATCACTTTGAGACGGATTTACGGTGCGGGTTTTATAAAGATAGGCAAGAATCATCCAGTCAGTTTGTGGTCGCATCATCAATGGCGTGCAGACGAGACGCAGAGTAGAGCAGAGTTAGGGTTACCGTTTTGGGACAACCGAGGGAGCAGCAGAGGAACAGCCTTGGGATGCAGTACCGGCTGTTTACTGTATTTTTCGGCAAAGACAGTGGCCGTACAGCGACTTTACGCTCGAAGGATCCGCCGCGATTCAGGTGGATGTCCATCTCCATTAGGAATGACTCCATCCAGTCTGTTTCTCCACCCCGCACCCCAGACTGTTAGACTGTTGGACTGTTGGACTGCCAGACAGAATCCGGAGATGCCGAGCGCGACTTCTCGCTGTTCTGTCCTCTACGACTCACGCCATCATGGTTAGCTCAACCCCCTGGCTGCAATTCACCGGCCACCAGCCAAAGCGCAAGCGTGCCGAGCTGGCATGCACCATCTGCCACGGCAAAAAGGTACCAAGCCGTGTCTTTCCTGGAGAAATATGCACTGAAAAGTCAGGTAGATTCGATGCGACCTCCAAGTCCGCACCGGCCAGGGCCTCAGCAACTGCACCAACTGCGACTCGACCGGCAAAGAATGTCGCATGAGGCCATCGAAGCGCATCCCCCGGCGAGCGCGCAGTCCCCTGACGCCCCCCGACAGCAGCAGTGGGACCAGGAAGTCGCAGCGCACTCAGCGCTCGCAACCGGTCGCGCCAGAGCAGAGCGAGAACACTGCCGGCGCTGAAGAGAATATCTCACTGCGCGAGCCAGATTGGATTTGGAATTTCGATAACTCTACTCTGGCCGAGAATCCAAACCCTCCTGCTGTCAACCACCCTACGCATTCCTCGCTCAACCTCAACGCCGACCACGACCACCCAAGCTGCTCGCCCGCGACCTGTCGCACCGATGACACCGAAACCCGCGGCCTCTCGTCGCGTTACTACGAGCTCGAGATACAAGCTGATGCGCGCAACCAGGAGCAGCGGCTGCTGGCTCAACGGCCGCCGGAAGTGCGTCTGCTGCCCAGTCCAGACCTGCAGCAGAGCTTTGTGGAGACATATCTGGAATACTGCCTGCCCTGGTGTCCGGTCCTTGACCGCGATCATCTCAACATCGACGAGCTGTCGCAGTCTCCGCTGCTCGTCAACGCCCTCGCCGTGGTGGGAAGCCATGTTCGGCCTCCGGTAATGCCACACGACGGTCCGGCGGCGTACTACGAGCGCGCGCGCAATCTGTTCTACAACGACGCTGAGCCCGATGTCGTGCGCTCTCTCCAGGCCGTGTCCCTCTTCTACTGGTGGAGTCCACGTCCACCGTCTATCCTGCATCGTCATTCCTCCTGGTGGTGGACGTCGGTTGTCATCCGCCACTGCCAGCAGCTAGGCGTGCATCAGCAGCCATCGTTTGGACCAGGGCCAGCCTCTTCACAGCATAATCACCCTGAAAACCACCGCTCGCATCTGATCCGCCGCCGCATCTGGTGGACTGCCTTTGCGCGCGAACGACTTACAGCTATCTGCCAGAGTAAACCGTGCACCATCGACCCAGCTGACTGTGATATCGCCGAGCCAACGCTAGATGACTTCCCTGATGCTATTCACGACAGCGCAGCGCGCATGCGGGCTGAAATATTCATCTACTGGGTGCGTCTGTGTGCCGTTATCGGCCGGATAGCGAAGTATCTCTCCCGGCCAAATACCGACACGAATACCCCCTTTCCTACAGATCTCGCTAGGGAGCTCATAACTTGGGTCCATTCCCTCCCTCCACATCTTCAACTCCCTATCCACGGCGACAGAACGACATCTTTCAATCGTGATGTCCACCAACTGCACCTCCCCTACCTAGCCGTCATCATCATGCTACACCTCAAGCAGCCATACCAACCTCACCACCCAGAGGCATACCCCCCAGCCATCCTGGCTGCAACCTGTGTTGCCCGTATATTCCGGGACACCCTCGCCCGAGGCGGGACACACTGGCTGATGGCCATCACAGGCTGGTACACCAGCATGGCATTCATCGCGCTCCTCCAGGCTACCCGCGTTGACGGTCTCGCAGCCCCCGCAAACGAGGACTTGGATATCTTAACCCTGGCCGTTGACCAACTCCGCACCATGTGGCCGACGGCGAATATCTTCCACCATGGATTTCAGCGGTTACGACCCAGTGCGGCCGGAGCAGAGGCGTTACTTTCGTTGTCGAATAGTGAGCAGGCCCCTGCTCCTGCTCCTGCTCCAGCTCCAGTTCCTACTTCTGTGTCTGAACTAGCTGCGGGGTGTGCCTCTGAAAATGGAGCTGAAGCCGTGCGAGCAAATCCGATGGACGGGGTTGACTGGATGGAATACTTCCCCTTTGCGACGGCGCAAACCAGTGGTGTTGCAGAGAAGCTGCTCGTCCCGCATACAGACGAGATGTTCTTCGACGATGTCTTTCCTGATACAATGGTGCAGTTCCAGGATCTGTTTGGCGATTACAACTTTTCTGAAATGAACTTGTTCATGTAGCCAATTCAAGATCATATACACAATACCATACAGAGCGCTATAACGTAGAGTAGATACTATGCCAGCCGCAGGTCCTCATACCCCCTATTCGCAACATCGTCTGCCCTAGCCCTATAGCCTGGTGCCGGGCCATTATACCTGGCAATGATCCTCTTCTGCTTGTGGGCCAGGTTCTTGTTCACCCCCGTCATCCAAGAGTCGACCTCGTTCGCCAGCAGGCCTTCAGCACAGGTATGCACATGCTCTGTCCACTCCTCGACCTTCTTCCCCGTACACTCTGCATAGGTGAGGCCCTTGTCAGCGGCATACCCAATAAACCGACTCACCCAGCCCACTGCATACTCAATCGAGCGTGGAAAGTTCCCAAACATCTGATGCGGCCCCATCACCATCATCATATTTGGGAATCCCTCAACCCATAGTCCTAGGAATGTCCTGGGCCCTTCTTTCCATTTCTCACTCAGCTTCACACCACCAACGCCTTGGAAGTCCACGGCCGTAAACGCACCCGTGACTGCATCGAACCCTGTGGCGTAGATCAGGATATCAACATCATAATGTGCATCGCGCGTCTTGACCCCCGTCTCCGTGACTCTCTCAATCGGATCTGCCTTGACATCAACAAGCCTCACATTCTCCCTGTTATACGCCTCAAAGTACCCCGACTCCAGGGGCACCCTCTTGGTACCGAATCCATGGCACTTGGGGATAAGTTTCTCAGCCGTCTCCGGATCCTTGACACGCTGGCGGATCTTATTCGCAATAAACGTCGAGTAAAGGTCATTCGCCTCCTTATTCGTGAAGATATCATGGAAATTCGACAGCCACTTCTCGAACCCCCGCGTCTCATACAGCCCATTCCACATCTCCTCCCTCTCCTCGGCACTCACACTAAACACAGACGCCGGGTTGCCCTTGTGTAGGAAACCCGAGTACGACTCCTTGCATTTCCTGAATATCTCGGGGTACTGCCTCCGGATCTCCTCCATCTCCTCGGGTTCGATCTTCGAGTTATTAAGCGGCGCACTCCAGTTCGGCGTCCGCTGGAAGACAGTCAAATGGCCCGCCGTCTTGACAATCTCCTGAATCGCCTGAATGCCCGTCGCACCGGTCCCGATAATCCCAACCCTCTTCCCCTCGAAATTGACCGGCTCATGCGGCCACCGCGCTGTATGAATAGCCTGGCCCTGGAAGTCATGCACACCGGCTATATTCGGCAGGGTGAACTGGTTCAGAATGCCCATGCACGTCACCAGCCACCGCGATGTATAGGTATTCCCGTTCTCGTCGGCGAGAAGCCAGCTGCTTGTATCCTCTAGGTAATGCGCTTTCGACACCCGCGTGTTGAATTGCATGTCCCGCTCCAGATCGAATTTTTTTACCAGAAACTCGCAGTATCGCAGTGTCTCTGCTTGGCCGGAGAAATGCTCCGACCAGGACCATTCGTCGAGGACTTCTTGCGACCACGAGAAGCCGTAGGAGTAGGATTCTGAGTCACTGAACTGTCATTAGTATTTATCTACTGGGATCTTGTTCAGTTTTGAGGGGACGTACAATCTCGCACCCGGATACCGGTTCCAGTACCAGGTCCCGCCTGGCCCGCCGCCTGCTTCGAGGACTTTGGCACGCAGGCCCAGGGTGTGCATTTGGTGCAGCGAGTTGATGCCGCTCAGGCCGGCGCCGATGATCAGGACGTCATAGTCCAGGTTGGCGTTTTGGTGGAGGTGCGGCGGTGTTTCGATGCTGCCCATGTCGTAGCTTTCTAGTGTATGTATAGGTAGGGTTAGGGAGTAAGGAGCTGGAGCTGGAGCTGGATAGGATATCGCAGATCAGATGAACATTAATAAATACCAAAGAACAGATCCCACCAGGTTAACATTTGGGTCATCTATCCGCATCTCCAGACGCACTCCCCCTCCACCTCCGCACTCCAGGCCGAGCCGTCGGTTACCCTAATCCAGACTGCCGGTCTTCAATATCACAGCCGTCTCGGTTACCGAAGAACGAACAAAGCTCATCAAGCTACGGAAGAAAGCCGATCCAGCCAAGCAATAATATTCTCGTCACCAGATACTCACTAAGTACTATGTACTATTCAGTAGCCCCCTCCCCCTCCAATACCCCTCCAACTGCCTCAAAAACGCCCACCTCAACTCCCTCCCCCACCCCCTGGTCTTCCACTCATTCAGCGCCTCCGGAAAATGCACCACCCCATCCCGCACCGCAAAGTCATGCGCAATAACCACAAACATGTCCTCGTCACAGTCAATCTCCTGCAGCTTCCTCACCGTCTCAATCGCCAGCGGCACATCGTATCCAAACGTCGGATCAAACAGAGTATCCTCCTTTCCGCGTCCCCGACTAGCCTGCAGTTCCTCCCACGCACTACCGGGGCAGAACCCTGCCTCCAGGTTTAAAGCAGCCCATGGATAATCATTTGCATTGGTAGAGGTAAACTCCGGGATGGGTCGGTGTTTCGACGGCCGGAATATACCGGTGTAGTGCGCGATATCCCCGCCCAGAAGCACGAATGTATCCGGGTTGCTTGTAGTGCGCGCGAGACCGCACAGGTGTCCGATTGCGTGGCCTGGGCTGTCGAGGAGGTAGAAGGAGCCGTCGCCGAAGTAGTCGAAGGCTGGGAATTGGCCGATTTGCAGGGTATCGGGGTTGAAGGTGATTTCTCGAAGGGTGCGGCCGCTGTTTGTCTGGTTAGATTGTGCTAGGTAAGGTAAGGTAAGGTGGGCTCACGTGTAGTCACTCTCGAGGATGGGAGAGTCAGGGTTTGCAGGGGCGCCTGGGAGCAGGGCTGCTTTGAATCCAGGGCCGACGATGAGGTCTGTTGTTGGGGGGAAGGTGGATGGGTCGCCGATGTGGTCCCAGTGCCAGTGGCTGCAGCGTTTACTCGTTAATCTGTAGAACGAGAACGATATAAGGTATATGAGATACGCACCTCCATATCACAGCCTCGATTTCCTTGGGTGCAATGCCGTGCTCCTGCAGGATATCGGCGACATTATGGGTGACCTCGATGTTGTACCCCGTTGTCGGGATATAGTTTGCAATCTTTGGCGCGTAGTTCTGGTAGTCCTTGCGGATTCCGAGGTCGAAAACCAGCTTGCGGCCTGAGCTGTGCTCAAGCAGGAATGAGAATGCTGGGTTTCTGGCGAAAGTATCGAGGCCTGGGACTTGGGGGGCCATGAAGCGTTTGAGATGCGAAGGGCCGAAGTTCACCGGATTGATCAGTTTGACAGTGATGGTCTCCCCAGGGGGGATTTCAAAGAGTCGGTCTTGAGACATTGCGACGATACTAACGCACTTGCACAGATTGACCTGCAGCATACGGTGTAGAGCTCCTGGACATATTATGACAGGCTGCAGCTCGGCAATGCTCCGGCCTCCGCATTGTGGCGTGTGGGGAAACGGGGCTAAAGACGAGACTAAATGTCAATACTGGTAGACTAGTACGCTATACCGGTAGTAATCTCAATACGCAGGCCGAAACCTAGCGGGAGCTGGGGATAGTTTCATGGTTCCCACCATCTCCTCGTGGCTCTGGCGGGTCCATCACACTTCTCCGGATTCCTTTTTGTATCGATCATTGAGTCCAGCTGAGCTCCGACCTGCTTGGCTGTCAAGTCCTCTATCCTTGTTCCTATAAAATTCCCTCATCCCGTCCTGGCCCGGTTACTCTCCTCTCATATGGGCTGCCCCTATTACCGTTGTACTGCACCTTAGGTCTCGTTTGTTGACATGGACACCTCTACCCAGGACAGCCGGTCCGACAAGGACAAAAAAAACAATGTCGACCATATTGAAAAGACCGCCCCTGAAAAGATCGACACCACCCATACCGATGAGGCGATGAAAGTGCTGGCTGGCTACACCGGCGATGAGTCGTGGGAGCCCAGCGATGAAAGGCGCCTGGTCCGGAAAGTTGACTGGCGGCTGCTTCCATTGCTATGCATGACATATGGGCTGCAGTACTATGACAAGGCCATGCTGTCCCAGGCTGTGCGTAGCCCTAGCCTTTCTTTGAGCGGTTGCTGACAGCTCAGGCTTTATTTGGACTGCGTGAGGACTTGGGTCTGCTTATCGGTGACCGTTATGCTATGTCTGCGGCCATCTTCTATCTAGGGTTCATTGTCGGCGCGTACCCTACTATGGCTCTCGCGCAGAGATACCCCATCCACCATGTGGCCTCGCTCACGGTTACAATTTGGGGGATCTGTCTCATCTTGACACCGGTGTGCCACAACTATCAGTCTCTATATGCCCAGCGCTTCTTCCTAGGGGTGTTGGAGAGCGGCATCAGTCCGATGTTTATGATGATTGTGGTTCGTACTTATCCCATTATGGGAGACGAGATACTGAAGTGTACAGGGTGGCTGGTATAAAAAGGACGAACAGGCCCTTCGCATGGGATAAGTCTTACTTCTCTCTTTTATTGATACATGCTGATAGTCCCAAACAATATGGTACAGCTGCACCGGATACGTCAGCATCTTCTCGCCCCTCGTCAACTACGGACTCGGCCACATCAAGGGCTCGCTCTCCTCCTGGAAGTACATGTATCTCTTCGCCGGCGCTCTCACCATAGTATGGGGGATCATCCTCAACTTCGTCCTTCCACCCGACCCCGTGAGCGCCCGCGGCTTTACTGACCGTGAGCGCTACATCTCTGTCGCGCGTCTACGAACCAATAACTCCGGTGTACGCAACACCCACTTCAAGATGGGCCAGGTCGTCGAGTTGCTGCTGGATTTGAAATTCTGGCTGATATTCTTCACGGCCTTCCTTGCCATGATTGCCAACGCACCCATCTCCACCTTTACTCCGATCATTATCAATTCCTTCGGCTTCAGTACTCTCCATTCCCTCCTCCTGGTCATTCCCTCGGGCTTCTATGGCGGAACCATGATGCTGCTCATGCCGTATCTTTCCTACAAGTTTACTACCAAGAACATTCGTTCATGGCTGGTAATTGGATGTCAGATGGTTACCATGGTTGCAGCATTGCTTCTACTCCTCCTTCCTCTAAACGAAACCGGTGGTCTTCTTTTCGCCTGCTACATCATGCCGACAATGGGTGCAGGCTATGCGGTGCTCATGGGTCTGCAGATTGCCAACATCGCAGGCTATACAAAGCGGTCTCTTTCTTCTTCGGGTCTCTACATTGGTTACTGTCTTGGTATGTCCCTTTCGTTATTTAATCGAATGTAGCTGATCGCGCAGGCAATTTTGTGGGACCTCTGTGTTTCAGAGAACAGGATTCTCCGCGCTATGTGCCGGGATTCATAGTCACCGTTGTGACCACTTTTATTGCTGCCGTTCTGGTGCTCGTCTACCGTATGATCTGCCTCTGGGATAATCGTCGCAGGGACGCTACTGGGGTTCTCGAAGGATTCGAGCATGCGTATGAAGATGATTTGACTGACAAGACGGTAAGTAATCCACTGATTAAAAGTCCCGACTAATTCTTCTAGAATCCTCAATTCCGGTACACTGTTTAAGAATGGGTTCGTGTAGTTAGAGTTGTATAGTTCTATAGTTGTATGTTGACCCAATCAGAGAGACCTCTGCCGTAAATCCTGCCTCAGGCATTAAATTCCCGCATTGGGCCGCTCCACCTTAGCTCCAGGCGTCACTTTCACTTTCACGTCCAGATTCCCAAACTCTCCACAGTCCAACTCACCCCTCTCCTCGTCGCTCTTTTCTGCTTCATTCTTCCTTCGTCTCCGGGATTCAACCCCCGACCCTTTCTATGTTTCCGAAATGACCTAGTCTCGTCGTTCTCTCCCCAGAAACCATTCCTTCCCTACATACCAAGCTCCTTCTGTACACGTCATGGTGTCCCTCTGGCCGTTCGGGGTAAGAAACTCACAAGGCATCCATACCGTTGTGGAAGCTCAAAAGACTAACATGTAATCGCACAGGGCGAAGACAACTCCCCCGCCTCCTTCGAAAAAACCCTCTCCACTCTCTCGACCAAAATCACCCGTGCCACCTCCCGCCTCGACCTTCACCGCCAGCATGCCCGCCGCTTCAAGGCCCTCTGGACCCTCTACACCTCCTTCATCTACCTCCTCTACACCGTTATTCTCGCGCTCGTCCTAGGATGGCAAAACTGGGGCGTGAAAGAATATGCCGCTATCCTCGGCGGGCCCGTCATGTACGTTCGCGACTACAAATACAATCCTGTCTGCATTAACCCACTAATAACAAAACCAGCATCTACGCAGTCCGCGCAGTAGGAAGCAAGTACTTCGAATACCGGATTAACAACACCAATCGCTACCTAGACACTCTCCAGAAGCAGCGCGACGAAACAATCGAGAAGCTCAAGGTCGCTACGAAATACAATTCCACGCAGCAACTGCTCGAGAAATACGCCGGCGATTCTCCCAAGCAAGGACAAGCGCGGTCGAAAAACGGCGAGCAGAAACCGAAGTCGGAGGGGAAACGCAAGGCGTCGGGACAGCAGCAGCAGCAGCAGCAGCAGCAACAACCCCCAGTTCAGAGAACTGGTCTCCCTCCCCCACCTACTGCGAATATCCGCCGACCTGCACCTCCACAACCGGAGCTACCACCTTCACCGTACCCCCCGCAACAACAGCAGCAGCAGGACCAATTTGAAAAGCCTCTTCCCCCGCCTCCACCTGGGCTAGACGAACCCGGATTCGCGCCGAATGCCTTCCCCGCCTCGCAGCAATACATCGAACAATCCCACTGGTATGACCGCCTTCTAGACGTCCTCCTTGGCGAAGACGAAACCCAACCAAAGAACCGGATCGTATTGATCTGCTCGTCGTGCCGACTCGTGAACGGCCAAGCACCACCGGGAGTGAAAACCCTCGAGGAACTCGGCCGCTGGCGGTGCGGGGGCTGCGGTGAATGGAACGGCGAGGAAAGCGCGACTAAGAAGGCCCTCGCTGATATCAAGGCTGGGTCTGATCCTGCAGAGACCGTCTCTGATGCAGAGGCAGATGCCAAACACCCCTCCTCGGTGTCTACGGGCGACGGAACCGATGACGGTGTTCTTGTGACGAAGGAGGAGGACCAGGATCAGATCGAAACGGGGAGTTCCTCCGGTGCGGAAACGCCCGGCGAAGAAGTGGTAGATGAGCAGGAGGATGAAGAGGAGGTGCAGCCTGAGCCGGCCCCAGTGCCAGTGCCAGCGCCGAAGACTAGATCCCAGAATGCCACGAGGCGTCGTGGACGGAAGGGGTAGTTGAAACCATTGCCAGACGCTGAAGCCACTGGAACGTTCTATTTTTTTGAGTTTGTTTTTACTTTTACTACGACGGTATCTATCCTTGAAGCGTTTCTTTATGTTTATTTGAATCCCAGTGAAGCTGGTTGTGTGGTCTCCTCTGCTTGAACTTCGTTTCCTATGCAGCGTAGAACTGTCCCAGAAAGCCAGCCTGGAAGTGGCATCGAGAAACTTATCCATGGAAGAGTCCATGCGATCTATTCACTTTCTCATCTAAGCCCGTAGACCAAAATACCGAAAATCGCTAAATACATCAAACCATCATGCCATCTCAGCGCGTTCCAATTCTTCTCTATCTCCTGCTATATCATCTGCCTCAACGATTACTCCTTTCTGCATCAGTAACTCGATCACCACACAAGCAGCCCGAACCTCCGCTTCCTCTCTGCTCAAGCACCCAGTCACAACAACCTCCTCAACATCAAACCCAAGGCCACGCATTGGAATCGTGCACGTATACGTCGGGCCCGCACTAGGGTCGGCATCGGGATCAGAATCAGAGTCAGCATCAGAGCTAGAACTAGAACTAGGATCAGATGGATCCAAATCTCCATTCCGGTCTTCAGTCGTTGCGTCAGCGTCAGCGTCGACATCTACAACCATATCGCCATCGACGACCTTATTATAAACACGCTTGTGCTCCTGCTCTGAACCCAAACCCGATACCCTCACGGTGTGATAATTGAACTTCCATGGTAATCCAGCCTTACTGGCAAGTTTTTGCAAACCCATCTGCGCCTTCTGAATTGGATGTTCCACGTCGATGTTCTCGTTAAGGATGCGCTCCAAGTATGGCACCAGGCCTAGTCGGCGAATAAATTCGCGGCATGGAGTTAGATCCCCGCCTGAGTCGACGAATATGGCGCCGATGATGGACTCTATGATGTCGGAGAAGAACTTATCAGGGTTCAGCGCGGAGAGGAGCTCCCTGGGATAGGTTCTTGAGGTGGCGAGGGAGTGCAGGATTGCGGGGCGGAGAGCTATGTAGCGGGTCAGAGCAGTGTTAGAGGAAGAGCCTGAATTCGAATTATTGGTTATGAGAGGTGTTCCGGGGGAGTGCCTGAGGTAGCTGTATAAGTGGAGCGTTTCTGATGCGTGTTCTGTTGTCTCCATTTCAACCTCTTCTTCGGGAACGGTTGTTGGGCGGCGTGATGGCATTGGCCAGGAGAACTCCATACATAGAAAGGCAAGGAGGCTAGCATTTACAACGGTAGCCTTGATCTTGGTCATTCTGCCCTGTGGAAGTTCAATAGGATGCATGAGGATGGTGTCCACGATGAGCATGTCGAGAACAGCGTCGCCGAGGAACTCAAGCCGCTGGTAGGACTGCGTTGAGGCATCGTGCTGGCACGAGCCGTGGGTAAGGGCTTCCATGAGTAGGGACTTATCATTGAAGGCATAGCCGATGTTCTCCTCGAGGATGTCCTGCTGGATGAGATGTGGCTGGTGGTCTTGGTCCTGAGACATGGGACCACTATCAGGTCTGGGTATTGGGAGCTGAACCTCTGGGAGAAAGCGACTAATACAAGCCTGTGCTTTAGCAAGGCCTCCATCAATATATCCAGCGCCGATAAGCGCCTCGACAACGTCGGCGAGGACTTTTGTGGACATATCGCGCCTACCTCGGCTCGTGTTGATCTTTTCAGAAATCAACGGAGCAGACCATTTGCGCGCGTTAAATCCTTTGCTGATAATAAAAGATCCAAGGTCACGGTCAACTGCTTCGCGAGCCAGACGAGGGTTCTCGACGATTGCTCTAAGGCCTTCGGAAAGATAGTGCTCGTGCCAGTTTGGGTGTTGGTGGTAAAGAAAGGAGGCGACGCTGAATTTGAGAACCGTATCACCGAAGAACTCATAGCGTTGGTAGTTCGTTGGCGCCTCAGCAGCTGGTGTTGTGATCGCAGTTATAACATGTCGTAGCTCGTTAAAGTGTATATCTCGTAAAATCGTTTCGCATAGCTTGGTCGCAACCAGTGCGGCCTCTAATCTGTTAAGGAGAGTAGCAATGAACCGACCGAATACCGTCTCTTTGGCGGGGAGTCTGCTTATCGTGCATTGGTTGGCAGGAACAATACGCCTCTTGGTCGGTGATTCGAGCTTTTCGTCGCTGTCGTATCTTGTTGTGGGGAGCCTTTGAAGAAGATTCCTTCGTTTTGGAAACGGATCGCATTCAAGCTCAAGCCCGTCGTTCCCATTGACCCATTTATTCAACAATAGAATGCCGTCATAACGAGACTTGTCTCGGACGATGCCTGTATGGTCGACACTTCTCTGGCTGGAGAAAGCTTTCAGTGCTGGCTCGTACCCTTGATTCTCGTTTAACCAGGCCATCCACTCTCCAGGATGCAAGTTCGGGCTAAACAGTGTGGCATAGTCGCGTGTACCACCCAACAATCCTGTCGAGGTGGCTTGTAGATACAGGGCAGTGATTCTTCTCAGGCTCTCAACACTTTCGTCGGTCATTGGGACAGACTCTGAAGTTCTGAATTCGAGAGTATATGTTGACTCGCTATCCCAAAAAAGGGTGAGCGGTTCAAGTAGCGGAATTGCAACCGGGGAAAACATGTTCATATATACCTCATCTTCGTTCAGGCGAACATTGATGCGGGTTTTATGCACATTTGGTAGCATCCATGCATATGCCCAGTCTACCCAGGGGTCATACTGATCTAGGACCTCTGTGATAGCACCCGGCAAACGACGATCGCCTTTAGTAAAATCCTGACTCTTGGTCAGCGGGAGAAGGTTGTCATTCACCAGCCCATGCTCGTATAATGCCTTATACGCCTGGAAAGCGGCTTCCTTTCTTGCCGCACGTTCCGTCTTCCACCACAGCTTCCCCTCTGCGCATCTAGCCGATGGGACGACGCAGCTGGGCAGCGTCACTTTGCCTTTCAACACACCATCCTCGTGTCTCTCAAACGAAAACTCAGGCTTCGTTCTAACACGTTTCTGACTCGGGAGTGTAGAGCAGAAGTGGTATAGGTGTTGCATAGCATTATCAGCTGTTAAAATGGCTCTGGAAGGTCAAGTTAACTAGTGGTCGCGTCGTTAGATAGGCTGTAAACATACCCCGTACATTCTACGATAAACTGTGCATGGACATCCTCATTGATGGTTTCCAGCGCACGGAGCTCTTCCAAGCGGCTCCTGTCCTCTTGATAGGCCTTTTCCATCGCTTTCTCCACAATGTGCCATTTCTCTAACGAGGAGACATCGTCCTCCGTAGAAAGGACCATTGCATACGTCGAGTGCCGGCGCCTAGCACGTCCGCGTCGCTGCACAAACGACTTAAGGTTCGGCGGCTTGTCGTAGGATACCACCACGCTACACGCGCTCACGTCGATACCCTCCTCCAGCACATCAGTGGCAACAATCAGATTCTTTCTGCCGTGTCGGAAGTCGTCCAATGTGTCCCGCTGCATCTTCACCGTGAGGAGGTCGCCCAACATTTCCTTTTTCTTGGTAGAGTTTGACATTCCAATGAAACCGCCAGTACGAAATCGATCCCTTGTGAAAGGGTGAACCGAAAGCAGGTGGGCCATGACAGCAACAGTTGCTCGCTGCTGCACAAATATCAACCCAGAGAATTCTGGCTCATCGGTATTGAGCAAGAAGGATATCAGAGCCTCGAATTTCGGTGACACCGGAAAGTCTGCAGGATTGGTCGAATGGATGTTAAGCTTGGGGACAGACAGTTTTGACAGAATGTCAACCAAATACTTCCGTTCATCATCGTCCATGTCCATTGTGAGTGAAGTATAAACAGCACTCCCACGGAGCTGCTGGGTTGACTCCCAGATAAGGTAGTCGGCCGCCCATGGCCCAAGCTCGGTTGAAATATGTGCAACCCTGCGAACAAACTTTTTGAGCTGCTCGCTGCAGTAAGTGTTCCCAGTCATGAGCACCCGCTGTAGCGCTATCCCATGTGGCTCGCTAGCTCTAAGTCTTTTAACGTAGGGGTCGTTTTCTATGTCCAACATCTGATAAGCTTCAACGAGGGCCTTTTCAGTTCCGCCCCAAAGCGAAGCACCTTCAATCGCCAGTGGTGTATAGAGGACACGCTGCAACTGAGGCTTATGGGTGTGCTCCAGCAGTTCATGGCGGTGCGCTTGGGGGGTGGTGCAGACCGAATGGAGGTTTTCT
The DNA here is from genome assembly GCA_025768905.1 of Aspergillus sp. MA 6041. Taxonomy (NCBI): domain Eukaryota; kingdom Fungi; phylum Ascomycota; class Eurotiomycetes; order Eurotiales; family Aspergillaceae; genus Aspergillus; species Aspergillus sp. MA 6041. Next base: position 548,870 of record JAMFNV010000014.1, on the reverse strand, counting down.
TCAATTGTTCTATACTACATGGTCAGAGGATGTTCACAGTGTGCCATGTAACATACCGTAATTCATCACGATTAGAACCAGCGCTGGCTGTCAGACCCAGAATGCGGGGAACAGCGTTGGGACCAGATTTCGCAAGGGTTGGATGGTAAAAATATCTCATCACCCTATTTGCTGGGTGTTTCTGAGTGCAATGGTGCGCTGGTCTGTGTTAATAAAAAAAATATCCCATCTTTTGATTGTCAAACCTATACGGACCTTCATCGAATATGATTAACCCCAGGCGGGAAATCCTAACAAAACCATGGGTCATTGCATCCAGAAGTACAGCAGGGGTCGAGACGACCACCTGGATGTCACTCAGCACGGCGTCCCAAACCACTTGCTCCGTCCACAACTCAACCTTGTCCAGTCCAGTGAGCGTGCGAGACTTTGCAGCAGGGATGTGTTGGGAGATGGCACGATGTTGCTGCAGGCAGAGGGCGACGGTCGGTGCCAAGAACCATATCAACTAGCTCGTATTAGGGAACGCGCCCGCCTGTCTGAGCTTGAGGCAATCCGGGGCGCAACGCACCTTCTTTCCATCGCCGTTCTCCAACTCGTGCATGATCCGGAGCAGAGCACTGTTGGTGAGGTGTCAGCCAGCCGGCACCACAAATTAGTTTATCAAAGAAGCCGCATACATGTGCGTTTTACCACTTCCTGTACCCATCTGGAAAAGTAAGAAAGAAAATTAGACACGTCCTCTTGTGTTGCTACTTTTTCTTACCGCAACGACGATATTGTTCTTCAGGCTCGCCTCGAACATCTCCAACTGGTAGCTCCGCGCCCGATATCCGGGGTCGGGGTCCCCCGACGGGACAGGGCCCATTGGAGCGGTTCAATGTGATCGCTTAGTGAAAGATATACGATGGTATGGTAGACGATGAGAGAGAGATGGATGAGTTGAAGTGAGGTGGGGTGGAGAGTGGTGGGGTTGATAAACAATCAGCGCCCATCCCCATCGCTCTCCGACCTGAACCCTGGCTGGCGCCAACCGTTTTCTGACCTGCTAGTAGTAAGTCTTGTATGAATGTATCTTCATTCCTGGTTTACTCAATAATGGATCATCAAGAGGCCAACAAGCACTTTAAAATTGATCGGGAACCAATGGAGTACCGTAACATGTGACCTTTATGCACTGCCATCTCGGCTGCTCCGTTATTGCTCTCGTCTCTTCATCTCTCTTCCTTCGAAAATAATAATATCTGGTTTTTATTTCCCTTGGACTCGCTGTAAGATTTTCTGAAATGGGTACAATAAAGCGGTCAATTCCTCGTCTATCTTCCTTGCTCCGCAAGAATCCCTTTCCAATGCCTCCGGGGCCACTTTTACCGCGTGACTCACTTGTTGACGAAGAGATCTCCGGAATCTACGATTCCAAAAATTACTACCCAGCAAAACCTGGAGGTGTACTTGCTGATCGCTATCAAATCCTGATCAAGGTCGGCTGGGGCGTATCCTCAACAGTATGGCTCGCGCGTGACTTGCAGGGGTAGCATTCAGTCTCTCTACAACCTAAAGTTCAACCGCCTTCATCTCTAACGAACCCTACAGAGATATCGAGGGCCCAGAAAATGTTGTGACCTTGAAGATAACGAATCATAATGCGACTTCTGCTGGTCACGAGCGCGATATTGAAGAGCATATTTCGACGGCAGACCCATCACACCGGGGTCGCTCTCTCATTCGAACATTACTAGATTCATTTAATGTTGATGGACCAGAGGGCTCGCACTTATGCCTTGCATATCCACCCATGAGGGAGCCACTTTCTCTTTACCAGCGGCGTTTCGATAATCGAAGGATGCCCCTTCCCCTTATCAAAACTTACATTCGTGCTCTTCTTACGGGACTTGATTATCTTCATATGGAGTGCAGGACTGTCCATACTGGTAATTAGCCCTTTAATATTGCTTTGCCTCGTGCTGTTTAGCTCATACATATATTCAGATCTAAAGCTTGAAAATATCATGGTTTCGTTTGAAGATCCGACTGTGCTTTCTGATTTCATGAATTCCCAATTTGACCAGCCGACACCATACAAGGTTGATGCGACTGGACGGTCAGTATATCTGTCCTGCAATGATTTCGGGCCTTTGAAGAGCTTGAGGAGCATACCGCAGCTTGTTGATTTCGGCCTAGCAACTAGACTCGAGGAAGAGGACGACTGGGGAGTCTGGCCTATCCAGCCAGACCACTATCGGGCCCCAGAGGTAATATTAGGCAATGGGTGGCAAATGCCTACAGATATTTGGAATATTGGTGCTCTGGTGCGTCCTGTTGGAATCGCAGACTGTTACATTTACTAATATCGATATCAAACTAGCTATGGGACCTCATCGGCGGAGAAGAACTATTCCGCCACATTCATGATCAACAAGGCCGCTATGATGCAAAATTACACATTGCCGAAATGATAGCATTACTTGGCCCACCTCCTCCGGAAATCATGGAAAGGTACCAGTCCATGCGAGATTTCACATGGCCAGAACCAATCAGACCCAAGCGAGAAGACGACAAAGTATGCTCAAGCGCCGGGGAGTACTTTGATGGGCCATTTTTCGACGACAAAGGTACATGTTCCCTGTCTCACAGTAAATCAGGCATCTGAAGTCAAACTGACAAGTTATCATAGGTCGCTTTATGTATAATGAGCTAATTCCGGACCGGAAGCTAGTCGATACAGTCCCCTTTCTGGACGGAGAGGACAAGGAAGGTTTCCTGGATCTTGCCAAAGCAATGCTTGTTTGGCATCCAGATGAGAGGAAACGGGCAGGAGATCTGGCGGAGCATCCCTTTTTACAATTGGAGGAACCGTGAATATGATGGCTTCGAGCGTTCGCCGCGAGTAACCTCCAATTTACTGCCAGATAACTCGCTTGGGGCATTGATACGGTACCGTGTTGTTAGCGAATCGCGTCCATCCAGTATGTATTATATGCTAATAGATGTCACCCTGTATATCCCATATCCGCACCCCTCTCCTTCGCAAATTAGAAAAATATGTCTACGCTCATACACCGCATCACGGCTACAATGTGAGCAGGTACTTGCTAGAGCAACTATTCGTGGTTTCCTATCACACCCAGAATCCCGGGTAGTGAGGTCCTGGATTACTGGTACATCGCAGTAAAGCCTAGCTTAGCAATGAAAACAAAAGACGGAGAGGACTCTCATTTAGAACTGCGCTGCGGATTAAGTACTTGCTGAAAAGCAATCCCAGGACGACGAGACGAGAGGATCTTCTATCCAAGTAGGAAGGAAACCTCAGTCTCTGCCCAATCAGATAAACACACAACACCCACGCCCTAGGCCAGGATAGAACCTTTATTCTGCGCCATACACCTTGACGATTAAGTCTCGAGCAAATAAGGAAAGAGGAACAGACGCTCAAAAATAAAAGAAAAAAAGAGCCAAATTGAGCTCGAAAATAGGAGCTAATAAAAACATCTGGAGTAATTCATACAAGATAATTCGGTCGTGACGGTAGGCACTCATGATACGAGCGGCAACCCGTGGGACTGGCCCTCCGTCTTGGTCGGCTCCGACGAGTCTTGCCCCTCGTCTCCTCGTCCACGCCGAGGCTGGAAGTTGTTGTTCAGGAATGCTTCTTCGTTGGGGTGCTTACGCATCCCAAGTCCCGCTTCAGCTATGCGGTTCAATGAATTCATGTCATCATTAGCGATAGACACTTGAGACTGCGGGGAGCCTTGTTGAGGAGCTGGGCCACCTTGAGTAGGCCTTGGAACCGGCTGTGGGACAGAAATTTCGGCCCGCGGTTGGCTGAGATCGATGTTTCCTGGTAGCTCGGGAACTTCGCCGTGCGAATCTAGCAGCCGAGACTGTAGGTTGATGATATATTCACGGAGTTGGTAATTCTCAGACTGCAAAGCTTTGAATTCCTGCGACATGACCTCATACTCCTTCACCTGCTCCTCCAACTTTCGGATGTAGCTCTCTTTGCGCTGACGGAAAGCTCTCTGCGCCAGTTAGTAGAATTCTGTGGGTACCAATCAGATTCACGTACTTGTGCGGCACGGTTTTGAGCCGCGCGCTTCGAGGTAGATAGCGGTCGTTTCCCATAGGTTTTTGGCGACTCGTCATCACCAGGCGGTTCAGTCCCCGGTGGAGTCTGCTGGGTTGGGGGTGGAAGCATTGCAGCCCCGGAGATAGCAGGATCAATGTTGTTCTGGTCTCGCGGGCTGGTGGTATTGGGTTGTAGGTGGTGAGGTTGTGCTGCCGGCTGTTGCGGGCGGGGTTGTTGCGGGTGCTGCGACAAGTGCTGGTGCGCAGACGCTGCTAGCAGCGAATCGTGGAGCACTATACCAGCGAGAACTGTTAGCAGAGGCTAAGTAGATGGAGGTGTCGCAGCGGCACTATCGCGACGTGCCGAAACCGGGTATTCCGGAACACCGCCAGCGCGCAGATTTTGTGCGCGACAAAAGCTCGTGGCTTACCTTGGTCAGCATGGTCCTGCGACAAACATCAGTTAGCTCCATGTCTTGTTTTATTATGATTTGATAAGTCGAGCTGCCATTTCAACGCGACCGTCGCAACACGTTGACCAGACGCGCCGGTGAGATCATCGCTCTGGTCGCGCGTAGCGATCTCCCAGGCGGCGAACGGCGTCCTCATTACAAGCGACGGTCAATATCGCGAGGGATATAGATGGAGATAATGGCAGCTGACTGTTGAAGGGCGATCTGATGACAAACCGCGACAGGCATAGAGTTGCTTACCTGAGCAGATGTTTGCATGCTTGGATGCGGCGCTGGAGCTAGTGCAGGCTGCATGGAGAGACAACAAGATTAGATGGCAAAACGACGCGCCCGACAGGAGACCACAGGTCAATTCGAGCCAGACGACCAGCAAGAAGCGGAATCTCAAGATATACGGCGCGATCTCGCGAGAGAGGGGAAGAGGTGGAATGAATGGGGAATACGCAAAGAAGCGCGCGGATGAGGTAAGCAGGCGGACCGGGGATGGTGTCGGAGACCAGGTTGGTAGCTATCTGCTGACTGTGTTCTTATGAAAGAATGATGGAGATACAAGAGACGCTGGAGAGGAAGATCTGATCTCGTAAGCAGGAGGGCGAGTGAAGGGTTAAAAGGAAAAGGCGGAAAGCGGCGAGGCGAATGACAGTGTGTGACCGTGACGTGAGTGCTCCGCTTCAGGAATGGTGCCTCAGGCAGTGAGGACTCCCGGTGGCTGGCACATCCGAGAACTTCCAACTCAACAAGACAGTTTGCACACCCAGCTTACTTCGTCTCGCTTTCCTCTAAACTCTAACCATCTCTCCAAGCCACTCGAAATGTCTCCGACGCCGTCAACCGTTATGCCAGAGAAGCTCGTTAGTTACCAAGTTCGGAACTAATACTTTCCGATTCTGACTAATGGTTTATTGGTCTTGGCATTTCTAGCACCCGACATCCGATCAGCCTCACCACCATGGATCAAGAATCACCAACTTGTATCAAGGGAAGATTATTAACCCCCTCAATAGCAGTCTATCCAATTTAACCTGAGCTCCTGTTCTCGTATCATTCCATTCCCAAGTCTCTCGATCTAGGCGTCCTTCAATGTGCGCTCAAACTCCAAAACCGCCGGATGTCTCACTTCTCCAACCCTCAGCTTCCCCCAATCCTGCTCAACACCATCCTCCACATCCGGAAAAGGTCCCATTGGAGTAATGGCCTTTGGGTTAATGTCGTAATGACTCTTCGTATACTGCACTTCATCAGCCCAAAGAATACTTGGAAATTCTCTAACCCAGCCGCGGGTGGAGAGGAGATATATAAACTCACATTCTCTTTAATATGCTTAAAATCTGTCGAGTCTCTCGCAGCCTGAACTCCCCAATAAACACCTTTAAGCCAATTATTCAAAACCGGGTAATCATGTCTAATTGTACCCAGATTACACTTGAAATGCTGGACATAAACGGTGTCGAACCGGACGAGCGTCGCGTAGACAGTGATATCTAGCTCCGTCATCTCCGAACCCAGTATGAAGGCCCCGCCATTAGCCGAGACGATCTTCTCGAGTTTGTTGAGTGATCCGAAGAGTGGAACGACGTTTTCATCGTACTCCTCTTGCGACGGGGCGAAGCCAGACTTGTACACGCCTCTGCAGATGTTAGGCAGGACCCAGGAGCTCAAGGAGTCGATTTCGTCACGGAGATGCGGTGGGTATAGGTCGATTGAGGCCTTTGGCTCTGGAATCAAGTCGTTGAATGCCGACGGGAGCCAGCGGAGCAGTTCGAGGCTTTCCTGTGTCGGTTGTTAGCATTTACACTCAGGCTTGCCCAGGACCTACCATAGGTAGTGCTACTACGTGGTAGTTAGTAGACGTGCATACATTACAAACAATCGTCCCAGTCTCCCGATCCCACAGCACCGGCACTGAATACCTTCCCTTATACTCCGGGTCAGCCTTAAAATAAATTTTATGCATGTAGTCCTCGCCGAAGAGCTTATCCACCGTGGCATTGGGATACTCGTCGTTGGAAGCGGGGAATCTCCACCCAGGCCATCCCTTTGAATCGCCCTTTGGGTAGGGCATGACGACGCTCATATCGATTATGTCAGTTAGCCCTTTGAGATGTCGGACGAAGTTCACCCGGTGCGCAAAGGGGCAGAAGAGGCCGATGTACAGGTGGTAGCGGCCGGGCTGGGGCTTGAAGGGCCCGGTTGGGGTGATTGTGCCGTGCCAGCCATCGGCTGTGCCGGGTTCATGGTGAGGGTTTGCTTGGGACATTGTGCTTGGGTATCTAAAGTCAAGTTTGAGTAGAATACCTACGGCCCACGGAGGAGGGCAGGAGGGATAAATATATTGGCGCTGGAGTAGCTGATGTCAGCGCCCTGGGCTGGAGTGGGGGATGAGCATAGCATGACTGACAGGCACTGCCCCACTTACGAGCTTAGATCGATCTAATCTCTGATATGCCCTTTCATTAACTACGTACTAGTATTTAGATTGATAAACTCGGGCTACTCGTACCTGAGGCTTTGCGCGTAGCTGGAGCATCTGTCAAAATTAACGCCATTCCAACCACAGTCAATTTCTGCGTTTTACTCCAAGAGAACCAAGAGAATCTTATAATGACTGCATTAAGAATATAATATGAAAAAATGGTAAACAAACAACGTGCATAACAATAGCGGTGCTGCCACTCAAACCCCTTAGCTTTACAAGGAAAGAAGAACCAGCCGACCACCTCTCAAAACACCGTATTTATATATATTCCATCGGCAGACACTCACTGCTCCTTCTTCGATTCTTCAGCCTGGCTTTCGATAATAGAAGTCCCCACCGTAACTGCCTCCCTCCAACCCTTCTGTCTCATCCAGAACCGCTCTTCCGGGTTGGTATTATGCTTAGCCCAGGCCCGAGCATCCTCTTCAAGAGACTTCCGGGTTATGTCAGATAGCTCCATGGATTCGTCCTTCGCGGTAAGGTCCTCCTCGTCATCGCTGCTCCGTGCGCCAAGTGTCGACTCCAGGTATCGCTTCCGGATCATGTACTGCTCTGTTTTCTCGCGGCGGACGTTATGGGGCACGAACTTGGCCATTGTGGCCTGGACCACAAACCGCACAATAAGATACAGGTGCTCCGCGAAGAATATCGTCAACAAAAGTGCCCATCCTTTGATCGCCGAAGGTTCGCCCTTTGGCCCGTGGGTGCTTGTGTTGAACATGTATACCAGCGCTGCGCTAGTGATGCTCCCCACCCACGAGAGGAAGCCCAGGGTGTCCAGCCAAGGTCCAATCGTATCCACCCGCACAGGAGTAGGCCTCCTGCAGTCGATGATTATTTTGAAAAAGTCGGAACGAAGCTCGACCCAGTTGTTGATCAGGAAGGAAACCGGCACCAAGGGCCAGACGGGCGAAAACAAAGCCAAGTAACCAAATTGAATGCACATCTCTCGCAGGTCATCCGTAACATCGTAGTCGTCCCGATCGGCTTCCTTGCGGACGCGCGTAAGGAATTCAACCTCATCACGATGGTCGCTGTACGAGTGCTGTCGTGGCCTCTTGGTCTCGCGTTCTAGACCCGTGTCTGTCCGTCCATTCTTTTTCTTCTTGTACTCCTTGTACTGGCGAGCGAATCGCTGCTTTAAGTATGGCACAACAGTCTCCATCCCAAGTCCCACCACTTGAGCCGTAACGGTAAAGTAGATAACTTGCTTTCGTAGTCGGTCAGGGTCGATGGTAAAATGTCCACGTGTGGTGGTCGCCTTTTCCTTCGACACGAAAGGTCGCACTGTCAAATGGAAGACATCGAGGTGGGGGACGATGAGACTGGCAAATGGGATGTAGACGAATGCCGTTAAAAAGATCGGGAGGTACGACGTGATGAAGTTGATGACGAAAATCTTCTGAGTTAGCGCTGTATCATAGGCGGCTTGTGTTTCATAGTTTTCAAAGTCGTTAAGCTTCGTCGCGACCTGAACGAGGACTCCGCTCATGGTTGGAATCAGGGCCGACAGCAAGATGGTCGGAATGAAGACCTAAGAAGTCAGTGCGTCGAACGGGCTAAGCAATTCAACGCTACTTACCAAGTATGTCTTCAGCGGCCCAGTGTATACCTCAGATATGAATATCTCAATCGCAAAACAGGTTGCGATAATAGCGCCCAGGGCTACAGCCGAGAACAGGGCAAACGGAACCTGGAGAAGCTGCCGTTGCAGCCGAGTTGTCGCCGGGAAAACACCGTGGGTCTCGCCAGTAACCTGATCTTGAACTTCTCGTTCCGGCCTAAATTCTCGCCGCGTGGTTCGAACAACGGAGACGCCCTTGGTTTGCCATCGACAGCTGAGGTCCTCCTCTTGTCGTTTCCAATACTCAATGAAGATCACACCCCAGAGACAGTTGACCACGGTGTATATCACAGAGAAAGACCCCAATAAAAGCCAGCACGAGAACCCGAAAGCCGCAGGGAAAAGCAGAAACCTGAAATACGATTGCAGAAACATAAAGTAGAATCCGATCTGCAAATCAACCGTCAGCATCAAGCTGGTCCCGGAAGGAGAACCTCGAGAGAATACGCACGCTCTCCCCAAACTTATCCCGTATATGGTCCAGATCGCCCTCAGACAAAAACGTCTTCTGACTCCAATCCGTCAAATACTCCTTATTCTTCTCCTCGTCATGAAGTGGGAATATCGCAAGCACATTCTTCCAATGGCCATGCTGGGGCGTGATCCCCGCGCCGCCCAAATCATGCGGAAGCGTTATCATATGGTTTATAATGCGCAGTCGCTCGGATTCCGTCTGTGGTTCGGCGGAGGACTCATCCTCGGGTTCGGAGCTGCGGACGCCATGGAGCCAATCGCGGATTCTAGCGAGGAAACAGATGTCAGCGACCAATTTATAAAGTAGGCACTAAGGATATACATACCGGGACTGGTACAGAGCCCGTCGCAGCCTCTTTTTCTTAGATGCCCGCACGAAGACAAGCAGGTTGGAGTCCTCGCCCGGCCTCACTTCGGTTTGCAATCCCACCTCCCAGAGCTTCCGCAGAAGCAGCTCTAGCTCCTGAGACGCTTTGGACGGATCTAATCTAGTCAATAACTGATCGTGCTCCTCAGCACATCCCAATCGGGCTCCTCACCTCTATTGGCATAGCTATATTGAATGACGTAGTCCACATGGAAACTGTGATGAGAGCCGCTCTTGGCGGCGGGTGAAGCCATTTATTCAGAATTAAGGCGAGAAAGGAACAAGGGCTAGGGAAATTGAAGGAACCCGAGTCCGACAGATTGTCTTCCCACGCCTCGACAAGAGGGGCGTGCAAAATAAAGGAGAGCGGACAGGGAGTGTCGTCATCACCCTGAGCCCGCAGCTCGCAGTCCAGTCCCACGAAGCTCAATGGGGTTTGGGCCCTTGGTGGCTTGGCGCGGGACCAGCGTGGATCGAGATCTACAGCAATACGTATTTTATTGCTGTACAGCCACCACTGCCACCGATCTGACGTGGAGTGATCTCACAGCGAGGTACCTCTGTGGCGCAAAATAACCGGTCGATTGTCGATATGTAGTCATCGTACTGGGAGAATAGATACCTTGCAGATTTCTGCATGCACCGCTCATCAACTGCGGGTTGGGATTGGCTACAGGTGCTTGCGTAATTGGCGAGCACGCCAGCAATCATTAGTGCGCCTTCCCTAAGCACGTCCTGAATATGGCAGTCCTACTCTGTAGGCACAACTAGGGTTTGGTTGCATTTGGCCACAAGGGTATAACCAGACATCCATGGGAAGCCGCTGGAGCTGATTTCCATTTAAGCGGAGACATCTTTCATCCAACATTCAACCACCAGCATTGACAAAAATGCCATTGCCCGACAGGGCTTGTTACAAACTTCCCTCCAGCCAATCAGATCACGGTTCCATAACTCAGTCGGTTAGAGTGTCGTGCTAATAACGCGAAAGTCGAGGGTTCGACCCCCTCTGGGACCATTGTTTTTGCTAATTTATGTCTTTTTATTAAAAGTCTCAATTGGAATCAATGCGGTCATATCAAACAGAAAAACAATTGTATTGTAAGAACTATCTTAGGGGAATCATATCTGTATACATTTCCAAGTAAAGATCGCTATTCTATTGACATCAAACACATCGCTCCGGCAGTGAATGGGGTAACCAAGCGCCAATAACACTCGTAACATCGTGAATAACGCGCACCTTTTGTAGTGCGCATGCCAGATTATATACTTGCACGTCGAGGTGCCAGTGTACGCTGAAGCTTTTTCTTTTCTTCGGTTTCCTCTGGAAGTGGTAGAGATCCTTCAGTCTTGAGCTTCAGCAAGTATTCCTTGCCATAAACATATCCAACTTGGTAAATTTCGTCGAAATTGCCGAATTCAAGGGTTCCGTAGCGGTCAATTGGAGGACGCATGTAGAGGCAGCCCGGCATGTTCTTGGCCCGCTCGAGATTGTCAATAGAAGAGACATAAGCCAGTCGCGCCTGGATCTCAGATAGGGTTGGAGGATTTGGAATCGCAGAAAACGGATTCCAACGGTTAACAACTGACCAAAAGCCAGAGAGGGAATCACCATAGCCTTGTGGGGTGTTGTCATCGATGGAGCCAACGTCAACGGCGAAGATCACGTCTGCGCCCAGTGTCTTCATATGGGCTACAGTAAGATTATCAATGTAGCCTCCGTCGAGTAACATGCTCCCCTCATCGCAAATAGGAGGAAGAAGGCCAGCGAGTGACATCGATGCACGCACATAACGCCAGATATAACCGGAGGAATGGTACTCGGCTCGAGATCGGCTGATATTGGTCGTGTTGCAGTAGAACTCGAGCCAAAAATCTTCAATCTGGCTATCCCCAAAGGTCTTGAATATTCCGCGGTTAAATTCATGGCCAGTGGTGTACGACATGGACGGGTAGGTCAGATCCAAGGCAAAGCGCCACATGCTTCCCATGCGCCCAGCGAATTTCTTTGCACGGCCATACATTGGGACAACATCTGCATCCCTGGCATACAGACCACCAATAAAGGCACCAATGGATGTCCCACCAACAATGTCAACGGGGATTCCAGCCTCCTCCAGAGCCTTAATAACCCCCACATGAGCAATACCTCGTGCACCACCTCCTCCAAGAACCAGGCCAACCGCCCTGCCACAGAGCCGGCGCGCTAAGCGGTGGAAATCGCCCTTAAATGGTGTCTGGGCAGAGTAAAGTGGAGTCTGGCGAATGCGGCGAGAAGTGTATTTCTGGATCTCGGCCTGGAGGATCTGAACTCTTTGCTTCAAAACCGTACCCAGCCGTTTTGCTTGAGGATGCGATGGCTCAGCAGTGAGACGGAAACCCATTTGAATATGATGGTGACCTCCGTTGATCCAAACACGGTTCTTCAACCATTTTCGAGTGATGCCAGGGGGGCAATATCTGTCTGCATGCAGCAACACGAGTTCCTTTCGTGCCGTGGTCTTCATTCCGAGTAAGAATCTTTCGTACTCTCCCACGTTTGGGGACGACTCTGCAAGGCCAACCAAGAGGATACAGTCGGCCTGGCTAATGCATGTTTGCGTCCATGGCGAGTTCACATTGGTGTCAGCGATGTACAGAACCATTCCATATTTCTCCTCTAAATCGGCTAGATACTGTGAAAGCTTAAGCTTTCCCATCCTGCTAAAAGCATGTCGGCCAAGGTGATTCAGGATAGCCGCTTGGTTTAAAGATGTCACACCATCAGTAACACCGATTTGCTGTAGAGCGTTCAGGAGCCGATTGCCGAATTCAACAACTGGAACACCAGTGGTGATCGGAAGAATTCCAACAGTGCGGAGATTGAGGGTTGACGTCGCGGTCTTGACGCTGCCGGTATTACCAGGCTCGGTGCTTTGTTCAGACATCGGGTTTTCGACTAGATCCCGCATCCGCTGGGCGATGAGTTTTGAGACCTGGATTGTAATCCCAGTGTGCTCCTGGGCCAGGCTGTTGAAAAGAGACCGAGGGAACTTGGCTAGTTCGGTATCTCGTATGGCGTGCAACGTTGCGGGTCGCGTCGACTCTGTCATCACTTCCAACTCGCCAACACTTTCACCTTGTCCATGCTCCCCAACGACGGTCATTTTACCCCCTGCCCCCTCAAGGACCGACCGAAGGCGTCCATTTAGCGTGATATAGATAGCATCACTCTCATCACCCTGATGATAAATGACTTGGCCAGCATTTACCTGCACCCACTCCAAAGCAAAATCGATATGGAGAAGCAGGCGTGGTAGAAGGCCCGTGAGTCTCTTTGCCAGTGTCAACAAAGCAATTGGATATCGTTCCGCCAATCTTTCCAAAGACGTTCGCGGAAGGAACCCTACGTAGACATCTGTCTTTGCGACAACATCGGTATAAGAGCGGTACGACGCCATCGCGCCTACATAGCCCTGAATTGCACCCGGCTTGATCATGTAGAGGGACTTCCGGGATTGTCTCTTGCGCTTGGGGTCGTTTGTAGAAGCTGCAGTAGTAGACCCGCGTGATGTAGCTGTCTGGGTCCGCTTTAATGTTGGGAATAGCTCCTCCTGAAATTGCAAGTGGCCGGGCCTTGACGTCCCGACAAGGTCCTCTCCCTTTTCGTTGACTTGAACTCCCACGTCGAGAAAACCGTCTATAACATAATACAACCCCGGGTGGCGTTCACCCTGTTCCACGAGAACTGATCCCTTGGGAAAGTAAACGATTTCTATATCGTTACGAAGCTCTTCCCTCAAATTAACAATAGGCGATGTACCGCCGGCGCTCGTGACAGACATAGACATGATCGACTCGGTTTCACCGTCTCCAGATCCCTCGTAGGCGTCAATGAATCCAAATGCGTTATTGCTAAATACAGCTTTCTGGCGGCGTGAATCGTATGAAACTAATTTCGGGGATAGTTCACCGGAGGCATGACTTCCTTTGCGGAGCGCATCATGAGAGCTGGCTGTCAGACCAATGCCGTTCATAATACAGTCCAATATCGACTCGCGGAATAAAGCGTCCTCGTCAACCGAATCTTTCCGTTGAAACGAGGAACGACGCATCGGTGAGCGCTCTTTGTCGGCTAGTGGAGAGAGATATCTAGGAGCAGTAGCGAATTGATCATGCTTAGGGCCAAACCGAGAGAGTTGGATAGTGGAAAGAAGGTCTCCAGGGCTAACTCCAGCTGTGTCGCGACCACCAGGGGACTTTTCCGGGTTTGCAAGGGAAATAGGTCTCTGTGTCATGGCCATCTTTGCTTGAAGAGCAGCTTCCTTTCTTAGGAAGCTACTCGACCGGCCTCTTCTACCGGCGTAAGGGTTATGCAATGCAATTCCTTTAGTGACTTCTTCTGAGCCTAGGCGGTCCTTTTCTTTCAAGAATTTGTCTTTCAGTCGATCTAATGCCGACCCCCGGATTTCATTCGGCAAGTCAAACGTTGTATATTTGGTCATTTGTTTCTCAATTCCAAGAACTTCGTTTGTTAGACCGAGGTACGAGTGTGCTGTCGCAAATGTGACTCTCTGTAGTCGTGTAAGGATCACCTGAACTATATGGGCGGTAGCTCTAGGGTAAAGGCGTGTCAAGCGTCGGAAGGCACTCGCTGGAATAATTGCAATCGTCGTATCAACCATGGCTCGAGCCACGATGTCCGGATGGACTGATTTCCGAGGGATGGGATGCACCTTCCCCGAGCTTCTAGGTCGACTCTTGGGGGGTGCACGGCTCTCTGGTAGATGTAGCGGAGGAACCGAAGGCAAGAATTCCCCCTCGCCATTGATGGTGGAGTTGTCGTCTTCATAGTCCATGGGTATAGCCGGAGGCGACCCATTCAAACCACCACCGGGACTAGCGGGGATCGAGTCGGGTTGCCGAGCAGGACTCGGCTGAACACTCGACATACTCGAATATGAGCCTCCGTTGGTTCGCATTTGGATGTCCTCCGTAAACAGGGATAGGATCGAGAATAAAGATGACATAGCAGCACCGTTCTTCACCTCTGTGAGCAGCTGATACCCTTGTTTCCCGTCTTGAGATTGGCCCTCTTCGTCTGACGAGTCCTCGATGACCTCACCATTCAGGTTGTGTTTTCCATCCCGAATAGACTGGACGAATATTTGAACCAGTCCATCTACAACCAGACAGAATCCCTTTTCTTCCTCGAGTTGGAGAGTCTCTCCCGCGATTAACTTTCTTGTTTGCATCGTTCGTGTCAACTCATGAAAGACGGGTCTCTCGAGGTAACCAAACACTTTGATCGCGCTCAGAAATTCATCAAGGTAATTGGCCAAGCCCGGTTTCGAATCGCCTTCCTGCATGTCCGGGAAGAGGTCGAGTTGCGGTTCCTTGCGTTGGGGCTCGGGGGGTAGCCGGCTGTACATGTTTAGAAACCGGTAGCGAATGAACCAGCTGATGGTCGAGACGACCGCCAGTATGATCAATAGCCTAGTAAACAATTCGTCCATACGTTAGCGGACCATAACTATATCCAAAACAGCAATTGAGGGATGGGTTCAATGACGCAGCTCTTACAGTGTTGTGAAATTCATTGTGAACGTCAAGCTCGTAGAAAAGAGCGTGAAGAGCCATGTTGGCAATGTGATGGTCGTGAAGGTGATTATCCAGTATAAAACACTCGGAATGGTCTGGAAAACCAGAGAAAACACCCAACCGATCCACCCCACCATGGTCGTAGAAGTGGGCAGGGACACCTGCGGGGGCGGGGGAAGATGGCTTGAAAAGCGTGGGAGACCGGAGACACTGGCGGTTATGGCGGGAGGCGACGTCGACAGAGAGGGTGCCGCAACAGAGGGGGGAGTGCAGGAAAGGGAGGACAGAGATGCATGGAGAGAGTCTAGGTCTGGGAGGTCGGGCGAAGGAGAGGATGCTCCACTATCGGCCATCCTCACGTCAACCTTGAATAACAATGGGGAACGACGCTAAGCTGGGCAGTTAGGCAAATCCAAGGCAGCAGAACTCCTCACCCGGAGAGACGCTGCAACCATTCAGAAGCCGAGCAAACAACAAGACCATCTCCAATGCGAGCCGCAACGTGCCCGCATATGGCCCGTTGGCTGGCTGTCGATCGCGTACGCCCCTGCCCAAGTGGGTTCGTCAAGGAGGGGGTTCTGATGGTCGTCAAGGTCAAGGGTGAGCTCGGAGGTGTTCGCCGAGAAAAAAAGACAGAAACGAGTCAAATCATCCGCATTTCTCAGTCGAGTCGCGAAGTGTTTATGTGATGGAGGAGTCACTGTTGATCGGGGGCTTCTTCACCTGCCGCTCTCACATGATTTCCGGCAACTTGTGAGCTGTGCATGCTGCGATTCTTTCAAACTTGCGGGTTTTCCTGTTTCTACTAGAGTCAAATTTCATGAAAGGGCTTTGGTCATTTGTGGATGGTCAAAATCGAATCAAACCTACACTTTATGCCCATTCACGTACACTTTCGTTCCTATAAGGCGGAATATATATCGTGCTGTGCTACAGAGCGAACACTAAATAAATGACACTATTGCATGATCGGCAGCCAATTCACCTTCTCGCAAATGATTCAAAGTTTTTCTTTCGTTTTTTTTTTTTTTTTTTTCATAGGTTGCAATATGACACTCAAGATGCAGGAAAATACTGGCCATCGTAGTATAGACCATACCTAGCCAACATTCTGGACTGCTGTACTTGTATCAGACTGGACCCATTTTCTGCCGCTCCCCAGTCTTTCTCCGCCCGGCCACGTTCCCTCGATTGTTGCCTGTCCGAGCTCCATGCTACTACTTCCTGTCTTGCGCCTGCTTCTCGCTTTCGTCGTATTATTTCGTTTCTTCCTCTTCTGCTCCTCGTTATTAGATTTAGCTGTGGCCTTGGCCCACAGGCCCGCCACCGTCATGTTTCAGGTATACTCACTAGCCCAACCGGATATTTACTTGTCTACTGTTTCTCCGCTCCGGGGAGACTTTACGATTCATAGGGCTGACGGATAAATGCATTAAATAGCGTCTCCGCGATGCCATAGACTCGCGAATTGCTGAGGAGCAGGCTCGACAGCGATCGTCTCAGGAGTCCCTCGCTCGCTCCAACTCCGCACGTCGGCCCCCTGGTCGCAACCTGTCCCCGGGCAGACGACCGGCTAGACCCCGACGAAATACTGGAACACCTGTGCGCGGACCGGATCCCACCGAATTCGAGCCCGAGTTTGCAATCGGTGACGATGATTCATCCAGCAGGTCGGGCACTCCTCGGCCGGAGTCGTCAGGCGCCCCTGAGAACACCCAGGGAGAGAATGCTGAACAGAGCGAAGGCCCTGGGGAGAACGCAATGAATGAGAAGGAGGGAGCTCCGGAGGCAGAATCCGCCCCCACAACGCCAGAACTGCCACCTGATGTGAAAGCGAAGCTGCGAAGGTTGGCCAAAATGGAGTCGCGTTACCAGGGTAGGTCGTTCGTTCCATTTTGATGTCGAATCAGCTGCTAATTTTCCTGCCATATAGAGCTTCTGAAAGCATATCGATCGGCCCACTCTCGTGTCCTATCAATCGAGCCGTTCGAAGCTGCGTTGCGAGAAAATACGCCATTGACGTCGGTTGCCGACCCCAAGGCACTCACCGAATACCTGAACCAGATTTCGCTGAAAGGAGATCTGGTAGGGGAGGAACTCAAACGTATAACGACCGAGAGAGACGATTTCAAGAGTAAACTAGAGGAAGCCCAGAAGTCGGAGAAGACCGCACGGGATGAGTTAGACAGCCTCAAGGAAAGTGCAACCAACGAAGGACAACCGAAAGCCAATGAAGATCACAAATCGAACGAGATAGAGTCACCAAAGGAAAGTGAAGAGAACGAAGAGTTCTTTTCATTCGACAATGAAATTCCTCGACTCGAGTCTGAATTGAAAGACAAACAGGAAGAAGTTGAAGAGCTGAAGACTCAGGCGGAAAATTTGAACCGAGATCTGTCAGTTGCACGCGAGTCGACTGAAGGTATGGTCCAGAACCTTGAAACCGCTACGCGAGAGCTGGTGGAGTTGCGTGACTTCAAGGATAAGCAGGAGTCGGAGATGGAAAGCCTTGAGACTACGAGGAAAAGTGAAATCGATGAACTTAGGTCTAAGCTTGAATCATCGGAAAAAATAGTGACCGAGACGAATGCCGAAGTCGAGAAGTTGAAGGCTGATTTGAAGCAAAAGACAGACAACATTGAACAACTCCAGGCGCAAGCCAAGCAGTCTGGAGACGCTGATCAAGAGGCAGAGTTGGCGTCAAAACTGGAAGAAGTTAAGCAGGAGAAGGAAGCCAACGAGAAGCGACTCGGGGTGCTGCAAGGCTTAGTGGATAGTCTTCGAACTCAGCTCAAGGAAACTCAGGACACCGTGTCAGGCCTGAAGACTGACATGGGTCAGAAAACGGAAGAGTCTGACAGACTGAAGAAGGTGGTTGATTTCCTTGATGGGAACCTGGAGGGTAATGCCAAGTGGCAGGAATCTAAGGACAAGGTTACGAAGGGCCAGAAGGCAGACTTCGAAGAGCTTCGACAGACCCTGGCACCATCGCAGAGCCCGGAACCAACGAACGACAAGTCTGAAGCTACACCACAACCCGCCAACGCTGCAGGAGGCGCGGGAACTGCGGGGGCCGGAAAGAAGAAGAAGGGTAAGAAGAAGAAAGGCGGCAAGGGTGGTGAGGATACCAGCAAGCCAACAGGACGTGCTGATGCCGAACCAACCGATTCAGCACCACAGTCAACTGAACCAAGTTCGGCCCTTGCTGAGCTCGAAAAGAAGGTTGAGAACCTTTCGCAACAGCTTAAGGAGAAAGAAGAGGCCATCGATCGTCTTGATTCCAAGCTGAAGGGCGAGGAAGGTCTGAAGGAGGAAATAGAATCATTGCGAGATGATCTGCTTAATATCGGCCAAGAGCATGTCGAAGCAAAGGACAAGATCAAGGAATTGACGGCGGAGAAGTCTGCTTTGGAAGGCACTATTTCCAAGTTAGAGGGCGAGATCACCAACCTTCGCACAGGTGCCGCTTCAAAATCGGCAGACTCCGAGAAGGCCCATAATGACCTCAAGGACGAATATGAGAACCTCAAGGTGAAATTCACGACCATTGAAACAGAGCTCTCAGCCGCACAACAGCTGGCAACAACGAGATTCAAGGATATCACTGAATTGCGCGAAACGATTCAAAAAATTCAACCTGAGCTCAAAAAATTGCGAGGCGAGAGTGCGGAACTTAAGTCGACCAAAGATGAACTCAAGAGCAAGACAGCTGAACTGAGGACATTGGAAGGCAAACACGACGACTTACAGGCAGAATTTAAATCACTCAAATCTTCGATCTCAGATCGCGAGACGGAAGTCAAGACTCTCAACCAGAAGATCAAGCAGGAGTTGGATAGTCGACTGAAAGCAGAAGAGAACTTGACAGTCGCACAGTCCGATCTGCGGTATTCCGAAAGCAGAAAACAAGAAGCCATTGAGGGTAAACAGAAGGTTATGTCCGACCTGTCAAACGTCCAGGACGAGCTAAAAGCAGCGCGAACAAAACTCCGAGAGCACGAGCAACAGACCACTCAACTAAACAAGGATCTCGACGGATTGCGGGAGGAGATGCAGCTGAAGACGGCTCAACATGCAAGTGCGCAAAGCCTGATGAATAGCATGCGCGATCAAGCTTCCGAGCTCGGCATGCAAATGAAGGAGGCCCGGGAGCGATGCGAGAGCCTGGAAGAGGAACTGGCAGATGCCCACCGCCTCCTTAGTGAACGAACCCGTGAGGGTGAAACGATGAGACGCCTCCTCAATGACATTGAGGGCCGTACCGATGCTAAGACTCGTGACTTCAAGGAAAGGATGGAGGCTGCGATTGAAGAACGTGACCGCGCCGAGGACGAAGCAAGTGCGCAGGGTCGACGTCGGGCTCGCGAACTGGAGGATCTCAAAACTAAGCTTCGCGAGTTGGAAAAGAGCTTACGGAGTGCAGAAGAAGACAAGGAAGAGTTAGAGCACTCTCAGAAGGATTGGAAGCGCCGGCGGGACCATCTCGAAGCACAGGCAGAGACGTCCACCCAAGAGCTCAACGATGTTCAGCAGGCCATGGCTCGATTGCGTGAGTCCTTGGATGAGAGTGAGAAACAGGTCCGTGACTTGGAGAAGGAGAAAGCAGAATTGCGTCGATCGGTTGAGCAGACCAACGCGCGGTTAGAGAAGATGCGCAAATCCAACATGTTCTCCGACGATGGTCGCTTTGGGACCAACCCGCAGTCCTCACGCTCATCTATTGATTCTGGGTCCCGGAGAGGGGTGACTTCTCCCGCCCCGAAGACGCGCAGCCCATCTACACAAAGAAGCGATACACCCACTGGCGGTGTTGACTATATTTATCTAAAGAACGTGCTCCTCCAGTTCCTAGAGCAGAGGGACAAGAACTATCAGAAGCAACTGATCCCTGTCCTCGGGATGCTTCTGCATTTTGATCGGTGAGTGTACCTTCCAATCTGCTTCCAACATTATTACTGACCCAAGTAGGACGGACGAGCAAAAATGGATGGCAGCTATAACCTCAAAGTAGTCTGATATTGGGCCATAGTTCTCTGCTGTTGGCGAAGCAGACTTGCGTTATAGATGATGTTTTAGGGTACATAATTCTTTCTTGTCTTATTATATTAATACCAAGAATTTCAGCGTGCTTTGTGAAAATAGAATTGAGAGATCCCTGGGTTCTACCGGTGCCTAGATCCTAGAGAGCTGAGTTCAGAGTGCATTCGTGGTTACTATGGTCTATTGCTCTTCCGGTATAGATCGCGATGTTGTGTGGAGCATCGGCCGATGTCACAGGGCGGACGAGCTTCCGATGGTTCCAATAAATTCTCACTCTGTAGACCAAGATCGCAAGAACTCAATTCCTCTCTGTATCACCGCTTACCCTCTATTTATACTTGAAAGACCACCATGCCAGCCCAGCCGACAATAAGACTCGCAGCCGCGGAGGGTACGTTGTAGTTGTATCTTCAGCTACTCCCCTCCATTCACTCCCCGCACCCCGCCATACGAATTCTTCACTTAGCCAATTGCCAACAACCCATACTAATAACCATACTTTCAGACGTCCCGCTAATCCTCCAGTTCATCCGCGAGCTCGCTGACTACGAAAAAGCCCTGCATGAAGTCGAAGCGACCGAATCCTCGCTCCTCGCAACGCTCTCCTTCCCCAACGACGCTCCCAAGCGGGGCTCCGTCTACACCGCGCTGATTACTCCGCCCTCAACCCCCGAAACGCCCTCACCCATCCCCGTCGGCATGGCATTGTTCTTCTACAACTACTCGACGTGGCGCGCCGCCCCCGGAATCTACCTCGAGGATCTATACGTGCAGCCTGTGGCGCGGGGGAACGGGTACGGGTTCCAGCTGCTGAAGTGGCTTGCGGCAAAGGTAGTAGAGGTGAAGGGCCGGCGGCTGGAATGGAGTGTTTTGACCTGGAACGAGCCCAGCATCCAGTTTTATAAACAAGTTGGGGCGAAGCCGATGGACGAGTGGTTGAAGATGATGGTTGAGGGGGAGGCGTTGGACAAGTTGGCGGAGGGAGTATGATGTAGTATAGAAGAAGCCATCTAGTTCGCAGTTCGCATATAGTCCCGAGAACATATCCACCGTACACCCCTGGATGCGGATAAACGTCTAGACTAGCGAGAGGGGCCTTTATCTCGGCGATCCGGGGGGGCTCTTCGAGGTCCACGAGTTCTTCATTGGCGCACGATATGTCCGAGACTAGGAAACTGATTTCCGGCTCGGGCTCGACCAACTACAAGAATAATGGATGCGCCATCAAGGATGCACGTAACTACTGAACATAACCTCATCCACCATGTCCCTTCCCAACAAAATCGCAATCGGCACCTCATGCCTGGGCCAACACCCATCTCACGTATTAGACCACAAGATCCGCGCCGCGGCGCAACAAGGCTTCCAGGGCCTTGAAATCGTCTACGCCGATCTAGAGCGCTACAGCAACACCCTCCAAATCCCTCTATCCACCGGCGCAAAGCAGATCCGCCAATTAAGCGACGACCTGGGTCTGACAATCATCTCACTTGCACCCTTTGAGAACTTTGAGGGCACAAAGACCCCTCTTAAGGAGCGTCTCGCCGTCGCTCAGCGCTGGCTTGATCTCGCGCGCATCCTAGGCGCAACATACCTCCAAGTCCCGTCGCAGTATGGCACCGACAGTATTCGCGATGAGGCCGTGATCGTCTCGGAGATGCAGCAGCTTGCAGATTTGGCTAGTTCGCTGTCGCCTGTTATCTCTATTGCGTACGAGCCCTTATCGTGGGGCGTCGTCTACTCGACCTGGGACGATGTTCTTCGTCTCACACAGCTCGTTGACCGCGATAATTTCGGCATTTGCCTGGATACATTCCACGAGACTACGAAGCTCTGGGCGACCCCATTCACAGACTCGGGAGTCTACCCTGGCGGCCCCGAAAAGCTGGCTGCCTCGCTGCGTCGTTTTGTGACGAGCATTCCCGTTGAAAAGCTCTTCTATGTACAGCTATCTGATGCCGAACGATTCGATCCCCCGTTCTCAAAGAGCCATCCCTGGTACCTCGAGGGCGAGGCACCGGAGTTTACATGGTCGAAGCACGCGCGTCCTTACCCGCTTGAGACAGAATATGGAGGGTATACGCCTATTACCGATGTGGTACAAGGTTGGCTTGTTGATGTCCAGTTCAAAGGGTGGGTCTCCATGGAGATTTTTGATCGGCGAATGCGTGATGAGGCGTATAAGCCTGAGACCGCGGCCGAGCGAGGATGGAGGTCTTGGGAGAAGGTCCAGGCTGGTGTGAGCGGGGGTAGCTCGAAGGTATTATTATAGGATAGATTGGAAAGAGAGTTCTGAATAGCTTCTTCATAGAGTATTGATATTAAGGCCTTCGCTAATGACTGCTAGGTTGGCCATGGTTGAGGTTCATGGTGTTGTTGACGAAGAGTTCTAGTAAACAGGCAGAAGTTCATGACCCCCCTCGCTCTTTCCTCAACAAGGATCTCACAGATTATTCGAGAGATAGTAGTATCGATCGATAGCCAGCGGCTCAAGCAGGATACACAGTTTATGGTGGTTGGTATCCAGGATCTCAAGACTAATAGGTATTCAGGAAAGGGATACTCGCAAGTATCTAACCCCTTTCTACCCCGAATACTCCCCTATTATCTTTTTTCCTGATTCCAACGGCTTTCTCAGGCAGGTTGTTTCTTAATCGCAATTAATCGGCGCTTCGACGGGAGGTTTTCGGTAGTTTTCAGTAGTTCTCGGTAGAATGCGCGGTATTCGTGGTTAGGAAAGATCGGGAGGATTTAGTAGAGGTCTCGGTATAGGAAGGTCTCGGTAGAATAGCTTTAAAAAGAGGTTTTTTTCGGTAGAATAAGGTCGTGAAGAACGGGTAGTGTTGGTAGAGAGATAGAGATAGGAAAGCAGGATCTGACTCGTCCCTGCGTCGGTCACCACTTTTATAGGAAGGTAGGAAAGAGAAAGAAAAGATATTTCTGAATAGCTTCTTCATAGAGTATTGATATTAAAGACCTTCGCTAATGAATGCTTGCTTGACCATGGTTGAGGTTCATGGTGTTGTTGACGAAGAGTTCTAGTAAACAGGCAGAATTTCATGACCCCCTCGCTCTTTCCTCAACAGTATGAAATAAATTGGAATAGGTTGGTGGAAATGACGGTTAACATGTACTGGCTCTAAATATACTTTTTGATTATGGTGATGGATCCTTCAATAACACACTCTTTAGACATAAAATCCGACTATTAATGCCCCATCAAGTCAGTTGGCTTGTTTTCGTATAGTTCCATGCGAGCAGATTGTATGCACACGACAGTTGGGCTTATGTAGTCAAAGACATGCAACGAAATTTAATAACACGGTTCCATAACTCAGTCGGTTAGAGTGTCGTGCTAATAACGCGAAAGTCGAGGGTTCGACCCCCTCTGGGACCATTTTTTGAATTCTTGCATCTTGTTTTCCCAATTATAGTACAGCAAAGACTCTAAGCCGAATGGCAAATATGCTTTCAGCATGGGGTACCTTTCTGGTAGTCTTTTTTTGTTGTGAATATGGTCTTTAATGAGTGGATATGACTCATGGTGACTGGTCCTCCGCTAAAAAATATAGTTCCATAATGGACCCCGACTTTCAACGTAACCAGTAAAAATAGGCAAATGACATTAAATAAGGCTCTGCAGGTCCTTGAATGGGGTTCGTGAGCAATCAATCATATATCAAACATTCGTGTTGTGTCATACGCAAGATAAGTTACTACCGGGCTAGTGTACCGCCCTGACGATTTCGCTGTTCCTCTTCATCCCTCACTCACCACCCCTCTTCTTTCCCTCCGACGGGACTCGCCATTTGATTTAGACATTCACAACATCCCTAAACATGAACGGAGCTGGCTCTATCGAGTCGCAGTGGCTGGCTCAACTGGCCGCCATGCGCCAGGCCATCGCAGACCTGAACCTCACGAAAAACCCCGCCAACGATCAGCTCGCGTACGGCAGCGACCTTGACCTCGACCTCGACGAGAATTCCTCGTCTGCCGGAACAGTTGACGATGTCTGGGATCTAATCAGTTCCGATGACGAGTCCACCAGCGGACTAGACGAAATCGACGATCTACCTTCCCCTCCTCCCTATTCCGAGCTGTACGATCAAACATGGCTGCAGCAGAGATGCCAATTACTCGCCTACCAACAACCCGGGATGGATGCGAACGACACGACACAACAACTCATTGCTGCGCTAGCTACGGATAGTGGCGATGATGAGCTGCAGATGTCGCTGGCTGAGATCGTGGGGTTTGACGACCTGGATTTTGTAATCGAGTTGATCACGCACCGGAAGGAGATACTCGGGAGCCTGGACGCTGGACCGAGGAAAACACAGGCGCAGACAGACGGATTGGCGGCTGGGACATTGCAGACAAGGGCTGAGAGGGAGCAGGCTCTCCGACACCAGGATTACCAGCATAAGAACGCGGCTTTGCTGCCGGAACAGGCTCGACAGGAACCGAAATACCCGCATGTTTTCAAATCGCATGACTCGAGGAACGTGCTTGCCTTAAATGGGAAGAGTTACGGGCTGCCGCTAGGGAGTAGGCAGGTTGACGAACCGAAGTATACCGAGGTCGAAGTTCCAGCTTCGAAAGTTGGCACACTTGGACAACAGCAGAAGCTGGTTCCGATTTCGTCTTTGGATGGCCTTTGTCAAGGTACCTTCAAGGGGTATAAGACGTTGAACAGAATGCAGAGCTTACTGTATGATGTTGCCTACAAGACGAGTGAGAACATGCTCATTTGCGCACCCACTGGTGCGGGTAAGACGGACGCTGCTATGCTTACGATTTTGAATGCTGTTGGAAAGAATACGGTTCCCAATCCGGTGGAAGAACCCGATGCAACTGAGTTCTCGGTTCTAGTGGACGACTTCAAGATTGTCTATGTGGCTCCCATGAAAGCCCTCGCAGCAGAAGTCACTGAAAAGCTCGGAAAACGTCTTGCGTGGCTCGGAATAAAAGTTCGTGAGCTGACTGGTGACATGCAGTTGACGAAGCGGGAGATCATGGAAACCCAGATCATCGTAACCACCCCTGAAAAATGGGACGTGGTGACCCGCAAGAGCACAGGAGACACAGAGCTTGTGCAAAAGGTCCGCTTGTTGATTATTGATGAGGTTCATATGCTTCACGATGAGCGTGGTGCGGTCATCGAGTCATTGGTGGCTCGTACTCAGAGGCAGGTCGAAAGCACCCAATCGCTTATTCGCATCGTCGGTCTGTCAGCAACACTTCCAAACTATGTCGATGTTGCCGATTTCCTCAAGGTCAACAAGATGGCGGGACTTTTCTTTTTTGATTCGTCTTTCCGACCAGTGCCTCTTGAACAGCATTTTATTGGCGTCAAAGGGAAGCCGGGCTCTAAACAATCTCGCGAGAATATCGATACTGTTGCTTTTGAGAAGGTCCGGGACATGCTTGAACGAGGCCATCAGGTCATGGTGTTCGTGCACTCGCGCAAAGACACAGTGTTGACAGCTCGCATGATGAAGCAAATGGCTGTCCAAGATGGATGCGAGGCGCTCTTCAGCTGCCACGAACACGAAAACTATTCTAACGCTCTTCGGGATATGAAGCATGCGCGCGCTCGCGAACTTCGTGACTTATTTTCTAGTGGATTCGGTACCCATCATGCTGGAATGAGCCGAAGTGACCGAAACCTCATGGAGCGTATGTTCTCGGAGGGGCTCATCAAGGTCCTCTGTTGTACAGCTACCCTTGCTTGGGGTGTTAACCTCCCGGCAGCGGCAGTCGTTATCAAGGGAACTCAACTGTACAATCCCCAGGAGGGTAAATTCGTCGACCTTGGTATATTGGATGTCATGCAGATTTTTGGTCGTGCTGGTCGTCCTCAGTTCCAGGATACAGGTATTGGATTCATCTGTACAACTCATGACAAGCTGAACCATTATCTCTCTGCGGTTACTTCGCAGCAGCCGATTGAATCTCGCTTTTCTGGCCGACTTGTGGACAACTTGAATGCCGAAATCTCGCTCGGAACAGTCACGTCCATTCCGGAAGCAGTGCAATGGCTGGGATATTCCTATCTATTTGTTCGCATGAAACGGGAGCCTCGAAACTATGGTATCGACTATGCTGAAATGATAGACGACCCTATGCTGGTCCAGAGGCGTCGCCAACTAATCATTCAGGCAGCCCTCGTCCTGCAAAAGAGTCAGATGATCATCTACAACGAGAAAACGGAAGAACTCCGAGCTAAAGATGTTGGGCGGATTGCAAGTCAATACTACGTCCTACAGACAAGTATTGAGATTTTCAACGAGCTGATGCGGCCCCGATCTGGCGAGGCGGACGTTTTGCGAATGATTAGTATGAGTGGTGAATTCGACAACATCCAATCTCGCGATAGTGAGTCGAAAGAGCTCACTAGACTTCGCGAGGAAGCAGTCCAGACTGAAGTGGAAGGTGGAAATGATTCTGCACATGCCAAGACCAACATTCTACTCCAGTCCTACATTTCCCGTGCTAGACTTGAGGATTTTGCGTTGGTCTCCGACACGGGATATGTCGCCCAGAACGCGGCACGTATCTGTCGCGCTTTGTTCATGATTGCCTTGAACCGGCACTGGGGGTATCAATGTCAGGTACTCCTTTCCATGTGCAAGTCCATCGAAAAGCAGATGTGGCCTTTCGATCACCCTTTCCGTCAATTCGACCTGCCGCAGCCAATTTTGAGGAACCTGGATGAGAGATTACCGTCATCATCGGTCGAATCAATGAGGGACATGGAAACCGCAGAACTTGGCGAACTTGTCCACAACACTAAGATGGGAAAGACACTGGGAAAACTGTTGGATAACTTCCCGACTCTTAGTGTTGAGGCCGAGATTGCACCACTAAATCGCGATGTTTTGCGAGTTCGCTTAAACCTCTATCCCGAATTCACTTGGAATGATCGACACCATGGCGCATCCGAGTCTTACTGGGTTTGGGTTGAAAACTCAGAGACCTCGGAGATCTATCACCATGAGTATTTCATTCTGAGCAGGAAGAAGCTCTATGATGAACACGAACTGAACTTTACCATTCCACTTTCGGATCCCCTGCCCAGCCAAATATATGTTCGAGCCATATCTGATCGTTGGCTGGGAGCGGAGACGGTTACCCCAATATCATTCCAGCACCTGATTCGCCCGGACACTGAGAGTGTCTATACGGACCTTCTGGATCTACAGCCTCTCCCTGTATCTGCTTTGAATAACCCAATTCTCGAAGAACTTTACGGACAGCGCTTTCAGTACTTCAACCCAATGCAGACCCAGCTCTTCCACGTTCTTTATCATACGCCAGCAAACGTGCTACTTGGATCACCAACAGGTAGTGGAAAGACGGTTGCTGCGGAGTTGGCCATGTGGTGGGCTTTCAGAGAGCGGCCTGGATCCAAGGTGGTATACATTGCACCTATGAAAGCGCTTGTTCGCGAGCGTGTTATGGACTGGGGAAAGCGAGTCACGGCGCCCATGGGATTGAAACTGGTTGAATTGACTGGTGACAACACACCTGACACACGGACAATCCGTGACGCAGATATTATCATCACTACTCCAGAAAAGTGGGACGGTATCTCGCGTAGCTGGCAAACCAGAGATTATGTTCGGAAGGTGAGCCTAGTTATCATCGACGAGATTCACCTGCTTGGCGGTGACCGTGGACCTATTCTCGAGATCATCGTGTCACGTATGAACTATATCGCTTCGCGGTCGAAAGGCTCAGTTCGACTAATGGGTATGTCGACGGCTTGCGCAAATGCATCGGATCTTGCCAACTGGTTAGGAGTCAAGGAAGGACTGTACAATTTCCGGCACTCCGTGCGGCCTGTTCCTCTAGAGATTTTCATTGACGGATTCCCGGAACAACGTGGATTCTGTCCGCTCATGCAGTCGATGAATCGGCCAACCTTCCTTGCCATCAAGAACCACTCGCCCGAGAAGCCTGTGATTGTATTTGTCGCTTCTCGTAGACAGACTCGCTTGACCGCCAAGGACTTGATCAATTTCTGTGGAATGGAGGATAACCCGCGTCGCTTTGTTCGTATGTCAGAGGATGATCTACAGCTGAACCTCGAACGGGTCAAGGATGAGGCTTTGCGTGAGGCGCTGTCCTTT
Organism: Aspergillus sp. MA 6041; assembly: GCA_025768905.1. NCBI lineage: Eukaryota > Fungi > Ascomycota > Eurotiomycetes > Eurotiales > Aspergillaceae > Aspergillus > Aspergillus sp. MA 6041. The sequence continues at coordinate 520,630 of JAMFNV010000014.1, read as the reverse complement.
GGTATCGGTCTTCACCATGCCGGTTTGGTAGAGTCTGACCGACAATTGGCGGAAGAACTCTTCGCGAATAACAAGATTCAGATCCTTGTAGCCACTAGCACTCTCGCTTGGGGTGTTAACCTTCCTGCACATCTTGTTGTCGTCAAAGGAACCCAATTCTTTGACGCGAAAATTGAAGGATACAGGGATATGGACCTGACGGATGTTTTGCAAATGTTGGGTCGTGCTGGGCGCCCTCAGTTCGATTCATCTGGAATTGCGCGTATCTTCACGCAAGACTCGAAGAAAGCATTCTATAAACACTTCCTGCATACTGGCTTCCCTGTTGAGTCGACACTGCACAAGGTTTTGGATAACCACTTGGGCGCCGAAGTATCTGCTGGGACCATGACCACTAAGCAAGACGCCCTGGACTATCTTACTTGGACGTTCTTCTTCCGACGTTTGCATAAGAATCCATCGTACTATGGCCTTGAGATTTCAGCAGACCAGCACAACTCCCTTGAAGCACAGTCGTTAGCACAGGATTTCATGATTGACCTTGTCGACAAGTCACTCGGCGAGTTATCGGGGTCTAGCTGTATCATTTTCGACTCGGCTACCGGCGAGGTCGATGCAACTCCATTCGGAAAAATCATGAGTTACTACTACCTTGCACACAAGACAATTCGTTACCTGCTCTCCCACGCAAAGCCTGCGCCAACCTTCCATGATGTGCTCAGCTGGATGTGCTCCGCTACTGAGTTCGACGAACTCCCTGTGCGTCACAACGAAGACCTCATCAACGCCGAACTCTCGCGCAATTTGCCCCTCTCCGTCGAACCGATGGGCGACCTCCCGATGTGGGATCCCCATGTCAAGGCCTTCCTTCTCCTCCAAGCTTATATGTCGCGCATTGATCTTCCCATCTCTGATTATGTCGGAGACCAAACTTCCGTCCTCGACCAGAGTATCCGTATTATCCAGGCTTCAATTGACGCAATGGCCGAACTAGGCTACACAGCTGCGTGCCGCACATTCATAAACCTGCTGCAGTGCATTAAATCCGCGCGATGGCCAGAGGACCACCCCCTCTCTATCCTCCCAGGCATCGAACCATCCACCAACACCACCGAAAAAATCCAATCACTCCCCACCTCTCTAACAGCCCTAACCTCCCTTCCACATGGCGCAATCTCCTCTCTTCCCGGGAAGGTGCACCTCCCAGGCCCGGCACAAGCCCAATTCACAAAAGCAACCACCCAGCTCCCCCGCCTCGCAGTCGCGATTCCCCAAACCTCCGAACGGGGAATAACAGTCACCCTAACACGCAAAAATAACCCCACAAATCCAGACTTCAGGATTTACGCGCCGCGCTTTCCGAAACCCCAAACAGAGGGATTCTTCTTACTCGTTTGCGCAGCCAAATCAGATGGCCTGGATGGGGATCTTGTGGGTCTCAAGCGCGTTTCATGGCCCATGGGAAATAACAACAGCGCAACCCGGGACAGCGGCAAAGGAAACTGGAAGGGCCCGAACAAGAACAATGGCAAGGGCCGAGGAAACGGTCCCGTTACGACAAACTCCACAGTGAAGTTCCCCAAGGGCCTCCCTGTCCCCGCAGCTGTCAATGTGCGGGTGATTAGTGACTCTTATCCGGGAATGGAGTGGGTTGTTTCCGGTGTTGAGGTTCTTGGTGGGATTGGTGGTAGTGGTAAAGGCAAGGAGGTTGAGAGCCAGAGACAGGTTGTTTCCGAGTCGAGTGTTCCCGCGAAAGAGTGATACCTCGAATGGAACTAGGTGTTCAGCGAACTGTCTCAATCTTTTGTGGTCTCGTTTGATGAGACAGTATCATATAGAATAGAAAGTTCGTATTTGATTGATAGAATAGAAAAAACACACTGTGTCTTGAGTATCCAGCCTCGAAGCAAGAAGACATCTCCCGTTAAAAAGATATATGTACTGAAAATAAAGAAATAAAGACGTTCAACAGATGCCCGCTCTACGTACGCCCTGCGCTCTGAACTGAGAAACGAGAAAAAAAAAAAAAAAAAAAGAAAAAAGAAATATGCAATGGGTATGGACACAACACCTTAGAGCCAAACAAACAACCAGAAAACAACAAAGTAACATATATGCAAGTCCCTGTTCATGCTGTCTCAATACGCACGTCCTGCGAAAGGCCCGGCCTATGGCCGTATTGCGGATTCGTGACCGTCGGGGTTTTGGCCTGCCTCGCGACGAGTCTCTCGTTGCTAGAGTTCCACTGATTGGCCCTCGGCTTAACCGGGACAATAACCTGCTTTTTGCCCTTTGACACGGAGACGGAGCGCGCAACGGAGACTTCAATCGTTGGAATTGATACATTTTCACGTCGGGATGTTGTCCGTGGTGGGGGGAAGAGGGCGGTCTCGTTGGCTGAAGGAGATACGACGGGGCGAGAGGAGACTAATGGCGACAGGATCGGGGAGGATTTGGCTGTGCCTATTGAGCCGGTGGTGCTATTTGAGTCCGAGCGGAGTTCTCGTGTGTTGACAGTGAGTTCCTTTGGGTTGTCGGAGGTTGCTTTGCGGTTGATGATATCCCAGTTTGGTTCTTTCATACCGGCGTAGGTGCGGACTGGTTCGACTTTGTGGATGAGCAATGGTTCATCGTCGGACCCGATTGAGGTCGCAGAGAGAAATGATGTGACGGAGGCCTGCGGCCGGTGGGATGCTTGCGTTTGAGATCGGTTGTCTGGTGTGAGTGTGCGTTGGTTCTTTTCGTCTGATAGCCTTTTGTGAGGTGCGTCTTCTGGAGACGTCTGAGGTCTGCGTAAATAATTTGGAGCTTGGGGTAGGTTCTGGGTCCCTAGAACTTTCGAAGCTTTACTAGATGGCATTGTCGGGAACAGGGTAAAATTGGGGGATCTTGAGGGTGCTGGGGAGGTGGCTCGTCGTTGCGGCGGGCCCAGCGGGGGAGGTGACTAGGGAGCATGAGAAGAGGTGCATGGTTGAATATCGAATAGGAACAGGACACTCACCCCTCTACCAGGAATGGTCACATTGTCTAGTGTCTTGCTTCGTCTATCCAACAGCGAGGGCCGATTGTTGTTTAGAAGACCACCAAACATCACGCTGTACCTTTCCATCTCTACTTGCGGGATTTCAACCTGGAGAAACGACCCAGGAACTTTCGGCTTGGAGGAGTCTTGCTTGTGAGCTAAAGCTTCATTTTCCGAAACAAGACACGGCCATACTTCTGTATTCTCAATAGGCCCAGTCTTGGTACCAGGCCTCCGCCGAGACTTGTAGTCTACCGAATGAGTAGAACCCTGATGCGGATTGTCGTTCGGAGCGCGAACCTGGTAAAATGGTTTAGTGGTGTTTGCGTTCGAAGCAAGGGCATTCTTTGCTTTGAACAGGCCCCCAATCTTCCTCCATTTGCTCGACTTCCGCTGTAACGCCGAAGGAGGACTCTCATCGTCCGGAGGTGTCGGTGGTGGGAGTCGTTGTTTTTGAGATGGCATGTTACGTGGTTCCAACAACCGCGGGCTTCCTAAGGCAATGCCAATCATCGCCTCATCCACTCCAAGGGGCGTATCCGACGTACGCAATGGTTCATTTGGAGGTGCAGTAAGGTGGAAATCGAAGCCGGAGGGAGGAGCATTCGTGGCTCTGCTTATATCGCGTCCCTGTGATGTGTTGGAGTATTGCGCGCCTTTGACGGGCTGGTGGATTGGGCGGCTGTAACTGACGCCGCGGTCAATGTCACGCAGGTCACTTCTCGGCAGTGCATCTGTATATCTCAACCGCGGCTGGGAAATACCCTGCGTCTGTGGCGGCGAGCGTGGTTTCCCCAACATCCCTCGGGCCATGTTTCGCTAGACTTGTTCCGTCAAATTGGGCAAAGTTCGAATTAAAAGAATTGACTATGTATGAAGCAAAATTGGTGAAAAAAAAAAAAAGGAAAGTAATGACTATATAAGGAATGGACAGTCTTCCAGAAGACCAGGGTGCGAACTGAAGTGTCGAAAAAGATGAAGCAAACCCCGTCTACGAAAAGGAGGGAAACAGCGGCTCATGATATTAAAAGGGCCATAACGCACAACCCCTCCGTGTCAGGGATCTAGTGGGCCTTGCAAAGTCTCACATCTCAGATCCCAAGTGAGACAGCCAGCGGTTGGTTAGCGCAGGGTCACGAAGAACTGGCCAACAGGAGTGATAGAGATAGATTGTTGCTGCCGCCCAAGCCAGGTCAGCATGTCGGTCTGAATTAAGGGGACCAGTCATAGTTGATCTGTTGACAGCCGCTTGTGCGGCTGATATTAAGGCATAAGAGGAAGCACAGTGGTTGCGTGGGATTGAAATTATCATCATGGGCGAGAAACCAAGCAGATGCTTCCTTGGTGGGTGCGCTAATCTCAAGCAGTCGGCGTGAGAGGATTTGGTCCATCATTGGTTTCAGAGTAAGCTGAAACTGGGCCCGCCCGACCAATGGAGGTTGCGAACTTGGAGCATCGGAGATTGATATCCCAAACAAGTTGAGATGCACGAGCACAGATTCGCCTGTTCACCGTCTGATTTTCGAATTATTTTGAAGTGATGTTCGCCAGCTGTGGGCCGCCGAGACGGGTCTTCTCAAAGATCTGGTGGTGTTCTGGACCGTCCATCCCATGCTTATCGCCCATCGCCGAACATTCATATGCCCCCGTGAATCAATCGTCGGCCATGATCCGACAAAAGGCTCGTGCAAGTTGCAACAATACTTTCGAGCCTGCAGAAACAGCGGTGAACTCGGTGGGTATTTTTGGGTGCCCTTACAGAGACAGCGTTTGGACGAGCGAGCACCTAAGGGGTAGGCCAAACTAAGGAGAAGAGAAGAGCGCAATGCCGTCTACCCTGACGAATGGGCATGCGAGATACATCGGAAGCGGCAATCACGACGACAGCCCGAGGCATCAAGTTGAGTCGCAGCTCGCGAGTCGGTGTTGCGATGCAGGAACAGCCACGGGTCATCGAAAGGGATAAGAATGATCTCCACTTGTTAAGAGCAACACGTGCCGTCCCGTGTCTCCAGGACACACAGTAGCTATCCAAGGAATATATACTGTATTGATGTTGAACATTGAGCTACCCAGGTATCTACAATACAAGAAGGAGCCCTGGAACGAGCTGGGCTGGCGTCCATACTGAAGTTTACTTGAAGCACAAGTTCATCCTTAATGAGGTTCTGCCGTGAAACTAATTGCTCCAGAAGAGGTTCACTGTGAAAGACCCTGGACGGGATCCGTATTATACTGGGGATATTCCCTGGTGTTATGAGCTGCGATCGGAGCATGAATTGGGACATTTGGCTGGTGTACTACTGTTTGCAGAGCCTCCTGCAGAGCATATTGGGATCATTCGTGTGGTAACCTCGGGATCCAATGACAATAATACTAATGTAAAGACCGTGATATGCAGGCAGCAACAGCTGGGAATAATACCCGGATACGCCCAAAAATAAAACAATTAGGCAGAACAGAAACCGAACCCGTTCCTGAGTAGAGGGCAAGACGCCATATCTGATGCCGGATGGATGAAGAATGACGGGAGAGATGCAGCGGAAATGGAAAGAAATGGCGGGGCAGGCAGTTCTGCCTCAGGCCGCGAGCCAGCACAACCCCACCCCACCTTACCTGACCTTCTTTCTGCTTTCTGCTGCCCACCGACATCTCTCTTCTTCTCTCTCCCCCGACGAATAATAACTTCAACGGCCTTGTCGCTGGACGATCTTCCTTTGTTCCCCTGAATTCTCCTACGGTCTCTACTCAACCCGCTCGCCGTCACCTCCCAGGCGCATCCTCAACAGTTCCCCCTTTCCCACTTCCCCGCTGCTTGTTTATCCAACCGTTACCATGGGTGCACACTCTGCTATCTGGCAAGGTAAGCCCTGCACTATTGTTGTATGTTCTTTATTGAACTGGCTGTAGCTAACTTGTATCTGCTGTCCAGGATATGTCGATTCTAGGTACCGTGCCTCCGTCATTACCCCGCCTCAACCAATATTGGAACCCCCGCGACCTCCGCATTGATTCTGACATTCGCAGTTTGATGGGATCCGGCCAATTTGACAAAGCCGCCATCCTCAGCCCTGACTTCTCTGGCGTCGAGGCTTCATCCGCTGGCTTCTCGGTACTCTTGACCCTGTCCACCGCTCATTCGGTCTCCCTCCGGTCGGCCGAATATTCTCCGGGAAACCCATTGCTAACGACGAATACAGATCACCCCCCAAGAAATCCAGGGAATTGGATCTGCTTTTGGTGACAGCAGCTACGCCATGCAGCACGGCTTCACAATTGGTGGAGAGAAGTTCCTCGCCATCAAGGCTGATGACCGTAGTCTTTATGGCAAGAAGGTACGTCTCGCGTTCCATTTAACTTAGTCCTGGGGCAATCATTCACAGTGCACAAATACTGATGAATTTCAACTTCTAGGGCAAGGAGGGCGCTGTCATTGTCCGGACTGCCTCCTGCATTATGGTCGGCCACCACACCGAGGCCGTCCAGACCACCAACGCCGCTACTGCCATTGAGGGCGTTGCTGACTACATCAACGGTGCCAAATAAGCGTTGCGCTGTTGCATGTGGGCTAGTCATGGGATCAGACAGACAATATGTTTGCCTAATGTAAATCACGATGGTGGTGCTTTCTTACGTCTTCTACTCTCTTCTATCTTCAGCATCTTGCAAACCCGTAAATATGTGCAACATGTACTCTTCTAGTACAGAATGAATCCTGGTGGATATTGATCACTGTGGATGCTCTAACCTCTGTTATGAGTTTCTAGTGGTAGAACCACAATAATCAGCATCATGACCAATACTGTCTGAGCGTTTTGGCTTCTATGGAGTTTCTTCACTCGCATTTGCTTTTATGCACTCTGTACGTTCGTTCAACTTGTCTAGCATTCATTCCTATCTCATGATATTAGGCAGTGCACCGAGACCTCATATCCCAGCATACCGCAGTCATTATAGTGTATTTAATAGTACGTAATCGTAGTAATATAGACATTATTGAAAGACACCCTTTTCGCCTTCCAAATCTAGTTAGTAGCAGACAGACCGCCAGTGACATTGTTAGGCAAACACCATGCCCAAACACAGTTTCGACATGGCCCTTCTCAACCCAATAGGCCTGAAATAAACCCTGGAACGTGGCCGCCTCATACACAAAAGAAAACTGCATAGTTGCTAGTCATATTAAACCGGCAACTCAGCATTCCTCCTCCCACCCGCGAGGGTCTCCAAAGCTCGCTGGATGAAGGGTCCAACAACAGGGATATTCCCAGCGAACTGGCCAATCGTGACCAAAAAGTCGCCAAAAAGAATGAAGAGGCCGTAAAGCTCAATCAGAAACCCGGTTAGGGGCCACCGGAATAGGATCAGAATGATGCCGAGGGCGAATCCGGCAGTGCCTTTGAGCTTTTGGCGGCGCGAGAAGAACGCGAGGGTTTTTTCAAATCCGATTATTAGCGTTAGGCCGATCAGGAAGAGGATCTGGTTTGCGAAAAGTTTTGTTAGATGTATGGAGGGATGGTAGGGTTTATGCGAGGAATTGGGTTGGACGTACGTTTCCCATGGCGAGTCTAAAGAGGCGGGATTAGTGAATATGTACATAGTGGAATTGAGGGTGCCGAGTATACGTACAATGATCGATCGAAGAACATGAGCACTCCGCCGAATAAGAATAGGCCTCCTATAACGGCGCGACTGTTAGTGGTCCGAGGAGATTATATAGCACGGCGCACTGGAACCACGGCGGTTCTTAAGAGACTGAGGGGATGGTCAAACGTACCACCGGAGCAGAATATGACCCCAATTTCTGGTCAGTAGAGTCAGTCATTAGCATGAAAGCGTTCAAACGACGGCGTTGAGGAGCCGCATGAAGAAACCCGGGTTGTAGCCACTCTTACTTTGGTTATCTGTCATCCACACGGACGGCATCTTGGCGGTTGTTCAAGGATATTAGGTGAACGAAGATTATACGACGCGGGGCGCGAATTCGGAAAGGTTGTAGGTGCGCGATGACCGCAAGACGGTTCAAGCAGGGAGCGGCGAGTCCTGAATTTTGTTTGTGGAAGGTTAGCAATCCGCGCTGATGAGGAGCGGGTATCGGGGTGATCATGGCTAGACTACCACATACTTGGAGAGTACAGCGGATACTTGGTCGCGAGTTGGGGTCGGGATAGTACTATGCCACCGTCGACGGAGGTCTGGCAGAGGGTTTTGGCCAGATTTTCGAGGCTCTTGATCAACAATCACTGCGATTGCGACGAAACGTCCAAAAGTTCTGCCATGTTTGTATCTTGGCATTCAGGAGCTAAAGTGTACCAGGAAGGCGGTCTGTCCTTCCTCAACGCCGCACAACATTCCAACTCGGGCGGAAAACCTCTTCAACGCTCTTCAATCAATCTCCGCTTCGCGTCCGGACACGCATTTACGCACCATTGAATATTTGCTTCTACAATTGCATAATGGAGCAATCCACTGCAAGCAATTTACATCCCAAGGATACGACATGAAGGGTTCTCATAATGGTGAAATTCAATTTCGGAATTGCGGCATCAAGAAGCCAAGCTAGATACAACCCCAATGAACCATGAACTGCGTTATGGATTGGCCGGTTTCGGAATTGCCATCGAAATCCCGTTTCAATACGAGGGGTCGACTCTTCTTCCTTTCCCAATCCCAAGGCTGGTTGTCCAGCCTATACGCCGCGGCAACAGCATCTTCGGATGCTGTAACTGATGTTCCGTTCGTGGAGCGTCGGTATGAGTCGAGTGCTTCGAGCACAAGGCGAAGATCAAATCGTATAATATACAAGATCACAAATAAGCCGGAGCGCTTTCTTGAGCCTGTCTCGAAAGGGGCATGGTGGGTGGAAGAGCTTGACTTGGTTGGTCGTACATATATCCTCGTGTCGGAGAAAGTAGCTTCTAGGATCCATGAATGTTAGCTAGACCATAATGACAGTTCAATGGGAGATCTCACCTTGCCTCTGATGTCTATTTTAATCGTACGAACGTTGCTTGATGTAGAGTTTGTCGCCCTTATTTCAGAACAACGTGTGCAGCCCTAAGCTCCAGGTAATTCTCAGGCACGCCTTGCCCAAGTGTCCTAACAACGCCGAAAACCTCCTTATCATGATACCTCAGCCGGGTCTTTGGGTCTGTGTAGGCAGCCGGCAGTCCAGTAATGTCACAATATGGTCGTTGCTGCGACGCGTGAAGCGAAGGAGCAGATTCAATGTTTGTGTAGGTTACGGTGGGACCCGAAGAGAACGCAGCGCGTGCATTCTTCTCTAGAACAAGTGTTTGGAGGCTCTGTGCGGCCTGAGCGATGTTTGCTCCGCGCTGGACGCCCTCGGCAGGGGTCTGGCTCCCATCTGTGGTGGCGGAAGCTCCAGGGGTAGTCGCGCCAGAGTTGGCCTGGGTGGCCATTGAGGAAGCCTCCCTTCTAGAGCTGTCGGAGAGAAGCTGCTTGACGTTCTTGTTTCGTCGCTGAGAAGGTTTCCAGGTCTGGCTTCGGAAGGGACGCGGAACGGCCGCTATGTCGAGCGAGTCCAGCAGTCGCTGATGAGCTTCGCTTTCGGCGGGGGTGGGAGGAGCCATCCTGAGAGGATTGATAGTCGTTGAGCACGAAAGCGATGGATATGGCGAAGTTAATGCGATTCAACTGTAGGTGCAGGAGTTGGGAGATTCCAGGTATCTGGGCGCGGGGAGCGAAGGATATGATGATAGAGAGGTCGCAATTCAATTCGATGATATGCGGGCAGAATGTATATGCGGAACCGTTTTGGAAGAATGACAAGGTCCTTCCAGTGAATGGCTTTGAATCGGGCAGTCTGCTCGATGGCCGGGCCTGTCCCAAATGCTCTAAGCCGACACAGGTCATGTGACCGTTCCGCATTATCAATTACAACAACAAACATCCGCCTCCATCAACAACAACCCAGCGATTACCACGCAAAAATGGTAAGCATGGCGATGTAAAATTTTTCAGTTTATTCCTGCTGTATACTAATGCTGGAGGAATACAGGAAAGCCCGCACGAGCATCAGCAAGCTCTTCTTTTATCTCGGATTATCAACAACGTCGTATGTTCCCCACGTTAGTTCTGGTTTGCAGATTGCACTGACAGCCACTTAGGAAAAGCTGAACGAGGCTGTCATGGTCATGAATAAAAGCCTGCAGGTATGCTTATCTGATAACACACCACTATCTCTGTCCCTAACACTATTCTTAGGAGGTCAACATCCAGAACATGAATGTCGAGCTTGTCGCGCAAATGTTCAAGAACTATCAATCAAACGTGCTATTCCACTTGGAGGGTATGTTTTCCATCTCGTTGAGGTATCCAGCGACCTAATTAATACCAATAGCCACGGAAAACTTGAAGGACCCATCATGAGATATACTCTAGTCGACGCCTTTGATGATAATGCAGCAACCATAGATACCAATGAACTTGTTTTTGTAGCCATCAAGAAGACGCTTAAATGCAAAGTTTCCTGTCCCGTAATTTGTAGAAAAATACCGTGGATTTCTTTGTGTTCGGCTCTATAGCTGCATTGTCGGGATAGTGACACGAGTCTTGGCAATACAATGCCGGCGGTGGCCACTGGCCCAGACTTTCCACCGCGCCGGAGCTGGGGATTTCATCCGCCATCCCATTGTCACCGCAAACCACCTCCCCCTCCTGGCCGACTTATATATCGATCGCACAACCCTCTCTCATCGAAAATATAGAACCACCTTGCTCCGCTGCCGCACGCGACGGGCAGCGATGCGGTGATCGCTCTCGCTCGAAAGCTCCTACTAAAAGATCCCCGTTTGACCAACGTCTCGCACCATGGCCATTACATCGGTGCAGTCGATTCTGCCTGCTCGGTCCTCAATCAATTCAACGGAGAAGGGCGCCGTCAAGCCGCCTCCCAAGATCTTTGACGTCCACGAGCGTCCTTTCAAGGGCTACCAGCCCCCGCAGACTGAGGGCTACGAACAGAGCAAATCCAAGCCCGATACGAGCGCTATCGTCATTGACAATGGTCAGTAGAATCTGATCAATAGCACACCCATCTATAGTTAATAACTAATCCTTATCATTCTCTAGGCTCTCACCTCGTAAAAGCCGGCTGGTCGTTCGACAAGAGCCCCCGATTCGTAATACCCCCTGTGATGAGCCGATACCGGGACCGAAAACTGAACAAGGCCTGCCAATTCATCGGACATGATGCCTACATCGATGCGACTACGCGCGGCCAGCTCCGTTACGCGTTCGATCCTGGCACCAGTGTGGTGGGCAACTGGGACGTAACGGAGGGCGTGTTGGACTACCTGTTCATCAAACTTGGTATCGACGGGGCCAATGGAGGTGTTGACAGGCCCATTGTCATGACGGAGCCCATTGCGAACCCGAATTACCCAAGGAGGAGTAAGAGCAATCCCATGCCATAACCAGGTTTGCAAAGCCGACACTGATGTTTATAGTGATGAATGAGATCCTGTTCGAATGCTACTCCGCCCCGTCGGTCGCGTACGGAATCGATTCGCTGTTCTCCTACAGGTATAATCGCGGAACGGATGGTCTGGTTGTTTCTTCGTCGCATACCTCCACGCACGTTATCCCAGTCCTCAACTCGAAGGCAATGCTTTCCAACTGTTCGCGTTTGAATTTTGGCGGGATGCACGCTTCGGAATACCTCCTAAAACTTATGCGACTGAAATACCCGACATTTCCTGGGAAGATGACTGATAATCAGATGGAAGATCTTGTGCATAACCACTGCTACGTTTCCAAAGACTACGACCAGGAACTAAGCGGGTACTTGGACTGGACGGGCCTGGAAGATCGAGACCATGTCATTCAATACCCTTTCACGGAGCATATCGTACCGGAGAAGACAGAGGAGGAGCTTGCACGTATTGCGGAGAGGAAAAAGGAGAGCGGCCGACGGTTACAAGAGCAGGCCGCTAAGATGAGACTGGAGAAGTTGATGAAGAAGGAGCAGGAACTAGAATACTACAAGGACCTGCAGCGTGGTCTCCAGTCAGAAACAAAGAAGGAGAAAGTTCGAATCTTGGATGCCGAGGATCTAAAGGATGAGGCGCATCTGGACCGGCTGATCCGGGATCTCGAGCGTGCTATCAAGAGGTCAAGGAACAAGGATCTCGGCAATGAGGAGACTGAAGAGGCGCAGGAGGAGACCACATTCCCACTGCTAGAAGTCCCCGATGAGGAATTAGATGAGGCTGGTCTAAAGGAGAAGCGCCATCAACGTCTGATGAAGTCCAACGTGGACGCCAGACAACGAGCAAAGGAAGAGAAAGAGCGGGAACAAGCCCGCAGGGACGAGGAAATCCGGCTTGATCGCGAACAGCGTGAGAATCACTTCGAAAGCTGGATCTCTGAACGGAGAGTGCAGCGCCAGGTAAGTTGATTTCGTCATTCTACAGAACTCAAGCTAACAAATTACCAGAACCTTCTTCAAAGAATCAAGGAACGGGACCGCATGAAGGCTGATCTTGGCAACCGCAAGTCATTAGCCAGTCAGATGCGCATGAAGACCCTCGCCAACCTCGCAGCGGACGGCCCGAAGAAGCGACGAAGGGGAGGAGATGATGACGATTTCGGAGCCAACGACGAAGACTGGGGTGTCTACCGAACGGTGGCCACGGGAGAGGCAAGCGACGATGAAGAGGAGGAAGACCTCGGCGGAATGCTCGACAACGTCGAGAAAGAGCTGCTGGAATACGACCCGGAGTTCACGGAAAACCACACGCTCGCAGCCCAGTCTGACTGGACGAAGAGCTTAATCCATGTGTTCCTGCGCGGCCCGTGGGCTTTCGACCCAGAGAGCCAACGCGAGGCCCACCAAATACATCTGAACGTCGAACGAATTCGAGTACCGGAAGTGGTCTTCAAGCCGTCGATTGCCGGAATAGACCAGGCGGGCTTGGTCGAGATCGCTGCGGATATTGTAAACCAACGATACCCGAACCCGGAGGAGCAGTCGAAATTGCTACGCGATGTGTTCCTTACCGGTGGCAATACCCTCTTCCAGAACTTTGATGAACGATTCCAGAACGACTTCCGAGCGTTCCTTCCTCTCGATGCTCAGCTGGGCGTACGTCGTGCGACGGATCCTATTCTTGACGCCTGGAAGGGAGCAGCGCAATGGGCTTCTGGATCGGCGCTGGCCAAGTCATCCATTTCACGCGAGGAGTACCTGGAAAAGGGCAGCGAATATCTCAAGGTAAGTTGCTTTTCTCCACTTGCTACTACTGAACCTTCTAACTTGGTGCACAGGAACACGATTTGGGCAACGTTACTTCGTGGTGAGGGCTAAGGAAGCACAGGGCGTAGCTTGGAGTCGGGAGTCAGGCAGTCAAGTTGTGTTGATTAATTAGACGCGGCATATTTTTACTTTGTTATCCTTGCATCCTGCTGAGACATCTACCTAAAATAACTATATTATTCTGTTTCCGACCCCAGAGGTTCGCTGGATTTGAGCTCTGACAGCAGCCGAGGAATGAAGGGATGTACAAATTTCGTTCCTATTCCTCGATCTCCTACAGCAGTGAAGTCTTTCTTCCAAGCGATCACTGCATGCACAGAGGTCCTAAATGTCATGGTTCTTTTGTGTTTCATCTTGATCTATCCTTGCCTTTGCGCGGCAAGCAAGGAGACTGCGTTTCCATAGTCCAGGAGCCAAAGCAGGTATTTCATCTTCATCTTTCTATCCCCTTTCCTCTTAGTCCAACTCTGTCGCTGTCGAGCAGGTGACGGACGACGTCACGGGTCTGGACTGGTGGATCTTCAGCCTTGTGGGCCGCCCTCCTCCTCCTCTCTTGGTAGTCTTTCCTCTTTCAACTCTCTTCCACGGCTCACTCCCGTTCATTTCTCAAAAATACAATCCAGAGCTCTCCGTGCGAGGAGCGGTGGATGGCGATCCGGCCTGGACTGCTGTACGACTGATGTGATGATGATCGGAGGGCGAACTCCAATCGCCGCCAGTTGCGTGGTTTCGGCTCGGCTCAGTCGGATCTCGAATCCCCCCATCTGGGCCCCGGGATGCCATCTCGTTGTTATATTATTACCATGTCGTTATCTAAACAATGCCGTTATATACCGGCCGTTGAGGGGATGGACCCATGGCTCCGCGCATTCCGGAAGTCATGCGATCCGCATAACGGCTTGGTCTCCATAATAGCCCATTGTCTTCTGCAGAACCTCCATGACAACAAAACTGTAGCCCTGCATGCCCCTCTTTGAAGATCCCCCAGGTCACACAACCACGCCACCCACTGGTCCGTCGGTGCTTGACCCTGCTCACGATAGGCCAATTAGTTTTCCTTGTTCCGGCTCCTACGGCCGCTGTTGGTCCATCCGCACCCCTTGGCATTTATCTCGACCGTTCTATCCGGTCTCCATCATCTATCATGACGCAGACATGAGATGGAATGCCATGGAAATAGCCCTGTCTCCGTCCGGAACAACCGCTGTAGTACCTCATTCCAGCTTTAGCTCCGAGCTAACGCACGAAGATTGAAAGGGATGTCGAGTTCTGGACGATGGCAGGTCTGTCCCGACGTGGGTCTCATGCAGCTGTCGGCATGGTCAAAGCATCCTGACGCAAATCCTGCCTTGATAGCTGTTCCGTGGGATGACCGAGACTGGGCGAGTCTGATGCAATGGTCCTTGTCTGACGCACCCTGAAATATAAAGCTTTGTGCTGCCCACCAGTCCCAGAAGGTTGTTTTGCTTTCACCCATCCCTCTCATCTATATTGAGCGCAACATAGCCCGAGAACTATAACTCTCTTTTTAACCCAATTTAATTTCAAATACCGTCAACATGGCATCGCGTCAGGCTCTTGCTCGACCGGCATTGCTCATCGTCCGTTCTATCCAATGGGTGAGCACGGTTATCGTACTGGGAATTACTTCCTACTTCATCCACAGGGGCCCTCGTGGTGGGCATATAATCTACCAGGAAGTCATTGTACGTGCTAAAAAGTTTTCCATCTCCCCGTAAGTTTAATACTAACCTAATGTAGGCTGCCCTTTCGATCGTCTTCTTCCTACCGGCCTTCATCTCGCCCTTCATGCCTAACATGCTCAGCCGATTCGTTTTCCTCATAGACGTGATCTTCTCCTACCTGTATGTCCCCCTGAACCCTACCCTAGAATCTCGAAAACATGCTAACAATGCCAAGCTGGCTGACTTCCTTCATCTTCGCTGCCCAAGACTACAACAAGAACAACTGCTTCCTCAACTCACCCCCTTTCGTTAGTTGCGGACGCAAGAGAGCCAATGAAGCATTCATCTTCCTCGCCTTGTACGTCATTTATCCCATCTTCCACTATTCAATCCTAATCCATAAACCTTGACCTAACATATATTAGTATTTTCACATTCTTCGGCCTGCTTCTCGAGCTTTGGTCCCTGTGGTCCTACCGTCGCGAGAACACCAACCCAATTGCGGAGAAGCATGCCCATGGCGCCGCCACTGCTCCTCACAACGGCCACGACGGGCCAACCACCGCCGTCCCTTAAAACCATACGGGAAAAAGGGTATACCACTGACCGTGAGCAAGCTGGGGTGAGGATTCCACGCCATGCCAATGATGAGCCATTGCTCCTCTCGGTATGCCGTACCGTGTTGACGTGATGGACAACAACGACTAGTGTTTTTTGTTTTGCTTATTGGATACCTATATATATCGCCTGTTCAGAGCAGTGCATTTATCTACTCGCTTCTTTGTCCCGTTCAGAATGACTGTAATGTTGTTTTTGATGGATAATAATGGTAGTGGGGTGTTTGATTGTCTGGTCATGGACTTTGTATTTGTTCTTTTGATTTTCGCTGAATCTTTGAAGATGGCGAGGCTTTGATGGCTTTCAATGTTTTGATATACCAATTATCGTCTAATAGTGTTTGTAATCGAACGGCAATTTATTTGATGTGGTTCTTCTGTGTTGATATAAGGTTGGTCTCCTGTGATCTAAAAGCGTTTACATTCCACATCACTACGTAGGCTAGAGAGGAAGCTAACGGGCGTACTGGGAAACGGCCCGAGATGATTAGCACCAGCACTAGTACAACCTAATATATAGTATTTTTCTGGTGAGCAATCATAGTGTCTTCGATAACGGATATTATGGAATTTAGTGCTTTCAGGGGGACTTGCGCGCAGAGATATGCATCTATCTACCGGTTTATATATAAGTATTCTTAAGTGTTTCCTATACTGCGGTGGAACTTGTATCCAGCGAACCTTGATAAGCACGAGTTGCATCTGACCTACTACCTTTCCTGAGAAGCATTTAATGATTGTTTCTGCAGAGGCCTTTCTGGCAGATGAGCTGTAGTGCCTGTGTTCAGAATATATCGGTTATATAAGATCGTCCACGCACTTACTTTTGTGTGTAGGGGATTCACGTCCATTTCAAACGCATACAGATATACTGCAAAATCTCCTGAGAATAGTATGATTTCACTTTCCAAACCGAAGTACTTGGGATATAATTATAAATAAGATATACATAGTTAATAGTTACGCCTGTTGGACAATGGCTTACCTAAGCTACTCCACCCTAATGTGACTGCGCTAGTCCGCTTTTGGATTAAAGATTCACCGCCCCGCATCTGCCACTTCTTCTCGCTGCCTGAGGTTGTCTGCGCTGTCCAGACAACGTTGAGGCTGCATCTTCAAGCCTTCAGTTCAGAAACAGGAAACGGAAACGAAGCCAGGCGAACAGCTACAAGGCATAACATCGCCGGGCATCATGTCGTCCCCGTTTCATCGTCGCCCGTTCCCCGACTATATCCTCGCTTCGCCTCTTGCCGCCTTCCTCTATCCCCTCCACCACCTACTTCTCCGACTCCGCGGTCCTCCTCGATTGCCGCCTCCAGATGCCCGTCCCATCCGAGTGGTTTGCATCTCCGATACCCACACTCTGGAATGGGCGGATGTCCCTGACGGTGACCTTCTTATCCACGCCGGCGACCTCTGCAACGATGGTAGCGCCCGCGAGATCCAGGCCGCGGTAGATTGGTTGCGCAAGCTTCCGCATCCTCAGAAAGTCGTCATCTGCGGCAACCACGATAGTTATTTTGATATCCGATCAAGGTTGCCTGAAGACCGTGACCAGTCGTTTGCCGCTGTCTCCTCATCAACAGCCTCCCTCCGCTCCGTCGACGACTTTGACTCCCCGCACCGCATCGACTGGGGTGATATCCACTATCTCCAACATTCCTCCGTCACCGTGACCTTCCCTCCTACTCCTCAAACTCCTTCCGACACTTCCGCGCTACTAGCCTCGCGTCCTCGCTCGCTTAACATATACGGGGCTCCCCAAATACCCGCCATCGTACCATTTGGCCCCGAACACGCATTCGCATACCCTGCCCATCATGACGCCTGGTCCGGCACTATCCCCGCAAACACCGACATCCTGATCACTCACACACCCCCGCAATCCCACCTCGATCTTTCACCAGTTTATTCTACGGGTTGCCCGTTCCTCCTATCGGATGCATGGCGCGTTCGACCGGCACTTCATGTCTTCGGGCATGTCCACGCTGCCTACGGTCGGGAGTCCGTCTTCTGGGATGAGGCTCAGAAAGCGTGGGAACGCATATGTACCGCGCGTCGGCCCCGCGCAGGGAACTCACGCTTCAGATCTCTCTTCGGACTTCTGCGGGACCTTTTTGACATTTCCGGCTGGGTCGACTCCGCTCGAGTGCTGGTCTACGGCGTATTAGGAGTTGTATGGGCCAAAGTCTGGGGCGGCGAAAACCGGGGAGGGTGGGTGGTGAATGCAGCATGCATGTACCGGGATTCAGGCAGACTGGCGAACAAGCCGCAGGTTGTAGACTTGTAGATCCGCCCATTCAACTGTCTTGATGTTGGCCGTCATTTGTGACGATGTATATATGCATTTTGTCTAGCGTTTTTACACGGCCTCTCATTAGGTGCCATAATCATAATCCAACATGTGTGACGATCAAAAGCCATCGGCAAAAAAGCCCAGTCAGCATAAACCTTGAATATTCCCTACGTCGCTCTTCAAGTCAGCATGGCAGATGCGTCGGCTACAGAATACAGAGTACACAGAAAATGGACAGTGCGACGCCATCACAGGCACCGAACGAGCCCATTACAACACACAACATCCACCTGACTAATAACCACCACCACCTCGTACCCAAAGTCCAGCAACAATTAATATCGCGTCCCAAACTCAGCATAAGCAAAGCGGAAAAAAAATGTCTCAGCAAGTGGTCCAAATCCAGCAAACAATAGCCAGTGGTGATCGCCCTCTGGCGCAAGATAGTCCCGCACTCCACTCTCCAGACTCCACCATAACAACCCCACCAGATCCACGTCCTCATCCACCGCCATCATCTGGTTCAGTCCATCCAGCAGCGAGAATCAAAGGCGCTAGTCCCGTGTTGGTGTGTAGACGAACTGCCAAATCATGTTTTCTTGTTTTTGCCCTTGGGTCCAGGCGCGCTCGGCTCGGAGCTTGATTTATTTAAGCCCCGCGAAGGATGCTTAGGGGCTTGGCTGGCTTGGCTGGCTTGGCTGGCTTGGTTGTCTGAAGAATCTCACCGGGTTACGAGGTTGGAACTTGGCTACGATGTGGAATGTCGAATACGCGTGGTGCGTGCGTGAGGAGTTGCGATGGGGATGAGATATCGCGGGGTGAAGGAGGGGGAGATCGTGATGTGGTGGCGATGCTTATGCTGAGGGGTTTAGTGCACAAGGTTAGTATGTCCGGGCCAGCAGTCATACCAGGAGTTCAGTGTCTGACATCTTAAATCACAGTTAGGAAGGAAAGAGTCAGCAGTCTTATAAGTCTCGCATCTTCCAATATCTCCCGGTTTATGTGGACCGGATGGATAAATCTCGGGGCAGTGTCTCAGTCTGACAAGCTTGGACATTGACGCTGGATACTGATAGTCTGCAAGGTGGACTGCCGACTGAGATTGAAAGGACAGATCGTCGCATCTTATTGCGGGCTCACCGCGCTAAAAGAGGACCATGTATGCACTTCCGACTAGGCTGCCGCTTTTCTACTGCGAAGACGTTGAAACTTCGATAACTGAGAAGAGTGGACATTGTTGCAGTCGTTATAGTTGGCCACACCGAGCGCGTAGCGTGCTCCATCGCCCATGCAGCAAGGCTGCAAGAGTCCGAGTCTGAGTGAGACTGGGAGACGAAACCACAACTGGAGATTCGATGGATGAGTGGACCGAATACTCGTGTCATGCCATTTCTTTCCACTTGTTCCAGAAAATCCGCGAGCAGAGATTCCCTTTTTTTTAGGCGAATATCAGAGTGCCGTCGTCGAGTCGCCTTCAAGCGAATGTATTCGGCGGCCAGGAAGATCCGTAAGCAGCACAATCCATACAATACAATTGGCGAGCCGTGACGTGCGTTCAAGGAATGTGAATAGTGGCGGGAGAGGCGTCGGGAACGGCTTCCCGACCAACTCCCGAAGGGATGCGCCCCTGGGCCGACCGTGGATACCGAGAACATGGATCGAGGATCCCGCAGGCACACGAGCCGGCGGCCTTGCTGCGACCGTGCAGGGGAGGCGGTCCTTTGTCTTGCTTGGGCCGTTAGCAACAACAACTCGCTCGTTTTCAGCACTCAGCAGGCCCCGTCGTGCAAGGGGTGCTTATATGGGAGGTAAGGAACGACATTGTGATGATGGATTCGGCATTGGCCATGCATAACTCACCGCGGCGGTGGGTTTGCATAAGCAGCTGCTCGGTCGACTTACTCAACAAGGTTCCGGTCTAAAATTCTTGACTGTTCTTTCGCAGGCTTGTCTGCTCCGTCGGGTGCGCTGTGATGTCACGGTGGACTGAAGAACCGCCCAAAGAAAATGCTTAGCCCACACCCATCGGCGATGCTTTCCTTTTGCGGCTCCACTGTTTAGAAAATTGGTATAGGCACTCGTTACACAGCGCCGTCAACGCCGTGGATATCGCCGTTTGGCGAACAGGAACGGAGAACAGCAGAGGCTCGTCGCCACACTTACCTTGGGTCTCCGGCTCCTTGCCTCCACCATCCCCCCGTGTTAGGGCTTCTGGAGAAGTAGAAATACCCCCCGTCTTTCCCTCCCCCTTCATTCTCCGCGTCTGGAGTTTCTGGTTTTTTCTCTCTCTCTCCTTGCCTGTCTATTCGCTCCTTATCCTCCCAAAAAGTCAGAAACAAGTTACCAACAACTGGGGGAGTCAAGTCACTAGTCTCAGTCTGGCGCAGCTTTCGTTCCTCACAACCTGATTGACCGTCATCATGGCGCCCACCTTCGCCGGTATGTCGGGCAGACCGCTGTCCTTGACGGTCTCGACTGTTGCGACTATGGGTTTCCTGCTGTTTGGATATGACCGTAAGTTGGCTTGGTACCATGGAGCGAGAGGTTAAACTAACTTTGATATAGAGGGTGTCATGTCTGGTATTATCAGTGACAAGGCGTTCAACAACGTCTTCACAGCCACCAAGGATGATTCTGTCATGCAGGCCCTGGTGACGGCCGTCTACGAACTGGGTTGTCTTGCGGGTGCTATCTTCGCCCTGGTTTTCGGTGATAGAACGGGTCGTCGGTGGATGATCTTCTCTGGCGCTATTGTCATGATCGTCGGTGTGATCATCCAGGTAACCTCCTTCGTGGGCCACATCCCCCTACTACAGTTCTTCTTTGGTCGAGTCATTACCGGTATTGGCAACGGCATGAACACGTAAGTTCCTCGTACACCATGCATCAACCCTAAGTCAACATCAGCTAATCATGAGCACTGCAGTTCCACCATTCCCACCTACCAAGCCGAGTGCTCCAAGACGCACAACCGTGGTCTTCTCATCTGTATTGAAGGTGGTATCATCGCCATCGGCACTGCCATTGCCTACTGGATCGACTTCGGTGCCCACTATGGCCCCCCCGACCTGGTCTGGCGTTTCCCCATCGCCTTCCAGATCTTCTTCGGTCTCATCATCATCGTCGGCATGTGGTACCTCCCTGACTCCCCCCGCTACCTGATCTCCAAGGACCGCGTCGAAGAGGGAGAGTATGTCCTCGCCGCCCTGGCTGGATGCGAAATCTCCGACCGGGAGACCCAGGTCCAGAAGCAGCTCGTCCTCGAGTCCCTCCGCGCGTCCGGAGCCCTCGGCCAGAAGACGCGGTTCCGCGACCTCACCACTGGCGGTCCCAGCCAGCACCTGCGTCGTATGCTCGTCGGTTCCTCGTCCCAGGTCTTCCAGCAACTCGGCGGTTGCAACGCAGTCATCTACTACTTGCCCCTCCTCCTTAAGCAAAACCTGCACCAGGGCAACGACATGGCCCTCCTCATTGGCGGTATCAACATGATCGTGTACGCCATCTTCGCCACCTTCTCTTGGTTCTTCGTCGAAAAGGTCGGCCGCCGCAAGCTCTTCCTCGGCGGTGCTATCGTCCAAACCGTTGCCATGATCATAACTTTCGGTTGCCTGATCCCCGGCGACCCGCAGAGCTCCAAGGGTGCCGTCTTCGGTCTCTTCCTCTACATGGCTGCCTTCGGTGCCGCCTGGCTCCCGCTCCCCTGGCTATACCCCGCCGAGCTGTCCCCCGTACGCACGCGTGCAAAGGCCAACGCTGTCTCAACCTGCAACAATTGGCTCTTCAACTTCACGGTCGTGATGATCACTCCCGTCATGGTCGACGCAATTGGGTGGGGCACATACCTCTTCTTCGCATGCTGGAACGCCGTCTTCGTCCCCGTCGTGTGGTTCTTCTACCCGGAAACCGCCAACCGCAGTCTCGAGGAAATCGATCTTATCTTCGCCAAGGGATACCACGAGAACATCAGCTATGTCCGTGCTTCGCACGAGCTGCCCAAGCTCGCGGATGACGAGATCAGTGCTGAGGCTGCCAAGTACGACTACCAACCTGAGACGGAGGCCGAGGTCGAGAAGGGCCACGTCTCCCCGGGAAGCGGCAGCTCGACTGTCGGTGGTAATGCTTAATCTTAAGCACAGTATGTTCGGCGCCCGCATGATGTCCCTTGTGGGTTGTCGTTCTGTTGTATGTTGTAAAGGGGAAGACGGATGATTTCATTCTCAAACACACACTTACTACTCATTTTATGAATCGTTTGCAGTCGCATCATGTCATGTTTGGTGCGATGGATGACTTTCCTTCTTTTTCTTCTTCCTCTTTCTTTCTTTTCTTTTTTGTTCCCGTATACCCCAGATTCAGGCTCAGAGATCCAAACCCATGGACCGGGCGGTGGCGATCTGTTTTTTTTTAAGACGCTGCTTAGATACCTACCGTGTTTCATGGACTTATACTAGTATTGATAGACAAGCAATGTATTGTCACTTCCAAATGGTTTTTTTTTTTTTCTTTTTCCCTACTATTTCCCTCATAGTAAAAAATGACTAAACGCGTCATCTGCCCCGGATATGATTAACCGCAATTGCGAATAGTTCGATGGCGCTTTTGAGTTTATCAGATTCCGATCAGCAGTGGACAGTCACTGCACGGATCTTTGCAGATGATGCAGGCTGCAGCCCTGTTCTGATTGTGGCTGCGTCCTGCGATGACTGCTTGTCCCCAGCTCCGGGTGACGGCATGAGTCACTGGCCTGTTAAAGCGGGAGATGCACTGGAATGGTCACTGCATGACATCCATGCAAGAGAAACCAAGAAGCAGTCTGCTGTTGAGTGAAAGATCCCTGGTTCGCACTCTTGGCAAATAGAATACCCTGGTAAGTGGTAACTTTGGGAGTCAGCAAGGGGTCTGTTTACAACTCACAGATCAACAACTGGGGATGAGCAACAAGCAGGGCAAAAAAATGAGATAATGAAAATTAATAAAAAAGGGACAAAGAGAGGTGAAGTCAGTGAACACCTGATGCTGTCGTGATCTGCTGATTTCTTTCAGTTTCAGCAGCTCAGCCTCGTTCCGCTCCCTCATTCAGCGCTCTCCCCGCCTCCATCACTCCCCTCCTTCACCTACCTGCTCACCCACTCTCTTAAGAAGTCCCTTCTATTCCTATCCTCTACATTCTACGCTTTATATCTTATGCGCTCTTATATTTCTCTCTCTCCTCTCCCTCCCTTCTCTGGATCATGAAAATCCAGCTCTCGCGCCGCCCCGCCTCAACACCAACCCCACCATGAGCTCCTCCCTAGAAGCCAAGATCGTAGTGCTAGGCGCCCAAGGTATTCCTTCCAAACATAAAAAGACCTATCCAAAACACCTTCCCAGTCAACCACTAACCAACCATCCGATCCAGGCGTCGGCAAAACCTCCCTCGTCCAGCGGTACGTCCGCAACGCCTTCAACGCCTCCTCCACAGCTTCCACCGTCGGCGCCTCCTTCGTAACCAAGCGCGTCTTCGACAGCACCTCCGACACCCTCGTCCGCCTCCAGATCTGGGACACCGCAGGCCAGGAGCGGTTCCGGAGTATATCGCGGCTATACTACCGGGGCGCAAACGCATGCCTCCTGTGCTACGACATCACGGACGAGGCGAGTTTCGTCGAGATGACGGGGTGGTTGGGCGAGTTGAAGCGGAATCTGGGAATTGGTGACACTGGAGGTGGAGATGAGGATGGAGGAGGAGGACAGCTGCCCATTGTGGTGCATGTTGTCGGGACAAAGAGCGATATTGTTGCCGATGACCCTTCGAAACGGAAAGTGCCGTTTGAGAGGACGATTGCGTATGTCGCTGAGCAGCTTTATCCGAGTCGCGCGTCGACGCCGCCGCCTACGGCAACTGTTTCTGGTGCTGGGTCTGGGGGACGGTCGTCGAGTGTTACCCTGCCTGGTGGGATGGGGGTTGGGGTTGATAGTAAGCGAAGCAGTGGTTTCTGGGGGCAGGATATTGGGTGGGATTGCTGCCATGAAATTAGCGCGAAGGATGGGGAGGGTGTCGAGGAGGTGTTCCGGGTGATTGCGAGGAAACTGGTGGAGCAGAGGACGAAGCGGGATGCGGAGGCTATGGCTGGGGCAATGTCACCGGGGGGTTCGTCGTCGGCACTTGAGGGGCCGGCGGGCTCGAATTCTGGGGTTGGGATTGATGGAGGTGGGAGTTTCCGGCTGGGAATGAACGATAAGAGGCGGAGCTGGCTCATGTTTCCGCCGAGCAGTACTGGGGATGAGGGGGAGGCGGTTGAGGTTGTGAAGAAGAAGGGGCGGTGTTGTTGATTACTATCTCGGTTGGTTTTTGTGTGCTTGCATGACGCAGCGTTAGTTGGTTTGGCGTTGGGATATGATTTTGCATGGTTGATGGGTGCTGGCACCCACGAGGGACGACGGTATATGACTGATGTATAAATGTTGGTACGGACACTATGGCTAGAATACACAACAGAACCAGATTCTATATTTCGCAACTCCCCATCGATATGACTACATGTACTCCGGAGTATACTGCGTCAAGAGTAAGACCCTGCAAGGTCCAAACATCAAACATCCAAACTGACGAATCCAAGAATAGTTCATCCCTGCAGAGTGGTGTGTTCCACGCTAAACCGCGATCAAATATGATAGGAGCGGGCCCGACGATCCAGTCTGGCCAACGCAAACCCCGTCGCAAATAAAATGAACGACGATGATCAGCACTAATTTCCACGGCCGCGCGTCTAGCCAAGCAGCAAGGGAACAGCTGGTCATCCATTCGGGGCCTGAGGCTGTCAGTGTCAGCGTCAGCTGAATACGAGAGTGCATTCGTATTTGTGTAGCGATTCGGTGAGACTGAGGCTGAATAACCCCATTGTTGGACAGGGATAGACGGAGACCGGGAATGGCCAATGGACCCTGACTTCAGAGTTCAGGGACTAGACCACCAGGGCTGGCTGGAACCTCCATCGGGCGCGCGCCAGTGGATGATCGGCCGAGTTGACGGAGATTCTCCAGCGTTCAGTGATCAATCTGAATCCGCGGCGGCCGCTGCCAATCCGGAAGAGTAACAGGTGCACCCGCAGCCAGCAAGGGCGAGGCATGGCATTGCTGGATGGCGACACCGACACGTTGCAGGCGAAGTTGCCGGATAGTTATTTATTGAACACAGACTCCTGAGGGTGGTACTGCGAATGGGAACCTCAGAAGTGCTGCTTGGTATCGACCAATCCGGCCGGTTCCCGTTCTGACCCCAACCCAACCGGCCACTCACGCGCTGCCCTCACTCCCTCCGCTGCTTCAAGTTCAATCTTTTTCTCCTTTTCCCCTCCACCTCGCCCTTCGCGACCCTGTCCGTGTCTCTCGTTTTTCTTCTTTTCATTCTTTCTTGATTCTATCGCCATTGAGGTTATGAAATGAGAGGGTCTCTGCGCATCGGGGCCGCCGCCCTCCTTACTATCTCGCTTCTCTTTCTCCTGGGCCGCCTGGTCAACGTCGCTCCCCAGGTTCCACGCCCACAGGCCCGATGGATCTTCAATGTCGGTAGCAGGCCAGATCCCTCCGAACTCAACACCTGGAGATCGCGATGGTCGAAGAGCGAGTCTGGCGTCGCTCCCAAGACCTACGACACCACTCCCATCACCGTCCCCAATGATCGCATCATCGTGATGGCCAAGCTGGCCGTGGAGGACACGAATTGGGTCGGCGCCGAGCTGGCAGAGTATGTGGCCATCCCATTTTTCCCTTTTTTTTTTTCCATTTTTTTTTTTATTTTTTCCTCTTCCCCCAAACCGGACTGACGATTATTTGGATTTAGGTGGCGGAGCTTCATCTACACAGTCGACGATCAAAACGCGGCGCGACACACCCCCATGAACAAGGGCCGCGAAGCTCTCGCCTACCTCCAGTACATCGTCGACCACTACGACGATCTCCCAGCAACGGTTGTTTTCATCCACAGTCACCGTGATGGCTGGCCTGGCGCCTGGCACACCGACACATTCGACTACAGCAACGTGGAATCGCTCCGGTCGCTGCAGATCGACTTTGTGCAGCGGAACGGTTACGCCAACCTCCGTTGCCAGGAAAGCCCCGGCTGCCCCGACGAAATCAGACCTTTCCGGAGCCCGCCCCGACCAGGGAAGAACGCCGAAAAGATCTATGCTGATGCGTGGAAGGCGCTGTTCCTCGACGACGACGTCCCGGAAGTTGTGGCGGCTCCGTGCTGTTCGCAATTTGCTGTCTCCCGAGAACAAATTCTCCAACGCCCATTGAGCGACTACCAGCGATACTACAACTGGGTGCTCGGAAACGACCTTCCTGATGACCTGACCTCTCGTGTAATGGAGTATACTTGGCATATTATTTTTGGACAAGACGCTGTTTAGTACGTTCTCACCCTTGGTCGATAACTATACCCCCAACCCCTTGCTAAATGCTAACCAATATCCAGCTGCCCCGACGTTTTCCAATGTTACCAAGACGTCTACGGTACCGCTTCTCTCTGGTAATTTTTGGGCAATTCTTGTATATATTGGAATAACCGATTTTCTGCACCCCTGACGACGACATATGTGACAAACTTGCTTTTCCCCCCCTTCTTCTGCCGGCCCAGGCGCACGTTGTACATTAATCGGACTTTGCATTATGGGTATTTTATTATAGAGCATTTAACCACTTTCATTCGGGTTTCGGGGTTTTCATCGTCGTGGCTGTCAGATATAAATTATTTTAGTTATTAACCATTATTGGCTGAGTTCTCTCCCCCTTCCGGACCCGGCGCCGTCCCGTTGCGGATGGCCTCAGATCACGCGACTCCCCGCCAAGACTAGCTTTCCAAGCTGGTAGCGAGGAATAAATATCCGACGGTGTAACGATCCACCACTTAAGGCTGACTGATTAAGTTCTCTCCCGGACGGCGGAAATCTAAATTTAATCCCGTCTACGGTAGAATGTTTTCCGGCCCTAAGAGCCTATGGAGCAGGCAGGTCCCAGAGATTGAATGACTGATCGGTAGACAACATACAAGTTCCCCCCTTACATTGAAGATGGCGGGGACAGAGCTTAATTATATTGGTATCTATTCAAATAACGTTTCTGGGTGGTAACTTTCACTCTCCCTGAGACAGGTCGTGGAGGGCTAATTGAGTCCTGACTCACCCAGATATAGAGTGAATCAGAAGATTGGAAACAAAGAAAGGAGGTCTGTTGCCCAAATTCTCCCCATTTGCTATACCTTTGGTCAGGACTTCATCGACTATCAGAATTTCGTCGATTATCTCGCCAGAATGGATAATGGAGAGGCAAAACAGGAGATCAGGGACGAGGTCCAGGAGTTTAAGGGTCGGATTCTCCTCACGGCCCTGTTTACGCGGTGTGAGGATGGCGATGGGCTTGTTCAACAGTCTGGCCCTGGGTTCATGCGTCCTTGGAATCCTTGGACTCCGCTTGTTAGCAGTGGATGAACCAACAGGGATGGCATCTCAGAGAGGCTGCAAAGTCCGCGTTATTGGGTCAGTTGGTAACCTCTAAGGGGTAGCCAGGTTTGACAATGCATTATCGACTCGGATTTACGCAACATTTATGTCTCTTTAGTGGATGAGTAGAGTAAAGTAAGGCTCTAGTCCACATGCAGCCTAGGATGGGAGATATTCGGTATAGTGAGACCGGATTGGGATAAGTGTAAGATAGAAAAGACGAGTTTAGATAGCTAAAACGTTTCTCTTTCCTTGCAAGCCAGCAAGCATAAGAGACTTGGAGTTACAAGTGCGCGCTAGAAAGTGCAGAATCGCTGCCTTGAGAAGACAACTTGCTTATATCAACCAGAATCGCATGATTACTTTCCAAGAGAATGAACACAGAATGCGACCGCAATAAGCACGCACCTCTCGAGAGTGATGCACACCCCCAAGACCACCTACTCTGCGTCGGTCGCACAAGTGAACAAATGGACACTTGTGCCCAGGCTTCTGAGGCCCTCTGTGGATGCGAAATAAAGTGTAGTTTGGCAGAGAAGGCGAGTCAACTCGTATTTCCGACGAAATTTCTTGCTCTGTTTTGTCGCACATTGTCTCTGACCTTGCCTGACAGTCCACGACCATCGTGGCAGTTCACACTTCTTGACCTACAAACAAGCCGAATCCAAACATAAATAAGATCAGCCTGTGCTGGGTTTAAAGATGGTCATTGGACTATCCACGTCGAAGATCTACGGGTATCCACTGCCCGTGAGTTTTTGGCTTCAAAACACGATCAAAGCCTCCGAATTCTGCAGCGTCCACTTTCGTACCGACCTTTTACGAAGGATAGGACAGGCAAAGCAATCGCAGTTTTCATTTTAATTCGGTGAATTCAGGGTCTCGTGTCGCTTCTCTGGATGGTGAGGGAGAGATGACGGAGATTGGTCTTAGACATTTGGTCAATATCGACGTTTGATGGTGTGGAGATGGCGCCCTCTCTTTCCCGATGGGCTGTATTAGCCTGTCTCGACGGAGTTCTAGACCTGTTGCCCTCTTTTCGTCCGGAGATAGATTTCTGAATCTCTTGCGGATCAATAGCACCGAGAGTGCTTCTGCTGCGTCTCCGAATGACTTAATTTGATATCCGATTCCAAGTGCGATGTAAAAGCATCTACACACGTCTCTTCGAACCTGACGCTGCGACCGATGCAGGGCTCGTGCGATATCGAGGCTGGCGGACGTGACTGTTACACAAGCTTTCCTGACCCTGGTCGGTTTACGAAGCACGGCGCTGAAGGCTGCTGGATGATTCGCCTGTTCCGAAACCTGACAAGGATGAGTCCAATATTGCGGGATAGCCGCTACAAGACGGTTCAGGTGAGTGGCTTATCGCGCGTTTACTTGCTTTGCAGAGGGGCCGTAAGAGATATGAGGATCATCTGTCTTGTCCGACGTCTTTGTTAACGTCTGGCCTATGAACGTGCTAGTATCACGACCATCACCCATCACCCATCATCGCAATATCGAAATGAAGATACGGGAACAGTTACGCCAAAGCTCCTCCATAGGCGCTGGCCAGACCTTTCAAAGGCCACGAAACCACAGGATGAAATGTATTTTGTGGTATCATGGTAATCTCGTCGACATCAGTTCGGACCTGGTGTATTGAGGATCGCCCTATGGATTCTGGTCTGAATTGAAAGATCAGAGACACTGACGGCCTCGATTAATGGCTCAGTAGGTCATCGGTGTGTCTCATCCCTTTTCTGTTGATGACCTTGGGATCCTTCGATGCTTTTCTCGCTGGGCTGTTTACCATGGTGCTCGTTTCTCGCCAGGAGGAGCTTAAATAGAACTATCTCCCCCTCCCATGTCCTGATCTAATAATCACCATCTTCATGTGCATCACCCAGCATACGATTCACTTTCCTCAAAACGTCGCCGTCATATCCCCGAGTGTTCCCAACGGAATGGACCTCGAACTTGCAACCTCGACCTTCCCATTTAGCGCAGATCCGCAGCCTTCCACCAGGGAATCCCATGAACTGTACTCAGAATATCACACCACTCTCGTGCCGGTAATCACTCTCAACACTTCCATTGTTTCGGCGCATACCGCTCCAGAGGCACAGACAACCGCTGATAATTCCTGCCTGTTCCCATCACCTCCCCAGATGAATCAACCTCCACTATCGGAAGACCAGGTAAGTTGGCGATCCTGCTTGTTTAAATTCAAGGTGCTGACTGAGCTTCCGAAGAGGCATACTATCGCCATCAGCCGCGTGTTCAGGGCGGCGGGGACGGCTGCCACCGGCCTCGATCACCACCGTCAACAGTTGGAGGCCGACCTCGAGTCACCAGATTCCATTACCCGGTCCGCCTGGCAGGCCGCATGGCCCGATTCACCACTGAGCCCAGTCACCTTCTGGGAATGGGTCTCCGGGGTTGTAAGCGTTGTGGAGCACCTGAACACCACCAACTCAACAATGCCAACTTTCCGCGACGTAGCAATGATGCTGCATCCTGGAATTGACGGTGGGAACGCACAAGTTACCCTTGTGTCGAAGGTAATTATAGTGGCGGTATGTTCTCTGACAGCGCTGGCTAGGGTATCCGCCATAACCCCCCAATCGGCCAGTATGAACCTAGAGATTTTGAGGATGGAAATCTCCAATGCGGAGGATGCGGTACATTCCCAAATCGATTATCCTTTAACCGAGATATTCACCTCTATTCGGGAGGTTGCTCGCGCTGCTTCCCGTCGAGAGTCCACTACGGGTGCTCCTGACCAACTACAGACGGACCTTGTTGATTACACGTTTCTTCGGCGAATGGGTATACAAATCAAGTTTGTGACAGCAATAACTGAACACTTATATTTTGATTTTGCGAGAAAAGAGCTGTGGGTTTTCAAGTCTCCATCTATCTGCCTCGCTACCCTGTGGGGAACAGCGATTGCCGATATGTATGTCACTGCCCCCTACCCTGTACCAGTTTGGCTGCTAATCATGGATCCATCTCTCCATACATAGAGTAGGCGAGGAACCCTACAATTCTACATCTCACTCGACAATATTCGAGGAGGTTCTCCTGTCTATTCGACTCCTGTTTTCTGGTTCGAAGAAGTCTCGGGACGCTTTCCAGAAGACACTGCGCGCCGCACGAGAAAACAGCGACCCTTTTTTCGACGAACTTCTCTTACCGCTGCAGTTGGGAAACATGCAGCCAGCAGGGATAGGAGCTCGAGCAGCGGGTACTATCTTGCCATTGTTTCGCCCGCGGCCTACATCGCAACTGTACTTTGACCGAAGTTATTTCCAAAACTACAAGCTGAACGAGGCACGATGGGAGCGAATGCAGAGCGACAGAACCTGTAGTGCCAACGCGGAATTTCATATATTTGGGAATCGTCTGCGTGCCCTACAAGATTTTGTTCAGAGCCAACCAATCCGCAACCTTCGCGAGCTGCTGGATGAACGACGAAACAAGGCGGAGGCCATCAAGTTTCTCGTGAACAACAGAATTAACCTGACCGTGGGGTTTATAGCATTGTCCGGTCTCGGTATAGGGCTAGGTCAGCTTTTAAAATGAGGCTTTTTCTTTCTTGCTTGCTTGCTTGTTTGCATTAGGGGGAGTCGAGGAGACGCAAGGCCCGACATTTAATGTATAATACTGTCATATTATTATATTCCATTACAGGTATTATCTCATTTTAACTTTGCAGGTGTCCGTGTACAAGAAAAGGCGTAGGGAGGAGAAAGAACTGGGATTCACAGAATATAATATCTTAAAGAGTGTATACGGAGCTTGACCGGCTTCAAATCTGTAGAAGGCAACTCATCGACGAAATATCAACAACAGCAATAAAAAATCATTTCACTGTCCATCTCGGCCGCCCACGAACCCTCTTGTACCGTCCGGACGTTTGAAGGAGTACTCAGCGGTAGGTGGTTTTACGACCGAGCGGGCCATGTCGGGCATACGTTGGATAACGATTCGACCCTTCACTTCAGAGGGAACATTTTCGGACTCGGCGAGCATGCGGGAATTCTCCTGGTCGAATGTAAACCAGAAGGGGTTTACTACGGTGAGCAAGGAATAATCCGTTGTAGCCTTTACCCAGGTATCTAGGGTCTTCCTATCGGAGGCGATGATCTTGTATCGACAGTTTTCAAAGTTACAACCTCTCTGTTAACATCTGTTAGCTATTGCAGTAATGATGAATGGTTAAGCACTCTTACGGTAAGGCCGATAGCATATGCTTTGACTGGTGCTTCCGCCATGGTTCCAGCGGGTTCAGGGATAAGGTTGCAGGCCGAGAATCAAGCAAAAAAAGTGTGGTAA
This sequence comes from Aspergillus sp. MA 6041, assembly GCA_025768905.1. NCBI lineage: Eukaryota > Fungi > Ascomycota > Eurotiomycetes > Eurotiales > Aspergillaceae > Aspergillus > Aspergillus sp. MA 6041. The sequence goes on along the minus strand of JAMFNV010000014.1, from coordinate 488,923 downwards.
AGTTGGTATGTTGCGTCTTTAAGCACAGCGTGTAATCTGATGTGTGTTGGAATGATAGGTTTAGCCTGACCAAGGGGAGGGAAGACCAGGTTTTATACTTGGAATCAGCAAGGCAGTTGCCCAGCGAACAAAGATGCACGCCCTGAGCGTGCTGGTGTCTTCTTGACAAAGCTGGAATTGGATCAAGGAAGATCCTCGAGTTTGGAATCCTTTAAGGGCCCTTGTATTGAGGCATTCACGTCGGCGAAGCGATCATTTGTTCTTTGAACATCGCGCTCACAGGACTCGGTTGGGCCCATGGGTCACAGGCAAAGGAACAACGCTGTTTTGCCCAAAGCTCTTTCATTCTCGATGTTGAGGATGGCCTGAAGAAAGGATGCTCCGATTGGAATGCTAAAAGCACTAAATCCCATCCAATTTGGCGATTCCTTTGCCGCTTTATAGCTGTTGCCCGGCTGAGACAGAAACAGTTCGCAATGGGATACTCGTTTTAGGCGCCCCTGGCCGTTGTGGATTAATAGAATTCTGGCTGCGCGTCGCAGAATTGGAGGTTGATGACTGTTTCCTTGCCACTTCTTGGAAAAGGCAACAGAACCAAAAAAATGAAAAAAAATGAAAAAAAAAATGAAAAAAATAAAAATAAAATAAAAACAAAGAGAAAAGAACGCTGCGTGTTCCAGGACAGAGCCGGGGTTTCTCTTGACACGGTGAGAGCTTTCGTGGTGTTTCTACAAGGAGGTCGGTGTAGGATGCCATTACTTGCTTTTCTTGAACTCGGAAAGGCTCTTCAGACAACTAGGCAATATGAATGCTCTGTATTGTGCAGTATTCACGTCCTGTCGCACCGTGAAATCCAACCCGTGTTCCCTCTTTGTTCCCGTTTGGTTGTTGCACCGAGACAGGTTCAGCCAACCTTGCCCATCTCAAGTCGGTCTCCGAGAGAATCCTGTCCTGAGAGTTGAGTTTCTCAAGGGGCCTATCTATCGGATCTTGTCTTCGCCGTCGAGAACCACCGAAACCCTATCCGGTTTCCCATTCCAGAGTGGCGCCGTCCTCGCTGTCTCGTATACGCATTACTGAAATGAGTCGAAGGCAAATAATGTGAGCAAGTCAGTCCAACCCGACCTGAATTGCCACTTTATTTGTCGCACGAATCTTAGATACGAGTTATGCCGACATCGCGGTTAGTTTACCGATTGTACCTCCTGTTTACGCCCAAGATATACCCACTTCACTAACATTCGTGCATGTACAGATTACAAATTCGCGAAACCCCAGCGCAAAACATTCAAGCAGACTGCCCATCCAGACCTTAGCACTTCGTTGCTACTTGCTCCGCGGGGACTATTGCCTTTCCCAGCTTCCATCTCACCAGGATAAGCAATTTCTGGAGGACCAAAATTTACTTCTCATGACGCCTGGCTCTTGGCCCGGTATCACAGCTTGATTGCACCGACAAAAGCGATTCTCGGCCGGACGACAACGACGACGACAGTTACAATAACAAAAGAAAAAGACAAAGATAAAAATCCGCCCAAATTATTTTCCCACACAGTAACTATCCAGTCAATACCCTTACCGTGACCTATGCACGATAACATCTACTTCCACCTTAGTGAGGCCGATGCGGACAAAGACCCCTTGTGTTTGCAACCAACTTCACCAATCTGAGGGGGAGAAAAAGTTTAACTATGACGAAAACCCAACCAAAGAATATAACAAATCCCAGATCAAGCTAAATGCTCGGGAATGTTACCCACATGCTTGTCGCAACATTGGGCTGGCGTGCGTCCTTTCCCGAATCCCCCGTTGGCGAAAAGTCCGGCAGCCGCGTGAAGACAACCAGGCCGAGGAATTTATTCATATCCGCAAACTCAGTTGTGGACTCCTGGATGTTGAATGAAATGTCATATAAGTACCACTGTCCCGAGCTGTCCTTTTTTTCAATGGAGTTCTCGAGGCGTTGAAGTTGTTGGTACCATTCATTTAGGGTCGCCGCGTCCTTTGCTGTAATGAGGACACGGTGAGTCCCGCTATCTTCCTTCCATTTGTCGCCAACCCGCTAGATGAGTCGTCAGATCTGAAAGCTCGTTGGATCTTGGAATTATCAGGGACTCACCCGGAGACCGATAGCATATGCGTAAACTGGCATGGTGGATTCTAAGGCTTCTTGGACCTTGTTAAAATTGGTGAAGAGGCGGAGCACCCGTGATAGGCAAAATCCGAACAGGAGACGTGTATCTTGAGTTGAGGTTGGTGGAGAACCTTTTCGTCAAATGGGACAGTAATGAAAAGAGAATCAGGGTTTGTAATCGGTATTTCGATGATGATACAACGTGTGAGCAGTGCGTAGGAAGACGTTGCTTGAGAGGGAATCAAGAAGTAGAACTGAGCAATTCTGTCAAGATACTTATAGAGAAGAGACTCAGTATAAGATAAAAAGAAGATCCCCAACAAACTGCCACTACCAACATTCCTTCTAGAGTCTTTTCTGTCTTGTTTGCATCCCGCTCTGTGCTGTTTAGGCTGAATAAAGACATCCAACTTCCTCACGGCATCCAGCGCAGCGTCATAAAGACATCTTGTTTGCGTTTAGATCCGATCGCTTCCAACGGACCGGTACCTGGCTATCCTAGGAAGGCCGGTGCATTCTAATCAGACAGAAATCTCCCTGGAACGTACTAATATCTTGACCCAAGACCACATCGTTGGTTGAGGTGGCTGCCATGGGTACATTAAACACCACCATTAATCCAGATCAATCAGATCGATCGGGGCCGGGAAGACTAACCCAAATCGGAAGTTCTACGGTCGGCCCGGGCCCGCCTGGATAAGGTACACTCCACACTAATATTCTACCCGAATGTTAGATATCTCGATGTTGCTTATGACATCGGGGTGCGAGGTACTCTTAACAAATATCAGATTTGCAGCGGAAGATTCCATATGCCACCAACCCTACTGTGATGTGAATCCTATCAGTGCCCGTAAATATTGTGTCAAACTATCAGATAATAATAAATCAATTTAGAATACAGCAAATAAAATGACCGCATTTAAAGCCTGGTCAACTCTGGTGACTCTGGGGCTCTCGGCCTCGAGTGTCTCGTTTCCAGGTATACTTTCTGCATACCCTGCTCGCGTTGGTTGAACATTGCGTACACCTTGTCGATATCCTCGAGCCGGAGTCGATGGCTGACCATGCGGAGTGGGTCAATTTTTCCCTTCTGAACAAGCTCCATTAGTCCCTTCCAGTACTTATGCACTGGCGCCTGGCCATTCCCAATCAATCGGACCCCGGTCTGCATAAGCGCTCCGATATTAAAGTGGTTCGTCTGCACGCATCAGCAATCATCCTCTGGGCCAATGTTTAGGGTGGCACTCACAAATCCAGCGTAAACTCCCGTTAATCCAACCCGTCCAAATGGCCTGACAGAGGTAATCATCTCATTCACGATCTCTGAGGTATCCGTCTCTGCACCCATCATCTGCTCAAAGAAATGCACCCACCCCTTCGCATACTCGCCCCCAACACACTCCAAACAGACATCCAAAGAATGGTCCGTCATCTGGCGCAGCTGGCTAGAAACGGATTCTCCCCTCGGCAATTTCGAAAAATCCAGCGTCTCAACCTTGGGCACCTTCGCCTTCACAAAATCCAACCTCCACGCCCCATCCGCTCCATCAATCAAAACCACCCGGCTTGCCCCATGATAGAACGCAAATTCCACGCTCATCTGCCCAATTGGCCCGGCACCCCAAACAGCAACAACGTCGCCCTTGTTGACCCCGGTATCAACAACACAGTGCCAGCTCGTCGCCACGACGTCACTCAAATACAATGCCCTTTCGTCCGGCACCGCATCGGGGATGGGCAGCAGATTGACATCTCCAAACGGCACGCGCACAAACTCAGCCTGTCCACCTGCAAAGCCACCCGTGAAGTGGCTGTACCCGAAGATTCCGGCCGTTCGCTTCCCGTACATTGCGTTCGTGATGCTGTTCTCGTTGGTGTTTTCACACTGGCTGTACAGTTCGGCTTTGCAGCGCCGGCAGGTCCCGCAGGCAATGGGGAAGGAGACGACGACGCGCTGGCCTGGCTTGTATTTTGTGACTCCCGGTCCGACGGAGTCGATTACTCCGCAGCATTCGTGGCCGAGGACGTCGCCTTTTTGGAGTTGGGGGATCACGGCTGTTGAAGATTCATTAGACCATCATTACAACAAGAAAATTCAAGGAACTTGGAGCTTGTTCATGTTGGGCTACCATACCATGATATAGATGCAGATCGCTTCCGCAAATTGTACTCCCTGTTATCTTGACGATGGCATCGGGAGCATCCACGATGCGTGGTTTGGGCATTTCAACTAATATCCAACCAGTTAGATCGCTACCACGGCCTTGTTATTCTGGGCGTACGAACCAATTCCGACCTCGTTCTTTCCCTCCCAGACCGTCGCACGGATCTTCTCGCCCGTCTCGACGCCGTACTCATTGTTGTAATTGCTGATATCAGTGGTGGTTGTTGCAGTGTCGCTGTGGCCAATGGCCTTCTCGACGAAATTTGCGGCCTGTGTTGCGGCCATGTTAAGGACCTTGGGGATTTAGTTTGTTTTTAAGTCGTGTTATTGGTTGTTGGTATAGATTCGCCGTGAAAGGGTGGTGGAGATGAGTTTAGGATTTCACCACCACTGCTATATTTTTAGTTGAATCTTGTTAGATAAAATATAAGTATAGAATTAACCATTTACTGACTCTCTATTCTCTAATACCAAGGTATTTGTTGCTATTGTCGACGCAGCATTTGCATCACGGTGACATCACATGATCATCCGGACTCCCTGCCATGGACGCTGCTTTCACCATTGGGCTGGCCGAGCCCTTGATCCAGAAGTCGCGTCAGGATGATGCCCATAGGCGAGAGTTATTGTGGACGTCCAGGCAAGCTTATCGACCCCTCGTGTGTAGCGTTCGGGCAGAAAAGGTAACTGCCGCTGGCTGTGCCCTAACTAACCAAAAAGACCCCTGCATAGTATCCCAAGCCATAATACAACTTCTCCACCACAATCAGATTCATTAAAACCAATTCTCAGTACGAAGTGGCCTACCAAGGCTGCACCCCATCCCGATTGACCACCCTCCCAACATCCCCGTCGCGCCTCCCCTCAAGCACGTCCCGAAACAATACCCCAGCAACGACCGGATCCCCCGCTCCCATCTTCTTCAACATCTCCAGATTCCCACCTAAATTCGTCGCCAACAACCCCGGGCTGATCGCAAACACCTTAACCCCATCCTTCGTCAGGATCCGATCCCACTCGCGCATCATCATATTCAGACCCGTCTTGGCGCTGCGGTACGCAGCCACATTCATCATTGTCTTCGGCCAGCCGGGCTCAGGGACCATCCGGTCAGCGGGCGTGGTCTTGGTCACTGTGCCTTCAAGCGTCGCAGTTCCAGATGTGACGAATATTATGCGCGGGTCGGCACTTTTCAGGAGCAAGGGGATAAACGTTGCTGTTAGGACCTGGGTCCCTGTGACGTTGACGTCCCACGATTTATTCCAGGCTTCGCGCGTGGAGATCTCGCCGCGGATACCGCGCTGGTCGAATTGTGCTCCTGTGAGATTGTTAGCATACCCGGACGTCCACCTATACTACTGGTATGGTATTAGGTGATTGTGGCCTACCGGCGTTATTAACAAGCGCATCCACCTTGCCAAATGCGTCCTTCACCTGGTCGTATGCGTTCTCGATAGACTCGTCCGACTCGAGATCAAGAACGACAGGTGTCAGCTTGTTCGACGAAGACGAAAACTCGTTCTGGATTTCGTTGATCGCGTCTTGCGCCTTGGATAGTGATCTCGCGCCAATAATAATGCTGTACGCCCTGTCAGCGCTGTATAGGGCCCTCGCGACTTGGAAGCCGATTCCGGTGTTGGCGCCCGTGATGAGGATGACTTTTGCGTCGGCCATGGTATGCGTTTTTTATTTCACTTGCGTTGCTTGCCATTCTAGAAAACTCTCGATCTTGGGGCGTATAAGTAGTGGTAGGCTTAAATCCGGCGAAGGGATGTATCTCCGCCGCCTGTGTTAAATCCACTGGTTAAATCCGAAAGCATTCCGAGCTGCTAATGGGGATGCTCTGGGTAGATTAATATGGGACGGTGCAAAGACCAACTAAAGGGGGCCAAAATGGCATGCCTATCTGCGGCGTGAGCGCACACGACCGGTGCACCACTAAGTACAGTCCAGCATGTGGCTGTTTGATGCGGGTGCTAAGCCCTGTATAAGAAGCTTGTTCTGCCAACTAATAACAGGATGAATCAACTGCATGATCAGTGCAATGGTCGAATGTTGGTTGTTAATAATCATTATATAAAATGGAACATTTGGAGCATCAAAAATAAAGCTCAATCCTGCCTTGCATGTCTTATATACTGCTGCTATATATTTAAACCAGGGTCAGCTGGAGATGAAAAAAATGCTATTTTCTCATCTGATTGCCAATGATTCCTTCAAAAACACAGAACTCTTTGAATAATATATGACCGTCCTAATATCATGATTTCAGGCTGGGATATGGCTACCATACTCTCATCCAAGGTGTATAGCATTCTATTTGTTTCATTAGACTTGGAATGGCGAACCCAAGCGTACCTATCTTTCTAGACTTACCTAGGGACCTGTCATTGAGCTTTCCGTTCTATTTTGCTAGTCGCTCATATATCGGGGCATCTACAACAATCTCTGCAAAGTTCTTCGGCGTAATACAGAGTTGAGTAGAAGGGCAAGAGTCAAAAAGGCATCGGTCTATACAGGGTACATAATGGTTCATTTCAAAGAATAGTAAACTTACAGATAATACTATATTCGCTGTTCTATTGCATGGAACCCTTGACGACACGCAGCCTTATTTCCACGTCGGTTCCTGTCGCAAATACTCGACAGAAGAAGCGGTGTTGTCGATGCGCCTTTATACCACGTCATTCTAACCAAACACCACGCACACTCATCATCTTGCGGGCGCATTCTGCTTCTTGTACTCCGTACGGTGAAGAAAGAGTCCGGCCAGGCTCGATTCGCATCGTCGTTAATCCTGGCGAATCTCTTCAGTGCTTGGCCTCCGATCTTCACCTCAGTAGTTGTTCTTGCGCGCTTTATCGAGCTTCTATGCATGGCGACCCAAGCATGGTATACTGTACATTCACTGGACCATCTAGTATTAATGTTTTTTTTTTTTTTTTTTCCCTCCTTGCTTGATTCTGGGGTATAAATTGAAAGCGCGTCTCCCCGGACAGTGCCAGCAACGAGACCGTGGTTGCGACTGGCGATGATTTGCCACATCGGAGTGCGCTGAGCATCGCCTGTCCTTCTCGCCTGCTTGCGGACATTCTCCATTGTCGATCAATCACTTCGCGGCTTTTCCTTTCAAGCAGTCGAGAACCTGCCTGGCCCTCTTAATCATCGCTGCTTGGATTCCAGCCGGACGAGCAGCTGGAGATTTTCACCTTGTTTGCGTCATTTGCCTCTGCTGGGCGTCCCCAACTCAATTGCCCCTTCATCCACTTTCTTTCTTTCCTTCCGCATCGGTCGCGCCTCTTTTGTCTAGCAATTTGTCGTGTTAGAAGTGTCTGCTGAGTTCTTTTTGAGAATCAAGGGAGTTTGCCTGCACTCGAGTCGGCCTGGTTGCGGGCAGCTCTCGCTCTCGCTCTCAGCCAACAGCGACCCCTCAGTCTTCCAAGTTCGCACAACCCAAACCCAACCTGAACCTGAACCGCTCAGTCTCCAGTCTCCGCCGCCAACCTCCTCCGTCTTTTGCTTCTCCCCTCCGCTGCGCCCTTGCCAGCCCAACAACTGACTGCCCCTCCCTTATCTATCCCCTCCTGTCCTTTCCTCGCTCTCCCCTTTGCCCGGTTGCCCGGTCCTATGGAAGGCGTCGATCTCCAATCCGTCCTCAACAAAGGCAAGCAGATGGCCTCCAACGTCGCCTCCTCCGCCACCAACGGCACCGCCAATAAGAAGAGAAGAAAGGGCACCGACTTGAAGCCCATCGTCACCAACGATTCCGCGATGCCTCCTGGCGACCAACCGGGCTCGACAGGCGATGGGTATGTTTTTCACTTCATCCCCTCCGCCCCCTCATTGTGGCGTTGTATCTGTATTTTCCTTGTCCTAACCCACTTCCGATGATAGTGTCCCGCCGTCACGGTCTGGCTCCTCGTCCTCCGAAGAAGAAGTCGAAACCACCGCCGAGGAGGAAGATTCAGAAGACTACTGCAAGGGTGGCTACCACCCCGTCCAGATCGGAGAGCTCTACAACAATGGCCGATATGTCGTCGTGCGCAAGCTGGGGTGGGGTCACTTCTCGACTGTCTGGTTATCCCGCGACACAACGACAGGGAAACACGTCGCCCTGAAAGTCGTCCGGTCGGCCGCTCATTACACCGAAACCGCCATCGACGAGATTAAGTTATTAAATCGCATTGTCCAGGCCAAGCCTTCCCACCCTGGGCGCAAGCACGTTGTTAGCTTGCTTGACTCCTTCGAGCACAAGGGCCCGCATGGGGTCCACGTTTGCATGGTATTCGAAGTACTGGGGGAGAATCTTCTCGGTTTGATTAAGAAATGGAACCACCGCGGTATTCCCATGCCGCTTGTGAAGCAGATTACGAAACAGGTGCTCTTAGGTCTCGATTATCTTCACCGGGAATGCGGGATTATCCATACCGACCTGAAACCAGAGAACGTCCTGATCGAGATCGGCGATGTCGAGCAAATCGTGAAGACATATGTTAAGGAGGAGGAAAAGAAGGCACAGAAGGAGAAGGAAGACAACCGCAACGGTCGGCGGAGGCGCAGGACATTGATCACCGGCAGCCAGCCGCTGCCGAGTCCTCTGAACACCAGCTTCGATTTCAAACACAGCTCCCAAAATTCTCACAGCAGCCTCAGCCAGCTTGTCAATGAGTCTCCAGGTGCGGAGAACCAATTGCAACTATATATTATTACCGCTGACAGAGACAGGTCCTGAAACCCCGTCGATGAGACAAATACTTGGCATCAAGGATGACGAGGAGCAGCAAAAGCAGAGAGAAAAGACTGCGTACGTGGATCGACCTGTTTTTAGGCAACCTTTTACTAACAACCGCCAGTGACTTGCTGGAACGAGAGGTTTCTGGAATTTCACTCGATAAGTCATCCTCGAATGACGAAGAGGTTGATTGTGGCATCATCTCCGTGAAGATTGCCGACTTGGGTAACGCATGCTGGGTTGGCCACCATTTTACCAATGATATCCAAACACGCCAATACCGCTCGCCCGAGGTTATTTTGGGATCCAAATGGGGAGCGAGTACCGACATATGGAGTATGTCCTGCATGGTAAGCCTGTCATTGAATAATATCCCATGGTGGAGGTTTACGGAAGATCTAACTCGCGCAGGTTTTCGAATTAATAACCGGCGACTACCTGTTCGATCCGCAGTCAGGTACTCGGTACGGCAAAGACGATGACCACATAGCTCAAGTTATTGAGCTGCTTGGTAACTTCCCGAAGTCGCTCTGCCTTTCAGGCCGCTGGTCACAAGAGATATTTAACCGCAAGGGCGAACTACGCAATATCCACAGACTCCGCCATTGGTCGTTACCTGATGTGCTCAGAGAGAAATACCACTTCTCGCCGTCGCAGGGTATGGCCATCAGCGACTTTCTCCTGCCGATGCTGGAGGTGCTACCGGAAAAACGTGCAAATGCTGGTGGTATGGCATCACATGAATGGATGAAGGAAACCCGGGGGATGCAAGAGGTCGACCTAGGTCTCGTTCCCGGCAGTAGAGGAGAAGGCATTGAGGGATGGGCCACGGAGGTGAAGCGGAGATGAGCGTGAAGCCCAAATTGATCCGATATAACGACAGTATATGTCTCGAGTGACGATTTTCCTTCGTTTGTCATAATTTCCTTGCTGCGCATTCTACCACATCTTGGGCCGATGGCTAGTTGTTGGTTGTCCATGACCGCTCCGTACATTCTAAACGTCCACCTACTCTCTCTCCCTCTCTCTTCATCCTCCTCTCCTACTCATTCTTTACCATCATAGAGTCTGCTTTCCTATCTGATGTGTCCGCTTGCTCTGCTGCACCTCAACTCTACCTCTACCACTCCACACCTATTTCTCCTACCTTTAGACGCCCTACGGGGTAGTGATGTCGGAGATGGATATATTACGCCGGTTGTTTCTCGTCCTTGCCATTTTTTCATTTACGGTCCGGAATATCTGATGTTTACGATAGCAATTGTACGTATGGGTTCTGGGGCTGTCTGAGATAGGACTATGCAATAAGATCCCATCTCTTGTTAGAGATTGAACGAGAACCGCGGTTGCCTGGAGTGTAGGCTATATGCTATAACCCATTTCGCCTAAGCTCTTCGTCTTCGTCCAATTCTTCGTCTTCATCTGCATCAACCTCACTCGGTAACTCAATAGGAAACCACCCACACCGCGCAAAGTCTACATAGAACTCACCCATACTATCACTATCAACCTCAACACCCTCTTCGCGAAGAGCCTCTGCTTGTCTCGCCGCACTCCCGGGCCCACTAACAGACATACCCAATTAGCTCGCAACTCTTCACTGAACACCAGTGCATGGAACAAGTACATAAGCACCCAGGTGGCACTTACCGATGCGAAATCATCCCCTTGGAATTCACAACCCGCTGCCACGGCACGTTCCCGCCGTGGAAGTACTCCCCGCTCTCTGGGGCCGGGAGGTGTTTTAAGCAGATCCCGACCTGGCGAGGGCGTTTTGCTGTGAGAACCAGTACTATGTTAGCCTTCTAACCCTCTTGGCATTTTGTGTCTTGGTAGACCAAATAAGCGGGGGAGGCAGGGGAGAGAGAGGGGAATGTGGTCATGGTCATGATGAATGCTGGTGGGAATGGACATATAGCTATATATTGGGTGTACCAAGGTGCAGTACGGACGTTCACCTAGTAAGAGAGCAATGTGCCCGTAGGAGGTTACCTTGCCCCGTGGGATCTCGCGCACGGCGGCGTAGACGGCGTTGAACCAGTGTTCTGCTTCGTCTGTTCGGGGCATTTCGGTTTCGGCGTTGAGGTGTCTATTCGCTAATTGCAAGACTGTATGTCCGAGTCTTGATAGCTTTGGGGCTGGGTTGTTTGGCAGTGGTTGTGACTGTGTTGTACGGAGTGGAGTAGAGTAATAGTAATACTATGCGGTTTGGTCTTCTTTTGCCGAGCGAAGAAAGTATCGCTTTGGCAATCGAAGGGACCTGCGCTTTAGGTTTTGAAATTAAGCACCTGGAATCATTTCATCAACAAAAATGGTTAATATTAGAGATGGAGATGACAATGTCGAATGTCCCTCGTATCGCGCATACAAAAGGTACAGTATAGCTTACCGGAAAACAGATAGTCCGTTTAAACACAGACCGCCAAGCCCGCCGCAGTCCATCTCCGCCTTGACAGCTAAAACTAAAAGTGAATGGAAATTAAAGGCTCTGTCGAGCTCACAATCAACCAACCACCCTACCCATAAACAAGAAAGCAAAACAGACGACAATGCCGTCAAGCTCACTAGCCGATTACCTCGCAAAGAACTACCTCACCGCGGATCCAGCACCAGCAAACTCCGAGCGGCCCAAAAAGAAACGCAAGAAGACCAAAGCAGCAGAATCCGGCACAGATGGCGGCGGTCTCATAATTGCAGACGATGACCCGCCCGATCTACGCAGCACGGCGGGGCTATCGGCGCGCGACAACGACGAGTACGGGCCGGCTGTTGTGTCGGGCGGACGGAGCGCGGAGTTTCGGCGCGCGAAGAAGAGTAATTGGAAGACGTTAGGATCAGGGACTACGGGCGCGGATACAAATACGGAGACTACGGGGAGTGAGCGCGATGCGGCGGATGCAATTCTAGCAGATGCGATGGCGGAGGAGAACGCGAGACGGGCTGGCGGTGATGAGGATCCGATGGTTGTTGATCAGGATGAAGATGATGATGGATTACGGATGGAGTCTGGCGCTCGGGCGGGACTACAGACGGCGGAGCAGACGGCCGCGATGGTTGCTGCTCAGAAGAAGCGAAGAAAAGCAGAGGAGGCTCTGTATAAGGGAAAGAAACAAGGGGACGAGGCCGAGGAAGGGCAGGAGACGGTATACCGAGATGCGTCGGGGCGAATTATCAATGTTGCCATGAAGCGGGCAGAGGCGCGACGGGTGGAGGAGGAAAAGAAGATCAAGGAGGCCGAGGCGAAGGAGGCGCTCATGGGGGATGTGCAAAGGCAGGAGAGGGAGGGGAAGAGGCAGGCTCTCGAGGAGGCGAAGGCGATGCCACTGGCGCGCACGGCGGAGGATGAGGACCTGAATGACGAGCTGAAGGCGCAGAGTCGGTGGAATGATCCGGCGGCGCAGTTTCTGACCAAGGCCGCTGCGGGCGTGAGCAAGACGGGGAAGCCGTTGTACAAGGGGGCGTTTCAGCCGAATCGGTATGGGATCCGGCCGGGGCACCGGTGGGATGGGGTTGATCGGGCGAATGGGTTTGAGAAGGAGTGGTTTGCAGCCAGGAACCGCAAGGGCAGGATGGAGGCGCTGGAGTATGAGTGGCAGATGGATGAATAGTCTGTATTATTGTTGTACTATATTGCGGTGCTGGACACCGATATGCATCTAATCTATGGCGATCGCGAGGTACAAGCATACAAACAAACTCACTACAAGGCAGGCTAGTGCCGGTTCTGGGCTGACAGCCTCCGTTTCCGTCATCACTCATCACAGCCTGGTTGCGATGTTTATTTTAAGAAGAATGCGAAACAGACTCCAGGCTTACTAACCAGGGCGTCCCGTCCAACCCCGAGACTCCAGCGCAGGCTTGCGTGGATGCAGATGACAGGGACGCATGATAAGCCCAGTCGGAGAAAGGAGGAGATGCAAATCGCATCATCGCATGACATCACAGCAGGCAAGTGACGGCCCAGAACGGACAACGTGCCTGAGGCTGTGGCCTGTGTTGTCGTTGGTCCGGCCATCTGCAGGAGAGCAGCAGCCTCGGGATCCTCGGTTGACGAAAATAGAGGACCATGGGAGATGGGTCGAGGCTGGCACGCAAGTGGCGCGTCCCCGGAAAATGAGGGGAGGAGGAGGTGCTTGATTGATAGGATCTCGTTATCAAGAGCTGCAGTGGTGTGAATGACCTGCACCTGCCGCAATCAGCATCGCCTCGCCCGGACCCCCTTGGAGGGCGCCTGATAAAGAAGCCCAGCCGTGACTCGATATCGCCTTCCAAGGTCCCCGACTCGCCTTCCAAGGTTCTGATTCTCTTTGATCTCTTTGGCTTCGAGTCGCTTGTTTGTCTGCCTCTGTTCTTACTCACCTCGTCCTCTGCTCTTTGGTGACACAAAGCCGATGACTGGTTACCAGCCGATCCTTGGTGACTCACCCGATCTATAAGTTCCGGTTTCAAACGCCCATATCGACCACGAATCCGAGCGGATTACTCACTCCTCTCCTGCATATCGCCTCCTGTCTCTATCGTATATACCGCGCCGGCTCAACTGCTACCTAGTCCAGGCATACACTACAGACGACCTTACAAGAGCCACCGCGCCTCATTCGATATACTTCCCATCTACTATACTGTACCTCAGCTCTACGCAATGTCTGCCTCTTTTGATAAGCCTGACCTGCGCCAGGCTGGCACCGCAGCCAAGCGGGTCCATGACAAAAAAGCCAAATGGGTGCACGGTGGCCGAACCTCTCGCCCTGGCGCTGTTACTCTTGATGGTGTCCTTCCAATAACTCGCCCCGCAAAGCCAGAGACGCAAGTATATCCGGTTGGTGGTATCGCAGATGCAAGGGCTGACCGTACTAGAACATCATGGAACAAGCGGCAACGCGTACGTGACGCACAGCGTGGCTCCACCACCGCAAAGGTCGACTTTCACAACGACGTGCGAGAGGCTCTCGATGATGCAACCTCCGACTCGTCCGCCGTCGAGGATCGGGGCGACCCTATTGTCACAACGGCCATCCCGGAAGTTTGCCACGGAGACGCCCCGGTCGATCTTTACGAGGTATCGGGGCAGACGCTCTTCAACGACATGATCGATAAGGCGGTCGAGAGGTTCGAGACAAAGGAGACGGAGAAGCTGGTCAAGGAGTACGAGTTCATCACTCGGGAGAGCGAGATCTCCACCGGGTATCTCGCCGACGAGGACGAGTTTGAGCTCGTCGACCATGTGAAACTGTGAAGACCTATTGCCTTCTTTGTTTTTCTCGCACGCGCGTTTATAGTATGAGCGATCGGACCGGAGTTGGGCTAGAACTTTTTGATTCCCATTAGATGATTTGATTTCGGAGTCTGTTGGCGCTTGAGTTATCGATGCATGCTGCGATTTTGATCTGGGACGGCTATTAGGCGGCAGCACCGACCTAGGATTCCTCTTTAAAGCCGACGGCGATGATGATATTGGTTATTGTTATTATAATCAGAATGAACATATATAAATAGCCCTGGCTTGGTTGTAGAGTGTATACACCGTAGATCCGCAGTAGCGGCGCGCCTGGAGCGGAACCCGCAGTGAGGGGAAGCTCAGGCCGGGCGATCGTAGAGTGAACTGTGAATCTGAATCATGGTAAGGACAGAAATAATAATGAAAAAAGAAGTTTTTCTATCTGCTTGAAGAGTGACTCGCTCGCATGGGGACTGAGGGGTGTGAATGCGGTTGCTGGGCCCAGGCAGTGCTTGTTTACCAAAACAAAAAGGGAAGCGGAAAAAGTCGAGATCCTTGGCCCAAAATCCTCCGCAGATCACCTCTTCCTCCGCACGTTCATCACCCACCCGTTCACTCGCCTTCTCCCTTTCCCTGATCAGTTTGTCCAACTGCTACAAAATGGATAAGAGAACAGCGGAGAGTCCGATGGACTTTGAGTGGCAGTCCAGGGCCCCTGGAGATGTCACCTCGCCATTTTACCAGCTCAGCATGCAACACGACAACCAGAAGAAGCGTGCGTGACAGCATCCCTTTTACCAACAGCTCCATGCTAACAGGTCTCAGGATCCCACAATGCGTTCGACTCCCCGGAAAAGAAGCCCGTCCCTGCCCTCCGCGAGCCCAACTCGCAACCATTCCTCTTCTCCCAGACGAAACCCGCAGCCACGTCAAAATCGCCCTTTGCTCAGCCCGCCTTCATGACGCCTCGCAAATTCGATCTGGATTTTTCCTCAGGAGCCGAGAACATGTCGTCTCCAGAAAACGCCGATAATGACGAAACACCAGAGCAGTCTGCAAAGGCAGGTCATCGAAATTCGTTATTTGGGATGTACGGACGGTTCGCACCAAGCCCCGGCCGAGGCGAAATCCCACGGGTGAATCACTACTCCAATGCAGCCGCGAGACGAGTTCAGAAGAGAAGACTACGGAATAGGACGCTAGATATGCGACTCCGAAAGGAGGATAGTGATGACGAGAGCGATCGGCCGAGCAGCAGTGAAGGTCAGCAGGGCATCACGCAGAAGGGTCAGAACCCTACCGACCAGCCTTCGCGAATTTCCACCTTTTCCGACTTCTTTGCGTTGCTGGAGGCGCATCCGAATGTTCCAAATATCTTGTCCTGGTGGGCACAGCTCGTTGTCAACCTTTCGTTGTTTTCACTTGCGGTGTACGTCGTGTTCGGGTTTGTGTCGGCCATTCGCGCAGAGTTTGACCAAGCTGCCGAGGAAGTGTCCGATACGATCCTGGCTGAGATGGCAGTTTGCGCGAAGAGTTATGTTGATAACCGGTGTGCCGGTGGAGACCGACTGCCGGCCTTGGAAACTGTCTGCGAAAATTGGGAGCGATGCATGAACCGTGACCCTGCCAAGGTTGGAAGAGCCAAGGTGTCGGCACAAACCATGGCGATTATCATCAACAGCTTCATCGATCCGATCAGCTGGAAGGCGATTGTAAGTTATTGACACCGCGCATTATGTTCTAAACTGATTATTTTAGTTGTTTTTCCTTGTCACCATATCCACAGTCACTGTGGTCAGCAACTGGTCGTTCCGTTCATTCAGAAATCGCTACAACCAACATGACTACGCTCATCCGCCTCCTACGTATTCTCGACAGTCATCTGCTCAACACCAGATGCCCCCACAACTGCCCGGGCAGCATTCTGCATTCGGATATCTGGGAACACAGCACCAGAACGATGCCGGGTTCCAAAAGCAAGACATGCCACTAATGCTCGAGCACCAGAAGACCATGAACTTCACAGAACGCAGTCGAGAGCGGTCTAGAAATCCGCGCACCCCGAGCCCTGTGAAACGGGGCAGGAAACTACTTTAACTTTTATCGTTTCCATTTTCAGCATCAGCGACTGGCTCTGGCGTTTCATTTGTTTCCTTCGGTGCTTTTTTTTCTTATTATACTTTTTTGGGCGATAGAGTTCGGTCTGGGAACTGGGATGTTTATCACATGGTGGTAGGAGTTTGATATCACTTGCTTGTACATAATATACTACATGGAATTTGCCGAATCGTTTCTTCGGAGAGCACTATAACTTCTTTCTTTTGCGCAACACTATCCGTGGATGTTACCATACCCCTTATCCATGGTCTCAGAATCTCGGTTATATTACAGACTTAATGGATATTGGAATGGCACAAGTGACTGCCGTGCCTAACCGACAATGGCAGTCTGAGACGTGTATCAGTGCGATTGGGAAATATACATACCGTGAGTTCGCCCACTTTTGTCCCTACATTGTGACACCTTATCTACTGAACAATAGTGGCAAAGATAGGCTGCCTGGACAATGTCAGACGGCAACAATGAAAGAAAGAGGGGCAATATCGACATGCGCATTGTCTCTTGTGTGATCGGGTGTTGTTACATGGCCAGAGGGCCAAGAAGCGCGGATCGCCAGTCCAAGATCGCACCGACGCCGCCGTCCAACCACACCCGCAGCCCTACTTTGCGGCGCTGTAACCCAAGCCCTGCAGCCTCTTGCACCCTCCCTCCTCAGCCAATCATCCTCATGCTTTGAATTAAGTCCATCGGGAGGCCAGGACGAGCTTCTGTTATCACCCCCGCCTGTGCGTGATATGCCCGACATTGAATGATCTCCTTCCTATAAAGCAGTAGTATGATAAGAAAAAGGGGGCTTGGCAGTACTGTCTTATGCCAGTTGGACGCTTCGCCATGGGAATGTTGGCCGTGTCCGAAACCTATATAAGGCGCGTGGAACGCGATGAGAGTCCCAGCAACCATCCCCCTCCTTGACATTTCTGTTCTCCGAGTTCCTCAGTTCGCAATGAAGCTCGCACTCGTCTCTCTCCTATCCTTGGCCTGCGTGGCGTCAGCGTCACACCAAGGTGGGAGAACAATGGAGCACCTCATGTCGCTGAAGGTGCAGTCCAGAGAGCGTGCCCGGGCCCAGGGTCTGTTCAATCTGAACCGCTACCCGGATCAGGCAGACAAGAGATGCACCCAGGGTAAGGCGGGAGAGTACTCCTGCCAGAATGTCGACCTCCTGAGCTTCCTCAGCCACCAGGCTCTGGGTAGCGTCACCCGTGAGGGCAATGATGTCTGGGGTAAGCGTGCAGAAACTGTTGCGGTAATGAGCTAATGAATGTAGGCTGGACTTCTGCTGATGGGCGCGAGTTTGGCGTCGTCGGACAGACAGACGGAGTTGCGTTTGTTGAGATTCTTGAGGACGGCAGTCTTGAATATGTTGGGCGTCTGGCAACTCAGACGGAACCCTCTGTTTGGCGTGATATCAAGGTTATCGGTGACCATGCATATATTGGCTCGGAGGCGACAGGCCATGGGCTGCAGATTTTCGATCTGAAGAAGGTGCGTTAGCCTGTCTCTGAGCGGGTATGGACTTAGCTCACGTTCAAAGTTGACGACAGCGTCCGCCTCGGATCCGACCGAATTCTCGCCATCGAAAGACTTGACGGCCTGGTACACCGGGTTCGGAAGCTCTCACAACATCGTAGCGCACGAGGAGACGAACACGATTTACGCAGTTGGAACGTCGCGAAACCTTACCTGCGCTGGAGGTCTGTGGATAGTCGATGTGTCTGACCCAGCCAAACCTGTCTCTCCGGGTTGTGCCAATGAAGATGGCTATGTGCATGATGGTAGGAACCGAGCATTCTTCGAGATATCACACTCTAACTCCTCCTAGCTCAGTGCGTTTTCTATAAGGGCCCGGATGAGAAATACGTCGGCCAGGAAATCTGCTTCAACTACAACGAAGATACCTTGACCATCGTTGATGTGACCGATAAGACGAGCCCCATCCAAATCTCGAAGACGCCCTACGTCGGCGCCAGCTACACCCACCAAGGCTGGCTCGTTGACCCAGAGGATCATTCCTACCTGCTTCTTGACGACGAACTCGACGAAGTGGACGGTACAGGTTCTGCCGCGAACGGCCATACCACGACCTATATTTTCGATATCAAGGATCTCTCCGCGCCCAAGCACACCGGTATCTACCAGTCCCCTGTGCGCTCAATCGACCACAACCAATACGTCGTCGACGGCCTCACATACCAGTCCAATTACGGCAGTGGCCTGCGCGTCGTCGATGTGAGCTCAGTCTTTGAAGACCCGACCGGCTCTTCATTCAAGGAGGTCGGCTCTTTCGACGTCCACCCCGAGGACGATGCCGAGGGAGGCGAGGTGGAATTTGTCGGAAGCTGGAGCGTGTACCCCTACTTCGCAAGCGGGCATATCCTCCTCAACAGTATCGAGCGGGGTATCTACTCGCTCAAGTATACGGGGCCAAGTGCCAGTCGGGGCTAGTAGGCTCACTAGCAGGGTAGGCAGGTCAGGCGGCCAGGTGCCCTGTCCGAAATACGAACGATCTGTTTGACCCCGCAGGAGCGAAAGGATGACTAGTAAGCCTAGTAGAGATGGAGTTCCGCAGAAGATCCGGGTATTCTCCGGCCATACATGGATAGCCAATTCCAGCCTAGACGGCTTGAGAAATTCCGAAACAATCCGGTCTCTGTGACAAGCCCCCACGCTTAAAATAGTAGAATATGATATGTTCCTCGGACGCGGCATTTCATAAAACAACAGTAAAAAAAAAAAACAAGTAAGACATCCCGAGACATTGTCACCTCGGTTTCGCGGCAGTTAGTATTCCCTATAGGGTTACGGCAGTCACTCAGTAGTCAGTACATGTCAATCCCCCCCCCCATGGATTACAACCGGAGATACTACTTAGTAGCCTAACGGCTTAGTGCAGACTTAGCAATGTCATCCTCCTCACTCAAGCATAATTCTTCCTTAGCCTGAAACGAATCAATTCCCGAACGCCGCGATCACACCCCTGTCACTTCCCCGCATTCTTCACCTTGATCGCATCGAAACCTTCATGTCGCCTACACTCGTGCCTGCTCTAGTAATGGACGTAAGGCACATGCACGTCCCCGTATGGGGCTGGTGCCACCCTCAAACGAACCTGTGACGCAGAGTCAGACTCGGACTCGGCGGCAGGGCTCCAAACAGGCAGGTATCCGGGGCAGGCACGCCAATTTTTCAGACATGTCTACTACTATTCTGTGTCAGTTCCGCTCTTTGTGGGTAGTGTATGAAACAGTGGAAACGACTGTTTGGTTTTATGCAGCCCAGAACAGTGTCGACTCGGACGGTGGTGTTTAATTTGCTTTTACGTACCGAACTGCATATAGGGTGGTAGCCTTGTACCGTGTGCACATCCCTAGGTTCGCTCCTCACGGCAGAGAGAAGCTTGGCTTGGCTTGGTGGACTGGAGATGTAACAGCCTAGGTAAATTTGAAATGCCGTGCCGGTAGTTAACATACGGTAGCGGCGGCGAGGAGGAGGTAGAGGGACATGTATAAATACCTGATGCGACACGCGCAGTATAGGGGGGAAAAGTATCAATCAACCCAGACAACCCAGCCAGCTCTATCACCAGCTCCAGTGTCTCTCCGGCTCAATCAGTCTTTGCTATCATCGCATTCACCATGCCTATCAGTCTTCGTGCACTCCTCGTTGCGGCCCTGGCTACACTTGCCATTGCAAACCCCGTCCCCAACGCCAACCCCGAGGCAGACGTAGCCCTCGAACGCCGCCAAATCACCAACTCAAAGGACCTGGAGAACGGCGACTGCAAGCCCGTGGCATTTATCTTCGCCCGTGGCTCTACCGAGTCCGGCAACATGGTATGTATAACTATCCAGCCGCCCCCACATCTCTTTCCATAAACTACGGAAACAAACCCACACAAGCAATGTAATGTAACGCTGCTAACAAAACCGATTGTCCGTATAATATAGGGCTTTATAGTCGGCCCCCAAGTATGCAGCGGACTAAAATCCAAACTCGGCTCGGACCAAGTCGCCTGCCAAGGCGTGGGCGGCGCCTACACAGCAGGCCTAATCCCCAACTTCCTGCCGGAGAACACAAACAAGGAATCCATCGATGCCGCCGTGGACATGTTCAAGCTCGCCGACAAGTGCGGCGACGAGACCCAGATCGTCGCAGGCGGATACAGCCAGGGCTCTGCGGTGATTTCGGGGGCGGTGCAGGCGCTAGACGACTCGCTCAGGGATAAGGTCAAGGGCGTTGCGCTGTTTGGGTTCACGCGCAACTTGCAGGATAGGGGACAGATTCCGGGATATCCGGAGGATCAGACCAAGGTTTATTGTGCTGTAGGTGATCTGGTTTGCTCTGGCACGCTGATCATCACCCCGGCGCATTTGACGTATGGCACTGATGCGGGGAGTGCGGCGGACTTTTTGGCGGGGACTGTCGATGCTTAGGGCTGTTGGCCTTTGGTAGCTAGTATGAGCTCTTTTGTTAAGCTGGACTGGGTTGAGTTGGTGGTTGGGGATTTGTATTCGTTCCTAGGCTCCTAGGTAGCTTTCGGGTCTGCTGTGCAGGTCCGAATTATATAACAAGTGTTGTTTTATTGCGAACTGAGGAATATGACGAGACATTAGACTGTTACACCAAGATCCATGTATGGCTGGTAGTCAGCCATCTATCTCAAACAGAAACTACCCAGAGTATGGGCCAAGCCAACTCCGAGAGCAGCGTGATGGTGCACTAACTCTGCGTCAGAAATTGACACATTCTGCCGTAGAACAGAATGGAATGCGTTAGACTGCTCCCTAGAGCAGCTTGATGATATGTGCCCATCAGGTTGATTGTTGCCTGTCGACGATATGATGCAGCCGTCAGCGCATGCAAAAGGCAAGGCAAGTCTCGCATATTCAATGACACGAAGAGAAGAAATATCCGTCGTATGATTCCAGGTACCATCCATGACACCGTCAATCGTTCCAGGTTCCAACCTCGACACGTCCACGACCAAGATTCAGCCCCGCGGAGTCTCTCCGTCTCTGCATCCACCGAAACGTCCAAACAAGAGGACAACGAGGACAAGCGCTTACAGCTGGACAGCTGCAATTGGTGCCAATCTCAACGTTTACACTGCCACGTCAGTATTGACCCCGACAGGTCTCGACACGCCCAAGAGCCGCGATGTCTCATTCGCTGCATCCCCTTCTTCAGCCCGCGGCCAGATGTTTCTAGGAACTGATCGTCGCTATAAGCTGAGGTGAGACGGTGATCACTCTGCAAGCCCGCGGCTGATGCAGATCAAATACTGTGAAGAGACCATCAAGCCTTGGCGGCCAAGGTTATCATCCTTCCCTGGTGATGTGTTGGAGAGGGCCAGTGTGTGATAGGTGCTGGGCTGGTCACAGCAAGGATCTCAGCCTCGCCGGTCCAAGTCGAGAGCGCAATATCTTTCTCCATCTGACAGTCTCGAGGGGACCGCATTTTCTTCATCTGACAGTCTCGCGGGGACCGGCGAGGGTATAAATACCTACTTCTTGCCCACCTCATCCATCCTCATTATCGCATCATCCTCAGCCAATTCAAACAACGAACCAATCTACTTTCTCTACTACTCAAAATGCGCGTCATTGCTGCCTTCGCTGCCCTCCTGGCTCTGGCCTACGCCTCCCCTACCTTGGAAGTTAGACAGCAGGGTGCGAACTGCGAGGTAGGTCATCCATATGACGATATCCAGCCCTCAGGGAGCAGGGACTAACTGGTCTGTCAACAGGAAATCTTCTTCCCCGACAACTGTGCTGCCCAGTGAGTATTTTCCAGTCAGGGTCTGGTGATTGTACTAACATACATGTCTTAGCGGCCTTGTTGAGTGTGATGGTGCCGGCTCAATCCGCGTTTGCTGCGTATGTTCTATGATCAAATATTGTTTCTGAGAATTACTTATCTAACTGCGTATAGACCAGCTGCTACTAAGAGATGAGTTTATGGGAAAGGGGATGTGAGGTGGCATGATACAACTATAACATGTGTATAAGTGGATGGTATATATTTCGGAAACTGTATAGGCCATCTTAACAATGAACGGCGCCTTGCCTATGTCCAAATAACCAATAATCCCAACTAGTAGAACTAAGTTGCCAGCCTTGCTGACACTCGCGTACAAAGGCAAACGACAGAAAGTCGCAGCCTGGAGAAGTTCAAACGCCTAGCAAAGCATTGCGAAGTGCTTTCCAGTCCACGGACTCCTGAGTTTTCGATTCGCCCAGATCTGGATGCCTGACAGGTAATCCTCCTTCATCCACGTGCGAATCCCCTAACCATCTTCAGAGACAATAGAGGATCTCAGGGAGGTATTTGAGGTTTGGGATAGGTATGTTGTCCCTGCTGAGAGTATTGACAGCGTCAAACTAACCTGTGTGCTTCCAATCGCAGATTTTTCGGGAAGCCGTATTCCTCTCCACATGTGTTGGCGTAAGGAATGTCGAGCAGTATTGAGTATGTGCTGATCGAAGTGTATAACTAAGGAGAGGGTGTCGTCGAACTTGAATTCATTGTCGATCCATGGCATTGAAGACAGAAATGTGCTGTACAGCAGGGTCAGCTCCTTAACGAGTATGGCTGTTGAGATAGCTAAACAGTTGCTCTACTGTCCCAAATATACTGAGTTTATATGAGTGTGAACTGTATTGGCCTACTTACGGTATCCCTGTATAATCAGTTTCTGGTGCAACATAAGGAATTATGAGTAGGCAGACCACAACATCCTTAGCCCTTAAGTATGCCTCGAAATACAGCCAGATAAAGCAAGCTATAGCTGCAGTTCATGTTCTACTTTTTCTATTTCCTGGTACCTATGAAGACATTCACTACACTGCAGCTGAATTTGGTATATCAAGACAGATACACTGGTTAGTGGAGGGCTTAACTACAGAGAGAAGACTGTTTATTTACCTCGGTATATCTGTATACTTTCTTTAACCTACCCTGTCGAAAGCTCTGCTCATTTATTGTTGCTGAGCTGTTGGCCATTCAAGCCCTTAGGGCTGAAAGACCGTGGCGTCTCCACCAACAATGAATATACTCCCAGAAACAGTCAAGACAAGGCTCCCATTCACTAATCCCTAACATCTTTCTTGCAAAGCTAAGTGAAGGAACCACGCACATATAATTCCCCATGCTGCCAGCTACTCATTTTTTCTTCATCTTAGCTATTGCCTTCTTCAACGCCAACTCCAACTCTCCTACACTTCGACCTCTACACTTCCACCACACAACACAAACACACCGACCCAAAATGTCATCACAAACACATCACACCCCCTCTCCAGGGACACCCCCAAACGCCTCATTCACAATCGGCTGGATCTGCCTGCGGTCGCTCGACACCCTCCCCTCCCGCGAAATGCTCGACCAGACATACGGCCGAAACCCAACAACGCCACGGCCCGCCGACAAAAACGCCTACAATCTCGGCCGGATAGGACGCAATAACATCGTCATGGCCGTGCTCCCCGCCGACAAGCCCGGCCGCAAACCCAGCATGGCCATGGCGTCACAGATCGCCGCAGACATGAAAGCCACCTTCCCGAATCTGAAACACGGGGTGCTGATTACGACGGGGAGCGGGATTCCGTCGGAACAGCAGGATATCAGGCTCGGTGATGTTGTTGTCGGGACGCCGGATCGCAATTTCAAGGGCGTGGTGCGGTTTGAGAAGGATGTAGGGGTTGAGGGCGTCAAGCAGGTTAAGATGGGGAACACGGCGTATTCAGGGCTTCTTGTGAACATATCGAATCTGCTCGCCGCGGACCGGAAGCTGGGCAAGGCGAGTAAATTTCACGAGTTTCTGACGGTGCTGTTTCAGCATTGGTATCCGGAGAGAAAGGAGGGGCATTCGTATCAAGGAAACTCCTATGATAAGCTCTTTGATGCCGGCTACGGACATGTCAACTCGAACGACCAGCATTGCGTGTCCTGTGACCCAACAAAAATCATCAGCAGGGAAGAGAGGAAGGACTCTCATCCGGCTGTTCACCTTGGGACGATAGCTTCGTCGGACGACCCGGTTGCAGACCCTGGCGTGCGCCAGCTTTTGGAGATGAAGTTCGGTGCAAAGGCAATACAGGTCGGGGCTGCAGGGCTGGGTGATGAGTTTCCTACACTTATTATATGTGGTATCAAGGACTATTCGGACTCGCATAGGAACGAGCACTGGGATAGATATGCGTCGGCTGCTGCGGCGGCGTATGCACGGGAGCTGTTGCTGCCTCTTGGGCCACTCCATCAGGAATAAACAGTGGCTGTAAACATCCTGGCTGACGGACATGTATACTGCATGATATCATTATCTTTGATGTACATATATGTTCACTTACGTGTTACGTATAGATGATATAGATCGGGCTGACTACTACAGTTCATAGACACAGATTAGGAATACACCTTTTAGTCTAGTAATTACAGCTTTCCTGCAGTCAGAAATAGAATATAATTAATCTCAGACGGGTTTAAATTCATCGATTCTGGTTTATCGTCGGATGTGTATCTAGCACATTGATGCTATTTAGCCAATATCAAGATCTTTCTCTAAGCCTGCCTATTACCAGGAATTTAAAACATTCCTGCCTATAAATAATAAAGCGTATATGCAGGGATGCAGCTGCCAAGATAGCCCAGAATGAGTCAGCGCGGGGCGTTCAACAACTAGCTATAACTTAACTTGCTATATTGAAGCACTCAGCCTCACTCCACATTCTACCTTCAACAGCAACTAAACTTGGAATACCCCTATATATACACCGCAGAATGGCCTTCAACTTCCTCGCCCTCCCCCCCGAAATCCGCCTCCAGATCTACCCCTACCTGTTCAACCCCAGCAAATACAGATCCAGCTACAAGCGCATCACGCGCCTCACATCCGAAGCCGAAGAGGAAGCCAAAAGCCACTGCGACGACAATGTCCAGCGCCGCTTTATCCCAGACGTCTCACTGCCCAGAATCTACCTCGACCGGTCCACGCCGTCCATCCTCCTCGTCAACCGGCAGATCACATCAGAGGCCCTCCCCGTCCTCTACGGCACAACGCTCACGGTGTCCAGCACGCCGACGACATACCTGGCGATGTGGCAGATGGACCTGGCGGAGTTTATCTGCGAGACGCTGCTGCAGCGGATGCAGTTTGTGGTGCTGAAGCTGGCGGCGCCCGAGAAGTACTTTGTGTTTGAGTTGCTGGAGATTTGGGGGGTGAGGAATGAGTTGAGGAGGCTTGTTCTGCTTGTGCCGGTGGAAAGGCCGTATTATGATATCACGAAGGCGCAGTGGGATCTTGTTGAGAGGCGGTTGAGGACGTTTGCGCAGAATGGCGGGTTTGCGTTTGAGATGCAGGTTGAGCAGGCGAAAGGCTGAATGCAGGCTACTTGATAGGTATACGATTCTTGCTTGGTATTTGTCTTATGAGCTTTGATGGATTGAGGTAAGGGCAACAGGCCAGCTCAACTGCGGAAGGCTGAAATAAGCTCCATTAATGTGCCACCAGCTTCTATAAGGGATGAGCAGAGAATCTTAGATTAGGAGGCCTTGACATGGAGTTGAGGCAAGACCACGCTCAAGCCCGACAATTAGGGCTAATCTACCAACAAGAGAATAAAGTTGTCACATCGCGGCTTAGGGTTGCTCGTATAGAAGCAAAAACACGGATCAGTATTTGCAAACCGCGCAAGCACAGAATATCGGTTCCGATATTTAAACCAATGACAAAAACAGAGATAGGAGATATGTATATCAAGTCTTGAGTGATGTTGCCACAGTATGCAGGGTTCTGGTTAGTCGACCTCGTTTACTCCGGAATAGGCAATCCAACACTCCGGCAGCAGAGCTTAAATGTCTTCTGTGGGGACCCCAGAGGCAGAGCTGCGTAATTGTGTCTTCTCAGAGGCGAATTGGCCCCGTTGATGAGTGGCACTGGGTCCGATCACCGGCGGGATTTCTCGGAACCGCTGCAGATCGAGCCATCGGATCCGATGTCTTTTCTTCCCTTGAAGTTTCCTTGCTTACTGGTTTCACTCGCTCTGGCGCTCTGGACCGCCAAGTTCGTTCAGTTAAGTTGACGGTGGAGAAACGGTGGAACTGCTCGTTCATCGATTGGATCCCCCAGTCCTTTAAACAGCGCTTTCCGGCCTCAAAATGGGGAGACGCGGGGCCATGCACTCTTGGACTCTTCTTTATCCGGGCGGAATTCGTTCACCCATTCTTTTTATCTGCTTCATGCACTCGTCCTGTTGAGCTGGTAACCCCGATATCATGCCTGCTCTCTCTGGTGGATGCGGCTTTTGTCTCTCGCATCACATCCGCTGTGACCTGCTCAAGGGCCAGTCGCCCTGTCTAACATGTCGTGACTACGGAATCAAGTGCCCCCCGGGGGATGAGACAGAGTGAGTCGTCGAAGAAAGCTGCCTGTCGCATGCTAACTATTCAGTGACTCGGTCTCGATGACGGACGCTGGCGACTCTCCCATGGAGGAGGTGATTCGTGAGTACAGCAAGGACGACACCGAATAAGGCGTACAGCTAACAGGATCAGACACCCCAGAAGCACACGAAAGCCGCTTCGACATCGAGCGCATCCACTGGATGACTCCTCTCGATCACTACAAGAACGTCGCCCACGACCTGCTTGGATTCCCAGTCCCCGGCATCCCCGACATCCCCCAACCGACATACAAAACGACTCTCCCACCGTTCATCCAAAAACTGCCCAGTCTCGCAGATGAAGATGCCGAATATCTCACAGCCAAAGGAGTCTTCTCCCTGCCAGACGAGCGGCTACAGAACGAGCTGCTGCGAACATTCGTCCTCCACGTCCACCCCTACCTGCCCGTCCTCGACCTCCCCCCCTTCCTACAGGCCATCGCCGACAACAATGGCCATTCCTCCGTCAGTCTGCTCTTAATGTACGCCGTCATGTTCTCGGCCATCGCATTCGTCGACCCAACACACATCCAGCGCGCGGGATACACCTCCAGAAAGGCCGCGCGCCAGGAATTCTTCCGGAAAGCACGAGTAAGCCAAGTCCATATCCCTCAGGACCATAACCATCTACTAACCTACTCACAGGTCCTATACGACTTCGACGTCGAAAGCGACCGCATCGTGCTCATCCAAACGGTGCTCCTAATGACCTACTGGCACAAAAACCAGGACGACCCCAAAGACTTCCGGCACTGGCTCGAGATCGCCCTGTCGCAAGCCGCTCTCGCCATGCCCATCAAAGAACAGGAACAGCGCACGCGCGCAAGCACTTTCACATCGCCAGGCCTGTGGAAGCGTCTCTGGTGGTGCATGTACACCCGCGACCGCCTCAACGCTCTCAATCTGCGGCGCAGCCCTGTCATCAAAGACGCCGAATTTACCGTGCCCCTGCCCACCCTCTCCGACTTCGACATAGGCACATACCCCCCCTCTGTTCTCGCAATGCCGATTCTCGGAGCCTGCGAGGTCCTTCGAAGCCCGGTGCAGCAGCGGCATCTCGCTACCATGTTCATCGAGAAGGCGAGGCTCTGCTGCACAATCAGCGGGATTATCTTCCCTATCACGAACGCTGCGGTCTTTGCGCCCGCCGTGTTCACGCATTACATCGCGGCCCTGGATGACTGGCATGCGAGTCTACCTCAGGAGGTCCAATACCACTCGCCGCCTGAGCGAAAATCCCTATCCGAAGGCGAGCGCGCGCTGTTCGCATACCGCGCCTGGCTGGAGATGATATACCTCGCGGCGTCAGGCGCTTTACACCGGCAGAACCAGGCCCAGAGTCAGAAATCCGTCCAGTCAGAGTCAAATCCGAATCCCAATCCTACGAATCCATCCGGGGACGGCATCCACTCTGTCACACAGTCCATCGCAGGCGTCGCGGATGGCCTGAACCAGCTCGACCTGGTGCACTGTCTCCCGACGACGACGGTGGGCCTCCTCACGCCAGTGCTGGCTACGCATTTCATGAACATCCGGTCGGAAACGCCGGACCTGTGGCGCAATGCGTTCCAGTCGCTGTATCAGTGTCTGAAGGTGCTGGAGAAGCTGGGGGAGGTGTATGAGCTTGCGGAGAGCATGGCGGGGTTCTTCCAGGCGGCGATCTGTGGGGATGCCGATGTCAATTCAAACACGAATACAGGCACGTCGGAATCGGATCGCGAAGGGAGGGAAACGGCGTTTCTGCAGCGGACGTTGACGAAGGACGAGCTGGACGGGTTTGCGCGGCTGGTTGGGGGGCGAACAGGTTTACAGAACTGTAGATAATACTCCGAGTACGTGTTATAGTTAATAGAGAGAGAATGAGTGACACATGAAATTGCAAATGAAATGTAAATCCCCATCCGACACTACAATAATTGAATAATCCTATAGGCTGGCAGTTGCGTAACCCCCACTTGAAGCTATCACGACATCGCCCGCAAATCAGTGCAATCGCCAGCCAAGAATTTAAGAATTGCTTCCTCCCAATGGGCCTGGACTTTCCTCCCTGATCCCGACTTGGAAATTTCAACCTGCACAATGGTACTGAAAGACCGGACCTCGCACGCGAACAATGAAGTCGAGGTCGAGTCCTCGCCTGGTACTTCTCACGACCATGACCACGACCACGACCCCTTGAATGCGCCGCTGAAGCGCAAGCTGCAGTCGCGGCACCTGCAGATGATTGCGATCGGGGGTACGCTCCAGATACACATTATCCAACTTCTCACTGACATATACAGGCATCATCGGCCCCGGACTCCTCGTCGGCTCCGGCAAAGCCTTCCAGGAGGGCGGACCCGCAGGCGTGCTGATAAGTTTCTCGCTAGTCGGGATTATCGTTTACTTCGTGATGTATGGATATGTTTCCAAACATTGTTTAGGCGTGTTCTAACGGCAGCGACAGGCAAGCCCTAGGCGAAATGGCCACCGCGATCCCCGTCACAGGCTCCTTCACCGAGTACGCCGGGCGCTTCGTCGACGACTCGCTTGCGTTTGGGCTTGGGTGGGCGTATTGGTATCTCTGGATTACTGTTTGTCTTTCTTCACCTTGCAATTAATCAATTTGTATATGTCCGTTGTGGGTGTGGTGCTAACAGCACAGGTCCTCGCAAACGAATACAACGCCGTGTCCCTGGTTATAATGTACTGGACGGACGCTGTCCCGCAATGGGCCTGGATCCTGATCTTCTGGTTTCTGTTCCTGGGCCTGGCGAATTTCGGGGTGCGCGAGTATGGCGAGATGGAGTTTTGGTTGTCCTTGTATGTCTACCACCCAGAACTATAACTATACACGGTGGGATGGGATGGATGTAGCTAATGAACGCAGAATCAAAGTCCTCGCCCTGATTGTATTCTTCATTCTCGCAATCTGCATCAGTACCGGCGGTATTGGCGGCCGGACGATCGGGTTCAAGTACTGGCATGATCCAGGGCCGTTTGCAGACTCGATTAACGGCGTTGCGAAGACGTTTGTTGTTGCTGGGACGCTGTATGCTGGGACAGAAATGTACGTTATCCTCTCTCTTTTAAAACAATAACTAATTGGAACAGGGTCGGCATCACAGCTGGAGAATCCAGCAACCCGCAAAAAGCCGTCCCAATCGCCATCAAGCAAGTCTTCTGGCGTATCCTGGTCTTCTACATCGGTACCTACCCATCTTCCACTGCCTACCTATCTTCCAGCCAAGCACAGCTTCTAACAACACCAGGAACAATGTTCTTCATCGGCATCCTCATGCCCTACACCGACAACCGACTCATAGGAGACAGCTCCTCAAGCGCCAGCTCCCCGCTGACAATCGGGCTCTCCGACGCCGGAATCCTGCCCGCCGCACACCTCATCAACGCCCTGATCGTGGTGAGTGTGATCTCCGCCGGAATCGGGTCGCTGTACGCCTCGTCGCGCACGATCCTGTTCATGGCGCGCACGGGGAAAGCGCCCAAGATCCTGGGCCGCACGAATGCGCGCGGCGTGCCGTGGGTCGCTATCGTGTTCTCGAATATCTTTACCTGCATTGTGTTTTTGACGGTAGGGAATGAGGCGGGCAAGGTTTATAATGCGCTTATTACGCTTTCGGGGGGTATGTCTTCTTCCACCTTCCTTATAGCCCACCTTTATACCTGCACCTACTTGATAAGTCAAAGTAATGACACCACTAACCTGTCAATAGTTGCTACATTCCTCGTCTGGAGCACAATCTGCATAGCGCACATCCGGTTCCGCCTCGCGCTCTCCGCCCAGGGGCAATCCCCGTCAGCGCTCCCCTTCCGCGCCGCTTTATATCCCTGGGGCACGTATTTCGCGCTGGCCCTGACCGTCTTCCTCGTGTTTTTCCAGGGCTACACGGCGTTCCTGAACCCGTTCAGCGCGGAAGACTTTGTGGTGAATTATATCCTGCTCCCTGTGTTTGCGCTGTTTGTAGTTGGGTGGAAGCTGTGGCATCGCACGCGGATTGTCAAGTTGGCGGAGATGGATATTTGGACGGGGAGGAGGGAGAGGGAGGTTGGGTATGAAGAATATGGTGGGAAGGGGTGGAAGAATGATAAGGGGTGGAGGGGGAAGGTTTATAGGGGTGTTGTTGGGTGATGGGCTGTATAGTACTCTGTGGGAGTGGTCGTGGTGGATAGACTGCATTGCTTTTGAATGAATATAATGACTGCCTCATGTGCAGATACATATATTTACTTTTAGTGTTTTTAATCAGCGAACGTTTGTAGTTTCGCTCTTATCTACCAATCACCAGCAGTTCACCTTCAAGGTTGCCCAGGCAGATAAGCCTTGAGTAGTCGGGTTATTCATTGGCCCTCCCAGTATGCATGGCCCTAAAAGCCCGGTGGCCCTAGTTCTGATCTGGGGCTATGCTATCTACCAAGGTATGTAAGGTACCGACATGGATAAGAGCCTATTAGAACTGATAGGGGGAGTTGTGACCCAGGGTCCATCAGCTGCGCTACTACCTGGACCGATCTAAGAAAAGTGTAAATGTACATTCTGAACGAAGGATTTGGATAGGTTAAAATTAGTTGTCTTGAGTCTGAGTGGGAGACCGTTATTACATTTATTGTTGTCTCCAGTGTACCTTCCACATGGAAGCATGGATATGAATATATATATTTCTGGGACAGTACATCACAGTATACTTTTACGCACCGATTAGAGAAAATATTTATACCAGCACATTTTAACTTAGAATAGATAGCAATTGTTATGGAAATAAATCGTTCGATTTATTTACTCTTAGTTTCTACGTTTTAACTGTCCCCCAAGATCTTCTCGGCTTCAGTTCGGGAACATAGTGAGAATGTTGTTATCCTGTCCAGTCTGGAAAACCAATCAGTTAACAGGCATTTTAAGAACTCTACCAGGTGAATATAATAACATGTACGAATGAGGAAGGTGAAGTAGTTTCATTTGAACAGTAAGATGGAATCCTAAGCTGTGCGCTGGCATGGATCTACGAACGGGCAAGACATGAATCCAAAGCGAAATAGACCCCAACAGGAAAATAACGCACAGAGCAGTACTGGATATCATGAGGATTGGGGATTCGTATCGTGATCAGAGGTATGGGAGAGTTGGCTTATGTTTTCAGCTGCGTATGGGGTAGATGAACTAAGCGGTATCGCATTGGGCCTGTCGTCAAGCGCACAAGTGGAACGAGGACCCTCGAGGGATTGAGGAGATTGCTGTTCTATGTGGACGAGTAGCTCTGAATGCAGTATGAGTGGGAAGGCAAGAGGGAGACATCGTGCAGAGAGCGGTTGATAGGGCCTGGGATCGGACGGGTTCACCAGACCAGCAGGTGCAAGTTCTGGGAAAGTGCCAATGCTTGACAACCTAGTACATGTCAGTGCCTTGATTTCGTCGCTGTTCGTCGATGAGACGAATCAAGCGCAGTGGAGGTGAGGAGCGGAGGATAAGCTCGGCGAGGGCAGCCATAGCAGCGCGATGAGGTTATCCTGACGGTACCGATCAGAAGACGTGCTGAGGGAAGCGGCTATGACTCGGTGGTACGTCTACGTTTGAAAAGGTAAGGAAGAGGATTGGACGTGGTGGATGCTGGCAGTTAGGAATGACGCTGTGGCTGGACGAGTCAGACAAGACTGCGATGACCTGCTTTGTGCAACGTTGGCCATTGCTTGCGTTTCTTGCATGTGCAGTCCGTGCTTGACCTGGAGGCTGGGCAAATGATGTCGAGCTTTTGCTGGTCGATGACAACTCGCGCCACGCAAGGAGCAAGCCGCAGGACTGGCAGACAGATACAAGTCACGAAGGCCGCGACGCAATAATATAAGGTCCAAATACCACTCCGGACCAAGATACGAGCCGAGGGCTTGCGCAGGGACGGGCAAGGATACCTAAGTAGCTAACTAACCAATTCTCCTTGGAGATGACAGACGGAGGCAGAGTCAGTCAGGCCGAGTAGAAGAATAACAGGGAAGAATAACAGACAATGACGAGAGACGCCACCGAGCTGGCGAGATTGCGCAAGGAGGAGATCTCGGGCTCGACTCGACCATGTGACGGCTGGATATGAAAGAGCTTGTCTGGTGTCTTGAGCTCTCATCCTGGCCGCCAATTTCGCGACGTATTCCCAAACAGGCCAACGGTTGAGTGGTTGAGCTGAGACACGGCCAATCCAGGGCTGCATGGGGCCGCGTAAGGGCGACCAGGATGAGGCAGGCATGCTCTGATGATGCCGTTTAAGTTAGTCCATGTGAAGTTGAAGTGACCTGGAAGTTCTGAGTGTTCGCAGTTGGCATTGTTGTGGTGATCATTGGCCCTATGGGTCGGGTCTTTCTCCAGATTTCCTGATGCTCCGGTTACCCACCTGGATGAGACAGTTGGACAGATGGACAGATGATAGATCTCGTGTCGATCGGTCTGTCATTCACCGTGCACCATTGTTTCATTGCAGAACCACATTGTAACTGTGACTGCCCCCACCGGACAGATATCCGCAGTCGCTTCAAGAGCCTCTCATCCAGCCTGGAGCTTGGGGAAGTCGTCGAGCTCCAGATTTCTAGCTCAGCTTTGGTTCAGGAGAACCCTGTAGCTCATCTCCGAGGCCACCAAGCAGTTGCATGACCCATCGAGCTCCTCAAGGCCTCGCCAGGGCCTCCAAAAATTGGCCGATTTAGCCGCTTGGCAGCAGCGACGAACATTCCAGCACTAGCAGTGAATCCGTGCCCCTCCCCCGTGTCGGAGCTGGTCAATCCTTTCCTGTCAGGAACAGATCGGCATTCATGCGTTGCAAGTTGATGTTTTGTTGATTGAGAGGAGAGGACAATATATTCGACTTTAGGGCTCGCCTCAACTTCAGCACTGCACTGGCCGTCACACCCCATTGCTCTCTCTTCACAAGCTACTGCGAGGACAGTGTTTCCGCCCGAGTAAACCGAGTCAACCGAGTAAACTGTCCCAAACAATTAACCTGATTAATATGGAGGATAAGCTGACGGGGACACTGCCAAACGCGGCGACGGCGACCCCCGCCCAGACTCACCACCACAACTCCCACCACTCACCACCAACAAAGAGGCCGGTGCAGCGCTTTGTCTCTCAGCTGCGGGGGATTAGCCATTCACAGGACGGCCTTTACTGCAGAGACTCCAGACTGTCTCACTCAGAGTTGGGCCAGAGCCCACGACTGGCCGCCATCCCTGCAGTGGATCCGCCCAGCAGTCGCACCGGCATCGCTTGGAAGGACCATCGAGAGTCGCCTCGCATCTTCTTTCTCCAGACGAGAACAAATGAGAATCCGGGGGCGGGCCGGCGATTGATGCGAGCGTTACATTTGCTCCATCAGGCTCGCTTCCAGTCGAGTCGAGACAGACACTAATCAGCTAAATTACACTAAACACACTAAACTGCCACTAAATAGACGCTAATCCGAGCTAATTGCAGGCGACCTGTCTGGTCCCTGGCTTGTCTGCCTGTTTCCTCCAATCAGCCCGCTCGCCTTCGGTCCAGTGTCCAATATCCAGTGCCAGCTCTCTGTCTGTATAGCCAGCCGCTCTGTGACACCATCTCGCCTTCACCCCGAGGTCGTGATTCCCCAAGAAATGGCGATGGCGTCCAGCCGGGGCCAATGCCAGCGCAATCTCCGGAGGCGACAAGCATCCATGGCGATCGCCGGTCGTTATGCCGCCACCTGCTCTGCAAAGCACCTGGAGGACCTGGATCCTTGTTCCAAGTGTCCTTGATCGCAATAACGCCAATTCTTGATCCAATCTTGCTAAGAATAACATTCCCAGGTCCCAGTTCTGGCCTGGCCAGCCTGCCCCTGATTCGTCTCGCCTCGGCCCCGTGTGTGCATGTGAGGTATTTCCTGCCCACCCCCGGGGGTTATATATAGGGCTTTGCTCCTCCTGCTCTGGCTTCTTCTCTCCAGTAGTCAACTCGAACTGGTCCTTTCGTTACACAGCTTCGGTCCCGGGCATTCGTTTTCATACCTTATTATTTAATAATCAACTACAACAACAACAACTACACCACCGGCACCATGAAGTTCTCCGGCCTGTTCACCCTGGCTCTTGCCACTGTTGCTATTGCTACCCCGGCCAAGCGCGCCGACTCTGCTGCCGACATCATCGACAACATCTCTGCCCAGGTCGACAAGTTCGACGAGGCCGTCAGCGCCTACAAGGGCGGCGACCCCTCCAAGACCCTCCAGGCCTCTGACGAGCTCATCAAGGTCATCAAGAGCTCCGTCGAGCAGGTCAACAGCGGCCCCGACCTCTCCAACTCCGACGCTCTGGCTCTCACCAGCCCCGTCCAGGACCTGACCAAGAAGGTCGAGGGTGTCGTCGACAAGGTCATCTCCGCCAAGTCTGAGGTCGTCAAGGCCGGCGCCGGCGGCGAGGTCAAGCAGTCCCTCAACGACCAGTACGACGCTGCCTCCTCGCTCGCCGAGGCCCTCTCCTCCAAGGTCCCTGAGGCTCTCTCTGGCATCGCCGAGGAGCTCTCTGCCGGTATCACCGATGCCATCCAGAAGGGTGTCGACGCCTACAAGGACGTCTCCGACTCCGACGGCGGCGACTCCACCTCTTCTTCCTCTTCTGCTGAGCCCACCGAGACCTCCACTGGCTCTTCCACTGAGACTGCCACTGACGAGCCCACTCCCACCTCTTCCACCCCTGTGATCCCCACCGGTGGCTCTGAGCCCACTGGCTCCAGCACCCCTACCAGCTCTCCCACCGGCTCCGCCACTCCCCCCGAGTTCACCGGTGCTGCCTCCAAGCAGAGCTTCTCCCTCGTCGGCGGTGCTCTTGCTGCCGTTGCCGTCGCTGTTGCCGTCTAAGCAACTGACCTAACGACTGCATGTATGGATGAGAATGGGAATGGGAATCCGAAGGTATAGGACAAAAGCCATGTCTGACGCTTGACGATGGGTTTTAATAATTCAATCAATAAAGGCTTTCTTGCTTATACTTCTATGCTATGTACACTTTTTCTACTTCTTCTATCATATTGTCTGTTCCTTCTCCCAATATTCTGGGGGCTGGTCTGCATATATTTGATTTCCTTTGATGTCCGTTTCCTTTGGATTGGATTGGATATACCATACGTCCTAGTAATACACTGTAGCAATGCCTGTATTGATATCGCAGTAATGAACTTACGTTGTACTGACTTTTTGACTTTCAGTAGTAGTCTTGTCTTCTGTGTTCTGTAGATCTGTGATCGTCCGAGTTCGTTTCATGTCCCCACTGGATCGACATGCCTCTCTTCGCCTCGACAATCACGGATCTCGCTCAGTTTCACAGAGGCAGGTGGGTATGCCCTTAACCTAACTTTATTGTTAGAGCATTGTTCAAATATTGGATACCCCAACACCAGGGAAGTCTCGACCCGAACCGAAATGAACCGAATGAAGTAGAATGAAATAAAATAAACAGCCATGACCAATATTTGGATTCGACCATTTGTCTGAGACATCTGGATCCAGCGAGTTCTTTATTCAAGACAAGATAAAACAACGGCTTGAGTGACTTTGTGAATCTGAGTTTACTTCTTACATTTGGCGGGTGATCTTCATTGCCATCTTGTACCTAGCTTAACGTGTCCATGTCGCTTATTGCGGCAGATGAGATATGTGCCGGGTTGGGCGCAGTATGCTTAGCTGGGCTTTTCTCCTGTTTTCAATCATTATTCTTCCAAGCGGTTGATCTACTCTTGAATGGTCTGCTCTATAGGTCCATCTGTGAAGAATTAAATTGAGGTTTTTGAGTAGGTCAAGGTTTATTGAAGGGAGCCTTATACTGATGTGTGTAGCAGTAACTGCCAGACACATGAGTGCATGTCAGTATGAGGGTGGGCTCTGCAGGATGCGTCTTCAGACCTGGATGCAACCTGGAAGGTCCTCAGTGCCATTAAAGTAACCATGCTTGGAAAGCTTGCACCTCCAATTGGTACAGCAGCGAGGACGGAAAAGGGCAGACCCAGGACATATTGTGACCTTTCTGACAGGCTCGGTTGAAGATAATGTTGAATCAATTTCTGACAGCTAGCATGTGGTCAGCACGTCGTCAGCACGGTCTTAACAGGAATGAATGACTCCTTCATGGTCCTTAAATCAACTTGTTTTTTCCTGGCCAGTGTCAACAGTGACAGCCATTGTCAATGCTGGAAGCTAAGATCAACCCGAGTCATACAGTATACACTCATCGGAGGATGGTGTGCTGAGCCAACCTTGACTGGCTTGTTCCTCCAATGTAGCTTGACTTTGCACCAAGCCTGGACAAATGCTTGGGGCACCAAGGAAATTCTTGCCTGACTGTCATCCGCGAGTTTCCTGTGGGCATGTGTTCAATAACCCCTTTGCTGAATCTGATGGCCTCAGAAAGACAGAGAAAGGGGCATCCTGTGGAGAATTGACAAGCACATCTCTCCACAGACAACAGACATGACATCTCAAGTTGTGCAAAAGGGATACAGAGTGGCTCAGCCACATTTGCCAGAGCAGCCACAGCCACTGGCGGCTCAACACGTGGCTTGAACGAGAAAATGCCTCAGTTTGACCCCCGTTTGTTCCCCGTTTGGTGTGGCTGAGCTCAAACATCATGTGGCTAGTGAGGGGTAAGCATCACATGATTGGCCGGTTGCCTGCAGCGCGAGCCACAGCACCAGCCCTGATGTGGCGCCAAGCGTGACAGATCACTGCCTCAGGCACTGTTGTTTCAGTATAATCAACAACCACTTCAGTACAGAGCATATCAGCTCCCTTTGGAGCTGAAGTGGCTCTGTGTATTATCCACACTCCACAGCAATATGTGATATCAGTATCACCCTCAACAGTCAACACAGTTCGTGCCACGGGAAGCAGCCACAGAGCAAGCCACAGGGGCCGTTGGCGCCGTTTTACGCTGCTGCCTAGCTGTTCTGCAAGTGCGCATCTCGATCAACACTCTCTAGCCACTGCGACTATTGACAGAACTCCATCGCATGGTGGATGTACCCGTCCTTAGCGCCGGGCCTGCATCCTGGCCGTCGCACG
The DNA here is from genome assembly GCA_025768905.1 of Aspergillus sp. MA 6041. Lineage (NCBI taxonomy): Eukaryota > Fungi > Ascomycota > Eurotiomycetes > Eurotiales > Aspergillaceae > Aspergillus > Aspergillus sp. MA 6041. The sequence continues at coordinate 451,070 of JAMFNV010000014.1, read as the reverse complement.
GCGCTGCCTCTCAGCGAATGGCCGTACTCGCCTTGTAAGGCCCGCTGGCTGTGTTAATTTCGGGTCTGCGGGTTTGATAGCAGCCTGGACGACTGGTGCAATCACAATGGGAAGCGATGGATCAAGTGGATGCTTCAATATGCGTGTCTGGATGACAGGGGTCTGAGGACTAGGAGTCAGGAGTCAGGAGCCCAGCAGTGAGGCTGGTGGGTGCATATATGCCCCTCTATATTCCCCTCCATCGATTATTTAAAGCGAGCAGTCGTCCAACTCAGCTCATCTTCCTCCCCATCTTACCTGTACTCTGTCTACTCTACCCAAGTCTATCCAAATCTCAGCCAACATGTCCTACTACGGAGAATCAGGCGGCTACTACGGCAGCGACGGACGCCCCCCATACAACCCCAACCCTGGCTACGACCGCCCTCCATACGAACGACCCCCCTACGAAGAGCACCGCGGCTCCCCATACCAAAGACCACCATACGAAGAACACCGAGGCTCTCCCTACGAACGCCCGCCCTACGAAGGCGAGCGCAGCGGCTCCTACGACAGCCGTCCTCACTACTCCAGCGCCCCTCCCTCTGCTCGCCCACCGCAATACCCCCCTCCCCCTCTCCCCTACGGCTGGATCCAGGAATGGGAGCCTAGCGCCCGCCGCGCATTCTTCGTGGAGACCGCTACTGGCCGGTCTGAGTGGACGCTCCCTGCTGATGCTTCGTATGGCGAGCAGTCGCGCGGTGGTGGTGAGCCTTATCCTCCTCCTGTGCCGGCGGCGTATCCGCCCCATGAGGGTGGGTACCCGCCTCAGTATCCTCCCCAGTATCCTCCCCAGGAGGGCTACAGTGGTGAATACCCCGAGGAGAAGAAGAAGGAGAAGAGCGATAAAGGGAAGTACCTTGCTGCGGGCGCGGCTGGGTTGGCGATTGGTGCTGTTGGAGGGGCGATTTTGGGTCATGAGCTTAGTATGTCTCCCCCCTTTCTTAGATATCTAGCTATTTGCTTGGTATCGGCGTGTTGATTAGATGGTGCTAACTTTGCGTAACAGCCGAGAACAGTGATGGCTCTGGCTCTGACCATGAAGAGGAGGAGGAGAGACATTACTCCGACGATGGGTCTGACTAGGTGGGAGATGGATCTGCCGTTTTATAGCAGGGGTAGGATTTTGGTATAGCGAGATATCTACTGCTCGGATAGGGGTTTTGTACTAGCTGGGATGTCATGGAGGACCTCTGTCGATCTATTTGTTTCTACCATGTTAGTAGCTCGGTTTATGGCAATCTCCACTGTGTCAGCAATAATCTCTCTTCCCTACCCGACTATATCATATCCAAACAGATGGTGGAAACAGTCAGAAATACTCAACTTCGCTCCTACGTGTTCTATTTCAGATTGGTGCCCTGTTTGTTAGCTGACCGAGGCTGAAATGGCAGCAGTTGTTATTATGGGATATGCAGTCAGATCTCAAACATGTCGAATACAAACACCTTGGAGACAGCGCTAAGTGAACTCGGTTGGAATTGTAGATAAACGTGGTATATACTAGCAGAAAAATATATAGCAAAGTTCACTGCTTCAAGCAGACCCAAACACGAACGAGGGATACTTCGCATCAGCCTCCTCGACCAGTTTGGCTTTATAGTTCGACAGCCCTCCCAGGAAGAACGCACTGTACTTCTTCTTCCCCGCGACATTGTTACTCTGGATCCACGACTTGACACTGTCAAACACCGTCTGCTTCGACACAGCCTGGACAGTCTCATCCCACTGCTCCTGCGGCTTTGGCTGTGCCTCAACGATAGTACCGCCCCTCTTGACACTCTCCTCAACCAACTCAGCAACAAAGTCTCCTTGGACTTCAATCGCAGGCGGGATATTCGAGAACGGACCCCCAGGGCCAGAAACAGTGAAGAGGTTAGGGAAGTCTGCAACACTGAGGCCGTATAGAGCATTCGGCCCGTCCTTCCACGCGTCCGTCAATTTACGTCCCTCGCGTCCGGTGATATCAATCGTTCCATATGCGCCGTCAACGGCATCATACCCGGTGGCGTAGACAATAACATCAAACTCCAGCTCCTGGCCATCCTGGAGCTGAAGACCGGTCTTGGTGAGTTTGGCAACAGGGTTACTGGCAATATCGACCAGCGCCACATTCGGCTCGTTAAACGCTTCATAGTATGCATGTGCGCAGAGCGGACGACCACCGTACGCGCCCTCTGGCTGTAGCAGCTTTGCGGTCTTGGGATCCTTGACGATTTCTGCAATTTTGCCGCGGATAAAAGCCGCAGCGGTCTCGTTCGCCTCGAAGTTCGTGCCGAGATCAGCAAAGGATTCAAAGAAGAAGCTGAATCCACCGCCCTTGTTCCAGAGGGTTTCATATACCTCCTTGCGCTGTTCGGGCGTTGCTTCAAGGGCTGATTTCTGGCTTTCGTTGTATCCCATGGCGTAGAGGGAGCCGAATACCGTTTCCCAAAGGCTCTTGTGGTTCTCTTGGATCTTCGCCTTTTCGTCATCTGGAATCGGCCGGTCGTTGACGGGCGTTATATACTGCGCCCGCTGCTGGAAGACGGTCAGTTGCTTGGCCTTTGGGTGGACTGTAGCTGCAATCTGACTCCCAGACGGTCCTGTCCCGATCACAGCGACACGTTTGCCCGTAACATCGAGATCTCTAGGCCAGCGCGACGAATGGAACGCCAGGCCCTGGAAGGTATCTGCATCGGCAATGGCATATTTCGGCAGATTCGGACGACTGAGGATCCCCAGGGCACCAACAAAGTACGTCGCCGAGAACCTCAGCCCTTTATCAGTGGCAATCTCCCACCGGTTCCGCTCCGCATCGTAATGCGCAGACACAACATCATTCTCAAAGATGAAGCTGTCGTAGATGCCCGTTCGCTGCGCCGTGTCTTTGATCTGGGCCTGGACTTGCTTCGCGTTCAAGTAGCGGTTCGTCCACTTGGGCTCCCCGTTGTCGGAGAACGTATACACCCAGCTCTCGCTGTCAGATTGTGCGCCGGGGTACTGGTTCCAGAACCAGGTTCCGCCGATATCGCTTCCCCTGTCGATGCCGACGACGTTGGGGAGATTGAGTCTGTTCTTGAATAAGTGGGCGAGGCGCACACCGGCGAAACCGCCTCCGACGACAACGGCGTCGACTTCTTTGATGTCGATGGTCATGGTGGTGAGTTGGAAGTGTGATTCTGTGATTAGACCAATATCATAGAAAGCAGGCTCTAGATATAGTCCGTCCAGAGCACTCTCTCGCCCGAGAGCTTGGGCTTGCTGCAGCTACTCAGTGGGGGTTGATATCGCCATCGGGCCCGTCATTGGCATTATCCATGGTGCAATCAAGCCCTGCAGTAGAGGGGACGTGATAGCGAATAGCGTACGACAACCACTTTGGGAGGTTCGTCTGAAGCCCAAGTCTAAAATTTAGGACCTTGTTCGCCTCTTAACAAAGCGAATGGCACCATTTTCACATGTAGCCTTTACTTTACATAGGGCAGAAGCCCCGCGATCAGGAAAACAAAATCCATATTGCGCAAATGGATGGGCGAATGACGAGAGATCTGCAAAGGGAGTTTGTGTTTAGTCGCCATTATTTGGGGATGAGGTTCGTGTGTGATTGCTGATTGCTGATAGCCGCGCTGGATGGTGTGATTTCTACCAGCCCTCATTCGACTCCCCCGCAACAATGTCCAGGCTGGTCCTCAACCATCCATGCTCTGTATATTGCGTGCTGCTATCGCATGCAGTATGTCTTGGCCGAACTCTGGATCTGGATTTCTTGACTAGGTCAACTGCCTGTAGCCTGCTTGGTGTGTCGTTCAATGCAGGAATAACCAGCAAGTTCAGAGCCAGCAATAGTATAATTGTAATAATATAACTGTAGAATAGTGCTCTTTATCAATAATAATTGCAAAACAGCAGTGGTGAATATTTACGTGTATAGTTGTGTGTTTATAGTTGCGTGCATCACCTGAGATGACGTCATGCATACCCCGCCCCTCAGTCCAGCTTCCTCCTTCCAACCCTCCATCAACAACACAAACCACCCAATATGCCCAAATACGTATGCACCCACAATCTATGTGCTAATGATTTGCATGCTGACACCATCCAGACCGCGATCATCTCATACGACAGCCGCGAGGCCTACCAGCAGCACGGCAGCCAGATCGAGCAGATGTGCGTTCCCTCCCCTCTTTCCTTCTCTTCTCTGGCCATTGTTTATTGTTCAAACTGAATCAGTCTAATACGAGCATCCAGAGCAAACGATCTTTTCAAAGCAAAGGGCGCTACCGAGCAGACCCCGTTCTTCTCCACCCGGAGCATTCCCCCCTCTCATAGGACCTCGTATGTCTTTAAGCCTGACACCAGTTAGAGTTCTTACTGATGGTTATTTTCTAGATTTGTTGTCCCTGATGGTGTATCTGCAGATGAGCTGAGGAGTGCTGCGTTGCCGGAGGGTGTGAAGTGTCAGATTAACGAGGCGTGAATACATTGGATATAACGTGTAGATACTACAATCCATTTCTATTTCATCTACGCCGTGGTGGACTGTAGTATGTTCCTGGTTATAGAATATTATGTTCTAACTGGTTGTGTATGTTAATTGTGCATTTCCTTGTAACCCAATTGATCGAGCATACTTGGAGGAATAGTGTAAACGAAGGACTGTAATGAAGTTTATAGCATAAAGATATTCTGTCAAATATCTATACAAAGACTATCAAACCAAGATGGGTTTCAACATAGAGCAAACTATTGATTCCTGCTTTGATCATCTTGGGTATTGTACTTAACAAAGCCTATACTGCCCCATTCATTGTCCATATCCAGGGATGATATTCCTGATTCATCAAGTATAATGCTCCTTCAGCAGACAGTCAGCTGGTCATACATGAAAGAAACTATCCCAGCTCACAATTCACCAAGGTATTCTGGGATGTACTATGAAAACATACAATAAAGAAAGTCAAACACACGCTTTGTCCACTTAGCAGAGTATTAGAAGGCCGCATCTAGCTCAACCCATCAATATCCCAACCAGTCTCTCACCGACTGTGCCCTGGTTCCTGGTCCTCTTAAGTACTATGTAAGAAAGCAACCCGCTTCTTAAACAAAGTACAAGGCCCAGAACAAAGCACAAAGCTCTATTCCAACACAATGGCATTGGGCTCCTACAAGCCCTCGCAACAATGCGGGAACACCTACTGCAACAAGTACCTGCTCCCATCAACCCACTACCCCCAGGTCTTCGGTACCTACTTCCCATACCTCCCAGGTACAAGCTTCACAATGCTAATAAGCGAGCTCCTATCAGAAGCCCGCATCGCAAACGTCTACTGGGGAACAGGCGCATGGTTCATCCTCGGCTTACCCAAGGTAGGCGAGGACACGCAGTTCATCATCCCCGATGGGTTACTAGATGCAGCCGCCAGGACAATAGCAGCTAAGACTTATATCCCTGTCTGTGCAGCCGGACATGGATGCCCCATTATGAAGGGCAGGAATGGCGGGAACGGCGGGAATGGCGTTGGGCCGGATCTGCATTTCCATATTAACCACCACGATGCGTGTCTCACGCTGGATCTGTTTGCGAGGTCGAGTCTGGTTCCGGCCTTGCCGGAGTTGAGGCTCGGTGTGCCGGCTGTGGATGATCCTACTTTTACGCTTGCGAGTAACTTCCAGCGTGGAGGTAGAGCTGAAGGCTGTGTAGCTGCGTCAGGGCCGGGGAGGTTTGGGAGTCGCCGCACACCGTTCTCTGAGGATGGGCCTGCGGTGCAGATACTTACCCCAGCGGCGGTGGTGGATGTGTTGATTTATCTCTGCTTGCGGCACTTTGGGAAGGGTGCGCATTGGATTACTTGGGCGGATGGGCTGTTTGGGCTGGGGGTTCTGTATTCTGATGGTGCAAAGTATGAACGGGATGTGTCGAAAGATATAAGTGAGTCTGGAGAGTCTAGTGGATTTAAGCAAGACTATGTTGTGACATATTCTGTAGCTGTTAGTAATGGACTTGTTGAAAAGTATTATATTCAGTGAATCTGGTGTGTACTTTGGTTGCGTAGTGTGATGATAGTTGAAATTCAATGCAGTAAAGGAACAGCTGATATAACAATAGAAACAATATTTCAAGATTACTACTCAGCCAAAGGCAGCTACTTCCAACACAAAATCTGGCCATGCATCAGGCCAAACCAGCCATCCTCCTGCCTCACCCACTCCCTCCACCCCCTGGCAATATCCTCAAGATCCTCCTTCTTCGCAAACCCTCCTTCAACCGCGCCGTCACTCAACCCGGAACTCTCCATCCTCTTCGCCATCGACTCCCCCCAGTACTCTCTTTCCTCAGGGGTACTAAAGCACCACGTCCCCGCACTCCTCTCAACCCTCTCCCTCTGAAACCCGGCCTCAACAGCCCAAACATGAATAAACCGTCCAGGATGCGGATTGCCCCCTTTGGCATTCGCCATTCGCCCCGTCAACTCCAGCCAGCCCGCTATGCCTGCATTCTCAGGATACCACGACATGGAATCCGACTCACGGACCGAAACAACCCCGCCCTTCTTCACAACCCGCCGCATCTCCCGGAGTGCCTGAACCGGGTCCGCAATGTGCTGGAGGACCTGGTGCACATGTACAACGTCAAACTCCTCATCGCCAAATTCCAACGCGTGCACATCTCCAACGCAGAAGTCCACATTCGACGCACTGACGCCTCTGGCCTTTGCAAGCGCGCGAGCCTCATCTAGTGGGTCAGGTACGTATTCAATGCCGGTAACATGCCCGTCTGGACGGACAAGCTGGGCGAGATCGACTGTGATACTTCCGGGCCCGCAGCCGACGTCGAGGACTTTGAGGCCCGGCTTGAGGTGTGGGAGTAAATGGGGGGCGGAGTTTTGGGCGGTGCGCCAGCTGTGGGTTTTTAGGACGGAGGGGGCGTGGTTTGTTGTGTATGTTGTCATGATGATTATTGGCATGGGTAGAAGATATAGGATTATAGTTCTGGGAGTGTAGATGTTGGGAAGGATGGCGCTTTTATACTCCAGACTGGCAGAAGCGGGGCGGTCGGAATTCCGAGCACTCTGGCCAATTACCGTACACTGTACACTTGTTGTATTATAGTGTATATATTAGATGTATATGTATCAACATCCATGCAAATGCACACAGACACTAAACAGAAACATCCCAAACTCATCGACAGTGGCCATCCACCGCTCAACCCTGAGTCTCCGCTCTCTCGACCCCGTCTCCGCCGACTTCCACAGCTCCTCAATCCCCATCATCCCATCCTGCCACTCGTTCAAATACCTCTCATACTCCCTGTCCCAGACCTCACGAGACCGCGCCTCCCAAACCCCCCGCCCCTCAGGTAGAAGTACACCCCTCAGCTCCTCCGCCACGAAATTGGGCAGACAGTGCTCGGCATTGTACAGGCTGCTGAAGAGGTACATTACGTAGATCGCGCGGCGTTTGGTGGATGCCACGATCCAGGACTCCCAGGATGGTTTTGAGCGAGACAGCTCGGATTGCGAGAGGAGGCCGTGGCGCGCGGTGCGGAAAGCGAGTTCCATTAGTGTTATCATGGTCTTGTCTGTTACGAGAGCCTGGCTTTGGCTTTGGCTTTGGCCTGGTGGGGAGAAGTAGAGCAGCAGGGAGTAGATGAGGTAGGCTTGGAAGGTGGATAGGTGGGCTATATCGGGATTTAAATCGGGGTTAGGGTCCTGATATCATCAGTATAACCAGCAGCTTCATATTGAAGGGGAGAGAGATACCTCTGCTAACCGGTCCATCTCATTCTGCACTGTCTGTACAACAATCGCCTCGCTGCCCGGTGCAGCCTGCATCCACATCCGGACGAGCGTGAAGCAGTTCGCCAGCGCAAGCGGCGTCTGGTCCTTCAGCACTTGGGTGTGATGAATTATCGGCGGGATATCACCGTCTCGCACCATGCGTCGGGGGTAGCTGCTCAGAACCCGCGAGATACTGCAAGGTGAACGGATGATACAGCTTGGGCACTTCTTCTCTACCCAGCGGGGGGAGAATGTACGGTCGTAGCCAGCGGTCGCGAATGTCTGCTGCATTATTTGGGACGAGATCTGTATGCGTAAAGTCGAGTTTTGGCTCCTGTGTCCGGCTTGGGGCGGCAGATCTGGTTTCAGGACTAGCTATAAACGAGGTCGTATCGAGACTCGGATCTACCAGTGGACTGGGTATATTAGAAGTATTAAACGAGTTGTTGTTTGCAGGTTCTGAAGTCGAGCTCGGGGTGGTGTATTCGCAGACCCGACCGAGCGACTTGCACCGGGCACAGACGGGTCTTTCGAGATTACATCGGACTTTCGATCTGGTACAACTTGTGCAAGCCTTCTTCCGCGGTGGACGCTGCTTTCGTTTCATGTCGGCATCGGTGTTGAAGTGGATGTTAAGCAGATGGAGTCGGAACTCCGAGAGAGAAAGAGAGAGAGAAAGTGGTCTGTGCACGCCATCGCCACCAATATCTGGATTATGATATCAAGGAACATGAAATGCATCAAACATCGGATAAAACGCCGACGAGTCCAGATCCAGCCAGTCTGTCGTTTGCCAGCCATCCAACATACTAGGCCCTGTCTGGAGAGCGAAGTCTGCAGCCGGAATGGCCATTTGCTCAGAGTAAAGGCCGTTCTCATCAGGCTGGAAGTCATTCTGCGGTCTGGTAGAGGATTGACGCGTGCCATTGTTCCTTATACTCTGCTGCTGGGCCTCCGAGTGCAGTTCCTCGAGAATGATGCCATATCGGTGACTTGACGGTGCAGCCGAATTCCCCTGCAGCAGACGCAATCGGCAGCTCTCAGCCAGCTCATATAAAGACCTTGCTTCTTGGTCCTGGGCTGCCCTAGTTGAAATTGAACTGTTTGCATTCTGCTGGATCTCCCACACATAGACAACCGCCAACGCACAGAACAGGACATACTGCGTCCACCAGAACGAATGGAACAGGTGGTCATCGTTGGCCATATTGGTTACAAGCTCCAGAGTCTTTCTCGCAGCGGAGAGACATTCATTGACTTTATCCTTGACTGCCGGCTGATCGCTGGAATGGTTTCCATCCCCTAGTAAGAACGGCCGTGTCGCGTGAATAACCGCATGCAGGTACGCAAGACTCAGCGCTGTCGCCTCACGCCGGAAACTAGGGATTAGGGTAGAAGGCTTCACGGTCCCAAGGTGAGGAGGCAGCTCTGAGTGCCAGGTATGCAGATCTCGAACGAGACAGTCGGCTGCTGCTGCGCGCTGTGCATTTCGCCCTTCGCCGACGCGGTATACCTCGCGCGATATGCGTCCGATGATCTTTGCGATTCTAAAGAATTAGCTGTTGTTCCAGTCCAAAACCGCAGAGCAGAACCATACTTGGCATGGAATATCAACGAGATTATATGGCTCTCCTCGTTTGCCTCGGACGTTGAAGGGCCATGTGTTCCCATCTCCTCGTCGTTCACGGTATCCGGGAAGTCCTGGTCAATCTCATCATCGTGCAGCAGACGCGGCCGGCCAAAGACCACACTCAGGTATTTATCGATCGTATACGCCGTCCAGAAAACACGCTTCGCACACTGGTGAGCAACGTAATCGGACCGTTCTCCAAACGACGTCCCCGGCTGCTGCTGCCGGTGCTGCCTCCGGTGAAGGCCCAGAGACGAGATAATCTGATACGCATTGCCAAAGGTATACCACGCCTTGTTCATGCGCGAAGTCTGCAGCAGATACAGCACCTGGACCAAGCGAGCCTGGGCAGACTCGAGACGGGGAAAGCCCATTTCGGAGTCGGTGAGGTGCATCGCAGCGCAGAACAGGGCGTCGCTTTCTCGAAACGCACCGGGGTCCAGATCGCTCGAGCAGCCGTTTTCGATCTTCAGTTTGCGGAAACTTGCGATTGCGAAGATGGTGAGGATTATCGCCGCTCGCGAGTTCCCGATTGATGTTGTTACTGCGTAGTTATGGGCGCTGTTCCGGAGCATCGTGGCTAACCAGCCTTCTGCTGTCTGTCGGTGCAGCATGCGGTATGTCACGACGCAGGTGTCGAAGTAAAAGGCAAACAAACGGTGCGCTGTCTCTTCATCAGGGAATACTTCGTTCCCGGTCCTGGGCTGTTCCAGATAAAATGGTCTGTCACCAGCAGACGCGAGAAGCTGATTCCGTTCGGCATCGTTCGAGCCATAGCAGACAGAATCCCCCCGTTGGGCTGAGAGCTTGCTCCACGCTCTATGAAGAAAGGTCAGGCCGGACGTGAGATCAAAGTACTGTCCTTCTATGACCAGTTCAGACGCTGCCCGCCGTTCAGGCACTTCGTGCTCGTCCCCCGTCGCATCCGGAGGTATAGAGCACGATGCAGAGATAGACCGACTAGCAGTGCTCGCTCCTGCATCTGCGACATGCTGCACACTCGAGGCCGGTGGTGTCGGAGGCCTGCCACGACCGTATCGACTGGCAAACGTGCAGGCCAGTCTACGTCTAGCACATGTGCTGCAGGGCCAAGTCCCAGAGCAGCGGATTTTCTTGAGCTTGCATGCATCGCAGGCCCGGCTGACTTTGGGGTCTTTTCTCCGGTTCTCGGATGTCTCTCCGACATCTGGGGATGTGTGGTCCGAGTGGTATGACCGTTTGGGGGATGCGTTCATGGCTGGTGAGAATCCGGTGTATCCGCGAAACTGGATGGAATTGAAGGAGAAGAAACGGAAAATACGGACTTCCCTCGTAATATTAATGGTTCGACCCCGCATTGGAGAAGCAGAAATGCCCTAAGACTGAAAAGACGGAGATCGTCCGGTGGCGATCTGTTCTAAAGATGAGTATTGATTGTTAGGATCTATAAGTATTGTAGTACATTAAGCAACCCTGCTCAGCTGTGCAGCAGCAACAGCAGCGTGGATCTCCTGCTCAGCGCCCTCCTCCAGGGGCAACAGTGGCGAGCGCACCGTCGCATGGGACAGAATGCCCCTGGCCACCAGGGCATGCTTCAGCGCAACAGTGCCCTCCATATGCGAGCCACGGTGGTAAACACTCTTCGTCACCGGAAGCAGTTGATCATGGACCTCCCTCGCCTTCTTATAGTCCTTCTTCTTGCCCGCCTCAATCAACTCCAGCAACAACTCCGGCGCAATATTGCCATACCCAACCAAGAACCCATCCACATCAAACGACGTATGCAGCAGATACTCATCATGACAGCTCAGTATCTGCAAATCGGGCCTCTCCTTCCTGATCACCGGAATCTCCGTATCCCACCGCCTCATATTCCTCACCCCGTTCTTCATCGCAAACACCCCGGGCAGCGCCGCAATCTCCAGCATCGTCGCCAGACTATACGTCGCCTTCGTGTTATCCGGATACTGGAACAAGATCAGTGGCAGGCCGCTCCCCTCATACACCCGCCGATACCGGTCCTGCGGCGCCCCAGGCTGGTATCCGAACCGCAGCCAGCCATGCGACGGGTACAGCAGGCCTGCCTTGGCCCCGGCGTCTTTGGCGCGCTTTGCCTCCAGCGCGGCGACTTCGGTCCCTTCGCCGGTGATCCCGGCGATGATGGGGATTTTGTCGTTGACGGACGCCACGAAGGCTTTGATTACGGACACTTGTTCCGCTTGCGTTAGGAAGGTTCCTTCGCCGGCGTGGCCTAGGACGACGAGGCCTTTGACGCCGGGGATGCTGCCGAGCCAGCTTCCTAGGCGTTGGATTGCGGCGTAGTCGACTTCGCCGGTGGAGGTGAAGGGGGTGACGGGGGCGGGCGTGAGCCCGTGCATGTCAAAGCCGACCATGTTTGTTAAAAGTAAATAAAATAATAAATTGAGAAACCTGGCTGAATTGGTAGATTGGTTGGTTGGAGAGGTATTCCTAGAGCTACGTGCTCTTATATAGCTATCGCTGTAGCCACCGATGCTGCTCATAACAGATAACCGAAAACACGGAAAACACGGAATAGCCAGAATATCTGGTATTGGTGCAGTTTGCTCCATAAACTACATACTCCGTATAGTCAAAGCGTATCCACCATTTCCGTGGTTCGGATTCCACGGACTCAGCGGATTCCCGGAGATCCACAGCGTTAGCCGGACAGCAATTGGGGTTGTCAATGTCAATGTCGACTACATCTTCTCTCACACCCTGACCCATGGGGTACAAGACTTGTGCATTTCCGAGACAGACCAGACGTACTCCGCATTACCCCAGAAATTGAGTCGGCATTTCCTATATAATCCCATCGCCTATATAACCCCCAACCCCCAACCCCTATAGGGTTGTCACCCCCAAACCAGCGACTGAGTTTGTTCAATAAAATGCCGCGCAGTATAACCTCAGATGCCGAGAATGGCCTTCCTGAGAAAGAATCAGCCATGCACCTGGAGCGTCGGCCGGCAAATGGAATGTCGTTTGAAGACGAGGAGTTTCTAGCCAATTTCTCGGACGACGAGCGGAAACAAGTCCTTAAGAAGGTGTGTACTCTGATTACTTCTATCTTCTATCACTGTTTCTGATTCGAGATGTCCAGGTCGATGTAAGATCCGAACTATGATATTGTATAGAATAACCAACGTCCCGCTAAGTTCTATCCAGTGGCGGCTTGTACCCATGCTGGTGCTCTTGTATTTGGTGGCGTATATTGACAAGACGAATATCGGTGAGTGTCCCTCAACTATCAAGGTGTTCGAATTCTGAGTCTCCAGGAAATGCCAAAATCGAAGGACTGCTTCCTAGTCTCGGAATGACCGGCGAACAGTACAACATTGCGTTGGCCATCTTCTTCATTCCATATGTTCTAGCAGGTCAGTAACCCTTGGGCCTTCACAGTAAACTGTCTAACTGTAGCAGAGGTCCCAAGCAACATCATCCTCAACCACTTCAACAAGCCGTCCGTCTACCTGGGAACGCTGATATTCATCTGGGGGATTATCATGATGTGCACAGGCTTCGTCCAGAGCTTCGGTAGCCTCGTTGCTATCCGCTTCCTACTGGGCTTATTCGAGTATATCCTTCCGATTCCTACAGTCTGTTCTTCATACTAACGAAACAGAGCCGGCTTCCTCCCCGGCGCAGTCCTGATTATCTCAAAATGGTACCTGCCCAACGAAACACAAACCCGCATCGCAATCCTCTACACCTCAGCTGCATCTGGCGGCGCATTCTCCGGTCTTCTCGCCTTTGGCATCGCCAAAATGAACGGCCTTGCTGGCTACGAGGGGTGGAGATGGGTTAGTCTCCTTAGTCTCCTTGGATCGTCTCTTGGATCAATAAGACAAGCTAACAGTGACTAGATCTTCATAATCGAAGGCCTCGTCACAATCCTCCTCGCAATAATGTGTTTCTTCCTCCTCCTCGACTCCCCCTCGCGGTCAACATCATGGCTGACCCCCCGCGAAATCCGGTTCCTGGAACTGCGCCAAATCGCCAACAGCATTGACGCCAGTCCGCAGCCTTCAGACACACCAGAGACAGAGACGAAACGTAAAGCCAACTACCCAGCAATAACATCCGTCCTGACAGACTGGAAAGTCTACCTCCTCATCCTCGGGAGCTGGTCCAACGCGGTCCCAAACTACGCGATGAAATTCACCATGCCCCAGATCATAACGGGGATGGGGTTTGAGGCCGCGCGCGCCCAGTTACTCACGATCCCGCCGTACGCGCTCGGTGCGTTCTCGGCGTATATCTTCTCGGTCTTCGCGGATCGGTACTCGTGGCGCATGCCGTTTATTGTGGTCCCGCAGGTTGCGCAGGTCGTGGCGTTTGCGGTCTTGTTTACGCATGCAGAGAGTATTGAGGAGAATGTTGCGGTTTGTTATTTTGGGGTTTGTTTGGCTTGTTTTGGGTGTGTTTTTTTCTCTTTCTTTCTTAACTTGTTTGTTTCTGTGGTTAACCAGTTGATAGGATGTACCCCATTCTCCCCGGAGTCAACGCGTGGAATGTCTCCAACACGCCGGATCCAACAAGGCGAGCTATTAGCATCGGCTATCTCATCTGCATGGGCAACGTGGGCGGACTTATTGGGAGCTTCATATACCGCGAGGACGAGGCGCCGCGGTATGTCACCGGGTACGGCAACTCGTTTGCGTTTGCGTCGGCGGGGATCGTGGCCTGTTTCCTGCTTGAGATTATTCTGTTTAGGGTGAATCGGCAGAGGGAGAGGATGAGCGAGGTGGATGTCAGGGAGAGATATAGCGACGAGGAGCTGAGGGCGATGGGGGAGAAGAGTCCGTTGTTTCGGTATACGCTGTAGCTCAGCAGCAGGTTGATTTAGGAATGGGAAATGTACTCGAGGCTTTTCTGTCGAGTTGAGGTACTTCATTTAGCGATTACCGATAACCGAACAGCCTGTGCAAGCTCCATACTCCGTACATCTGCGGAAACTCCCCGTGCCTTGTCCCAACTTGCCCCAACTTGCCCCAACTCAGGTACCAACTCGCTAATTCAATCGGAGCAGAAATGAAGCGAAAGCACAAGCAACAGCCCCTCCATGGCTTAGAATAATACCCCACCAGCGCCGAGACTCATTTCGCCCCATGCATGAAAGGAGGCTATGAGGCCCATTAGACTGGCGGGGCCAACAGCAACAGCAACAACAGGACACAATTGCTCAATGCTCCAGCAGACCAGACCCGCCGGATAATAAGGCAGAAGCAATGTAATGTACATGTACATGTACAAGTACAAGCAGTGCACGCTCGGAGTTTATTTTTCCGGCGCACAGTCACATCGTCCAGATTTCCCCTTGGAGATCCGGTTGTTTTGCTGTCGCTAATTGCTAGTACTAGTAATTGCTAGGCGCCCTGCGCCGCCCGGGACGACTCAGTGTGCATATACAGGATTTTATTGGACGCGCCTGCAGCACAACTAATTCCGAAGAGGGAACAGGCCAGATCCCATCAGCTGGGTACGGATACTCGATAAGACTCTCGATAATGGTGGACGAACTGCTGTTTGGCCTGGGGATCGATCGCGGGCCGCGTGTCCTGTAAATCAGGCCGGGCGCCTGGCGGCCTTGGTTTGCAGGGGACCTGTAGAATCGAATCTCGAGATGGGACGACCTGAGAAAGGCGTGCCGACCGGGGATGAGTGCTGAATGAGTGCTGAATGCGTGAAGAAGGGGGGTGTTTCGTGTGGAGGCCGGCGGGCGACTCCGTCAGCGATGGCTGTGTAACTAACAACAGACGAATTTCCTATCCTGGCAGTCGGGGAGTCGTACAGGGTTACACAGGGCCTCGTGGCTCGACGGGAATCGAGGTTGGCACTTGACAAAAGCACGCGCCATAGGATGGGCAGGCCAGGACTGTTCTAGTAGTCGGGATGCTGCTAGGGACAAGGGAGGGCTCGGGCTGACGGCAAGGCTGACCGGCCTCACATCGATTAAAGAATGAAAGTTGAAACGGGCCTAAATATAGCACTGAATATGATGGCCTTCACATTCCAGATCTGGGGCTGCGATAGGCTGCAGCACAGCGGTTGTGATCGGCCGGCGGGGATACGAGATTCCTCCTTCTGGTGCTGTGCTGTGGCAGGACTGGGCGACTGTTGGAATGTTGGTAGCTGCAATTGGCGAAGCGAGCCGATCGGCATATCGTCCGGTCTATTGGACAATTACATTCTTAATTATTGCTGCGGAGAGCTTTCATCGAACTAACTGCAGCGTCTCCATATATCGCATCCCCTAGCCCAATGCGGAAATCGTCAGGGCTTCGTCTGCACACCGTCGCTCAAGATGCCAGTTCGTCGGAGGCAGCCACAATTGACCCTCGAGAAAAATCCTGGAACGCCTTGTACGACCCCCTATTTGCAGCCAGCGAACTGGACCTGGCGGCCTCGTGCTGCTGCATTCCATCCCTGACCTGAAACTTCGGCCACGTTGGCTGCCCGGCATGCCAGCCAGCTTGCTTTTTCAACGTGCAGGTTTATTTTTACCTCGGCGCTGCAGATCAACTGTCGACTGTCGACTGTCGACTGCCGAGTGACGACTGGAGTCAGACTGACTGACCAACGCTGCAGGTCAGGCTCACAGGAGTCACAGCCAATGGCGCCCACCCCCCTGCAGAAACAATGTAGATGCCTCGTTCTGGAGAAGCGATCTGCATCTCGACTCGAGTGCTCCTTGCTGGCTGCTTACTTGCAACTTTAGCCTTGCAACCAAGTTCCCCCGAGGCACTTAGTCCTGGGCAGGCAGCGAGGGGCTGTCTCATCCCCATCTCTGTACCACATTCCCACGTTCCACGTTCCCAACTTCCACGTTTCTCGCTTCGAACCGCTGGCACACGACAGGCTACTCGAGTACTCTTACAGCGGAGCTCTTTCTCGATCGATCATTCTGTCACACCCACACCCACACAGCCCAGTGCCCATTTGCATTTCCGCCCTCTGTCCTCACTCATCAACCTTACGTGAGGTGAGGGAGGACGGGGGGATGGAGATACGGAGAGACGGAGAGACGGATGGCCAACAAGTTAACCATCAAGTCAATCAGGTCAATCTAGTTCCCCAACCCCGGCTCTTGCGGCTGATCCAGACATGCATAAGTCGCATGCCGCATATCCTTGTTCTGGCCCCTCCCAAGCTTCTAACTGGTGAACCGGCCCGTAAGAGCTGACAGTCTGTGACTGTGAGTCTGCGATAACAGCCCCTCTCACGCCGATTGGCAGGCACGAACATGAGGTCGGGTACCAAGGTCCAAGACGAGTGCAATGCGAATGCGAGGAATGGGTTTGTGACTTGTGTGGACTGGAATGCTGGCAACTCGGCGCGCACGAGGTAGATCCACTTGTAGAATTCGACTTTAAATTAGAATTTAGCAGTGCCTTAGCTGGTAGAGGTACCTGCCTACCTCATCAAGTAAGTATATCGACAGTCAGGTAAGAGCTAGGAATTGATCTCCCGGAATCCAGGCTGAATACCGCCGTCCCTCTCACTCGTCTAAGCTAAGCCTGGAGCCAAGCTGCGAATAAATTAATTCAAGTAAAAAATTAAATAATAATAATAATAATAATAATCCACAAGGGGCCGATGTAAGAAACATGGCTGGCAGGATTCCGCACCGTGGATGATGTTATTGATCCTGTCTCTGTGTAGGGTTACGGGGCGCAGTCATCGCGGGCCTTTCTGTCTGTCTGTCTTGTAAGTCAGATATCTTGCTGATGAAGTGTTTTCTTTCTTTTCTTTTTTTAATTTTATTCTTTCCTTCTTATATATACCAGCAATGATCCTCTGTTTTGAGAGCACAACTCACCCCGACAATATAAATCACACCACAACTATACGCTTTAGTCTACACTCTACTAAACAACAATTCTTCTCGACAATGACTGAACAACGTCGGCGCTGGACAACTGCGGAGGATGCGCTCCTCTGGGATATGTACCAAGTGCAGGAGAGAGGTACGTCACAAAGATATACTACAAATACATCTGGATACTAACAGACGACAGCCCCAACAGGCAAATGCCAAAAAGTCAACTGGAACGAAATCGCGCACCACATCCCCGGCCGCAGCAACAAGGACTGTCGCAAGAGATACTTCAACCGATTCACGGGTGGATTGCGCAAGGTGAGCTATGGGTAAACTGTGTTCTCTGGAACGAGGCTAAATAAATCAGGGATCGTGGACGCAGGATGAAGACGAGCGGCTGTTCCAGCTCGTGGAGAGGTATCAGTATCGCTGGGCCATGATTGCGCAGAAGATGGAGACGAGGAATGCAGACCGTTAGTATTTATTCCTAGGTGTAGCTGTTCAAGCTGACGAGGGCAGAATGTTCGAAGCGCTGGCATCACTGTCTGAATCCGGAGCTGGAGCGGAGTCCTTGGACGGATGACGAGGTATGTCTACTCTATCAATATTGATCAATGCACCAGTCTAACCAGCCAGAATGTACTCCTGCTGTCGGCAGTCGAGACGCACGGAAGCAGCTGGAAAGATATCCAGAGATCGCACTTCCCGACCCGGTCTGCGAACAACATCAAGAACCAGTGAGTCTCAGACCTGCAAGGAAAAAGCATCGGCGCTGACCAGACGTCTAGATATACGATTCTCTCGCGGAAACGCCTCAGCCCCGTCCATCTACAGCCCTGTTGCCAGTCCCCATCTACGGCCAGATCCTCGCGACGTCCCCCATCCTCCACCCCATCGATGACCGGCTCGCAGGGAGGTGCTGGCTACGACCCATACAACTACGGTTCCCTCACCACAAGCTCTCAGGTTTCCGCAAACGAGTATCTCCCGGCGACCCCGGACACCTCTGGTTCCGTGCACGGCTATGACCTCCATCCGGCCATGAGCTTGCCTAACGATCCTTGTGGATACGTGGCGCAGTACCAGCCATCCTTGTATCCGAATATGCCCGACGCAGCCGACCTCGTGATGACGGACCCGATGGGAATGAGATATGGGTTCGACCTCTCGTATTCGGAGGACGGATCGATGCAGGGATATCAGGGGCTTCAGAGAGGACAGTCGTATGGATATTGATCGGCGGATTGGATTATTCGCATGAAGCGACGGTAACGATAAACGGCACAGCGCACGGCGTAATGGTTTAGACTGGGTCGCGAGCACCGGGACAAGGCTGGGAAATGTATCGGCGTTGGTTTGTGATTTTGTGATTCTAGATTTCAGCTGTCATCGCAATGCAATTCATAAGACTCATCGCTTTACTCGAACTAAGACCAAGAAAGGACATCAAATATAGCATACAAATACGAAGACCAGGGAAGAGCTACAGAATGTAGGATGGATACCATGATACAGACGCAGTGCAGCCCGGAGGCCAGGGGAGACGCCAGCATGCTAGATATAAACCCGTTGATTTTGGTACAAGAGGCAGAACAGCATTCGACACTCTAGCACGATCTTCATGCAGACAAGTCGTCGCTGGGGTTTAGCACCACGAGACAGGAACAGAAAGAAACGATTTACAGGCGATTACGCTCGGTTGCGATGCAGCATGAAGCATGGCAGCACCGGTGAATAATATCCACGCGGCATCAGGGATGCGGAGGAGCCGTGGGTGGATGTGGATGTAAATTGTGGATAGAACCAAATTGTGGATGGATTGTGGATGGATTGTGGATAGATTCAGGATTGAAAACGTGTTGTGAGTTGTCGAGAGGAATTGCGGGTTTTGTGGGTTTAACGGAACCATAGATATTCCGGCTGTGGACGACACTAGCTGTATTTGGATGGTATAGAATAGCCGAGTCGCAGCCTCAGGCATCACTGTCTATACAATGTCTGCATTGTTCTTATAAACAAAGATCTCGGAGAATAGTCAGAGTGAATGCCACCTGTTATATGGGAAGTTTGACGTTCGTGTTGAATACCGCCAGCCAGACGATGTCTGGCGGATCCTTGTCGTTCTGTTCCGTCCGCTAGAAGAAATGGATAGTTTGATGGAGCTGAATGATATCCATGAGGAATTTACTAATTACGTTCTGTGGAACACTGTTTGGATCAGGTGGGTTGAGGATTTGGAAGACTGCGCTGGACTTATACCTGGCTGGGAGGAATGGGGGATGGGGCAGTGAGTATCAGAAGGCTTTACTGGGGACGCTTCGGAAGCATCTGCCTGATATGTGCAGTTACTGTCATGCAAAAATTTTAATTATTTATTCTTATACTTCGATTTCGAATTACTTACAGTATATGCCGTATAAAACCTGTATATGCCAGCATCCGGTACTTCCAGGTACGGAGTATATTACGTGAAATGTTTATAACAATTTTTATCATATAATCCCTTTGAAGTGTGAATGTCATTGGCATCAATGTATTGTACCATTGAACAAGGCCTCGGGAGTATAAAGAATTAGCAAACACCCACACCATTGCAAAGAATGTAAGGAAACCAGAAAGCACTCCATCCCTACCTTCCACCCCCTGAGCCAGCCATAAATGAGGGTCATTCTCGAAAGGACATGATCGATCAATCTCTTATCCCGCATCCTTGGTCGTGAGTGTCCCCGACTACCGTCAAGATGTCCAACTCAACCGTATCTGTCAAGCCCGAATCAGCCCTCGCAAGCCAGATTCCCAGCATGACAGCCGAAGACGCAAAGAGCGCCCTTGGGCTTCTTGCTGCCGGGCTTAGCGATTGCTATCAAACCTATGATATTGCCGTCGGCTATCACACAGCGACTAAGCGCTGGAAGATCTTCATCCGGATGACTACATTAGAACAACCAGCGAGACAAGATGAGCACAAACCTGCAACAAGCAAGTGCTCGTTAGAAGTCAATCTGGCCTCGGAGAACCCGGACCCTGTGTTCTTTGAGCCAGAACCAGAGAATGTTGATTTCGAGGCGGAACTTGCGGCGCTGGAGCAGGTGACGCAAGTTGCGATGTACAAGGGTACACCGTTTCTACTGAAATGTAATGGCGATGTCCAGGAGCATGACTGTCTGGCGCTTGAGGCCGTGCTACGGATTGACAGTCGTGGCCTGGATGGGGTGATTGAGAGGTCGAAGAGCCGGTTATGGGTGCCGCCGTTTTGAAATTATCGATTGTGAATTCCATTTATTATACAAGTTCTAGAATTTCCCATTGAGTATCTTCTTTGTTGCTGATACCGTCTGGCTTCTGTAAGGGTTAGCAAGTGTAGAAGAGCTGGCATTGAATGTTGTATATCGTGTCTCTAGATATTATCTTTCCTGTAATAGCCGTTCGCATATCCACCCTGGCTCAGACTTAAATTGACGACTGGCTCGTGAATCTTCAATATGGTACTGTTCAAGAGGTGGCTACTTAAAGTTGGGTTTCGTCATGAAAGGACAGGCCGTGTCTTTGTCCCCTCTGGCATTCCATAAGGATCAGCGTGAACGCATAGTGATAACAATGAATACACAGACTATTATAAAAGACGAATCCCCGAGATATTGTGAGTCTCATTGTATCATATTGGGGTATAAATTCAACGTGAAGTCCACCAAGTCAAACAACTGTACGGACTACTTTCTTCAGACGACCATTGTCTACTTGTCTTCAGCCAACTGCTTCAATCGCTTCGGCCCAACCTAGTCTATTCAACAGACAATCCGCAGCAATGCCAGTGGAATCCATTCGAGCAACAACGATGCTCTACGGGCAGCTTCCTACCTGTAGTCGGAAGGTGGCGGGTGAGATAGTCTTGAAGCTAGTTGAAGTACTGAACTCCATGGAGTGCTTAGCATATGAAATTGCTATTTTCTACCAGACCGTGCCAGTCGAGAAATGGACGCTCTGGGTGCAGGTGCAAAGATGCAGCACAGCGGGCGAAGATTGGGAGATACAAACCCAGCAAACGCTGTCGTCCACGGTGGAAGCGTTTTTCCAAGGGATGGCAATATACGATGGGTCGCAACTGCTGACGCTGGTTGAGCGTCTAGAGACCTCCAATATCATGAAGCGTTTCCAGGAAAGCGCAGAACAACTGCGCTATGAGACGCAGTTGATCATGTATCTCGGTATTCCGTTTCTGCCCTACTGTGACGGCCAACTGCAACAGGTCGATGAGAGAGTTTGGACCCGTTTACGATTGCTATGTGATGAGGTCCTGCTACGCGGGGCTGTAGAGCACCGGGAAACTTTAATGAGAACCGTCAGAGAGCTAAAGGCAAGCCGACTTTGGGGACATATTGAACCAAGACTACTCGCCGCGATAGCTGAAGCAGCTGGTCCTGACGGGCTTCTAGACTAGAGCAGCTAGATTTCGAATTATATTCATTCCTTTGATCACAGTACCTGAATTTATTGTAGAAAAAGCCAAGCTAAAGGCATCTCAAGATGAGCATAAACCTGGGAAAACAACGGCAGTAGGATGATATCAAACACTTAGCAGGCAGTCAAGGCAGCTGCGTAGAATGTACGATGACCAGACAAAGATCTGAAATAGAATACAAGGAATGCTGATCTGCCATTGTCCAGCAAGGACATAACAAGAATGAAAGATTAACACTTAGACAAAGCTGGTTCTCCTCAAAGAGAATTGTCCGTATCTTAATGTATTTATCGGCTTGATCATTGCAAACACGGATGATTCCATTAGGATATGGACAATGCTCTTTATACTGAGGAACATGCACAAATCAATTAGAGCCACTTTCCATAAGCAAAGAACGGACACAAGGACCGTATTGAGAATGAACGATCATTGTTCTTACTATACCTTAAGAATATAAAGATGATTTTGAGTCCTCATATTCACAGTCAGGGGACAAGATAACGTTTAACTCTCAGTCGAGACTTGTCATCGTGAACGTATACTCCAACCATTGTTCAAACTCATTACCTCCCTGGAAGCAGGCAGTCTATCTAGCAATGACGCGAAACTTGAACGAAGCGGCCTTTCTATTTACAAGGCTCTCAGACTACAATCGAGAAAAGGCGCGGGACCTATTCCACTGCTTAACCGAAAAACTCCGTATGCTAAAATGCCGAACCTTTGATGTTGACGTTGAGTTTTGGCCTTCCCCCAACAATTACTGGATAGCATGGGTGCATCTAGCAGAGCCCGAGGGAGCTAGGCGTGGATGGCTAGAGTATATCAGGATAAGACTGAGTGATCTGGCTCTTGAGGGCTCGGACTGCTTCCAGGTGATGAGCGGGTGGGACACCATCCGGATAACGACTGACAGCAGGACGAAGCTGGGAGGGTGTCATAGATTCTGGGTTATTGTGTATCAAGATATACCATTCCTCGTTTCATACGACGGCAAGTCTCATGAAGCTGATGAGGATGCCAAGTATGATTTGAACGATGAGTACCGTGCATTACAACGAGCGATCAGGTTCCAGCGGCAGGTGCACGAACAACAGGTCAAGGTGCAGGAGCTGGAGGAGACGCTGAGACGAACATACACTTGGGAAAGGGTTTACCGGTCAAGAACTAACTGAGATTATACTCTTAATGCGACCCAGATGGCTTTTGCCACAGTAGTTGGCACTTCAGCCGTAATGCCTCTAGATAGATATATCGTTGGTCTTTTATAAAGGTTGTCTCCCCTGGTTTAATATTGATGTTTCTCTCCTTTATCTACAATTATAAACTGGTTTTCTTATCATCTGGTACTTGGATACTGGACAACTTCATTATAAAGTACACACTCCCACAACCCTAGACAAACCCAACACCCGAATACAGCACCAAGTTAATCGCAGCAAATGTGATTGGAATAGCCGAATCCCCGAGATTATCCATCCATCTCCACAGCATGATCTCCCAGGATCAACTGATTGAATCTACCAGGGATAATTAATTGCCAATGAGGTGCGGGGTCTCGACGCGAGGCCCTTGGCAGCATCACTCGCTTTTAACCCAGTCTGACGCTGTTATCCTTCATCCAGATATACAACACTCACACATTTCACAACTACACCAACATGAAAGCCCTCGTCTACACCGGCCCAGGAACAGTCTCAATCCTCGAGCGTCCCAAACCCACCATCCAAGCTCCGACAGACGCAATAATCAAGCTCCTGCACGCCTCAATCTGCGGAACAGACCTGCACATCCTCAAAGGCGACGTCCCCAGCATCCAGCCCGGCCGAGTCCTCGGGCACGAAGGGGTAGGCGTGGTCGACGCCGTCGGCCCCGCCGTGCACAAGTTCCAACCGGGCGATCGAGTCCTCATCTCATGTATGACCTCCTGCGGGGCGTGCCGGTTCTGTCAGCGCGGGATCGCATCGCACTGTGTATCAGGCGGGTGGGTGCTAGGGAATCGCATCGACGGGACGCAGGCGGAGTATGTGCGTGTACCGCATGCGACGCTGTCGCTGCATGCGCTGCCGCTGTCGATTCCCCCGCGCGATGCGGTCGCCGTGTCTGATGCGTTCCCGACGGGTCTGGAGTGTGGCGTGTTGAGTGCTAATGTCCGGCTTGGGGGGTCGGTGGTGATTGTGGGTGCTGGGCCTGTTGGGATGGCTGCGCTGTTGACGGCGAGATTGTATACGCCGGCGCTGATTGTTATGGTGGATCTTGACGAGGCGCGGCTGGATACGGCGAGGAAGTTGGGTGCGCATGTTACGGTGCGGTCTTCAGATAAGGATGCGATCCAACAGCTCCTGGATTTGACGAAGGGTGAAGGGTTTGACTCTGTTATTGAGGCGGTTGGAGTGCCCGCGACGTTTGCGCTGTGTCAGGAGCTGGTGGCTGTGGGAGGGCGGATTGCGAATGTTGGCGTGCATGGGACCAAGGTGGACTTGCACCTCGAGACGCTGTGGGATCGCAATATCAGTGAGTTGTCTTCATACAGCCTGGACTGAGGGCTAATCTAATCTACTAGGTATCCATATGTCTCTCGTCAACGCAACAACGACGCCGCAACTGCTGCGGCTGGTGGAATCGGGCATGTTGGATATTGGCTCGCTGGTGACGCATCGTATGTTTGTCTAATTCTTACTACTTTGATTACCCTACTACTTGGAAGACCGGCGTTAACCATGGCAGACTTCCCATATACCGAGGGAGACACGGCGTACGCAACCTTCCAGCAGGCAGCGCAGCATCAGGCGCTCAAGGTGGCCATCGACTTTGAGTGAGCTACTCATCTAGAGTATGGAATCCACTTCATAGCTTCAACCATACCAGATTACTCTACAGATTCTATGGAACATCGTCATTGTAGCTTCTGGTGTACCGCAAAGACCCAACTTGCCACCTGGATCCACCTTCTCCAAGTCCCCATAGTCTCTTCCCAAATCCAGTTAGTTTCTACCAATCATAACTGCAAATGAAATGCAATCAGCCAAGTCGTGCGGGGCAGTCTGGGGAATATTAATCCTTTTCACCTCCCGCGTCCTCGATGCGAACCCAACTTGCCTCGCCTCGATGGACGTTACGAGCACCACACGACAAAAGCTACCAGCAGCTGGAAGGCCTCCGGGGTCCCAGCGCCGTAGCAGGCCTTCTCGCGGCCGCGGCTTGAGAACCTCGACAGGGTGGTGAGTGGATACGCTGCTCCAGGCTTCATAAGCGAACATCAGTCTAACCTCTGCAAACGCGATAGCCTCACCTGCCGAGAAAGGCGCGTCAAGTGTGATGACACCAGGCCAGAATGCGTGCGGTGTGCCAAGTCTAATCGCACCTGTCGCTATGGCCAGAGTGCTGACCGGCGGCATGCCACTGGGGCTGCATCTTCAACACCTGGTGAGACCTCCGTCCAGATCAACGACTTGATTGAGACGCCAGGGGACAGTATCCAACGCCAGGACAGTATCTCACACCAGGGCAATGACCAAAGCCTGGCCAGCCTGACCAGCCCTGACGCGGCCTTCTCAACCACTCCGCTTGCCTTTAGCCAGATCCCCCTGCTCAACATCTCCCCCTTTGAGTGGTATGACCTGTTAGCACGCGATGCCATCAGCAACATCCAACGGCTCAACGAAGCCTCAGCGGGCGAGCCTCGCTGGAACCTCCCAGCGATCACGCTTTCCCGGAGACAATCGCCCACTCCTGAATGTCCAGGGCCTCATCTCGACCAAGCCAGGGCGATCTCCGAGCAGCGCACCAGCCTAGTTGGCTGTCCCTGGAACACAAACGCCGGGATCGAACTATCGCCGGCCGACCTCATGTTCCTCCGCTACTACACCGAAGCCGTCGGGCCCATCCTGGACCTGTTTGACCCAGCCCGGCATTTCACCAACGTCGTGCCTCACCTTGGACTCCAAAACACCGGTCTTCTCAAGTCCATCCTCGCCGTGGGGGCTAAGCATATGTCTCTCGGCCTCGCAAACGAAGACCCATCTCTCAACGCGCAACATAGTCCCCTCTCACAACCAGCGACGACACACCCAGACCCTAACCCAGCACACGCCGCCGCCCAGTACTACTACGAAACCCTCCAATACCTCTCCCAGACCCTTCTCTACCCATCATATGCAGACTCGCGCGAGATCCTCGCAACGTCGATCATGATAAGCACATACGAGATGTTCGACGCCGACCGCGCCTCCACAAGCGGCGACTGGGAGCGCCACCTGCGCGGCTCGTTCTGGATCCAGCGGTCCCAGGACAACGACGGCGAGTCCGCAGATGGGCTCAGACGTGCTGTGTGGTGGGCCTGGCTGCGTCAGGATATCTGGGCTGCGTTCCAGGCGCGCCGCCCGACTCTCACTATATGGCGTGCGAGGAAGCCGCTCGAGGAGCTTGACGAGGATGAGCTGGCGACGAGGATTATCTATATCTGCGCCAAGTGTGTGGAATTCGCCGCCGGCGGCGCGGACGAGAATCAACATCAAAATCCAAGTCCAGATCCAAATCTAAATCCTGATTTAAATACGAATACAAATTTAAATCCACAGTCTCGCATCGAGCAGGGGGATCGGCTTCTCCGCGCTCTTGAGGATTGGTTCCGTGTTCTTCCTATGTCATATAGACCAGTTACAGTCCACGACAACAGGACAGTATCGACGACAGCCCCCGACCCATCGCACCCAAACTGGAATGGAACGGCGCAGACGCAAGAGCCTGGCCAAAATACCATCTTCCCACCTGTATGGATCCATCCCGCCAGTCACGCAGGTGCAGTGCAGATGTATCATTTCGCAAAGGCCGTCGTGCTGCTGAACCAGCCGACGATGGGCGGACTCAACGCGTACTGTCGCCGCGAGAAGCAGCTGAGTGAGAGTGTGCAGACGGTCTGCGGTATAGCGAACGCTTGCCAGGAGCATGATTCTGCGGTGGCGTTTGTTAGTGTCCAGACTTTGTTTTGTGGTAAGTGAAGATTCCCCCAATTCCCCCCTCTCTGGCTTCGTTAGTTTAGCTGACCGAACGGAATCCAGTTGGCCAGTTTGTTCAGTCGCCGAAGATGAGGGTAGAGCTGCTCCGTATCTTGGAGAATATGCTGGAGATTAGCAAGTTCCCTGCCAGGAGGGTTGTTGCGGAGCTCAAAATGGTGTGGCAGGGGTATGACAGTGAGCAGTGAAGCAATATGATATAGTTATATATTTATCACTTGGAGGCAAGCTAGATCTATATACTCGAATGAAACCATGGACAGTCAGTTCCTGTTCTAATTGAATTCTGAATGCCACGCCTTATACCACGCCTTATACCACGCCTTATACCACGCCTTATACCACGCCTTACCCAAGTCCTTCCATTACCACGCTCCGACTATGCCAGCAATTGGAATATCGATACCGGTCGTGTAAGAAGCACCATCTGAGAGCAGATACACATACCCCCCACCAAGCTCCTTAGGCTCCGCCAATCTCGGCATACCACCGTAGTACTGCATCTTGAGGTTCCAGTCCGGCGCCTGATCCACAAAGTATGTCATAGCCGTCTTAATAAACCCGGGCGAAATCGAATTCACACGGATCCCATGCTTCGCCCACTCCATAGCCAGCGTATGCACCATATTCCTCACAGCCCCCTTCGTAGCGCCATAAGGCGCCGAAGGCGCCGCACGGTTCGGGCGATAGGAAGTCATCGACGCCGTAAACACAATCGAGCCCTTAATCCCGAGCTCAATAAACTTCCTCGCGACCGCCGTTGCGCAGAAGTACGCGCCAAACACATTCAGGTTGAACAGCTGGTCCAGCTGTGCGCGGCTGAAGTCCAGCGCGGGCTGGTGCTTCGTCATTCCGGCATTCGCGACGAACCCGTGGATGGCGCCCCGTGAGGCAATGGCTGTGTCGAGTGCTGAGCTGATGCTTTGCTCGGATGTCACGTCGCAGTATATGTATTGGAGGCGCTTCGCGTGCGCTGCTTGCAGGGCGAGGAACTCTGGCCCGGGCTCGAATAGATCTAGGCTGATTACTGCTGCTGCTTCGTTGGCTAGGCAGACCTCGGCGATGGCTAGCCCGATTCCTCTGTTGGCGCCGGTGATTGCGATGACTTTGTCCTTTAGGGTGATTCTCCAGTCGTGGTCTGGGCCTGGTTGGGTGTCGAGGAAGGCTGGTGTTGGGTCGCTGCTGGTGCTGCTGCTGCGGTTTAGGTCGGCGGTAGGGGACATTTTGAAGATGTTTGGTTCTATGGGGTGCAATTATATGTCAAGTCCGAATGACAGAATCGGGTCTCATTGCTCAATTGTTGCTGGGTGGGTTGTCTTTTTAAACCCGCCATGGCCTTATCGACCGATGTCGCATTAATGCGCAGATGGAGCCTTGTTTAGAGGAGCAAACGACTGGCTGAACTCGTTTTCATACGCAAACTTCCAAGCGAGCCAATGGCCTCCTAATCATCCGAACGGTTTGTGGCGAGGTGCTCGCATCGAGGCCGCACTAGGCATCGCATCGAGCGTCGTCAACCACTTGGCAGCTCGCTTCCAGACCCAATTGGCCGGGAACAAAGAGAAAGCGTGCATTCTTTCTCCATTGGGATTCTCCATTGAAGTCGTGGACACGGGATTAAATCCCCAAATCAACCCCCGGGTTGCCAATTCCTCCACAGGGTAAACCCTGGAGAAACGACCCACCGTATATAAGTCATTCTGAATATACAGCCATCGCTGCCCTGGCTCATCTTGCTAGTTCACCTTGTTCATCTTGTTAGTTCATCTTGTTCAACTTGCCAGAGCCACTGCAACTGCCAATTCTCAACATGGAAACAAACGACCAGAAGGACTTTCAGGGCTCCCAGGAAGGCACCGAGCATGTTGAAGTTAGCCAAGAGATCTTCTGGACTGAGGACGAAGAGAAGAAGCTTGTTCGCAAGATCGACCTGTGTCTGCTACCCAACATCTGGATCATGTACCTGCTCTCCTACATGGACCGTACCAAGTGAGTGCAGCATGAAGGGCAAGACCGCGAGCCTCTCTGACTGTTTTCCTCTAGCATTGGCAATGCAAAGATTGCAGGAATGGCCGATGATCTCGAGCTCACCTCCTCCCAGTACAGTATTGCCCTTGTTGTCTTCTTTGGTAAGCCCCTTCTCTCCGTCAAGATAGCGGACAACACTGACGGGATACAGTTGGATATGTCGTCTTCGAACCGCCATCCAACATGATACTAGTCCGAACGCGCCCCTCCCTCTACCTCCCTGCTATAATGGCCATATGGGGTGCCCTGACATGCGTCATGTCCGTTGTCAAAACCTACCACCACCTTATAGTCCTTCGAATCATCGTCGGGGTGATGGAAGCCGGCTTCGCCCCGGGTGTCCTTCTCATTATTTCATCCTGGTACAGACGCAACGAGCAATCCAAGCGCTTCGCCGTCTTCATGTCTGCAGCCATTCTGTCCGGGGCCTTTGGCAGTCTCATTGCAGGTGCCATCACTGGAGGCCTGGAGGGCTCGCACGGTATTCGCGGGTGGCGTTGGCTGTTTATCGTCGAGGGTGCAGTTACGGCTGGGTGGGCAATCATCTCCAAATTCCTGCTTCTCGACTTCCCAGCTACCTCGAGCCAGCTTAGCGAGCGAGAGAGGGAAATCGCCGTTGCCCGGTTGCAGGCAGACACCGTTGTTGTCAGGCGTGGCGACGAGAAGATGGGAACTATGCAGTCTTTCTTGCTGGCCCTGAAAGACTGGCGGACCTGGGGGTTCATTATTGGCTATATGGTAGTCACCTCACTTTCCACCTGCTCCTCAAATATACTAATTATGGACTGGTTGCTTCTAGGTCATCGTCGGCTCCTCCACCCTGACCTACTTCTACCCAACGCTCGTCGCTGGTCTCGGCTACAGCGACCCTGTTCAAGCCCAATACATGACCGTAAGCAATACTCAATAATCTCTAATACTCAGGCCCAACTGAGTAGCTAATATCACACCATCTAGGTCCCCATCTACGCCTTTGCCTTCGTCTGTACTGCTATAACAAGTCTCTTCGCCGATAAACTCGCCAACAGCCGGGGTGTTATCATCGCTTCCTGGCTCGCCTTCTCTCTGGCAACATCAATCGCAGTCTGCGCAGTCTACAACTTCGTCGCGCGATATGTCCTGCTCGTCCTCATGGCCGCAGGGCTGTGGGCATCCAACGCCGTATCGCTGAGCTTTGCGTCCTCGGCATTTGGGTCCATGGATGCAGAGGTGCGTGCCGTTGCGCTGGCGCTGGTCAACGCACTGGGCAATCTGGCGCAGATATATGGCGCGTATTTGTTTCCGGACGATGATGCGCCGAAGTACCTCATGGGCTTTGGGGTTATCTCCGGGATGTTGGGGGTTGGAGTTTGTGTTTATGCGGTCATGCATGTTCTTTTGAGGCGTTGAATTCGGTATTTTGTATCTAGATGGTTTTGGTGATGAAACAATGGCTTTATTTCTACGGAATGTAAAACGCATTTTGTGTGCTATTGATATTGTATCTATAGTCAGCCTCATTTCTACCATGAGTTTTAGGTGAAGAGCAGTCTCCCATCCCTCTTAGCTCTAAGGTAATAATATACTATAGAAGACGAAGGAGTTAATATAAACTAGATCTGTTCGTAATTAAGAATCACTGAGGTTTATGTCCTAATACTTTCATTCAATATCATATACTATAAGATAACTTAATGCCCCAACCCAACACTCAACCCCCCATTAAACTCTCTGAAATCCCCCCTCAAGCTCGTAATCCCAGCAGCCCTAACCTCCTCCACCAGCCCCTTAACCTTGCCGGCAATAACCCCCGGCTCGAACCCAAAATGCTCATAGAGCTCCTTAGCAGGAAGACTCTTGCCAAATCTATTCACCGACACCGACGCATCCGCATACCGCTCCCACCCAGTCGACGGATACGCCTCAATCACAACGGCCGCTTTCCCAGCACTCGGCCTCAGCACGGAGTGTTTGTATTCCCGCGTCTGCTGCTCAAAGAGCCGCGTGCAGGGGAACGACACAACCCTAGCCCTGATGCCGTGCTGCTCGTAGAGAATGTCGCGGGCTTGCATTGCGAAGACCATCTCCGACCCGACGCCGATTAGCGTGACGTCGAACTCGCCATCGTCTTTGCTGCTGCTGTTGTTGTTGTTGCTGTCCTGTGCCGGAGCGAAAACATACGCGCCCCTCTGCACGCCTTCGCGCGAGGAAAGCCGCGGGTACTGCGTTAGACTCTGCCGCGAGAGCGCAAGGACAGACGGGGTCTCGGTGGCGCCGATAGCAGCGATATAAGCGCCGGCGACCTCCTCGGCATCGCAGGGGCGGATGAACAGGATATTAGGCATGGCGCGGTACAGAGCCGGGACGGCGATCGGCTGGTGGGTAGGCCCGTTCTCGCCGACGCCGATGCTGTCGTGGGTGGCGATGTGGATCTGCTGCAGGCCCTGGAGGGCGCCCATGCGGATTGCGGCGGCGGCGTAGAGGTGGAACATGAGGTATGTGCTTGTGATGGGGATGAAAGTGCCCTTGTTGAAGGCTGCGAGGCCGTTGGAGATGGCGCACATGGCGTGCTCGCGGATGCCATAGTGGATGTAGCGGCCGTCGTAGGCGCCGGTTTGGCCGCAGGTTGTGCGGAGATCAGGCTAGCGGAGTTAGTTGGTTATTATATTTGCTAGGGGTAGTACTTACGGATTGGAAATCGACCTTGTTCTTGAAGGCAACGTTGCAGGATGGGGTGAGGTCTGCGGTGCCGACCAGGAAGGACTTCACCGTCTGCCCGAGGGCGTTGGTCAAGGCACCGGCTGACTTGCGCGACGCTGCAGACCCAGTAGGAAGGTCTTCCTTGGAAGGGATACACTTGGTCCAGTCTTCGGGCATCTTTCCTGCGACACGGAGGGCAAATTCGGCTGCCACTACCGGGTGTTCCTCATGATACTTCCCCACGGCCGCCTGCCACGCCGCCTCTAGGGCCTCGCCACGGCTGGGGATGTCGCTGAAGAAATCATATACATCCTGGGGGATGTGGAAATGCTCGTTTGGATCCAGGCCGAACGACTTCTTGATGTTGGCTACCTCCCCGACTCCAAGCGCGGCACCGTGTGCGTCCGCCGTGCCCGCCATGGTAGACCCGACGCCTATCGTAGTGCGGATGTTGATGAATGTGGGCTTGTCGCTGGAGCGTGCTGCAACGAGAGCGTTTACAATGCCTGTTATGCATTAACAAATATCCCACTACAAAGCTAGAGGACCTCCTAGACCTACCGACGACGTCCGAGTCCCCGTTCGGCACATCCACCACGTTGAACCCAGTAGCTCGCATTTTGGTGTTGATGTCCTCAGTATTGGCAACATCCGCAGACCCGTCACACGTAACGGAGTTGTTATCGAAGATAATGCAGAGATTGTTGAGCCTCCAGTGTCCAGCCAGAGACATCGCCTCGAGGCCAACCCCCTCCTGCAAGCAAGCGTCACCAACCATGCACCAGGTCATGTTGTCCACCACCTCATGCCCAGGTGTGTTATATGTCGCCGCAAGGTTCTTCGTGGCCATGGCCAGGCCTACTGCACTGCCGAGGCCCTGGCCCAGCGGACCCGTGGTGACCTCGATGCCCTCATTTTCGATTTCCGGGTGCCCTGGGCAGAGGGAGCCAATTTCTGCTGAGTGATATGATTTGAGTTGCTCGAGAGTCATGCTCTTGACGCCGACAAGGTGCATGAAGAGGTACTGCCATAGACAGGCGTGGCCTGTTATGTTATAGTCTCAGCTCATTGTCTCCTGGTTTCCAGAGGTACAGCAATTCTTACCGTTAGAAAGAACAAAGCGGTCACGGTTGAAGTAGTCGCAGTTCTTCGGCGAGTACTTCATGACATACTTATACAGCGCGATTCCAATGGCAGCCATGCCCATGGGCGATCTGTGAAGAGGCAGTTAGCACTGTACTCCGAACAATTCCACCATCTAAATCAGGGGTCAATTTACCCAGGATGACCATCGCCGTATTGCTGGACAAGATCAGCAATGAAAGCTCGAAAGACGTTCAGCACGCGCTGGTGCTTCTCCGGGCTCTCGAATTTGACAAGAGCCGCAGCAGATGCGCCATTGCTGGTGGCTGGAATTGCCTTGACAGGCACAGTCTCAGCGGGCTTCGGCAGGAGTTCCAGCGCAGGTGCCATAGCTTAAGACGAGGACTGATTATGAGATGGGAAATGATTCTATGAGAGGGGTGCTTAGAATACCAAGCGGTGATTATCAGACGGAAGCAGTCGAGTAAACGAGCAGACTGCGAGCCCTTATAGTTCGCCGTCCTTCGTCCATCGCGTTTAAAAAACAATGTACCATAATTGCTGATGCTATATTGTAGCTGTTCGGGATCGATGCGAGCCACCCAGATATTTGGGGCAGTTCTAGAGTACCAGCAGTAGTGCGCTCGCATCGAGTCCACCTGGCCTCGATGCGAGGGCTTCGCAAACCTCTCCGCCCCCGGACCACGGGAGAAAATATACGGGGCAAAAATACGGGGCAGTCTAGATTCCGAGGACAGGTCTAAGGTTTTGTGGACTGGGGTTGACAATCAGGTTTCAGTCTCTCCATTTGCTTACAAACTACAATCGTTATGACGAATGACTACAATACTAGTCAAAGGCTGTCAGAGTTGGCGCAAAATTCCATAGTTCCATTCTGGAGAAAATGAATAAAGTAGAGACAGGCAAACACAATTTGTGGACGAACAATAACAAAACAAGACTGAGATGGATAATCGCATGTCCCGTCCGTATACAATCGGGACCAACGTGATCACATCTCGATCAACTCAAACCTGAGCACATAACATGCACAGATACGAAATTAGCGCGCTGAATCGGCAAATTACCCCGCCTGTCCAAGATCGCTAGCGTGCGCGTTATCCGGGTAGAAGAACGCGGCGACAGCGATGATGACGTACGCCGCCATCAAAAGCGCTCCTTCGAGGTAATTGCTGCGGCCGTCGAGGACGAGGAAGTTGACGACGAAACAGGTGACGAAGAGCGAGATGGTTTCGAAGAGCGTGAAGTAGAGAGACATATCTTTGTCCATGCACCAGCCGAGGATGACGACGAGGGGCGTGACGAAGATTGCTAATGGTTGATTAGTATGAGTAACATAAGGATTGGAAAATAGAGTGAGCTTACCAATTTGAATACTACTTCCGACGGAGACACCGATTGACAAATCCATTTTGTTCTTGGTGGCAACTGTCACTGCCGTGACGTGCTCCGCGGCGTTACCCACGATAGGCAGGATGATCAAGCCGATGAAGGCTTCGCTGACGGAGGAGCTTTCGACCATCGCGGGGATTGCGTCGACGAGGAATTCAGCACACACTGCGACGAGACCAGTGGAGAGGAGCAGCATGACCAGCGCAGCGGTACGCGACATTTCGGGTTCGGGATGCTCCTGGGGTTTCTCGGAATCGATGACAGGGTTAGCCGCAGTGGGAATACGTGCTGCAACTCTGGCGAACTGGACGGCATTGCCGACTGGAGGAGGACGCTGTGCAGCGGGGTGCTGCCCCAGTGAAGGAAGCGAGTGCGTACGTCGCAGGCCATTAAAGTTGCCCAAGGGATCCTTGGAGGCAGCGGTTGGCGGCGGGTTTGTGAATACAGTGTTCGACAGCAGAGATGGGAGATTAGGGCGGAATGGAGACCACTTGCGCGGAAGCTCTGAGGTTTCGCCCTGTTCGAGAGACAGCGCCGAGACGCGGGAGTTGGGTGCGGGCTGAGAGGGTATAGTCGGAATAACGCCTTGTTCTCTCGTTTCCCGTCTGGCGACCTTCCTCTTCTTCTTCCGATCGCGCTTGGATCGTCTGTGGTCGGTCTCGGTGGTGTGGATGCTAGCCGGCGCCTGACCGAAGTCTCTCGATTGTGGTCCGACGGATTGACTGGCACTAGTGGTAGGGTTGACGCTTAAGAAGGCGTCATCGCCAAAGTCCCTCAAGCGCGGTTCGCTCGGGTTGCTACTTTCCGGCTCTGGTTTGGCGTCCGTGTCGACAATGTATGAGCCGGTGTCATCACGATGGTTGGGGCTCGACTCGCTGGCGGTACTCAGTTTCCGCGGAGGGAGCGATGAGACATCAACGGTGGATTTGTGCATCACTTCAGGCGAGGCGGTTCCCCGCGAGCTGATGCTAGCCTTCCTGTGCTTGCGATATTTCATTGCACGCTTGATACGCTTTGCCGTTGTCCAGGAGGTCGTCGTGTCGTCGGACTCGTCTGAAGACGAGCTGCTAGACGAGTCGGACGATGAGTTCATGAAATCGGCCAACACACCCGGGTGGGACTCCTCGTCGATGATTTGCTGGGGAATACTGGCGTAAAGGTAGGAGTGCGACTTGAGCTGGAAAATGATGTACAATACATAGACCAAAAGAAGCACAACACTGGTTCCGCGGGAGACCTTGAGAGTCGATTGATTGGCATCATTCGTATCCTTGAACGAGGCGTGGAAAGCGGTTGGCAATAGGAGACTGGTGACAGCCAGACTAAGAAGACATGCACTCATCTGAGTGACGGTGCTGTTGTAGATTTGTTCCTGGAAGCGGAGACCTCCAAGGAGGAAAGCCATGCCGAGAATCAACAAAAGATTGGCTAGGATAGATCCTAGCAGAGAAGCCTGAACGATGCGAATTTCATTCTTGACAAGGGCAATAATGAAAATGATCAGTTCGACTGCGTTACCGAAGGTGACGTTGAGGAGGGCGCCGATAGCGTCACCCATGCGGCTGGCGACACACTCAGTAGCATGGCTCAGGAGTCCGGCCAAGGGGATAATGGCCACTGCATTCATGGCGAAAATGATGGCAGGGTCCATCCCGACAGCCTCGACGGCAATTCCAACGGGTACAAAGACCAGTAGGACGTTGACCCAGCTGTGGCATAGTGCTGTTCTGGTGTGGCGAACGAAGCGGATGGCAGCGTTCTTCGTACGAGGGACAAGACCCTGTTTCTGAGAGGTGTTTCCATCACTTGGCGATCCCGAAGCCGGGTCGCCAGCGGCTTTATTCACTTGATCATTTTGACGATGTATGTCGGGGTCGTCGGGGCGATCGTTGGATTCTGGCGCGGAGGCCTGGGGTTGGGAGTCGGCAGCAGTAGAAGCGTGAGCTTTCGCCCACGAACGAATCCGGTCTGAATAATAACCAGCGTCAGTAATAGGTTTAACAATACACAAATGTCTACACCATCCAGCAACTGACAAGACGAGCCAAGCTCACAGGGATGGGGAAGCCAAGACAACGCGTATCGCGTATAGGGAAGAAAGCAGACTCACGCATGTA
Source organism: Aspergillus sp. MA 6041 (assembly GCA_025768905.1). Classification (NCBI taxonomy): domain Eukaryota; kingdom Fungi; phylum Ascomycota; class Eurotiomycetes; order Eurotiales; family Aspergillaceae; genus Aspergillus; species Aspergillus sp. MA 6041. The sequence continues at coordinate 415,022 of JAMFNV010000014.1, read as the reverse complement.
TTTCAGGACCAAGATAGATGGTCGATGGAGGATGGAGATGAAGAAAACCCGACGGGTTGAGCAGCAGAGAATGGAAAGAGAACAAGAAGCGAGCCTCAGGGATAAAGAGTGAAAGAGAAGCTCAGGCTTGATTGGGAGCGGGAGGCTTATGTATCTTATGTACGTATGCCAAGACGGCTGACAAGCCTCACTGGGCTGGATTTACCATTCTTTATACAGACACGCCTATTCTTATTGTCTTGTCAGAATGCTATGACGCGTCCAATGTCTACAGCTACGTAAGGACCACCTCTATTATTGATCAACCATCTGTTGCAGTCATCCAGCAGCACTCCTGAATCGACCACTGCAGCACTCCTGAAAGACAATGGTGTGACTGCCCCACAACTGAGACCAGCAAGGATGTGAATGAGTCTGGAATCTTCCGTTTTTTGCTGCAAATAAGGCAGCCAATCAGGGACATGCACCGCCACAGTGGCTGAGCTCGGCTTTTATTATTGGTTCATGGCCTCGGATCGCTGTCTCCGAAACCCGAAACGTATGCCAATACGGTATTCAATACGGTAAGTTACCAGTGCCAGTGGCTGAGGTCAGGATGACATCGTCTTCACTTCAATATTGACAAGGGATGCAGATGCAGGATGAGTGAATGAATATAAATGATCAATGAAGGCACTTCAACTCCGTTGATTCTGAGTGGGCCGTCTCCCCGCACGCCTCACTACCAGTTACCACAGCCAGCTCGCCACTCAGTCGGGCCTCAGGTCCACTCCAATCAACCAAATCAACCAGATCACGACCAATTCACTCACTACGCGTATGTGAATACAATTGTTGTTGTCATCCCTTGATGCCATGTTAGCGAGCAGCCATCGGAAGGGATATTGTGCTGCCTAATGCAGCCTTAAGGGTGACGTCTGCCCTTGCACAGAGCGTGCAGAGTTGCAGGCATTCGTTTCGAGGGTCTGGAGCCCCTTGCAGGCAATCATTATTGTCCATCCTGCTCCGTCGATCTCTCGAATACTCCTTCAGCCTTGGGTGCCAGAGCTCGAGTGGTTCCCCTGTGTTGGCGGGGATATTTTACCCACCCATTCAATGAGATTAAAGAAGCATTGAATATATGGTCGGCTCTTTAGAATAGACGAGCCTTCTAGCCAAGATAAAAGTTGGTAGGGGCTATTCTGTAGACTTGAGGCGTTTCGAGCCTTCTGTATGTGATCGGTAGACTAGGAGTCAGTAGCTTCGACGACGAGAATCAACAGAACATGCCATGATCAGATTAATACAAGCAACTCTAAAAGCCATGTCGGACCCGCAACCCAAAAGAAGCCAATATGGAGCGGGTCTAGGCAGGTAAATGACTCCCGGTTTGCGGCTTTTGGGTGCTTAAGTCTGTTGTTGGTGTCGAGCTTGGGGTATTTCTTGGGTATGTTATTTCGCTAGCACTTAGACTACCTTAACTTGGCCTGTTGCAGGAATGAGGCAGATAATATGGAGTTATCTCTTGACTTTCATGTTGAGGTAGATGGGTAGGTTGAAGAATCGAGAGCGCTGGTGTTTGATACATACCGCTACTAACTATAGAAGGGTTTATGGTCTCCATGGACTCGCAGATCCTACGCTTTATATCCAGATTTGAGTTCAGTATATGCGTGTGAATGACATCTCCTGTCGTGTATCCCATAGCAAGGAAATGTACGAAAATGGAAGGTAAAGGGGAATTGGTATGTTCTGTACAAGACTACCAAGAACGACACGTTCACTCCACGGCCGGTAATCAGATAGAGCTGCTAGCACTTATCTTTCCGGCGTATCCCACGACATCAGCCTCCAGATATTCGTCATACGCTCAATTTCCACCACCCAGGGCCTCCTTCAAGCACTTCAAATCCCGTGGCACAAAACAAAACCTATGGCTCAGTGGCGCCATCACCAGGTCAGTAGGATCAGCACATCCCGTAATTGGATCTGCATCAATCTGGTTTACAGCCTTGATCTCGAACGCGGCGATTATTCTAGTCAATGCCACATAGATCTCGCGGTTCGCAAGGTGATACCCGGGACACACCCGGTACCCCAGTCCGAAGGCGAAGAGTGGCAGATCTGGGTTCTCGAGCCATCTCTCAGGGCGAAAGGTCTCTGGATCATCGTATACTAAGGGGTCTAATGTGGTCCTGTCAGGCATGTTTGGGAGGTAAAAGTACTAGGTAATGCCACATACCCATGTTGCACGCCCACGCGTTCAGTAGAACCATGGTATCTGACGGGACAGTTTTGCCCTCATACTCAAACTCTTGAGTAGTAAGTCGGGGAAGAGACAGTCGCACTGGAGTGTAAAACCTATCAACCCGTCAGACGCAGCGACAACTACAAAGAAGAGCAAGTCGCGTACCTCAGACACTCACGAAGAAATGCCCGTATATACTGGACTTCTTCGGCCTCCACGATCTCAGATCCAAAGATTTTTCCGTCGTCAGGATATACCTGACGGATTGCTTCATACGCCGTTTTTTGGATCTCAGGCTGTGCAGCAAGAATGGTGAAGCACCAGAGAAGGATATTGCGCGTTGTCGCCAGGCCCCCAGACAGGAAACTCAGCAGAACAGCCGAAAGCTCGCCCTGAGCGAGCGGATGCGAACTGAGATAATTCTTCGTGTAGAGACAACTCTCACGGATTCCCTGTTCAAGTTTACAGTTCGCCTCTTGGTTAATCTTCACCACATAAGCGTCTCTACGCACTTGGAGTCGTCTCGCCCGCCGACTGTTCCCGTTCAACGGCCATCTTCGAAATAGAGGAATATAATCCTGGAGGTTCCCCGTCGTGCTGCGCAGGAAATGGATCGCGTCTTCAACGGATAGGATTTCGTCCGTGAGAGGGTCTTCTAGGGACATCTGGCGGCCGTAGCATAGCGACGCGGACAAGCTCAAGGCCATTCGTGCGGCTAATCGAGAGGGCTCGACGGGTGTAAGCCCGTTATTTCCATGAGACAACAACTCGGTTACCAGCTGCCGTGTTTCTCTGTCGATATGCGGCAGGTTCATATTCACTGCTGGCGCGCCCAGTCCAAGGGCTGTTTCCTTGCGACTTCGCTTGAAGGCTGGATTATAGCTCGATGTGCCTATTGTTGGGCCCATCTTTCGAGAAATTATCTTCTCCTGCGTTAGTATATATGCAACTCTGTACCGAAGAGCATAGAGCATACTTCATGAAACGTATAGAGTCTCGGCCGCGAAGCCAGCGCTGATGACTTGCCCACTAGTATCTTCTGTGCTGCGCTTGCTGAGTTTATTACTAGGACGGGTATGACGCCGAGTTTAACCCTAAAGACATCCCCGTAGACCGCGGCCCATTTCGCGTATTGCTGTTCTACATTTCGGCGGTACAGAGACGGGATATTACCAGCAATCGGCCATGCCGGTGGCCCAGGGAACTGGAATAGGGGAGACTCATGGGAAGAATGAGAGAAGCTCAGATATATGACCAAGATGCCGACAGCCAGGGCGATCCATAGGGGTGTGGATATGTCGATGTTTGGAAACACCATATTTCGATAGGAGCGGTTGTAATGGAAAGATCTATTATTGTCGTCTTCATATATCGCCTGCAAAGGCCAAACGAGCGGGGTCACCGACAGTTTATTGTGTGAAACTTTATGCAAGTAACTGGAATGATGTATGAGTATACGCTGTACACACTGAACTCTAATCATGCAGCTCCAAACTGAACAAATCATTGAAGACATAGACTGTCTGGAAAGGGAAAACATTGTTAGATCTGTTATCTGATAGAGATGGTTAGCAGAAGCCTTATTAAATCGGAAGAGACCCTTCTACACTCGAAACCAGTGACAGTGGTACGTCTTGAGATATCTTCGGAGCCATTGATTTTCTAGCTCAGTTTAACTCTGCAGAGTACGGAGTACCATCTAGATAACCTTGACCGTCATATCAGGTTTAAGATATATCCCGTCTCTCATTGTTTCGAATCCAGATCGGCAGGGCGTGTCGGATGGAGCTGCCAGCCAGGAAGGCCAGCAACGAGATGAGATCGAGCAGCCAGTCCTGCCCTTTCTGCTGCGTAAGGTCTTACCGCAGCGCTGCAGTATCAATACCTATCACTCTAAGCAGTCACATATGAGACAGAATGCAGCCGGAGACTGAAACCGATGTATCCTCGCAGACCAAACCAAGTGCCTCATGAGCTATCAAAAATAAGCCTCATATGGTAGAAGCACTTCCCCTCCCTCCCTCCTAGGACTCCTGTGATAGCAGGCCACCAACGATCCAAACCCAGACAGGGCTAGAATCAAACACATATACCTGCATAAATGCCAGACAACAGGTACCCGGTAGACACTAGAACAGACTAGAGCAGCCTAGATGCCCATCCTTCTTCCTTCTGTCCGCCCAACAACCAACCCAAACCGAGGGAACCCGGCCCGGCCGCGGAATTGAAAAGATCGTGGTCGAAATCCGTGGTCTGGACCGTTTCAGAACAGCGCACCATGGGGCAGCCACGCAGAGTATATGCGCGCTCGGGGGGGCCAAACGCCAAGTCCGCAGTCCAGACTCGACAGGTGTAAACTAGTCTACGTGAGCGAGCTGCGGAGTACAGTAGACTACGATGGATCATGTCGGAATTGGGCCAGTCCAGTAGGTATCCCTATGCACTGTCAATCGCCCGATGGTGCAGATGCAGGAGGACGGATGTCGACAGTCAAGACTCAACTGTCAACGTTAACTGGTAACTGGTAAAAGTACTCGTTTCAAGCTCCCACCAATCAGGCTGAGTGTATTAAGGGGGTGATTATTATATCCTTCCTTGCATTGGGGGAAAGTTGTCAAATGGTGGTGGGCCCTTGACCGTTGGGCCTAATAACGCCTGATACCCACCTCGGCTGGCCGGAGGATTTCCCGAATTTCCGCTTATTACTGTTATTGTTTTTATTATTTATAGGAAAACATCATAGGCCAACGGGCTCTCCGTACCCTGGACTTCTTACGCATCGAGTAATCCTTACGAATGGTGCATAGCACTGCTCAGAATTGTTGCATTCCATCCTTGATTCCTCGCTCATTGAAAGCAAGTAGATAGTCAGTCGTTCTAGTGTATCAGTATCAGCATCAGCATCAGAAGCAGGTACAATGTATGCAGAATGTAAGCAGCTCCTGAATATGAAGTAGAGAGGCCCAGTTATGCGACCAGACAGACAAAACAGAACTTTTCCGGGTATCCAATGCATGCACCGACCGACCAGATCAAACGCCAGATAGGAGAAGAAGGAAGGTCTATCTCTTGATAAACCAAAAACAACACAATTATATATAGTACATGAAGCACGACTGAGTCAGTCAGTCATAATAACCCGGAGCAAGTCAGTAGTCGTCCAGTTAGAAGTAACATAAAACACCAACAAATGAGATATAGAAAATACGGGCAGAAGGAGAAGAGACTAGCAGTATCTCCTCTCCCGGTCACGCTTCAGCGTCAGAACCTCCTTGTGTAACCGCTCGTTCGCTTCCTGGAGTTCCTGCATGTACGTAATGGCATTGCTCAGGATCTCGGATTTCTTCAGCGACGCAGACGACTTGACCCCGTTTGAAGCTGCCGTTGATGTCGTGGTGACAGGCTTGGACACACCCGCTGGCTTCACGGCCATGGCCTTCTCTAGTGCCACGAACTTGGCGTTCATGTTGGTGCGGTAGCGCTTCTCGATGATGTTGTGGGCGGCCCGTTTGGCGGCGTTGCGGCCGCGCGCGGTGTCATCGCCTCTGTTTGCTGCGCTGCTGCGGGGCTTGCGTGTTGATGTTGATGTCGTCTGCTGTTGTGGTTGTTGTGGGGGAAGTTCTGGGGAGGAGGAGTAGCGGGTTGAGGAGGTTGAGATGGACGAGGCCTTGCGCTTTGGGAGCTGGGCCTGGGTTTGCGAGGGGTGGATTGTCTGAATGGGCGAGGGGAGGTCGATTGCTGAAGGAGGCGTGGAGGACATGAAGTTTGTTGGCGAGAAGGACTGGTCGTCGCTTTCGTCCTGGTTCAGTTAGTATACAGGACGAGATGGGATGGATGAGATGGGATGGCTTGACATACTGAAGACAGCGAGTCGTCATGAGAGACAGTAAAGCCGTTGATGTCCGTCGGGGCAGCAAAGAAGTCTGCCGGCAGGTCCTTGGTATCCCACAGCATGTCGTTGGGGATGTCCATGGGGAAGGACTCGGGGACCATGGTGTTGAGGGAGAACAGGTCGATGGCGCTGTCGTAGGACCAATTGGCCGACAGGGGATCAGGAGACGAGTACGCCATTGGCAGCTATATTGATATGGTGACTAGGGCGAGTAGTGAATATAATCAATCTTGGTTGTTGGTTAATTGTTGGTGGTAAGATGAGGAGGATCATGGGCAGCCCATTTATATCCCAGGTGTCAACAGCGCGTCCCGAAGCAGCACCCGAACGACCAGGAAGGAGCCGTGTGTGCAGCTCGTTCGGATCGCAGAGACTGAAGCCAGATGACAATTTCTGCACGGTGACTTGCTCGGTGAAGCGCAGCCGAAGTCACCCCAGGCCGGATGCTGCTTATCCAGATGGCCATACAGGCTGTCGGCCGGGTCCGAAGCACTAGCAAAGCTGGCAATAACTGCTGAGCACTATAATGGAGAAAAGGAAAAGGAAAAAGAAGAGGAAAAAGTAGGAAAGGATGACAGGAGTGGGCCCGGAACGATCGCTGGATCCTCGATTCGTTCCAGCGCTGTCACTGTCAGTCGTGGAGTCGGCCGTAGCTCGGAGCCGACACTACTATACTAGAGTATAGTATACTATAGTATACTAAGTACTGGTGTACTGTCTGTTAACTGCTGTTAACTATCGAGGGGTCAATGTGCCATTATTATTATGGCCTTCATTCGTGTCAGCATACTGTACTCTGTATACTCTGTAGGCTCACTGTATCGACTTCTGTATACGGCTTCTACATGCACATACATAAACATGACATACAGCCACGGAGCCCTCCGTCTCTGTCTCTCCATCTCCATCGTGGTCTGACCTGGATCTCGTCTCTCCGCGTCACCTCATGGGTCACCTGCCGCAGCCGGCTCCTTCGTGCGCTCGCTTACCGAGACGCCTGCTGCACCTGACGGATAACGGTTTCCTCTGGTGGATCTGATTCTGGACCCTGCAATCCGAGCGGACTAAATCATACCCGCCTGTGCTGTGCTGTTGCTGCTGTTGCTGCTTCAGATGGCGGAAATCCCCCATTCCACCCATCCAGTCAACATTCAACACACTCGGATCGTATGAATTAGACTGAATTAGATGAATCACGGCTGTCATCGGGCCCCATTCCGAGGCGGAATTCAGCCCGGCCAGACTCAGGCTCAGGCTGCACGGCTGAAACGCTCAACGGCGCTGCAGGAGGCGTCCATCACACGTCACATTAATCATTGTTTGTTTTGCTATGGCTACGGACTTCCTGACTGGGAAGTCCTTACGCTGGAGATTCAGAATACTAGACATCCTTGTCATCGTCAGACATTTGCTGCCTGTATTGCCGAACTGACAACCTGTATACGGATACTACTCATATGTCGGCCGGCTCCGTCTCCATATTATGGCCGTTATAGCCATGTCAGAACAAGGAATGTGGTGGCTGAAGCGGTAGTTAGGTAGACCTACATCCCGACACTGAGCATTCAAATGAATATTCAGGACAGCGTACTGAATTGAAAAGTTAGTAGAACCCCGCAGTATGATCGATCGTGATCGCGATCGCGATCCTGCTCGGCCAGGCAGTTGGCGATATGCCACATCAAGCATACTCTTTGCAAACACATTCCTACCGACGAGTCAAGTCAAGCGCAACGGCGTTACTGTCATCTTCATATCAGCCATCTACTCCCATCTCCAGCCTTCAAACATGGCCCTGACATCCACTCCGCAACTCGAACCAACCCCGCCGACCGACAAGATCACGATCACCCAAACCGAAAACCAAACCAGCGGGACGTCAGATTATAGCGAGACCCAAGTCTTCAGCTTAATCTCTCCTGTCAAGTCTTGGCAGCGAGCATGAGGGGCAGTCAGCACCGGCCACCGGGATGAACGCTCATCCACAGATATGGAATATGGATACACGGCGAGCAAGCAGCAAGACCACGCGATACTCCTGCATCACCATCTCCGCCGCCTTGACAATAACCTAAATCGAGATAAGGTTCCCCCCGCCATCCATTCCATCCCGCGATTCCCGTCCAGCCTCCAGCGTCAATCTCCAACTCGGGATTCGAATCGCTTCAAATCCCGGGCGACCAACCATTTCGGTTGTTGCGTTGCTGACGCCGTATTATCGTGAATCTGAGAGGACCAGACAGATCAGAGATCGGGTGTTCGTTCGTTTGTATCGTCTCGACTCCAGCGTGGGTCGTGATCTGAGCTGATCGCCGCGACGTGACGGCGGCGAGTCGGCGACCGTCGGACTGAAGATCAGATCGACTGCCTTCCTAAACGTAAAGCCGGCTGTCTATATATAATCATCGGCAACCGTCTCTCCGGGTCAGCGAGCGGGGCTTCTCTCGTATTCAGCAGTCAGTCTGCTGAGGCATGAGCAGGTTGAACTGGTGAGAAGGGACAGACTGGCCAGGTCAGGTCATCTTGAATGAAGTTCGGTCGGACATTTCATCACTGTCCAGAGGCACACACCCGATGGGAGATTACAGACGGTCGTCGAAGTTGTTGATTGTTGATTGTTGATTGTCGTTGCCGTCAAGGTTCACCACGTGTTGGTGACAGTTGACAGTTGACTGACACTGCATAACGGCATAACCTCTAGCTTATACAGAGATATCCAGTTATGCAGGTTACTTCTGTATTCGCTCACCGGAACCACCCGAATCTTCCGGCCCGGTGGCACCCGGCCTGTCATACACGCCAGCCAATCAGAAGCGGCATTTACTCAGCTCGGCCGGCGCGAATTTCTCGGCGTAAAGATCGATCAGAAATAGAAAAAAAATGGAGAGCGAAAAGAGGACAAACAATCGAATTGATCAATTGAAGAGAGGAGATTGGCTCGCCAAGAGGGCCACTGTGTCTAATTACATAACAGATCGGGACAGCTCGTAACGAAGAAAAAGAAGGAAAGAAGGAAAGGAGATTGTTGGATATCATTACTCTGTACAAAATAGTATTCGTGAATCATTCTCGAACCATTGGTTTGGTCACTGGTGTTATACACCGCCTGTTCCGAACAGCTCCATGTGCACGCGCGTCTCGTCAACGCCTTGCGCAGCCAGCGCCTTCTTCGTATCCAGCATGAACCCCGTCGGCCCGCAGACGTAGTACTCTGTCTCGCTGTTGTCGACGAATAGGTCCTTGTTGCTGTCAAGCTTGGACAGATCGACTCGTCCGGCGTGCGTGTAGCTCTGGCCCTGCTTGTCGGAGGCAGTGGGACTCGTCAGGAAGTATGTGGTGGACAGGTTCAGGAGGGTCTTGGAGAGGGAGTTCATGTGGTTCTGGAATGCGCGCGAGGCGGATGTATGTGCGCCGTGGATGAAGTGGATGGGCCGTGTGTTTTGTCCTTCCAGCGCGGTCAGGCTGTTCACCATGGAGGTGAGAGGGGTGAGGCCGACGCCGGCGGAGATCAGGACGAGCGGGTGCGACGCGGTCGGAGTATCCAGATGGAAGTCGCCGTAGGGGTGCGACAGCTTGACGGTGTCGCCGACATGCACGGCGTCGTGCAGGATGTTGGACACGTAGCCTGGGTGTGCGGGTGCATTGGGATCAGCCGGGTTAAGGCCTGGGTCCTTGCGCACGCTGATGCGGTAGTATGTTGGCTGGGGCTGGTCGCTGAGCGAGTACTGGCGGCACTGGGCGTGGTTGAGCTGGGGGACAGGCACCTGGATAGAGACATACTGGCCCGGGAGGAACGAGGGCAGGGCCTCGCCGTCGACGGGCTCCAGGTAGAACGAGGTGATCACGTCCGACTCGGGCTCTTTGCGTGCAACACGGAACTCGCGGAAGTCGGTCCAGCCGTTAGCAGCCTTGTACAGGTCGGCCTCCTTGCTGATCATCAGGTTGGCCAGCTGCCAGTACGCCGCGGCCCAGGCGTCGAGCAGCGGCGGCGTGAGGGCATCGCCGAGGACCTGGCCCATGGCCTCGAGCAGGAACTTGCCGACGATCTGGTAGCCCTCGGGCTGGATACAGAGCGAGACATGCTTGTGGCAGATGCGCTCGACGGCGGGCGAGAGCACGCCCAGGTCGTCGATATACGTAGCGTAGGCGAAGAGAGCGCCGGCGAGAGCACGGGGCTGATGCCCGTTGGCCTTGTTGGAGGCATTGAAGACAGTGCTCAGCTCGGGGTGGGCAGTCAGCATGTTATTGTAGAAGACAGTGGTAATGGTCTCTCCATGCTGCTGGAGGACAGGCACAGTGGCCTTGATGAGCGGGATCTGGTCCGGCGAGAGAGACATGGTTCAGCAGGGATTGACTTTGGGGAATCGTGGTTCAGAAAACTTACGGGTTCAATGAATCATGATATTTATACTACAGCATTCAGGCCGAGCAAGACCCGAGACCGCACAATCCCGACTGCATGGCGTGGTCCCAGCTGGATTTCTCCGCGGAAGAAAAGAAATGGACGACGTGGAGCCATCAGAGGCAGCCGATTGCCACTGCAGGTTAGGGCAAGCGACAAACTGGCGGGGGTGAGTAGTGACCTTGATAGCAACTTGATAGCAACTCGATAGCAACCCGCTGCATGATAGGCTGTAACTTGAAGGTTCATTGGTGCAGTTTGATCGGGTCAATGGTGCAGCTTGGAAGGGCTCTTGATAGGGTTGGATGGTTCTTATCACTGCCGACGAATGGCGTGGCACCAAAGAACAAAGAAGACATGCTACGTTGCAGCGACTCGATCAACTACTTGCACTGACTACTGCAGACAACAGCTGCGTCGCTTTCCCGCTCGTTTCCGTGCATCTTGACGTCGTCCATACACGGGTCGCCAACGCCACTGCATCGACACTACATCGACACTGGACGCATCTACTACAATCTACTTCAATACCACGGAAACGATTTCCAGACCACTGTGTAGGGTTTCAGCCAGTCCAAGAGCCTCAAGTAGCCAGGCCAGTCATGACGTGGATAATCGCAACAAAGAACGCGTATAAAAGCAGCCAGCGCAAGCCAGCGCAGTTCCCACCAGACGAGGCAGATGAAAGCCTAACACTAGATCCCTATATCGCATCAGCAATATATCATTAATCGACCAGCATGCGCGTGCCAAGGGTCTTTGGCCGCGGCGAGGGGGACACCCCCGTGGTGCGTCCCGGCCGGAACCAGCTGCCCATGTTGCATCTGGCCGACACTGTGCGCAACAACTTCATCGCGACGAGCAGCGAGTTCGTCGGCACATTCCTCTTCCTCTTCTTTTCTTTTGCTGGCACCCAGGTCGCAAACACCCCGAAGCCGGTGGATGGCGCCCCGCCCAATATCCCGGCCCTGCTCTACTCCTCTCTGGCCTTTGGCTTCTCATTGACCGTCAACGTCTGGGCCTTTTATCGAGTGACCGGAGGGCTCTTCAACCCAGCTGTATGTCTGCCCAGCCCATTCAGCATTGCTGGCGCAAGCCAACTAATGTGTAAAGGTAACCCTAGCGCTATGTCTCGTCGGCGGAATGCCAGCCTTCCGCGGCCTGTTCGTCTTCGCGGCACAGCTCATCGGCGGCATTGCTGCAGCTGGTGTCGTCAGTGCTTTATTCCCCGGTGATCTCAACGTTGCGACACGGCTGGGAGGCGGCGCGTCGATCTCGCAGGGCCTGTTCATCGAGATGTTCCTAACAGCACAGCTGGTCTTTGTGATCATCATGCTGGCAGTTGTCAAACACAAGTCGACATTCCTGGCGCCCGTCGCAATCGGCCTTGCATTCTTCGTGACAGAAATGATTGGTACCTCCTCTATTAAGCATTCATAAGCTCATCGCTGATATGGCTGGCCTTAGGCGACTACTACACCGGCGGCTCGCTGAATCCCGCGCGCTCTCTCGGCCCCGACGTGATCAACCGGACGTTCCCCGGCTACCACTGGATCTACTGGGTCGGCCCGCTGCTGGGGTCGCTGCTCGCGTGCGGCTTCTACTACTTCCTGCGGCTGTTCTCGTACGAGTCCGTCAACCCGGGCCAGGACTTCAACGAGTGGGAGGCCAAGATGGGGCCTGGCTCGTGGGACTCGATGCAGGGGCGCACGTACTCGGACACGACGACCTTGAACCGGGGGGTGTCGCCGCGGGGGGAGCGCAATCTCAATAATGGCGCGAGCAGCAGTAATAACAACCACACTCCTCCGCATCCGCAGCCGGCGCTTGAGGCGGAGCAGGTGTAGGTCAGTGTTTCACTAGTGTTAGCTGTTGTCTGTGCGTTAAAAGTATCTGTCTCCGTATACTTGGCAATACTGCATACACTCGTGTATAGTATACTCACATCTTGCCTAGCAATTTCTGTATTCTAATCTTTCAATATTATATACACCTGAAGATATCTCCTATAGTTATTGCATATTGTCTCATGTCTTCCTTTTCTTCAGTTCTGCAGATCCTTCCACTCTCTTGGTGAGCGCATAACTGCCAATAGAAATCGCCTCTGCAGTGGAGCTCTGCATGCGAAATCGGCCGCCAATCAGATCGGCTGGACCGCCCGGAGAACAGTCCCATGCTGATCGCTGGTTCGATCATTTCGCCGATCCCTTCCCCACCGGGCCCCCTTTTCCTTGGCAGGGATGCGCGTGCGGAGAACGACGAACTGATCTCTGATGGATTGAAATTCAATCTTCCAATTCTCTTCTCTTCATCTCTGCCAGACTGTCTTGCACTTGCAGTACTTGTCGAGACACGACGTAACTGCAAATGGGCGAGATGCACTCTCCGCGCGGCGCACCCGTCGCCGCGCCCGACCTGGGCGATGCGCACGACCAGGAATTGCTCGGTAGGCTCTCGCGACGCCACTGGCAAGATTCACTCTACAGTCGCTAACAGGTGTGGTAGCGAAAATGGGCTACAAGCAGGAGCTGCGGCGGCAGTACTCGACGATGCAGATCTTTGCGGTCGCTTTCAGCATCATGGGGCTGGTTCCCTCGATCGCGTCCACCATTGCGTTCTCCCTGCCTGCTGGGCCTGCGGGGATGATTTGGGTATGTTTCTTTATCTTCTGGTTTTATTGTTCAGTGCTAAGGGTGTAGGGCTGGTTCACGGCTAGTATCCTGATCTTCTCGGTTGGCCTGGCCATGGCCGACATGGCGTCTGCGATGCCCACAGCCGGCGGTCTATACTGGTGGACGCACTACTTCGCCGGGCAGAAGTGGAAGAACCCGCTGAGTTTCCTGGTCGGGTACAGCAACACCCTCGGGCTAATCGGCGGAATCTGCTCGGTGGATTATACCCTCTCCCTCCTGATCCTGGCCTGCATCTCGATCGCCCGCGACGGCACCTGGAGCGCATCCAACGGTACCATCTACGGCCTGTACGCCGGCCTCATCCTCGTCCACGGCGCCTGCACCATCCTCGCCAGCAACATCATGCCGCGCATCCAGACCCTCTGTATCTATATCAATGTCGCCATCGTCATCGCCACCGTCGTCGCCCTGCCTGCGGGGAAAGTCGCGCGCGGCGGGACCCTCAACTCGGCGCACTACGTCTTTACGCACGTCGATAACCTCAGCAACTGGCCGATCGGGTGGACATTTGTGCTTGCGTTCCTCTCGCCAATCTGGTCGATCGGATTCTTTGACTCGTGCGTGCACATGAGCGAGGAGGCGATGCATGCGGCGCGCGCAGTGCCGCGGGGAATCCTCTTCAGCGCAGGCAGCGCGTGTGTTCTGGGTTTCTTGATTCTCAGTGTCATTGCGGCCGTTATGGATCCTGATGTGAACAATACCGCCGGTACGGTCTTTGGGCAGCCGATGGCACAGGTACTACTTCTTTACCTTTTACTTTTACTATACAATGCTAACAGATACAGATCTACTACGATGCCCTCGGCAAGCACGGCGCATTGGGTTTCATGGCTGTTCTCATTCTCATCCAGTTCCTCATCGGGCTTTCCCTGGTCCGTCTCTATCCCAATTCTCCCACATATAATTGATACAATTCTGACGAAAGCAGATCATAGCAGCCTCCCGGCAAGTGTTCGCCTTCGCGCGCGACCACGCCCTCCCCTTCTCGCCCATCCTGCGCCATATCACAACTCGCGGCATAATAAAGCATCAACCCATAAACGCCATCCTCTTCCTCGCCGGAATCTGCATCATCTTCGGCCTGCTGGCGCTGATCAACAGCGTCGCCGCGAATGCGCTGTTCTCGCTCTTCGTCGCGAGCAACTACGTCGCGTGGGGCACGCCCATTCTGTGCAGATTAATCTGGAAATCGAGATTCACCCCGGGAGAGTTTTATACGGGGAATGCGTTTAGTACCGGCATTGCTTGTGTTGCTGTCGCTTGGTTGGTGTTTGGGTTGGTCCTGAGCATGTTTCCGACTGTTAAGGATCCGGGGCGTACGTTTCCTACCCTTCCCTACCCTAATTTCCCCTTTCGTTTGTTTTACTTTTTTATTTATTTTTGAATGTGACTGACTGGGCTACAGCCGGCGATATGAACTACACGGTCGTGCTAAACGGGTTCGTGTGGCTTGCGAGTATGCTGTACTACGTGGTGTATGCGCGCAAGGTGTTTTCGGGCCCGCGCTCGACGATTGCGGAGGGGGAGGCTCCGTCGTCTTCTGGGACTGATGCGTATGAGAAGGAGACGGAGACAGGGAAACGGGAGAAGTAGGGGATATAGACTAGACGAGATGAGACTGGACTGGCTGTATTATAAGCGAGGGTGTAGAGTACTTGTTGCATAATATATTATTCTTAGACAATGACTGGTATAGCCGGTACAGCACTATACTAGGTACCAAGGCCAGAAGAGGATATACTACGAAGTTCAGGACGGGGCTATAGTATGCCTGCGAGGGAAACAGTAGTTATACATAGTAACAAAGTCTTGTCTTAACAAGGATATTGTTAAGGACATTGGCCTGGAACCACCAAAAGTATGTCTTTATTACAGCCTACTTTAATATATATATTGCTGGTATCGCATAAAAGGATAACTAATGCCAATTAGAGATTTATTGGGAGGATATTATTTCGTCTTGATATATATATATCTGGCTGCTTATATTTACCATTCCTAATCCGACAATTAAGCTATATCTGCCCATCTGTATACTTACCGCAATTACAGATAACAAAATTAGCATGAATGGAATTATGAAAGTCTCCAGTACTTGACAAATGTGCACACTGTTAGAGCAGATGCAATATCAGGTAGACAAGAATATTCACTTAGCGGAGCATCTTCCCCCAAAAGGCAACATGCCCCGAGGATCTCGAACCTCGGCCTCAAACCGGTTAATCTTAATTCTTCCCCATGAAACCGGTTAATAATTAATATAAATGACATGCGCCCAGACCCAACCGGCTTCTCCGCCAAACGCCACCGACGGAAGTGAAACCAGTCGGGCCTAGGCGAATTGGAATTCCCGCTGTTTGTTTGTCTGTGTAACTCACTGTCACAGTAACAGGTCCCAGATCGACGGCCAAGACGGCACAGAGGTACCGACTACCGACGAATCTGCACCATAAGGCAGATAACTTTCATAAGGCAGTGTAGATCTTGGTCCATCGTAGTTTCTCAGGAGTCAGAAGTTCAGAACTCAGAAGTTGGAGTGGTTGGGGCCAGGGCCCATGCGAGATGAAGAGACGATCCTCCTGCCTGGAGACTGGGGGCCATTTGTAGCTTCCCCGGTGGATTACGGAGTAACGTTGCTTACGGTGATATTCATGTCAAATGATTATGGAAAGTGAAGCGAATATCCATCCAATTCAACTCATCATTAGGTAGCAGATTGTGTGGTAATCATATACAGTGCATTGGGTGTATCATCTAAGGAGCGACATTCATACATTATGTACCAAGCAAGATAAAGCAGGTACTTGGGTAAATATATCAAAGAACAAATCTATCCCTGAAACCGAAACAGGAAACAAGAGCAGGTTTCACGTTTACAGGGCAGCAACAACACCCATCACACCGACGAGACCAGCAACGCCCATGAAGGGGGTAGCATAGGCAGCGCCGTCATCCGTGGGGCTGGCGTCGTCACCAGAGCCAGTGCTGGAGGCATCAGGGGCCACGGAGCTGGTGATGGTCGCCTGTGTGGTGGTGGTGGAGCCCTCGGCGTCGGTGGTGGTGATGGCAGAGGTGAAGGTGGTAGGGGTAGCACTGGCGCTGCCGCTGCCACTGCTAGAAGCACTTCCGCTGCCACTTGAGCTGCCAGTGGCAGAGGCGCTGCTGCTGTCTGAGCCGGTCAGGCTGTCGAGGGCAGAGGTGCCGCTGGCGGAGACTTCGGAGAGGATGGAGGAGGCCTCGGTGGGGATGGCGCCGCCGGACTCGGTGATGGAGTTGTAGATGCTGGTGGCCTCGTCGGGGATGTTCTCGACGCCAGAGGTGACCTGGTTGATGATGTCGTCGATGTTCTGGGCGCTGGCGAGCGCGGCGAGGAGGAGAGAGGAGGCAGCGATGAACTTCATTGTGATGGTTGGTAGAGTATTTGGTAGAGTAGATGGAGTGATAGAGATAGAGATAGAGATAGAATGATATTCTCAAGACAGGAGAAGAGGTTCTTAACTATTTATTTATGAGCAGCAACACCGCCACTGCTCGCCACTGTCGCGATCCCCGGGCTGGTTCCCTCATTCATTCGCACTCCACAGGACGCTGAGCCCTGTGGGCCCGTGGAGCCCTCGCCTGTGAAGGAAATTGCACGGCGCCCAGTTGCCGATCTAATTTTAGTTGCTGCTAGACTTTTCTAGTCTTTTTTGACTGAAACAGGGCATCTTGAGTGGCTCCCAGACAGGCCCGTTTATCCACCGTCTGTTGCTGATGACGTTGCGCCCAGAGTGATGCAAGACCGCAATATTCTTGCAATATTCCGTAGTCACCAAGACTAAGAGTCACTTGTTACTGCCTGTTATCCGTACTTGCCTTGAAATCTCGAAATTGGGTGCCTGTCCCTGTGGTGGTGGCACAGCCTGCGAACCATGGAACAGCTCGCATTTGCCTCCCATTCCACGGGTGCAACTTCCAGGAAACTGGTGAAGGCCCAAGGGGAAGTGAAGCTGAGTAAGAATTTAGCTGCCTAAGTGTGTTCACAAGCAACGGGAGCATGGATGTCGCAATGCTTGTCGGCTCAGCCCGCAGACTGTGTACATGACTTAGACCACTGGCTGTACGTACAGCCTCAGCAGGCGTCCAATCTGATCTTTCTCCAACAGCGGTGTTGGACAGTTCACAGGTGAATCCTGTCAGTTCCACAGCTGCGAGCTGAGTCGCTGCTGAGCCTCATCTGATACATCGCGACATTACGCGGCCTGTTCTATTTGGGGGCCAGCCCTACATTGGCAAACATAAGCCACTTACTTCCAATACGCACTTCACGTCAACGCAGGGTCTAATTCTGTAGCCTGTAGATGGATCTAGTTAGCTACATCTCCTTCTCGCCCTTGGAGTCCTCGCCCGACCTGCCCAGGGCCCTGATTATGCGCACCCCGTCCTCCACCGCAGAGCCCGTCCAGAACCGCCGCTCCGAATCCAACGAAGCCTCACGCAGCACATCGTCGGACTGCGGGGACGGTGGATCGGTCGCACTCGTGTAGACACTGACCCGGTCGCGAAAGCGCACTCGCAGCTTTCCATTGCTGCCTTTGGGGCTGTTACTGCCGCGTGGAGGGCTGTTGTTTCCTCCACTCTGACCCTGAGCCACTTCCAGATATCCCTTGCGCATTGCATATCGCTTCGCCCCCTCTCGACGCAGCACACTGGCCATGATCTTGGAAAGCCCCGTGCTCACCGCAAATTGCATAGCGAGGTACGCCCACTCCGCAACCAGGATGGTCAGCAGGAACGACGAGGCGCGGATCTCCGCCATCCCGCCGCGGTACAGGTACACGATTGCCGCGGTCGACAGCGTGCCCAGCCAGGTCAGCACTTCCAGCCCCTGCAGGCTGGGCCCGATCGAGTCCGAGCGAATCGGCGGCGGGCGCTGACACTCGTGGCTGAGCTTGAAGAAGTCGCCGCGGAGCTCGAGCCAGTTGTTTACCAGGAACCCGAGGGCGACGAGCGGCCACGAGGTGCCGAAGAGCGTGAGGTAGCCGAACTGCACGCACATCTCGAGGGTGTCCTCGTGGACGTTGTACTCGTCTGCGTCGGCTTCTCTGCGCACGCGGGAGAGAAAGGCGCTTTCGTCGGGCTCGTCGAAGAGGAGGTTGTTTGTTGCGTGGGAGGCCGCTCGCTTGCGGTGCTCGACGGCTTCCTTTTTGCTCTGGTAGTTGCGCCATTTCTGCCATACGATGCCCTTGATGTAGGGGTAGACGATCTCGCCGAGGAAGTCCAGCACCTGGCCGGTTAGCGTCAGGTAGATGACTTCCTGCTGCAGACGGCTGGGGTCGACTTCGAAGTGTAACGGGTTCTTTGCGGGCTCGCTGCGGAGATGGGCGACGTCTAGATAGGGCACTATGGTGGCGCCGAATGGGACGTACACGAACGCTGTAAGCACGGTGGGGAGAAAGGCTGTTATGAAGTGCATCACGAACTGCTTCGCGGTCTGCGCCAGGTCATATTGGTCCTGGGTGCGGTAGTTCTCGTACTTGGTCAGTCTGGTCGCGATCGAGGTCAACAGGCCAGTGATGGAGGGCAGAAACAGCGAGAAGATGACCGTGGGCAGGAACTCGAGATAGCCCTGAAAGGATCCTGTGTAGACTTCTGAGATGAACACTTCCATCGCAAAGGTAATCACGATCAAGCCCCCCAGGGCGGCCGCAGCAACGGACGCAAAGGGCACCAGCAGCAGCTGGCGGAGGAACTGTCGGTATGGCGAGAAGACCTGCACGGTCTGGCCTGTGATGCGGTCCTTGACTTCTTTCTCCCAGACGTACTGCGTGCGAGTCACCTTGAGGGCTCCGACGCCCTTGACCTCCCACCGCAGACTCAGGTCCTTCTCGCGGATCTTCCAGTACTCGACAAAGACCATCGCCCAGAGACAGTTCCCAACAGCGAAGGTAATCGAATAGGGCCCTAGATACCACCAGGTCACTGCTCCCCAGACAGCCGGGAATACCAAGAACGACGAGTATGACTGGATAAAGGCAAAGTAGAACGCAACCTATCTGGTCAGCACATACCAGTCCAACTCTTGATACTAGTCCAACACAGGCCTACTCACCTTCTCGCCAAAAAGAGCCCGAATGGCATCGAGATCCTCAGCAGTCAGGAGGACCGTCTTGCTCCATTTCCGCAGCAATTCGGCATTGGCCTCCTGGTCGTGCAGCGGAAACGCCGACGCAATGTTCTTCCACTTGCGATGCTTCGGTGTGATATGAGCACCGCCCAGCTCCTTCTTCCACGTCACCGCATGGTATACTGATCGGAGGGCCTCGGCGGGGGTTTCGGCGTCCGCTATCGTGTCGTCGTCGCCGGCGGGGATTTCGTGGATGATGCCGTACAGCCAGTCCTTGATTCTACACCAGTTAGTTGACGGAAACACAAGCCAGAATACAGGTCATACCGAGACTGATATACCAGACTCCCCAAATGCAGTCTTGGGACTCGAATGAAGACTAGGAGTGAGGCTCCGTGTCCATGCCGCACCTGCGTTTCGAGATGTGCTTCGTGGAGATCGTGGATGAGCGACTCGAACTCCTCGATCGCTTTGGACGGTTCTTTGCTCGTTAGATCTTAGCAGCGCCAGGCTGGGAGTCGGGACTGGGCATACCAATGTCGTCGAATTGATAGTGCACAACCCAGTCGACGCCGAAGTTGTCGTGCTGGGGGGCCAGTTCTGCAGGCCTGTAGTCGGGCGTGAGACTCATTGAGAGGAACAGGGTAAGGAGATCAGCATTTTATGCATAAGAAGAGTATGACTATGACAGAGAAGTAGAGTTGGTAGAGAGGTAGAGAGATATAAGGGGGGTAGACAGAGAGCAGGTGGGGAGTGCAAGGAGACACCCAGCGCTTATCAGTTATTCTTAGCTGATTCTCCTCTGTTCTATCCCTGGCCGGTCGTGCATTGTGCAACGTATCCCAATCCAGAATCAATAATTCCCCATAGCGAAGACGGGGTAAGCTGTCAGCCCTACAGGGCTCGGCCAATGTGCTTGATCTGTCATTCGCTGTGGGCTCGCTTCAGGATATTCTGTTGCCTACGGAAGTCGGATACATTATTCTGTCTTTCCCCGTACGGAGTATTCCTCGAGAGTTAAGACTGTGTGTGTGTGCTCAGCTGCACTGACTCGAAATATGCGGAGTGCCATTTCGAGTACTCAGTAGAGACACACCGATACACACCGTGAACTGAACTCGCAGCAGGCTCTGGGCACTTGCAGCGATTTGCGTGCAAGTGCGAACAGGACAACGAACAGAACAGCAAGAATGCGGTCAGCTGCAGAATCCTGCTGCCTACTGCCTTGCGTGTCCCGATTGGGAGCTATACAAGCCGCACTCGGTGGGACGCGGTGGGGAGCTGGTGGACCTGTGGCGCAGATATTCTTTTCCAGCCAATGAATGCTTGTTTTTATTGGCCAGTATGGGTGTCCTTGCAGGCAAACAACATTCTGGTTGATTGCTTCGCTCCGGCTCTTCCATACAAGCCTTCTGCACCGATATAAGCTTGGACGATGATGTCTAAATCTGCATATCAATCTGCACTCTGCACTCTGAATCTGCAAGAACCTTACTGCTCGAGTAATCAAGGGGAGCAGGTCGTCCACGGATTGACTGAGCTTTCCTCCCTCATTATCTCTCTCCTCTCGTCTTCAGCTTGAAACTTCTTGATTCTTGATTCTTGATTCTTGATTCTTGATTCTTGATTCTTGATTCTTGATTCTGATCCCAATGCTGGCGACATTTGCTGAATCCATGGCCCGCCAACTCTTCCCCGGGCAGAACCTGGCCTTTGGCCTCAGCCTGTTCCTGTTCACCTTCATGTTCATTCCAACGCTGGTCGTGCTCCTCGCCGTCGTCGTCTTCTTCCTCTTCTACTATCCACAGCTCCGGAAGCCCTGGTCATAGGTATGTTGAACCTACCTTTTGTCAACAACTGCTAATCGAAGTTAAAGTCTTGACTTAATAACGCAAGTCAACCTGTATCATACCACCGACCACCTACTAATGACGTCTTTAATGCTGGCACATGTACAATAGTCTAAAAGTATGGAATCTTGGCCTATTTACGTTGACAACTTGACCACCAATATATTCCATCTAGTAAACAATATTTATTATATATCCAACTTGTCAAACCCCATACTCTCCCACTTCCCAAGCACATCCCTCTTGACATCTTCAGGAAACGACTCCTTGAAATCCGCCGCCTCCCAATCCCTGCCCTCACTATACTCAACCGCCAACAACGCATCAGAGACAACCTTCCCCCCACGCACCGGCGACCTAGACTCGCCCCCATGCCCATTATACGGGATCAGGGGAAACGCACGCACATCATCAAAGAACACCTCATCCGTGCCCGGTCTGCACCTCGTCGAAAACGCCCACATCACCTCCCTATCGTCATACACATCGACATCCTCCCCGACAAGCACAACCCGGTGGATCGTGTATCCGGCCTTGTGGTTGAAGATGAGATCGCCCACGGCTTTCGCGAACTGCTTTGGTGTTGTCTGCATGGACCGCAGTTTGGGCGTGTCGATGCGCAGCGCGACCCAGGTTACCTGCGAGATGAAGGGCGCGAAGGCGTCTAGGACGGGGAGGGAGGCTTTTTGACATAGCTTGCGGATTTCGGCGGCGGCGAGGGAGCCGATCATTGTGTGCTGTTAGTAGTTAGTATATACCATGGGAACAGTGGTTTAAGTTGGACGTACAGTTTCGTCGGTCAGTTTCCCGCAGGAGCTCATGGGGAGGATGGCATTGTCTCTGTATGTGATCTTGTCGACTCTATATTTCGGACAGAGATGCGTATCTCCAGGGAAGATGTACCTTTATACTCATTAGCATACCCGATACCCCACTGCTTAAAAGAAAAGAAAGAAAGACAAACCCATGCATCTCCCCAAACGGACCCTCATCCCCCGTCTCCGTAATCGACAGCGTCCCCTCAAGCACAATCTCCGAAGTCGCCGGAACATAGATATCGTTTGTATCGCACTTCACCAGCTCAATCGGCTCTCCAACCATCGCACCCACATACTCCGCCTCGGAAACGCCATCCGGGATCGGCATGCTGGACGCCATGATCGCCGCGGGGGGAACCCCGAACGCCAGAGCCCAGGGAACATCGCGGCCCTCCTTCTTCCACATCTGGTGGATCTGCCATAGATGCTGGGGCTCGATGACCAGGCCGGTCAGGTGGTTCTTGTCGTGGACCATTGCGCGCGCGATGGACCAGTTTGTCCATTTGCCGCAGGGGGATTGGACGATGTGCATTCCTAGTGTGCAGGTAAGCAAGAATCTGACACTCGAGTGAGAAAGGTACCAGTTAAGGTAAGGTACTTACCAAAAGTCTGGATGTATGCCCCCCCGTCAGATTTATGGATCATCGGCGCAGGGAGCTGCGTGAGATCAATCTGGTCTCCTTCTAGGCTATTCTGCTTACACGCTCCCGTAGGAACAACAGTCGGCGGAATTGGAGGCAACTGGTCCGCTTCAAGCATCTTATCAAGGATATTCCTCATACTAGCCGTCGGGGGTAGACCCAGATGGCGGGCGAGGCGGCCATATCGTTCGCTGGGTGAACTTCGGAGAGACGCCGGGGCGCCGAGGATACGGAAGAAGCCGTCTTTGGCGCCGAGGAGGTTGTTGAACAGCGGGGCCTTTTGGTCATTCTCGCACACGAGGCGGGTGATTGCGGCTGCCTCGAGGTTTGGGTTTATGGGGGTGTTGATCTCGATGAGGTCGTTGTCTTCCTTCAGGGCTTCGACGAAGGAGCGGAAGCAGAGTTGGGGTGAGGACATGTTGACTTGGGTCTTTCTATGTTGGGAAACTGCTTGGATATTCAGGAGGTTTATATACTTGCCGGCAAACCGGCTTGCAGACTCGGGCCGATGAGGCGTTCGTACTGATATCTCGGGCTCGGGCTCGGGGGCTCGGAGATGCTTGTCGTGGATCCGCAGCAGGGAATTGAAACATTCCAGTGAAGGTGAGGATCCACAGAGCAGCCATTGTCTATAGAGCGCATTGAACAGCTAATACTGCGTGAACAGCTGGATATTCACTGCCTGAACAGTTGATATACTCAATACTAGACAGAAGTCACGTGCATTCCCGATTGGGAATCCGAGATATCCGAGCTGCACCGACTTTGACTTGCTTCAGTCCCTGCTTCACCTCGTGTTATCTATTTGAAGACATTCAGTACATACAGATAGGGTGTCTAGGTACGACTAGGTAGGGTGGCATATTTGAGAGTTAAAGTCAGTTGCATGGGAATGGTATCTCGCCGACATGGACTCTCCGAATAGCATCGAACGGCAAGAGATCGACCGCGTTCTTCGCCTCAAACGCAAGCAGCGGGAATCAAAGGCCTGCTATCCATGTCGCCAGCGCAAAGTCAAGTGTGATGGACGCCAGCCCTGCAGGACTTGCGTACGGCGGGACCACCCCCAGATTTGCGCCTACAATGTCGAACAGACTCGGAAGAAAGCTGCACATTTCAACCAGGGTAATATAACAGACAGAAATAGAAATAATGTACAGCCGTCTCGCACTGCAGATGCCGGGCCGAGTTCCCTGGACAGCCCTCGGAGCTCGGCGCAGAACCACGACAGCTACGTCTTTTCCGGAGATAACTCGCTGGTCTCGATGCTGCACCAGCAGGACCCCGAGGGGACCATGGCTCGCGAGGCTACGTCTGTCCTGGGCCTGCATAACACGTATCTGAGCTATCCGTTCATCGAGTCCAAGACGCCGCATGACCGGTGGGTGGCTATTCTAGATATCCTCCCTCACCGAGACGAGGCTTTAAAGTATGTCCTCTTAACTGTGATTTACTGTCTAGTTGCTTATTGAAGATTCTTTCATTTCTACCGCATATGTGCATACCCGTTCAACCCGATCCTCGTCGACGTGGACAAGTTCGAGTCCGACATATGCGTCTACCTGAGCACGTATGCTTCTGGAGAGCTGAGCGACCGAAATAAGATATCGGAGCAATGGACTTCAGGGCGATCTGTTGGCCATATAAGTCTCCTTCTAGCGACACTGGCAGCCGGCGCTCACTTCTCTGACATGGAGAACCCCCAGCGCTCAGAAATGTGCCAGGACTTTGGTAAGTAGAACATGCCATTTGCTGTCAGCTACTTACAGATCAGCTCGCCGCTCTTTCCAGGCTCTGCGTCTTGCAAACTTCCTGCTTCGGCCGTCGCTGGATGTCGTCCAGTCTCTCCTCATTCTCGGCAATACGCTCCAGAATAATGGCCAGTCCGATGCAGCCTGGGCCTTGCTGGGGACGACGGTCAGGCTGGCTCAAACTCTGGGGTTGCATACAGAGAGAGGCATCTCGCACTGGCCTGAACACGCAAAACAGAAAGCTAAACTACTATGGTACGATCCTATCTTGTAACAAAGTACCGTCTAACCCACCCAGGTCAATGACAGTCTGGCAAGACAGCCTCCTAAGCCTCTGCTACGACCGCCCACCCATCGTCTCCAACATACGCTGGACACCAGAAGCGATATCATCCCCACGGTTGGAACTCTCATACGTCAACCTCATGCACTACTTCTGCTGGGTGGGCCTCGAGATCATGAAAATCGAGGAAACCCCCGAACAGCCAAACCACAACCTCACGCTGCTCACCAACCTCGACAGCACATTCGATCGAGCCCAGCCACACCTCCTCGACCGCAAGAACTGCAGAAACCTAGCGCAGCATCTAGAACATCTCGCACTGCGCATGCACGTCTCCTTCATCGCCTCCGCGCTCTGTCGACCGGCCATCAAGACACCACCGACCTCGACCCCGACGCCGGGACATCTAAGCGAAGATCGACGGCTAGTATCCCTTCGATCCCGGGCGCGAGAGAGCCTCATCACGGCCTCGCGCGCGTTCCTCGATTTCCAGGCTCTGTCTGTTGTGCCGCTGAGGACGTGGTCGATGGTTCACACGGTGCTCAGCTCGACGCTGCTTCTCTGCACGTGGCAGGAGACGAGGGACGATGCGGAGTGTCGGGACTTGCAGCAGAGAGTTATCGAGGTGTTCTCTGGGGCTGGGACTGGGGCTGGGATGGAGACGGGGTCGGAGTATAGCCAGTGGCTGTCAGCGAGACATATACGGGCGTTGATTACGCTGCGGCAGACGCTGAGGAAACGGAGTGCTCAAGAGACAGGTATTAATCAGAATGAACAGACGCATGCAGCTGGTTTTGCGGGTTTCCAAGCCGGCGATGGATCCCAGAATATGATGTCGATGGAGGAGTTGTCGTATAATGAATTGTTTCCGGGACTGGACTACGGGTGAGTTTGCAAGTAATACTATATTATACGGCCATTGCTAATGGAGAAGGTTCCCTGTTCCTGGTGAAATGGACTTCTCGCCAGTGACGTACCTTGACTCCATTATGAATGGTATGTATGGGCCACATGGACATGAGAACCTGCTAACAGGACAGTTCCACTCTTCGACTTTCCAGAAGACTCCTAGTCACGGCTGAATAGACTATATAGAATGTCAAGGCATCCGACTGATCCGTCTCATCTCGGACCCTCGGAACCTCGGACCTACTTCGGTCTCGGCCTATGGACAGTATCAGTTTCTGTCGGCTTCCCGATTGCAGTTTGGCTGAAAAGTTTGAATCGGCTGAGATGATTATATTGGCTGTTGGTACTTATATAAAGACCAAGCCTCCATCACTCCATCACTATCATTATCACTACTCTAATCTTTAATACAATGCTACCCAATTTCTTCAACAGCACAACACCCCAATCGACCCAACAACCCCCAGAGCCAATGAACACAGAAACCAACCCCCGCAAGCGCATCGTCGTCGCAATAACCGGCGCAACCGGGGCTATAATGGGAATAAAAACGCTCCTCGCCCTACGCAATCTCAACATCGAAACCCACCTCATCCTCAGCAAATGGGGCGAAGCGACCCTAAAGCACGAAACCGACTATAAACCCTCAACGCTCAAGGCACTCGCCGCGCACACACACAGCATACACGACATGGCAGCCCCCATATCCAGCGGGTCGTTCAAGGCGGACGGGATGATCGTCGTGCCCTGTAGCATGAAGACGCTGGCGTCTATCAACTCGGGGGTCTGCGACGATCTGATCTCGAGGACTGCGGATGTGATGCTGAAGGAGAGGCGGAGGGTTGTGCTTGTGGCGCGCGAGACGCCGCTGAGTGAGATCCATTTGAGGAATATGCTGGGGGTGACGAGGGCTGGGGCGGTGGTGTTTCCGCCTGTGCCGGCGTTTTATATTCGGCCGGCGAGTGTGGACGAGTTGGTGGAGCAGAGCGTGGGGAGGATTTTGGATCTTTTTGATTTGGACACTGGGGGGTTTGAGCGGTGGGGTGGGAAGTTGTCCTTGACTGCGTAGTTATAGTATAATATTGTTATTACGGCTCGGTCCTCGGATGCTGGAGCTCGGATCAGATTGGAGTTACCCCTCATCCTGGACTGGTATAAGAAGGGGGGCTTATTCTTGCAATAGATGTCTATATCAAAATGTTCTACGAACCCGGCGTGACAGACCATGGCCTCCCCCACGATCCCTTCAAGGTGAGCCTATCAACCATAATGCTCATACCTATACCCATCCCGATAACAAACAGGCCTGCGTAATCCCCCGCCCAATCGGGTGGATATCAACCCAAAGCCCATCAGGCACCTCCAACCTCGCCCCCTACTCTCAATTCAACAATCTAACCTTCGACCCGCCCTACGTGATGTTCTCCTCAAACCAAACCGCCACAAACAGCCGCAAAGACACCGTCATAAACGCCGAGTCCACCGGCCAGTTCGTGTGGAACCTAGCCACCTACCCGCTCCGGCACGCCGTCAACATCACCGCCGAGCAAGTCCCCTACGGGGTGGACGAGTTCACGCGCGCAAATCTAACCAAGGAGCCTGCCTCCAAGGTAAACTGCCCCATGGTCGCTGAGAGTCCCGTGAAGTTCGAATGCGAGTACCACACGACCATCCGGCTGCCGGGGAACCCGCCGATGGGGACGGTGGATGTGATTATTGGCAGGGTGGTGGGGGTGCATATTGCAGAGAGTGTGCTTACCGATGGGATCCTGGATGTGCGCAAGACGGAGCCGATTGCGCGGTGTGGCTACTATCAGTATACGGTTGTGAGGGAGACGTTTGATATGGTGATTCCGGGGATGAGTGAGGACGTGCTGTATGGGCTGGAGGGGAACGCGAGGAGGAATAAGGAGAAGCATTTGAAGGATACAGAATTAGACAGATGACTTGAGTTGTTTATATCGTGGACAGTACTATATATATTGAATATCACCGGGATAAGTATGCTTCCTACTTAGTGGCCAGTACAGGAGATGCCCTGGGTGTACTGCAGCCATTCTGGCTGGTATGAACAATCATAGAAGGAGCAACAGCCCAATGATAGATGCCAATTGACAATAAGTTGGTCAGGCGTCCAGTAACTCGCCCTTGGTCTGCCACGAGTCATTGAGACAACATCCAGAAATAACAAGTAAAGGCCGCGTAATGCTCAACGTCCAGCCGAACTCTATCTCTAGACGTATCGACTATCGGCGAGCGCAGAGCCGACCCCGATGAGTTGTTGATGCTGGCTTAGGGCTCGGAGCACACGCCCGTTTGGAAATAAAAGTGCCAATCATGTCGGCATCGCGGGCTTCGATCCCCGACTTTGCTAAACTTGGAAGCATCGGTGTTCTTGGCGAAGGATGAGTCGGGGAGATGCCAAGAGGCGTGTATACTGTATGTTGGATGAATGGTAGTACATGATTCCCATACAAGCTAGGAGAGAGGCATAGTATCGCGTCGTCAGCTTGATCGACAAGCTGGTTCCTAGCCATATATCGCCATCAGATTCTAATCTTAGCAACCTACGAGCGATCATTGGAGTAATCTGGACCAGTCTGCCGTTGACTGCTCTCACCGTCTCCCAATGTTGTGCGAGTTATTCGTCAGCCATAAAGGCTGGTTAGGGCTTTCCCAGATATAAAAGGCCATACTTCTGCGTAAAGGCAGTACAATAACAGTTCATCAAAGATCGTTAGCAATTCCCATCCAATATTCACTCTACAATGCGCATCTCTTCTCTCTTCACCGGCCTTCTGGGTCTGGCTACCATAATCTCCGCACACCCCGGCCACGATATCAAGGCCGAAGCCGCCGAACGTGCTTCTGCCTTGAAGGGCATACACACTCGAAGCCTAGACAAGTGCTCTACAGAGCCCAACGCCCACACCGTCGAAGCCGCCAACGTCGCCCGCCGCAAGACCATGCTGCACAGAATCCGCCAGGCACGCGGTCTCACCGGGCCTGTCCTCCAACGCGACCTTGCTCCTTTGAACGCAAGCCACGCATCAAACCTATCCGTCACACCGTCCACAGACCCAGCAACACTCTTCCAGTCCAGCGGATCTTGTATCCTCGCCGAAGACACCACCCAAGGGCCATACTGTACCCCCCCTACCCAATAGACCCCAATTATCCATCTGACAAGAAAATAGACGTCTCGGGCGAACTCATCCGCCGCACCCTAACCGAATCCCAACAAGGAATCCCCTTATACCTAGACATCCAACTCGTCGACAGCAGCAGCTGCGCCCCCGTCCCCTCGATCTGGGTCGACCTCTGGAGCTGCAACGCCACAGGGGTGTACTCGGGGGTCAGCGAAGCCGGAAATGGGAATGCAAATGACAAGACCAACCTCAACCGCACTTTTCTGCGCGGGCTGCAGCAGACAGACGACGCGGGGGTCGTGCAGTTCCACACCCTCGTTCCGGGCCATTATGCCGGGCGCGCGAACCATGTGCATATGCTTGCGCATGGGCACGGGACGAGCGTAAACACGAACAATGGGACGGTGAGCGGGCTATACGCGCCTGATTCACTGCGGAGCGCACAGATTTTCTTTGACCAGGGCCTGATTTCGGGCGTTGAGGAGACCGAACCGTATGCGGGCAATGGGGTTAAGCATACCACGAATGTCGAGGACTTTATCCTGCGGCAGGAGCTGGATGGGGGCATTGATCCGTTTGTGGACTGGGTGTTGCTGGGCGAGGATATTCGGGATGGGGTGTTTGGGTGGATTAGGGTTGCGTTGGATAAGGAGGCTGAGGCGGAGGATGTTGCCCCTGCGGTGTTTCGGACTGGGGAGGGAGGGGTTGAGAATGAGGACTTTAGTTGGCCTGCTGGAGGGCCGCCGACTCTTCCTACGCCGTGGTGATGCGATGTCGATACGGATGTGGATGTCGATATGGAAGTGGTGGTGGTGTTGACTCCGGCCATACCAACATAATCACCTGCGATGGACGAGTCAGTTAGAGACTTAGAAAGTTAGTCAAGTTAACTTGTCTTGTTAAGTTATTTTTTAAAGTCTCAAAGGTTATGTTCGAGCTGCTGGTAGTGGACTGGTTTGTAGGTGCCAAAGCAGACGCACAGCCATTCCAGGGAAATGGTTACTAGCCAATATTAGTACAATATCACAGAGAACAATAGAAATAAAGACTGTCCGTTTGGTTTGCCGTAATTATATACCTGCTCGCCTGGCAGTATCTGGTCCTGTTTAATCGCCGGGCGCATCTCTGATCAATACACAGTCTGTAAGCGACCGGTGCCTGAAACTGCAGTAGAGGACACTCCAGATAGAAAGAAACAATAAAGGTTGTCTCGGCCAATGTAACATGTACAGATAACTGTCATATAAATGACACAGCCAAGAACGAGGGTGGATGTACCAGTCTATCTTATCCTTAGTTACTGAGTAGCGAGCAAGACTGCGATCTGAAAGACGCGACCGCAATAATAAGAGTTGACGTGGAATGTGCATGCATAGTTGCATACCAGGGTTAACAGTGGAGTAGTAGGACAAGACTGTCAGAAGCTGTATGTAAGAACAAAGCAGTTGGTCCATGGTTACATGGTCCATAAGACTGGCCCATAATTTGACCCATATTATGAGCCATAAAGTGCCATAATTGTTGATCGCACAGTTCCTTGAATCCTTGGTGCCTGTGGTGGCGACTTGCCCTAACTCGACCAGCCACTCACCCTGTGCGCCTGCAGGCTCAAGGCCAACTAAGGACTGCGATGCAGTGCAACATCAATGCGTATCAAGATTAAATGCACAACCCTCGATGGAGTCCATGCCAGTTGTTACAGAGTGAGACCGCCAGTGGGAGGAATGGAGGCTGGTCCACCGTGCAGCGGACCCCTGACGATCTCTCCACCACACACGAATCCCCCCGACACTCGCCCTTTATTCGCTCTTTATTCGCCTTTATTCGTCATTAATTGGCCCTGTTATTTTGGTCCTGCTGCCACGGCCACTCAGAGACCGCTGCCCCCCGGCAATCTCCGCCTGTGCTGTGCCCAGAATCCACGATGCTGCTCCCAGAATGTCCCTTAAGACGCCGCATCCCTTGATGGCTCGCGTTTAAACAGACCAGATCCAGCATCTCTGCTGCTCGCCTCACCCAGTCATTCTTTCAATAGCGAGCATGCTGTCCTCTCTTTCCCGCGCCACAGCCCTTTCGCTGGCGGCGCTGTCCTGCCTCACTGCCTCGGTCGCCGGCCAGGCGTTTGAGCGACTGAGGGCCGTGCCCGACGGTATCATCCCACCATTGATCTGAAGCGATAAGCGATTCTGTACTGTATACTAATGACGATTGTAACTAGGCTGGCGATACGATGGCACGCCCTCCTCCAACCAGCCAATCCGCCTGCGAATTGCCCTGAAACAACAAGACGAGCCCGGCTTCGAGCAGGCCCTGCTGGACATGTCGACCCCCGGCAGCGCCAACTACGGCAACCATTACGGCTCCTATCGCGAGATGAAGGAGCTGCTCATGCCCAGCGATGACTGCACTGCCTCCGTGCGCCGCTGGCTGCAGTCCGCCGGCGTCTCCGAGTACGAGCAGGACGCCGACTGGATCAACTTCCGCACGACCGTCGACCAGGCCAACTCGCTGCTCGACGCCGACTTCCTGTGGTATACCACCACCGACGACAACCAGAGCGATGCCCGTATCCTGCGCACCCTGCAATACACCGTCCCCCCGTCCGTGGCCGAGCACATCAACATGATCCAGCCGACCACACGCTTCGGCGGCATGCGCTCCAACCGGGCCACAATGCGAGCCAAACCAGCCTTCTTCGAGACGGGCCGTATGATCCTCGAGGCCATCGCCGCGGGCACCCTCGACCACTGCAAGGACGCCGTCACCCCAGGCTGCCTGTCCAACCTGTACAACACCTTCGGCTACATCCCCGACCCCAAGCGCGGCAGCAAAGTCGCCTTCGCCAGCTTCCTCGAGCAGTACGCGCGCTACGACGACCTGGAGGAATTCCTCGAGAAATACGCCCCCCTCTCGACGGGGCAGAACTTCTCCGTGATCCCCTTCAACGGCGGCCTCAACGACCAGTCCTCCACGGAAGACAGCGGCGAAGCAAACCTCGACCTGCAGTACCTGCTCGGCGTCAGCGCCCCGCTGCCCGTCACCGAATTCACCACCGGCGGCCGCGGCAAGCTCATCCCAGACCACAGCTCGCCAGACCCCGCAGAGAACGACAACGAGCCCTTCCTCGACTTCCTCGAGGGCATCCTCAAGCTCGACCAGCAGAAACTCCCGCAGGTCGTCTCCACCAGCTACGGCGAGAACGAGCAGACCGTCCCAGAGCCCTACGCCCGCTCCGTCTGCAATCTGTACGCCCAGCTCGGGTCGCGCGGTGTCTCTGTGATCTTCTCCTCCGGCGACTCCGGGGTCGGCTCCGCATGCGCTACAAACGACGGCAGAAACAAGACGCACTTCCAGCCTCAATTCCCGGCTTCCTGCCCCTGGGTGACCTCCGTCGGCGGGGTGAACGGCTCCCTCCCCGAGGAGGGAATCTACTTCTCCTCGGGCGGGTTCTCGGATTTCTGGACACGCCCTAAGTACCAGGATGCGGCGGTGGGCGCTTATCTCTCGCAGCTGGGGAACAAGCAGGCGCAGTACTTTAACCGGAGTGGACGTGCGTTCCCTGATGTTGCGGCGCAGGCGGAGAACTTCGCTGTCGTGGATAAGGGGCGTGTTGGGATGTTCGATGGCACGAGTGCGTCGACGCCGGTGTTTAGTGGCGTTGTGGGCTTGCTGAACGACGTGCGTCTTGCGGCTGGGCTGCCGGTGCTGGGATTCCTGAACCCGTGGCTGTACAAGGATGGGTTCAAGGGGTTCAATGATATCGTGGATGGAGGCAGTACCGGGTGTGATGGCAATGATCGG
The DNA here is from genome assembly GCA_025768905.1 of Aspergillus sp. MA 6041. Classification (NCBI taxonomy): domain Eukaryota; kingdom Fungi; phylum Ascomycota; class Eurotiomycetes; order Eurotiales; family Aspergillaceae; genus Aspergillus; species Aspergillus sp. MA 6041. The sequence goes on along the minus strand of JAMFNV010000014.1, from coordinate 382,500 downwards.
TTTGGGGGGCCTGATAACGGCAGTCCGGAGATTCCTTATGCCAGTTGGAATGCCACCAAGGGCTGGGATCCTGTGACGGGGTTGGGCACGCCGGACTTTGCGAAGCTGAAGGATCTGGTGCTCAAGGCTTGATTACGTTCGCTACTTTCTTAGACTGCGTAGAGTATCTAATATCAGTATATGCATTCTATTTCATAGAGTATCATAATATATTGATCAGTATATGCGTTCTATATGTAAACATCGTCTATGTGTCATGTACCATATCAACTTATATCCAAAGCAGCCCCAGCAATATCCACAAATAACCAAAATAACCAAAATAACCAAAATGCCCAACCCGGAGCGTCCTCGACGAACTCTCCCCCGGCTGCGGCGGCGCAACATAATACGGCAGCTCCGGATCCTCAACCGGCCCATCATCCAGCCCTCTCCCCTCATTCCCACCCTCACTCGTCCCATTCCCGCCCTGGACAGCCGCAACCGCCTGCCCAGGCACCTTATTCGGCCTCGCCAGCATCCCCTCCTCCTCCGCCGTCCCAATCGCATCCCACCAAACCGACGCCATCTCCTTATACCCCTCGTCACTCGGATGCGTGCCGTCGACCAGCTGGCTCGAGGTGATGAAGTAGCTCATCTCGGCCAGAATGACGCGGTCGCCCTGCGCGCGCCGCCGCGCCGCCACACTGCGGTATTCTTTGCTCAGGCGCTCGACGACCCGCTGGACGTGCGTGTTGGGGATCAGCGTGGACAGGATGATCGTCGTGTTGGGGATTCGGGCGAGGAGGTCGTCGATGAGTCGGTCGATGCGTTCGCCGGCGCCGGTGATGCGCACGTTTTGGATTCCGTCGTTTGTGCCGACACTAAACCTGTTAGTAACCTATTTTCTTCAAAAGCGTCGGATAGTTGGGAGGTGTACTTGATCAAGATAACATTCGGCTGTAGGGGTGCCGAATCAACAGCCGCGTTTGCGACCTGCTCGATTGTTTTGCCGAAGTGGCCTTCGTTTTGCTGCATTCATCAGCATCATCATCCATTCATCCGTTAAGGCTCGATATTCAAGTGTCGGCGTACATTATCCTTCATCGTCCCATTCGCCAAACTCCCGACCATATCAACCTCCCACCCCGCGAACCGGAGCTGCTCGCGGAGGAACTTGCGGTACCCGTTCCCATCGCTGGACTGGTAGCCGACTGTGATTGAAGCGCCGAGGGGCAGGATGCGCAGGAGGAACGGCTTGGATGCGCGCGGGGCATTCTGTGCTCGACTGAGCGATGTGGTTGAGCTGGAATGCGGGGAGCAGAGGACGGTTGTGAGGAATGTGAGAAAAAGGAGAGCCAGGAATGTCGGTGGTGGTGGTGATGGTGATGGCACCGGGGAGAATCGGCGGATTCGCATACCTAAATAAATGGTTAGTATCGGAGTGAATAACGGGGAGGGTTGATGGTATATATAAATATTTATGGTTCCGGATCCGTGGTCGGTCAATGACGGTTCCTTGGTTTCGACAAGTAACTGCAGCAGATCACAACAGAATCAGGATGGTTATTGATGATTGTTGAATGACCGCATCGTGATGGAACTGAATGAATAAAATTGAATTGAATTGTTTAGATCGGGGTCTTGGCGCTGCTGCTGGGGAAACTGATTCAGTGCATATGATTGGCTGGACAGTACTCCGCTGGTGTATTCAATACAACAATACATATTGAAAGATATATAAGTATAAGTATATAAGTATAATATATCATTTAGAAATAGTACAAATATTCCAGCAATAGAAGCAGTAAGTCAAGACGTCTAACTAATATCTACCATTACCCGAATAAAGACATTTCACCACGGCATCACTATCATCGACCTTATCATAATCAGCGTACTGCAAAGGCGTCGTTCCAGAGTAATCTGCCCTGGAAACATCGCATCCAGCTGCCACAAGGGCCCTGACCGTGTCTTGGCCAAACATACACGCCCAAGACAGCGCTGTGTGGCCCTGGTCGTCAACCGCATCGATGTCCACCCCAAGGTCAATGAACCTCTGGACAAATCCCGACGAGCCCATCTGTGCTGCATAAGAAAGCGGCGAGCGCCCTGATCCATCTCTGTGGTGTGCATTGGCCCCTGCATAAAGTAGCAGCTGTGCTGATTCCATGTAAGCGGGATACACCCGCGGGCCACCGTGCCGTATACACAACTCACAGATTGGATCGCGCACACCATGTTCGGGCTGGTGAGAAGGTCTATCGGTCTGAGCCCCTGCGGCAAAAGTCAACGGCGTCATCTGGTTGATGTCAGTCACGTCAGGCTGGGCGCCAGCCTCGAGAAGCATGCGGATAATAGCCGGACTGCCACATGTGGCAGCGTAGAACAACGCGGTCCGGCCGAATATATCGACGCTGTTTACATCTGCTCCGTGAGAGATCAAGCTGCGTACAGTGTGTGGATCGTCGTAGAACGAAGCCCAAGAGAGAAGAGATAGCTGATATTGTGTGTCTTTGGTGTTGGGGTCGATCCTGGCAGTTAGGAGCATCTGCATTATCTCGGGGAGCCTTCCTATCGCAACGGCCACTGCAAAGGGCTGCATTTCGGGGGCCTCGTCAAATTGACTTGCATGACTGCAGATAACATTTGCAGTAATATCGGCGCCGGCCTTGATCAAGAACTTCAACGCCTTCACTTTACTGCACCTAACGGCATCGGAAAGTACGGAGCAATTGGACTCCCTGGAAGTGATGACTGGGCCCATACCGCTATCCTGAAGAAGTTCCACAGCTTCGAGGAATTCGTAATACAGGGCGCCTCGGACAATAGATCTTGGGTCAAAGTCCAACAGCTGAACATGCTGAAGGAGGAATCTAAACGCCTCCATGTTGTGACTCGTTACAGCCTCTTCTAGCAAAGCTTGGCAGTGAGGAGCAATGATCGATGTTGGAGCGCGCCCCGAGAGAAGCATAGCTATGAGGATATTGGCCCTGAAGTGTCCATCTCGTACATTGTCCACGTAGGCGTCAATCTCCGATGAAGGTGCTCGGGCCATGATCTTGAGCAGCGTCCGATCTGACAGTCTGTCAGCGAATTGCAGGGCCGGTGTTCTTGCTATCTTCTTGTTAACAGCGGTGATACTGGAAACATGGGGGAGCAGGAATTCAATGGCTCCCTCTCGCTGGTACCGAACTGCCTGTGAGAATGCAACATTGACGTTGTATTTGGCGTTGTCTCGACCAGCCTCATACAAGGGCAGCAGTCTTTCCAGCTCAGACACGTCTCCAATCGCCGCTGCGGCAGCCAGAAGTAGATCAGGCCTGCCAGATCCGAAAAACTTAATCCAAGCGTTGTAGAAAGTGCGCAGTACGGGACCCATATCCAATGCATACTCGAGATAATTCATCTCCCCCCCGTGCCTGTAAATGGTTGTCGTCAAGGACGCGCCCTTCTGCAGGAGGATGTCGCAAATATCGCCCAAATTCTTCTCCAACGCAATGTGTAGCGGAGTCTCACCAGTGAAATTCCTAGCCTCAACATCTGCATTAAACTCGTCCAGCAGCAAATTCACGATATCCCGGCTTTTGATCTCGCACGCCACATGTAAAGCCGTGTTGTTTTCGTGGTCTGTACATGGTGCATTCACCCCAGAGCCCGACTCAAGCAAGAACCGGATCAGGTCGAACAACTCGGGACAGGCACCTGTACCGTGTTCCGATCTCTCAATGGCATTTGATAGTGGACTGGATCCCCAAAAACTGCGCTGCTGGACGTCCACCCCCTTGTCAACTAGGTACTTAACCGCAGGCAGTGGGGACCGAATGCATGGCTTTGGTAGGTGGCAGCATCCTCGACATAGAACATTGAGTAAGGTATCGCCGAGTGCATCTGGTAGATGTATGCCTAAGCCGTTATCGATCAATTTATCAGTCATAGCTCGATTCCATGACCTGCGGCCGAATAGCAGACGAGACATATCGTGGAGGCTGATACTTGTGAGATCGGGCCCAGCGGCTAGAAGCAGATCTAAAGTCTCCATCGAGTCTGAATACACTGCCTGATCCACTAGAGTATACCACGAGACTGCAGGACACCTTCCCTTGGGCCAGATGAGGTCTGGCGGATTGAGATACCCGGTTTTGAGCAGGTCACGCACGGTGTCCAAATCTCCAGCCCGACACGCAGATAAAAGCGCATTATATTCTTTCAGGGCAGTCGAGTCAACCGTTGTTTTCAACTCGTTGAGCAATTCGCGCTGCGTGAAATGGCGCGGCCGTGACTGTTCGTTCCTAAACCATAGGAGCACAGAGTCCGTCGCCAGTCTGGCTTTACCCTTTGATGCCATGTCTGCAATGCTTTGAAGGTCTTTGCAGGTGGCCGCGAAGGCCTTCAGGGACTTTCCGGCGAGACATTCTGCGATGTATATGCGCAGTTCTGCGGGGATATCGAGTAGGCTGGTTGGGTGCATGGTGATATTCAGTGTGCGAATAATAGAGTAATGTCGTATGGGAACCGGTCAACGGTAGGTACTTGACGGATTTATTAATGGGAACTGTACTTCTTTTATACTACACATGCTTTGTACGTCTTTCCATAAACTCCAGTATTCATATTTGAAACTGTGAATGCGGTTATTTCTGGAATCAGACAATGCGTCCATTGAGTCCGGATCAAAGAAGCTGGTTCTCTATTAAATGCTTTGTTTCACGATACCGGAAAACAAACAATGATGTTATTTGTCCAGTAAAACCATCTCCCTAGTTGAACTAGGCATGAAACACTTATAACTGGATTTGAAGTACTGTTTTATGTATAGTAGAACGTCATTCCTCTATAATAATTAAGAGCTACAGGTGCTAAGTCGTCTCCGGCTTGTATGTGAGAGTGGACTTGAACCAACTGCCTCTAGTTAATTCAACATTACCTGAGATAACCCTTTGTCACAGGATTTCTTCATGCTTCGTCCTTAGCAGTTAATAGAGCAACTATTATGACCTCATATACTGCCGACCTGGTTATATCCCGCCGGGGTTCACATGTGAGGCCGACAGTGAAGAGCTGAAGCCCTAAATGTTGACCCTGTCCGGCTCATTACATGGAATCGCAGTGAATATAGATATTACCAAGGTGTTCTGGCCCAGAAACCCCGCAAATTGCGGCCTGTTCATTTGTAGAGCACGAATAATAGTTACGAATACCTGATGTAGTTGTAAATTCACCATATCCCAGTCCCCGATTAAGCTGTTATAAGAGGGCTAAATTATTCCCTCAATTGATCCACTTGATCCACTTCAATCTCATACTCAATCTATTCAATGCAGTCAGTATGAAGCTTTCACCTGTGTTGTGGAGTTGGGTTCTCTCCAGCGTTGCTCAGTATGCAGGAGCCGCAGCCATCACCACCCATGAAACTGGTAAACCAAGCACCACCACCGTCCATGACCATGTCCAAAACGTCGACATCGTCAGGGTTGTTTCTACTAGCCTCTCCACTAGTACACTTCCTCCTGGTGCTAGGACTTCTACCGAGACTTGTATCACTTACACCTCCGTGATCACCCACACCATCCTTCGTACGAAGAGTGATGCCAGCACCACCACCGCCACTACTATCACTGCGCAGCCCCAAGGCACTACAGGCACCGCAACTACCAACGTAGCTGGAGCTGGCACTGGCGATGCGGGTGGTGCAGGAAACACCGACACTGCAAATGCACCTTCCGGTGGTTCCTCTACACCAAGCCATTCCAACGACAATGCCTCTGGTGGAGGGACTGGTGGCGGTAGCCAGCCTACAACCAACTCGCCAGACTCCGTGACACTCACTACTATGAAGACTACGGTTGATGCCCAGGGTAGCACCCAAGTTATCCCGGTTGTCATCACTGCGGCCCCAGCTGGCCAGGGAGGTAATACCCAGGGTCGCCCTAACCCTGGTACTACGAATAATGGTGCTGGTAACACTGCTACGACTACGGTCCCGGCTGGTCAGGGAGGCGCCCAGGGCAGCCCTAGCTCTGATACTACGGCTCATGAAGCTGGCAAGACCACCATAGCCGGAGCAGCTCCAGTTGATATCGTCACAACCTCAACGGATAAACAAGGCAATGTGATACCTATAACCTTCCCAGCAGGGTCTGTCCCAACGACAACTGATGCCCAGGGAAATATCGTTCCTGATCCGGCAGCTGTCCAAACCTTCACCACAGCCACCGATAACCAAGGGCATGTCATTGGGGCTATCTCTGGCGGCGGCATCGCAAATCCGGCTCCAGGTACTACCCAGGGCAATCAAGGAACTCTCCCTGAAGGCATCAATCCGGCTCCGACTACAACCAGGCCTCCTCTCCCTGAGGGGCTGGACCCCTCGGTCACTGCCATTTCATTCACCCTGTCTTCCCTCTCATCTGAGTTCCGCGACTTGATTCCAGAGTTCTCCTCGTGGGAAATTGATCCAGAGCCAACTCGTGAGACACGGATCATTGAGGGGCTCCAGAAGATCGAGGATGATATTGAGGATTTCGCCAAAAGGGTCGGCAAGAAGATAAGCCCCAAGTGTGCTGATAAGAGGAAACGGGGGCTATTCGACGGTCTGTTTGATCTGGCTGCCAACCTTGCTGCTGATGTGGCTGGCAATGCCCTTGACGCACTCATTGATGCGTTGAGCTGCATCTCGGACAACGTGAGGAAGCTGGGGGGTAATGTCACCAAGAGGAAGTTTAAGCTGGTCAAGAATATCATTTCGAGCTTGATGAACAGTGACAACCCCAGGAACCCTGAGAATCCCAAAGATCCTAAAGATCCTAAAGATCCTAAAGATCCTAAAGATCCTAAAGATCCTAAAGATCCTAAAGATCCTAAAGATCCTAAAGA